>CM061233.1:85894983-86575462 GCA_030844895.1 Ambrosia x helenae
GATTGATGAAGCCAAAACCTTACTAATTCCTTATTGTTCTTTTCTGTCCTTATCACAATTTTCCATATTCCCTTTGAACATGGAATTCTTGAGTTGATGAGTTGATCATCAGTAAGAGACCCTTGTCTTGGTTCCAAGTGTTGGATTGTAAGCAGGTCTTTGGTTGATAGTTTCTTCAGTTCTTTCATCGACCTATATTCCTGCTTGTTTGATCTCTTCTTGTCACAAGTACTGAGTTGTTATCAGTAAAGGACCATCTGATGACTCGTACTTTAGACTTGTCAAAGTCTGCAGTGTGGGAACCATGGTGGTACCCTGGGGTTTTCTCCTGAGTGTTGAATGTTTTTCAACTTCATGACTCTCAGGTGGGATTCACCTCCTTGCTGTTGTTCCATCACATTAGGTATCTGAAATGTTGGCAAATGATGTTCAGTTGTTACCTTAGTATGCAGTTTGTCTGTGATGGTCCTCTGGATTTGATATGCAAAGGTGGAAGGATCCCGAATTGTGTGAGTAGAGGCTTCTCTTCTATGTCAAAATCATAATGAACTACTATACTAACTTCTAGTAGTACCATTCTGAAATCAGTCATTACATTTTCCTCTGTCTTCTTTCTTTGGGTAGCTGGTCTTCTTTGAACACCAGAAGTTCTAACTACTGAAGTTGAAGGTTCAGTAGTTTGAAACTTCTCTGGATTAGCAGCCCTTGCAGCCTTGTATTTTTCTGTATGTGTCCACCAATCTTTCTTCTTTCCACTTGGACACTAAGGCTTTTGAACCATAACCATTGGCTACCAGTTCTTCTATCATCTGAGCTCTCTTGGCCTTTGTGTCTTTACCTGTTGCAAGTTTATCTGCACCAAGTTGAGCTCTTCTTGTCAGCTCTTCCATAGAGAGTCTCTTCAATGTATGGGCTTTGACTTTGCTGTTCTTCATAATGTAAGACATCAGTTGATGTCTTTTGTCTTGTTTAGCAATCTCATCAAGGCTAGCCTGCCTTTGTAGTTCAGCTTCATAAGCCTGAAGTTTTTCTTCATGGCTTAGGTCTAAGTCATCCCTTTCTTCCAGATTTTTCCAAATCAGATCTTCTCTGGCCTTCTTCTGGGCTGCAACTAAACTCTTCTCTAGTAATTCAGCTGATTGAGAGATTGGAGAAGGGTTTTAGCATAGTCATTGTTGTAACTGTTGTAGTAGGCCTGATAGGAGCAGATGGTTGGTTGAGTAGGAGCAGTTGTTCTGGAAGGATCAGCAGTTTGAGTCTTGGAAGTGTTAACTTCTGATGGCTTGACAACTTCTGAAGGTTTGTCAACTACTGAAGGATTGTCTTCAGTACTTTCTGATTCTTCATCAGAACTTTGGCCATCAGAGGTTTCTTCATTATGCCCTTGGGTTTCATTAGCCTTTTCAGTATCTTCTATTTCTTGAATAGAGACACCAAACTGTTGTGCCAGTTTCTCTTTTCTGGCCTGATCTTGTTGATCTCTAGCTAGGATAGGCACTCTTGCCTTTCTTCTGGCTTCAAGTGTATCCATAGGTACCTTGATTTTCTCCCCCTTTTTGGCATTATCACCTTTGGAAGTTGAAGCTTGGAGAAATGACCTTGAAGATGAGCAATCTGTTTGCTGTTGTGATCAATCTTGTTGGACAGATCATTCATCTTCGTCTGTATCACTCCAAATTGATTCTTCATGGACAGCTCCAAGTCAGCTGTGTATGTTTGGATGTGATTTTCGATGAGGGTGTTCATCAAGTGATACAAGGGACCATCTGGGCTGCATAGTTGGTTCAGGTCTATGCTAGGTTGCCCAGGGAATTGGGTAGGCAATTTGTAGTGAGGGTGTGTTTTTTTGGTTGATCTCCTTGTTGTACAGGAGATGCCACTCTAGGGGAATCATGGATTGAGTGGGCTTTAACCTGAGATGGTGTGACTAGCTTCTTGAGCTTAGAGACACCAGGTGCAGGACCTTCACTTACAGCCGTCAATTCAGTAGTTTTGAGTGTTGAAACATCATCCAAATTAATGGAATCATCTGAATCCCTGATTACATCCTCAATGAGGACTGTTTCAGTTACATCATGAGCTGAGCCCAACTCAGCTGTCTCATGTACCTCTTGTTCTTGGTACAGAGGATTTCCTACCTCAGGCATTAAGCCTTCATTAGTAGTTGCCACAGTTGAGGTCTTAGCTGTTTTACTTCTGTCCTCGGGTCCACCACTGGTTGGTAAATGGGTAGTAGCAGCCTCAAAAGTACCAAAGGTTTCTAAGTTTGGGCTTAGAGACCCTGGTTCATCCTCATCGCTTTGGTTGGGGCTATGAGTGTCCACATCCATGTCACTGTCTGAGTCTATGTCCCCTGTTTGATGTGGTTGATGGGGACTGACATGTGGTGATGGGACTTTCTCTTTTAGCCCGGATAGAAGTTTGGCAATTTCTATGTCTGGTTCAGAAATTTGGGGTGCTGGTTCAGTAGTTTGGGCAGTGGGTTCAGCAGTTTCAAAAGAAGAATCTATTGGAATAATTTTTCTAAGTCTTTTTCTTTTGAAAAGGATAGTTATTGGTGCTCTTGGTGGGGTTTGAGATGGATGAGACTGAGAGGATGTTTCAGTCACATTTTTTAGAAGTGCAGACTGCACAGTAGTCTGTTCAGGCATCTCAACCTCCTGAACAGCTTTTCTTTTAGGTTTGGTGGATTTTTGTTTTGTTATCTTGGGTTTCTTGGCCTTTGGTGGAGTAGGTTTGGAAGATGAGGGTTCCATGGGGACTGGTGCTTGTTCCCCTTGGTCATCTTCTGGCTAGGCAGCCTGTTTGTTGTGCCTTGAGTATGCTTGTGAGGTTAAGGGTTTTAAACTTTCAATTTTACCCACAAGCACCTCATTACCCAGTTCAGATATTATGCACTGCATAATGAACCTTGGATATAACAAAAACTTTTTCTTAGTGTTATTGTGATGTAACACCAACTCATTAAAGAAAAGTTTTGATGCCCTGAAATTTGTTTCATTCACAATGGAATGAAATATTGGTTGAAAGGTTGAGGGCATCTGGTCATAAGACCCAGTTTTAGGACTCAAGCACATGATAATATAATGAAACAAAAGCTTATATTTTGGTTCAAAATACTTTTTAAAGATTGTAGCTTGTGAAAGAGTACCTTGATAACCACACTCAGTCATGGTTAGGTGGATAGCAGAGTTGTCAAACTTCTCAGGGGCATTCACATCATTCAACCCCAGTCTGACTGCCAGTATGGCCGGTGTAATGGCCATTTGTCTCCCTTTTATTGTTGAGTTGAGGGAGATAACTTCATCATCCACCATCACTGTCTCAGCATTAGCCCAGAACTCATTTAGAGTTTCAGGATGAATTGGTGGGTCTATGGTGAGAGCGGTGAAATATTGGGATTTGACGACGAGATCAATGATCTCATCGTATTGGGACCAGCCTTCTTGTTTTTCTAAGTAGGCTCTGAGATTGTGTCCTTGTTTGAGAACTAAAGCCATGTGGTTTGTGTGTGTTGATGAATCGAACAGTGATTTTGTGTTTGCAGGTTCAGGGGTTTTGAGAGCTTTCTTGAGAGAGAAGGAGGGAATTTTTGTGTTTGAAAGGATAAGTGTTGAAAAAAGATATTTATCAGAAGTTTTTAACTGCTTGGATCTTCTTTATTAGAAGTTTTAAACCGCCTAGGTTAATAATCTCTTTATCAGAAGTTTTAAACCGACTAGGTCAAACTTCTGATGATGGGAAAAGTCAGATTTGCCCTTTTTGACTAAACTGCTGATGAAGGATTATCTTCATCAGTAGTTCCCATTTCCTCTTCAGTAGTTTTAACAGCTGATGAGAAATACCTTGTAAATACTTTTATTCATAACTTCTGAAGTTTATTTTATCAGAAGTTATTCACTTTTCAGAAATTATCCCCATACTGATGTTTTGTTCATCAGTAGTTTCTCTCTTTTCAGATGTTTTTCAAGTGTTTTGAAAACAGATGTAAGTGAAAAACAAAAAATGTGCAGAAAAATAGAAACACTTACAAATTTAGCATCCCTAGCATGGATACTAACTTCTGAAATGTTGATGTGTCAAGGGGCTTAGTGAAAATGTCAGCTATTTGATTAGCTGTTGTTACATGTTTCACTTCAATCTTGCCTTTTTCATAGCAATCTCTTATGAAATGATACCTGATTCAATCTGTTTAGTTTTTGAAAACTGAACAGGATTTTGAATGATGCTAATGGCAGATTTGCTGTCTACAAGCAATGGTGTCTTGGTCTCTTTGATTCCATAATCAAGAAGTTGATATTGGAGCCATTGTATCTGTGATGTACAACTTGCAGCTGCAATGTATTCAGCTTCAGCAGTTGAAGTTGCAACAGATGTTTGCTTCTTTGATTGCCAGGACACTAGATAGTTTCCCAAGAATTGACAACCACCAGATGTTGATTTTCTTGACATTTTACACCCTGCATAGTCACTATCTGAAAAAGCTGATAACTTGGTATTGCTTGAAGCAGGATACCAAATTCCAAGTGTGGGAGTTCCTTTCAGATATCTGAAAATTCTTTTGACTGCAATAAGGTGTGATTCCCTAGGAGCTGATTGATATCTAGCACAGACACATGTTGAAAACATAATATCTGGTCTAGAAGCAGTTAGATATAAAAGGGAACCTATCATACATCTGTACATGGTTTGATCAACCTGTTTTCCTTGATCATCTGGTTCAACTTGTGTGGTTGGTGTCATGGGGGTGGAACATGATTTACAGTCTTGTAAAGAAAATTTGTTTAATAATTCTTTAACATATTTTGATTGATGTATAAAAGTTCCATTTGTTTGTTGTTTAATCTGCAGTCCCAAAAAGTACTGCAGTTCCCCATTGTACTCATCTCAAATTTTGATTGCATGAGTTTCTTAAATTCATCACACAATTTTGTGTTTGTTGAACCAAAAATGATATCATCAACATATATTTGAACAAGTAAGATATGATTTCCAACATGTTTTATGAAAAGTGTTTTATCAATGGCACCTCTTGTGAAATTATTTTTGAGTAAAAAGGTTGAAAGTGTATCATACCAGGCTCTTGGAGCCTGTTTGAGCCCATAAAGAGCTTTGTCTAGTTTGTACACCCACTCAAGATGAGAAGGATCCTCAAACCCAGGTGGCTGACAAACATACACTTACTCTTTTATCTTTCCATACAAAAATGCACTTTTGACATCCATTTGATAAACTTTTATTCTGTTGGAAATGGCATAGGCCAGAAATAACCTGATGTCCTCAAGCCTTGCAACTGGAGCAAAGGTTTCATCATAGTCAATTCCTTCTTCTTGAGAGTAACCTTGTACTACCAGTCTTGCCTTGTTCTTTATTATCATACCAGCTTCATCTTGTTTGTTCCTGAAAACCCATCTTGTCCCAATTGGTTGCTTGTTTGGTGGTAAGGGACAGATTTCCAATACCTGTTGCTTGTTGAATTGAAGCAATTCATCTTGCATTGCCTGCATCCAATTGTTGTCTTTGAGGGCTTCCTGGTACTTCTTTGGTTCCAACTGTGAAATAAATGCTGAGAATAGACAAAAGTTGGAAAGCTGGTTTCTTGTAAGAACACCTGATGCAATATCACCCATGATTTGATCAAGTGGATGATCTTTTTGTTCGATCAGTTGTTGTAAACCACTGACAGGTGTTGGTGGCTCATGTTCTTCAAACAAACTACTGAGGTCTATTATATCTGGTTCAGCAGTTTCAGTTTCTTCAGTAGTTGCAGGTGCTGAAGCAGATGTTTGAGTTTGGCCTTCAGTATTTGTTGAATCAGAGGTTTGTGAAACTTCTGATGGTTTTGAAGTTGACTTAATGACTGTTTGAGGAGTCCATGGTGCTGGATCCTCATCATCAAACCTTTGATCACCATAATAAGTAGGTTTGGATGAAGTGACAGTCTTTTCAGGTTCAAAATGAAAGTTGTCAAGGTCAAAGAGTTCATCTGGATGTGCTGGAATGAGAGTGTGTTTTGACTCATTGAACTTGACATTCAGTGTTTCTTCTACTATCCTGGTCTTTGAGTTAAAAACCTTGTAGGCTTTTCTAGTTGATGAATAACCAAGAAAGTAACCTGAGTCAACTTTGGCAGCAAACTTTGAAATAGATTCCTTGATGTTCAAGATGAAACATTGACATCCAAAAGCCCTGAAAAAGGAGATAAGGGGCTTCATGCCATGAAGAACTTCATAGGCAGTCTTTGAATGTCTCTTGACAACAAGAACTCTATTTTGAACATAACATGATGTGTTAACTGCTTCTGCCCAGAAGTATAAAGGTAGGCCAGAATCAGCTAACATTGTTCTTGCTCCTTCTATTAAAGTTCTGTTCTTCCTTTCTACCACACCATTTTGTTCAGGAGTTCTGGCAACACTGAATTGTCTAATAATCCCTTTAGACAAACAGAAGTCATTCAGAGTTTTGTTCCTGAACTCTGTCCCATTATCACTTCTAATGGTTTTGACAGGTAGAGAGTATTGCTTCTCTACTTGTAGAATGAAGAACTTGATGATTTTAGCAGCCTCATCCTTGGAAAATAAGAAGAATACCCATGTAAATCTTGAGTAGTCATCAATGATGACTAAGAAGTACTTCTTTTTTCCAAGGCTCATGATTTTTACAGGCCCAAATAAGTCCATATGGAGTAGTTGAAGACATGCAGTTGTTTTTGATTCTTCAATAGAATTATAGGAGGACTTCTGCTGTTTCCCCTTTAAACAGGATACACAGTGTTCTTGACACTGGTATACTTTTAAGGGTAGACCTCTGACCAAGCCCATTTTTGTGACTTTATTTATGGTTTTAAAGTTCACATGGCCAAGTCTCCTGTGCCAGAGATCAGTTTCTGAAGTTGATGCCCTTGAGAAGAAACAGGCAGTGTTGTTCAGTACTTTGTCTTTTTCAATGTCCACTGCATAGACATTGCCACATCTTTTGGCAATTAACAAAGTATGATCTTCAATGATCTTCTCTATCAACTTCTGGCCTTCTGGTGATATGATCTTGCATGCTGTCTTTGTGAAAAAGGAAGAATATCCTTTATCACACATTTGTGACACACTAAGCAAGTTGTACTCAAGGTTTTCAACTAGATTGACCTTGTCAAACTGTATTTTGCCAGAGGAGACATTGCCATGTCCTAGCACATATCCCTTAGCATTGTTCCCAAAGGACACAGATCCATCACTTTGACTGATAAAATTGTTTATCAGGTATCTGCATCCTGTCATGTGCATTGAGCCTCCACTGTCTACATACCAAATGCTATTCAAGCCTCTGGAAACTCTCTGCACAATATAGCAAATTAGTTAGATTTAGGAACCCAAGCCAGTTTGGCTTTGGGTTTGCTCTTGAGAACATTAACAGTTTGTTCTTGACCAAGTTTAGAAATCCATGTCTTTTTGGCAATGGATTTTGCATTAAGCACAATGGTGGTATCCTTTTGAGGACCACCATCAACTTTGGTCATCAGTAGTTGTACCATGTTCATAAGATCTTTAATCTCAGCAGTTTGTGAAACTGCTGATGATTTAGGTCTAACTACTGAAAGAGAATTTTGAGAAAAAGACTTTTGTTGAGATTTTGTCTTTTTCTGAGAAAGGTTTTTGCTGGTTGTTGTTTCTTGGGAGAAAAGGTTTTTGCATAATCATTTTTGATTTGTTCCCCTACAACCAGTTGTTGATTTTTCTTATTAAACTGAATGCCCTTTCTATATCTGCAAAATTCTGTTTTGTGGTTGAACAGACCACAAATTTCACATTCTTTTGACTTTTCTTTCAAAGACAAATCTCTGACAGTTTTGATTGGTTTTAGGTCATCAGTAGTTTTCAAGTTCTCAACTCCTGATGTAGTTGAAACTGCTGATGACTTAAAGTCGGATTTAATCAATACTTCTGAAGAACTTTCTTTGTGTGATTTTAGAAAGTTTTCATGGAAAGATGTGCATTCTTCCTCTTCAGAAGTTTCACCTGAAACAATTTTTCTCCCATCTTCAGTAGTTTTGGGAGAGAAATCTGTTGGTTTTTCAGTGTGATTGTACCCTATGCCAAACCTAACATTTGAAGCACTTTGTTTGTTTAGCAATAGTTGGTACCCCTTACAAGATTCCACCCATTTTTCACATGTGACCTTGGTGTCAGCAAGCTCTTGTCTGACATTTCCTAGGTCATTAATCATTATTTTGATTTGTGCTTGGGTTTCAATAGCAGAGTTAGTTAATTTAGAAACTTCTTTTGTTTTTGCAGAAAGTTTTCTTTCTAAATCACATTTTATCTGAGTGAGTTTTCTCTCAGAGTCATTTTCTTTTCCTTGTTAGTGCACATTTGTCTCTCTTATGAGAGCAAAAGATTCTTTGCATGAATTTGAACATAGTTTTGTCAAAGATTCTTTTGATACCTGAGACAAGGCAGATTTTGAGGAGCATCCCTCAAATGCCATCAAGGCAAAGTTCTTTCTGCCATTGTCAGGCTCTCCCCAGTTGATGTCAAACATTTTGTTGTCTGCATCAGGATTGCACTCTGTGGTGTCAAAAGGAAGACTGCTCCAGTCAACATACCCTGAGGTAAATAAACTTTGTTGAGAGGGTTGTTGTTGCTGTGGAGGTTGTTGAGCAGCTGGAAAGGGAGGGAATGATTGTTGGCTCTGCATCTGTTGAGCAGGCATCTGTACATATTGTACTTGTGGCACATATTGGTGTTGTGGAGCTTGTGCCTGTACAAAATGTGCACTCCCTTGAGTTCCATTATTCCTGTTATAATTGGGGTTAAAATTGTTTCCAGACTGAGATTGGTTAAAGCCAGAGCTTCTACATTCTCTAGCAAAGTGTCCTAACTTTTGACACTTATGACATCTAAGTTTAGATTTGTCAAAACCAATTTTTGTAGAACTGTTAAGTCCTGGAAACTTCCTTCCTGACCTTTTGTAAAATTTATTTGTTTTTAAACTTAACATGGCCAGTTGGTGCAAAATATCCATTTCTTCAAGGTCATCACTGCTGAAACTATTTAAGTCATCCATGATAAAACACATGTTATCAGCAGTTTGACCAAAGTCATTATTGTCATAACCTGGGAATGATCTTTCAGATGAGATCCCAGCAGTTATGTCAATGTGGTCAAAAGATCCAAAACTATTTGAACAAGTTGGTGAGTCTTGTCCCAATAGTGCTGTACTACCAGGTAGATAGTCATCAGCAGTTTTACCAGAATTTTGTAACGTTTTCTTTTGATCAATTTCTCTCTCAAAAGTAAGTAATCTCCCATGAAGTTTTGTAATAGTGAGGGAGCTAAAATCTGGTGAAGATCTTAAGACTATTGAGTATGTTTCCCATTTATCAGGTAAAGACCTTAAAAATCTATGAAGCATAGATACAGTTGTATAGGTCTGACCATTTAGTTTTAGCTCAGATATTAATGAGGAAAATCTTTCAAATTGCTGAGTTAAAGTTTCCCCATTAATATGAGCAAAAGTTTCATACTGTTGAGCCAAGATTTCTCTGGTGTTGGCAATCACCTCTTCAGTTCCTCCAAACTGTTCTTTTAGGCAGTCCCAAAGCTCTTTGGCACTATCACAATGTAATAGGCCAGAATAGATTTCATTTGGGAGTGCCATTGCCAACATAGAAAAAGCTTTTGCATCAATCTCAAGTTTTAGGAAATCATCATCAGTATAGTCTTTTGGTTCTTTTGGAATCTCTTCCTTAGTTTCAAGATTTATGTTTACTGGTTTACAAGGACCATATATCACAGATATCCATCAACCTGTGTTGGTTTGTGACAAGGTATGTGCCATTCTCTTTTGCCATATGTTATATTCATTTCTTACAAGCATGGCAGTTTTAGTGGCAGAACCAGTATTATGAGGATCCATTTTAAAGAGTATTGATTTGTCAAATATCTCTTAAAGTGATGGATGTTGAAAAAAGTGAGCTTATAATCCTTTATTGAATATCAACAAGAGCCTGTGTCTGATTCTCAATTTGTTAGATTGATATGTGATCAGATAAACCAGAGCTCTGATACCAATTGTTGGATCAGTATTAAGCTGCTCTTTTAGTTTGAACTTGCTAGAAGACACTTAAGTGTTTAGCAAGTTCTTTGTGAGTGTTAGCACAGCGGAATGTTTATAAGTTTATAGCTACACTTTTTCAACAGGAGTTATTACTCCCCCTGGAATCAAGAACAATAAATGAGAAGTGTTTATTGAGAATCTAAGTATTGAATGAGAATGAAATACTTTGACAGATTCTCAGTAAACACGAAATGGAAATAACAATAATAAGTGTTGAAGGATTTCTTGTATTAAAATCAATGTCTAAAACAAAAGGATTAATCCTTCTATTTATAGACTTTACAAATACATGAACCTTGCCAAAAAGCAAGTTCAGAAACAAGTTGCAACAAGTTGCAGTCTTGGAACTTGTACATAAAGTAAAAAAGAAATACTAAAGTATTAAACTACTGATATACAAGGGCGGTGGAAAAGATCTTCTTTAAGTACTGATGAATGACAAACTACTGATGAGTAGTTTGTCTTCAGCAGTTCTTCAGTTGAAGTGTCTGGTTTGAAGTTTAGAACTTCTGATGACTTCTTCTTCAGTACTTCTGAATCTCTTCTTCAGCAGTTTGATTCCTTGTCTTCAGCAGTTCCATACTTAGAGTATTTTGACAGAAAGTGAATTAGACTAAGGTTTGCAAAAGTGGTTTCACCAATCCTTTTTGTCCTAACAGAATCTCTCAGCCAAGCCGAAGAGATTGCTAAAGAAAAGAGTAAGAAGATCATTGATGAGGTTTTTGATAACGAAGAAGAGAAAGCATAAGTCTTTAAGCAATCTGATTCATTGAAGGAGTTATTGAAGAAACTAAGGGAAGATGAACTTAAACAGCAGAAACCTGCAGTTCAGGGTGATGTTTACAGACACCAGAACAAGACTTTTAAGGGTCGAGCATTAGCATGGAAATACTTTCCACAGCTAAGGTGCATTGGAATAAAATAGGAGAAGGGTATCTTGAATTTCAGACACTTTCATGAAATCAAGACTTTACCTTACTGGGATGTGAGAGATATTGTACGACATCAGATTTCAGGATGTGGTCATGCAAACATAGTTCATTGGATAGTAGAGAGGATGACTAGAGAGAGTTACATGAAGTGGGATGCATGTAGACCACAATATCCAAAGAGGATTGTGCATAAAGAGATTGATCCTAAGAATGGTTTACCAATGGTTACTTTAAAGTACAAACCTCCCAAAGTGATGAAACGAATTCCTTTAATGCCTATACAACAACATTTTTCTAAAGACTTTTAATTTTGGTATTATGTTTGGATTACCGGAGAAGCTGTGATAGTGCTCAGGGATAAGAATCCGAAGCTTATGGTGAAGAAGATACGTGTGCTCGATCCGATGTGGCTGATTAACTGTGCTAAAGAAGACATCGACGAACTGTATTACAAGCATATTCATTTGGATGTTTGTGACGTAGAACCTGCTTGGTATTTCCAAAGGGTTGCTATATTTTGTTTTGCTTGGGGTATACATGCTGATTGTGACTATGAGAAGTTACTGGGTCAGACATTGAAGAAAGTTGAACTGAAGAAATGCACACTTAAACAACAAGTTATACCTGAAATGAGTGAGCGGCAGAGAAACAAGATAAAATTAAGCTTCGCAACATAGCTTTGGAGATGCAAGAACAATCCAAGCAATAGTCAAGGGGGAGTTTGTAGATGCATATGTGCGGCTATTGCTTTTGGATTGTACAAGATTGGTGAAGTTTTGAAGAAATAAAGTTTTTGAAGATATTCATTCGACCTATCGTGAGGTCGAATGAGTTTCAAAGGGGTCTAAGCAAGATTAAAAGCTCATCAGGATGTTTTATTGATGTTAATTCGTACCTTCTAAAGGTCGAATGAGTTGATTAGACCTCTGGAAAGGTCGAATGGAAAACTCTATATATATGTTTGAGTTGTTTAGAAGTTAGAACATTTGGTCATTGTCATGTGTGCTTTGTGTGTTTTTCAGAAAGTGTTCTAGAGTGTTCTATGGTGTAGTTTTCATTATAATCTAACATTGTAAGGTTTATATCAATTGATTATTAATGGAAAACACTTTGAAAATGAATATTATCGTGTTCTGATCTGATCATTTTCATTTTGCATGTGATCTAGGGTTTCCACACCTAGATTAATTATACTTGTGTGATATTATTGTTGATTTTTCAAAAACGATCATTTACATTTTCGCAATGCTTCCTCATGCTTTTGTCCCCAGTCGAATTTCTTGTTCTTTTTCAGGATGTTATAGAATTCCTTTCATCTTTCTGAGTACTTCGAGATGAATCTATTTAGAGCTGCTATCTTTCTAGTCAACCTTTGCACATCCTTGATATTTGTTGGAGAATTAAGATCTCGGATGGCTTTAATTTGTTCTGGACTGGCTTCTATGCCCCTCTTGGTTACTAAGTATCCAAGAAATTTACCAGCACCAACTCCAAAGTGACATTTAGCTGGATTCAACCTCATGTTGTTTGCATCCAGGATGTCAAAGGCCTATTTGACATTCTGAATATGGTTCTCTGCCCTTTTGGATTTGACTAGCATCTCATCGATGTAGACCTCCATTGTGTCCCCAATCTTGTCTTTGAACATCATGTTTACCATCTTTTGATATATTGCCCTTTCATTTTTGAGTCCAAAAGGCATGGCAATATAACAATAAATACCTGATGGTGTCACGAATGCAGTATCCTCCTGGTCATTTGGTTCCATCTGGATTTGTTGTAATCCTAAGGATGCATTCATGAAAGTTAACATTTTGTGGCCTGCCATAGCGTCCACCATTGAATCGATATGTGGAAGAGGAAATGAATCTTTTGGACACGCCTTGTTGAGATCTGTGTAGTCCACCTATACTCTCCATTTTCCATTTTTTATTTTGTACTACAACAAAATTGTCCAGCCATCTTGGGAATTTGACTTCCCTTATCATCTTAGATTTTAGTAATCTATCGACTTCTTCTTGTATGATAACATTCCTTTCGGGTGCAAATTTCCTTCATTATTGTTGTATAGGCTTGAAACTTTTATCGATTCCAAGCTTGTGTGTAAAGACATCCTTGGAGATGCCTGTCATATCATCATGTTTCCATGTGAATGTAGACATCCTGCATTTTAAAAAAGAAATTAAGGATTGTTCAATATCTGGAGGGATGTTCTTACCGATTTGCATAGTGATATCCTTATTTTCTTCATCGAGGCAAACTTCATTTACATCCTGATCAGGATGCTCTTTGTCATCCTTGAGGATATCACGTGCATCCTGCTTTAATTGCTATGCTTGTCTTGATTGGGATGATGCGTTCATCGATGTTGTATAGCAATCCTTAGCTTCTTGTTGGTCGTTGTTCACTTTCACAACTCTTAAAGGAGTGGGTAGTTTCACACATTGATGATATGTCGATGGGACTGCCTTCATATCATGTATCCATGGCCTACCATGACATTATAGCAAGATAGAGAATCTATAACACAAAAACATTGTATAGAATTTACCCCTCGACATATATAGGTAATTTGATCTCTCCAACTGTGCTCTTGGTTTCCGCACTGAAACCAACCAGGATGGATGACTGTGAAACTATTTCAGTTTCTGTGATATTCATTCTTTTTAGAGCTTCAAGTTGAATTATGTTGACCGAGCTTCCTCCGTCAACAAGTATCCTGCGAACAAAATGGTTAGCAATATAAAGAGTGATTACCAAACCATCATGATGTGGATCCAAGATGTTTTCACGATGCACTTCTTCGATGTTGATCACCCTTGAGATGGTCAACATGGTGTTCTTTGTAGGTCTTGCTGAGTAGGATGTACCACATATATCTGAGCCACCGGATATGAAGTTGATGATACCAGCATCTCTAGGGGGAGAAGCTGCTCTTTCTGGGATGGTACTGCCATCTTGCGTTTTAGCCTTCTTTCTGCCTAGTGGATCTTTAAGATGGCCTTTACTAACAAGATATGCAATTTCGTTTCACAAAGCAATGAAATCCTTAGTAATATGACCAAAGTCGTCTTGGAAAGCACACCATTTGGACTTGTCCTTCCATCATGCCTTGTCATTCTTCCTTGGCTATGTTGCTTTGTCACCAAGATCCTTCATAACATACATTAGACCCGTTACATCAATTGAAAAACAATAATCTGATAGTTTAGGGTAATCCAAATCATTATCATCCTCAACAACATTAACCTTTTTAGTATCATATTTAGCATAAGGCTTATGCTTATAAGGTTCATATGTGGGAGTGGATACGTGATTAGGATTGTTATATCTTGAGGATGCTTCTATCCTCTCCTGTACTTTCTTTTCATCCTCAAGACGAATGAATCTTAATGCTCTGTTTCGAACTTCATCAAGATTCCTACAAGGATTCATCACCAATTCTTGATAGAAAGGTGAATCCTTCTGTAGTCCCATCTTGAATGCTTGTACTGCTGTAATGACATCTAGGTTTGGGATGTCAAGTGTTTCCTTCCTAAACCTTGTAATAAACTCCCTTAATGATTCTCCATGTGGCTGTGTTATCCTGTACAAATCACTTGTCCAACGTTCAAATGTTCGACTACGTGAAAATTGGTTATTAAACATATTAATTAAATGACCAAAGGAAGTAATAGAGTAAGGTGGAACACTTAGCAGCCATTTTAAGGCTGGACCAGTGAGGGTGGAACCGAATCCTTTGCATAAGCATGCTTCCTTAAGGTTGGCTGGAATGGGGTTTATTTCCATCCTTTACCTGCATTGTGCTACATGCTCTTCAAGATTTGTGGATCCATCATATAGCTTCATACTTGGAATATGGAATCTCTTGGGAATTTTTGCGTCACATATTGGAGGTGCAAAACAAGACACCCTGTGACATGCTGAAGATACTTTAGGGATGGGTTGCATTATCCCAGTTACACTAGACACCATATCCTTGATCTTTTGAAGATCTGTTGCCAAGTGAGGGCTAATACCTGTATCCTGAATAGTACCAAGCTCATTACTAGCAAAAGTACTAGAACTTAAATTGTTACTAGTGTTATATCCTCGGAATGGTTCAGTTGTATATCCTGGATTGTAGGTGCACGAATGTGACTATCGCTTTGGATTTACATAATATGGCATTTTTTATAAAGATGTTGATGTTATGAAGACACATTCGACCAACCGTGGGGTCGAAGGGACTTTGTGAAGGTCGAATGAAGTATTGTATGAGTACAAGGTTTGGTTGAGCTTAGTACAAGGTCGAAGGGTCCATTTGATCTATGCAATGGGTCGAATGGAAATGTCTATAAATAGTTTTGATTTCATTTTGCAGGTTAATAGTTGGTCATTTGTTCTAGGTTTTGTGTGTGTGTTCTGTGTGAAGTCTAGAACCTTCTAATTGGAACTTTTGTTGATAAACTAAGGCTTATTCAAGTGTAATCAATTGTTTTATCAATGAAATATTTATTGGAATGGATTTAATCGTGTTCTGATTTGTTTTCTATCATTTTGCATTTGATTTAGGGATTCCGCACCTAAATTACTCCACTTGTATGATTACGTAGTTGATTTCTTGCAATCTGATCCTCTACATGGATCCCTGGTTGTAGTCATCCTGGGTGCTGTAGTAGTCTTAGGAGCAGAGAATCCAGTATTCATGGGAATGAAACATCCCTAATGATTGCCCCCAGATATGGTAGTGTTGAAATCCAAAACTCTAGGATGTATTAGTGTCATTACATCTTCAACCAGTCTTTTTGACGATGTTTTGAGTGATTTAATTTCTCTCATCAGCATTTGGTTGGTATCCTGTTGCTTCTTCATTTGGTCCTTTTCCATTGCAAACATGGAAAGTAGCTCATCGTTCGATACAAATATAGGAGAAGTAGATCCAGATGTTCCCATCCGAGATCTAGGAGTACTTTGAGGAGCATTTCGGGTAACATGTTCAGAAATTTTAGAAAGTGTAGGGAGAGGTGGTAATGTCACATTTTTGGTAGAGGTTGAGGATGGCATGGATGAAAACACAAATTTTGGGTTTGAAGCCATAGTTGTCAAGATTTTTGAAATAGGTTTATTAAGAATGAATTTTAACAAAGTTTTTGTTAAAAATAGCACCACTTGCCCCACGGTGGGCACCAAATTGTTTTGGTAAAAAATTATTAAGTAAAAATAACTTTGTATTCAAAATTAGTAAAACTAGGGTAGAGTGCTAAAAGTGTTTATAATATATGGAAATCAGTTATATCTTTAGTGTAAATTCATAATTATGACTGTCGCTTTGGATTTATACTATACGGCGTTTATTATATAGATGATGTTGATTTGAAGGATCATTCGACCTAGCGTGAGGTCAAATGGATGAATAAGACGATCAAACGAAGATCTTTATGGTTATATGTTTGGTTCGAGCAAGTGTCTAGGTCGAATTGTTCATTCGACCATTACGTGGGGTCGAATGAACTTGCCTATAAAAAGTTTTGATTTTATTTTTATGTTAATCTTTCGTCATTTTGTCAAGGTCTTGTGTGTGTGTTCTCTCTGGAGTCTAGAAGTTTCTGATTAGGAGTTTTTCATTATAAACCTAATCTAATCAAGTGTAATCAATTGTTTATGAATGAAAATGTTTATTGAAAAGGATATTATCGTGTTTTGTTTCGTTTTATATCATTTTGCATGTAATTTAGGGATTCCGCACCTGAATTACTTCATTTGTATGATTACGTAGGTGATTGCTTACAATCCGATCCTCTACATTTAGGATGATAGTTTAAGGATATCAAAGAAACTAATATTGACAACTATGTTCATGATGACAAAGAAAAAAGTGATGATGGACAGTTATATCCTGAGGATGTAACTGTGGAATGTCAAAGATGTAGATAATCAATATAAGTAAAATGCAATAAAGAACAACACTCGATATATAAGGAAAGCCCTTGATCAATGATGATCGCCGGCACAAAACCTCGGGAGGAGTCTAGGCCCCTACCTTGTTATTTAATATTAATATGGCAAAGAGATTACAACTTTCGAAATGGTATGAACGATCTTCTATGATTACAATGTAGTGTTGTGTGTGTGTGTAACTAAAGAAGGTATGATTTCAGGTTTTGCGAAGTAAGTATCAAGTGTCAAGAACTTAGAGTCAAGTGCCCTAATCTCGTTCATCACATCCCTTTATATAGTACAGGTAATTAAGTAAGATATTCCTAAAAATTAGGTATAGGAGGACTATTTCAGCTCAACGTTCTTCTTGTTTAAGACTTCCAGCCATTACATAACCTCCATTCCGAGATATCCGCCTAGTAATAATGCTCATCGGTTACATTTAACTCCTTCTTAATGAAAGACTTACGAAGGATGTCGCCTTCATTTCCTTTGACTTGGAATTAGTCATATAGCCGCTGAAGCTTGATGTGTCTTAATTACATATAAGTATACCTTCAATCATAATAATAAGATAATTCGTTAGTCCATCCTCAGGATGCCCATAAGATAATATGTTGTGTCATCCTGAATCATGTTCTTTCTTTAGTATCCTGAGGCTGTCATATAGAAAACATAGGTTAGTTCCATCTTGAGGATTTCACCACCAACAATGACTACATGCATAAATGCCTGAATGAGATAGCAGCTAAACTCCAAGAGTCTAAGATAGCTTTGGAGGATACTAGAAGGATGTCCCTTGTTAGAGGGAAACATCTTGAAGAGAAGCTGTCTAAGATTGAGGCAGAGCTGAAGACGGTGAATGTTGAGAAGGCCAAGATCTATGAGGAGCATGAGAAGGAGTATGAGGATTACAGGCAAGGGCTCATCAAGTCTGCCACCCTTTCTATCTTACAAGCCAGGGTTAAAATAGCCCTCCAAGCCAAGGATCCTAACTCCAACTAGGATTAATGGGACATCCAGGCTTGGCACAATAAAATTAAGAGCTTGGATGGAAAGGAGTTTATCTATGAGCCTGTTCCTCTACAGATTGAAGCTCCTGAGGATGTTGCTACAGAGCCTGAAGTGGATGTGGCTAAGGTGGCTAAGGAGGTGGAAGCAAAAATTGGCTATGAAGGATGTGATAACTAGGCCTGATCCCACTTTTTAGAATGTTTAAATGTGGTTGTTTTTTGGTGGTAGTTTGGTTGTAAACAATCCTGAACAATTTTACTTTTTATGCATGTTGAGCAATAGAAGAATTGGGGTAGAGGGATCTTAAGTTTCAAGACGAAGCCCCAATTCTTCACATGACCCGGACCTAAGATGTTGACCCCTAGTGGATGGGTATTAGATACCATAACATAGGAGAGGGTGGTCAACCACCTAGTCTTCAAAGCTCCATCTTCAGGATGGTTCTGTAAAATTCTCAAGATGGACGATTTCTAGACCATGTTTAGCTGTACTATTTGTCATAAAAGAAAGATGAAAATTAAGATAAGCAATTTCATATCTCACATATGATAGTATTTTAGATGAATTGCATTCCAAGATCTTGGGAGGATGTCACATTCCATGGTTGAAAACCAATATGCTCCTTTACCAGCCTCGGAATCAATCAAACATGGCCCTTCCCATTTAGGGGCTAGCTTACAAACACTTGGATTTGTTGTATTCTAAAAAGCTTTTCTTATAACCAAATCTCCTACTTGAAACCTACGGATCCTTATGTTCTTGTTGTATGCCTTAGTTATCCTTTGTTGTAAGCTGATCCTTAATTTAGTAGCATCTCTAAGTTCATCTACCACTTCGAGATCTTGTAACAAGGCTTCTGAAGTTGCATCCTGAAGATGTTTCCTAGCAATGGACATCACCATCTCTGTTGGAAGCATAGCCTCTGTACCAAAAACCAAAGAAAATGGTGTTTGGTCAGTTGCATTCTTAGAAGTAGTTCTATCAGACCATAGTACAAATGGAAGTTTATCAGCCCATTTTCCGTTCTTCTGTCCTAGCTTTTTCTTCAAACTATTGATAATAATCTTGTTAGAAGATTCCGCTTGTCCATTAGCTTGAGGATGGACATGTGTTGAAGTTATCATCTTGATTCCCCATCTTTCACAAAACTGGTTATCCTCTTACAAATGAATTGAAATCCATTGTCACAAATGATCTCAGCTGGAACACCAAATCTGGTTAGGGTATTTCTCTTGATGAAGGATACTACTTCTTTATCTCTAACTTGTACAAAGTCCTCAGCTTCTATACATTTGGAAAAGTAATCAGTCATTGCTAGCATTAACACCTTTCCACCAAGAGCTTTAGGTAGTTTCCCCACTAAATCCATCCCCCATTGCATGAAAGGCCATGGTGAGATAATGGGATGCAAAGGTTCAACTGGATGGTGTAGCATGTTGTTGTGCCTTTGGCATGCATCACATTTTTTTTTGAATATAGCATGGCATCCTTCCTCATTATTGGCCAATAGTATCCTGTCCTGAGGGTCTTTGAATATAAAGCTCTTCCACCTGTATGATTTCCACAATCTCCTTCATGGATATCCTTAAGAACTTCTTTAGCTTCACCCTTGTTGATGCATCTTAAATATGGATCTGCAAGAGATTTTCTATACAATATATCGTTTAAGATGACAAATTTTGATACCTTCATCCTGAAAGCCTAGCATTTTCTCCATCAGGGATGTCACCATCCTTAAGAAACTTCACTATAGGTGTGATACCCCGCAATTTCAGGTTCTCACTTTAACTAAACTCTAGTTACTTGTAGTTAAATTCCTTGCATTCTACTTAACTAGGGTTAGCTAGATAAGTCACACGTTGCACAGTTATAGGTTAATAACTGCATGAAGTCGTAATTCGGGGAATTACCAAACTATATACATGAGTAGTGAACCCCGGACTATAACATTTCGCACTAAATAGATATACGTTACGGATTAAAACGTCAAGCCTTATTATTTTTGGTGATATTTTGAACCCCTATACAATGATAATTATTCATACATATATCTATATATATATATATATATATAAGTTATAATAATAATAATAATAATAATAATAATAATAATAATAATAATAAGTTTAAAAAATCACCAACTTCATTTGTCAAAATAAACCCACAACACAATTATTTAAACCCAACCCAGCCCAATCTCCCAGGCCCATCATCCGGCCCACCTGCCTTCAAAAAAAAAGAAAAAAAAACGGATCCTTGCTGCCCACGCGAATCGAACCCGGGTTAAACCAACAACACCACACCATCAAACCAGCTGGGCTGGCCTTCACATCTGAATGAATCCAGACACACTTTATATATATGCTTGATTTCAATCCTTCACAGTTGACTTGAAAAGTCAACTGTGGGACGCGTAATGCTATAATCAATCAAATTAACTCGTGATTGATCCAAATTTGGTATCTATACGTGATGACCGGCCTTGTCTGACTAAGATACACGATTAACATCCATCAATTGTTACCAATTAAACCCAAATACGCGTATGGACTTCAATGCTTGGTCAACCTTGCCGAATTGATCACTGATGCATCCACACTATAAATTGATCGTCCACAAGCCTTCACAACTCGCCATTAATCCTTTCTCTATCTCCAATTTTCTTTATTATACACTGATTGATCTTCGCGAATACAATTTTGACTTTGTGGTCTTGACCGAGCAATCGTGTTCAATACAACATTGTAAGTCCAATTTTTCCAGTGGGTTTTGTTTATCGGCGATCACTCATCAATAGCCCCATGATTAATTGGGCTATTGATGAGTGAATCAATCAATTGCAGAAACTAGGGTTCGTGGCTTTTGATTTGGGGATAAAACTGATTTTGCTTCGCGTATATAATTTAATTGAAACAGAATTAATCACAACCACAGGCCTAGGCCAAGTGGTTATGACTGATGGTATTAACCTCAGCCACCCGGGTTCGAGTCCCGGCTATGGCTCCCATTTTTGCATTGTTTTCATCTTTTTAAACAAACCAAATTATATATATATATTACATTTAATCTTGTAAATTCATTTTTAATTATTAAAACCTTTTTATAAATTCTAAAAAAATTATTGTTAACAAATCTGATGTAAAAGTTTTATCTACAATTTTTAGTGTTCTGAAATTTATTTATTTAATATATATAATAAATAAATCAATTTTATGCCATTATATTTATAAAAATCCATTAAAATATCAAAACAATTTTATAAATTCCCACAAATATTATGATAGAGTTTGTACAATGATAAACTTTACTGAAATGATTTTTAATTCGGAAAAATCATTTATTTTATATTTTTAATCAATTTTTGATAGTTTTAATCATAATTAAATCATAATAAATTCAATTTTTATTATTTTTGCACCAAAATTTTATACAATTTATTTCTGAATATTTAGAACAGAAATATGATTTTTAAAATAATAATTCTTTAATTTTAGTATTTTTAAATATTAAAGTTAAATTTTGGCAATTTGTAATAAATAGATTTAATAATCTATTTTATAGAAAATAATTTTATAAAAATTATTTTTATACTTCAAACACATTATTGTGATCATCCTAAATTCAAATTTTATAAAAAAGACTCTCATTTATTTAATTATCAAATTTCCCTTTAACATTTTATTATAAATTCAACAATTGGATATCCCCAAATCGAAGCCCTAGAATATACTTGTAGACTAGATAGACTTAGACTTATTTTGTTGCCTTATACATAGGGTGATACTTGGCAATCTATTGGGCTACACTTATACTATTCCTCAATACCTAATACTATACCAAGGTGAGTTTACATAGCCCCTTTTCCCTATTTTCACTATTTTTGGGGTGAAACATGTTTAAATATTTTATACTATCATTTACTCATATTTACTTGTGATTCAAGTACATCATCATTCTATCATTTGACTGTAACAAAAAAACACAGTACAATCATTAACAATGATCAAGCCGCCTGTTTAGATTATAGCGCTATAGGTCTGACGAACCCACCCCCCCCCCCCCCCCCCGCATAAATTCAGGGATGATCGATAACAGTAACAACATTTAACTAACTTGCGAGTTAGTCATCAGTCGACACAAGGTTTGGTTGTACAAAGACGCATTGTTACATGTCGGTATCATACTCTATCATCATACAACCCTGAGTGTTGTACAAACTATTGTTATCAATTATTTTTCAAAAACCTATGTAATTCTCACCAACAATTGTTGACCCAATATATTTTCAAACTTAACATGTTTCAGGTTCTACTTGCTTGAAGATTTGCTTGAAGATATGTGCATAGTTTTATTCAATTTGATGTACGAATTCTTGTAGAACCATTGTATGTAAATTATTTAAATCATTTAATGAAATTATTATTCACCATGAGCTACTGAACAATCATCAATACGTGACATCCCGATGTTTCCGCCATCGGTTGGGGTGTTACACGGATGTTGGTGAATTGTGAAATTAGATAATTGTGAATTAATTGATTGAGATTGATTTCGATTACGTGTTTCTGTGAAACTATGTGCAAACTATAGGTGATTACATGCACTTAAACCGAACGTCTTATTTAAAAACCGTAATCGATGAACCGCTTGGATGGTTGGGGTCTTAACACATGGGGTTGAACTTAATATGGTCCAAAATAGAAAAAAAAAACGTCGATGAAAACACGCAATACACTGGACCTGAGCACCCGGAACGAGCCGAGGCTGAGTGAGCGGCCGTTCGCGGGTGTCAGACGAACCAAAACTGTCTCAAACATCTATTTAAACAATCTTAAGCCCCAAGTATCCCATAAACTTAACCCTAATCACCCCCTACTTCCTATTTACGAAAATATTAACCTCAAACACCTGCTAAGGCTCAAGAACATCAATCGGGAAGCTTGGAGAGCAATCAGTTGGTGGTTTTGAAGTGCTTTTGGTACAATATTCAATCTCTTTATGTTTTAATCTTCTCTAATATGTTTTATAACATCATAACCGAGTATTTCCAGGTCTGAAACGTTTTCATAAAGATTAAAACTTGTTATTCATAAAGATTAATGGGGTTAAACGTGAGGTTATGCGATGATTGTTGTATGTATTGAATGAGTTTGCATGTTCTTGATGTTTTAGACTTCTAGGGTTTATGATTGATGATGTTTAACTTGTATCTTGCTAGGTTTTTATCAGGTTATGACTTATTGTTATGGTAGGATGATTGTTAAGTATTGTTGATCGATTATATGCGTAGATAATGCTTAAAACTAGGGTTTATGCATGATTTAGAATCTGGACAGAATGGTTTGGTCGACTTGCAGAGGCTGTAATATGATGTTAAAATATCTGTTTTGATGATTTCTTTGCATGAAAATATCTTACATGGTCTTAGCTTTTCATAATGGGTGAAATCATCTGTTTTGGACGTCGTTTGATAGGTTTTTGGAATTTTCATTGATTAAAGGTGATATCAGATTTTCGGATTAGTAAACTGGGTCAACTTTAAACGATGATAACTTCAGTTTCACAAAGAGTTAGAATATGAAATATGGACAGTAGGTCGAAATTGATGAAACTTGACTTTTCCAAGTGGATTCATCCCGTTTGGATGAATAGACAATTTTTCAGAATTTTTCTACTAATCTGATCTGTTGTGAGTATTTTCTGGATATAGTTGTATTGTGTGATTTTTCATAATTTTTGTGCATGGTTTTATCACGAACTAAAAAAATGAACTTGTCCGGTAGACCCCCTGGAATATTTAGTAAAAGTTTGGGAGTCTAATTCACTGGATAAGTATTTTTAATAAATTAGTTTTCACAGTGCATAATCTGTCCTAAAAACGCAGATTATGTAATATACACTTATGTGGCTATCTGGAGTCTTGTATGACTTGTATTTGACATGAACTTGTATGGGCACTTACATGAGGTGTATATGAAGTGCATAACTGATGTTAAGTATTGGGTTCACCAACGGGTCCATAGGTTTTGCTTGTGCATTTAGAATCATTAGGTGTCACTTACACGGTTTTGAACTTTTAAACGTCTTGGACAAACGAGTCATATGGTATAATGATATTATACATATACTAACTTAGTGACACATGTGATAGGGAGTCGGTAGCACATCCTATTTGTGAAGCTTGGATTAATTGCTTGCATCCTAAGGTGAGTCTCATTACTCTTTTCTCAATAGCATGTGTCGGGTTTGAGACAACTTACAAAACGTTTTCTAGTCAGGTTTGGGACTACTTTTACATCCTGGGTTTGGGGTGCTTTAACTCCTTGTGTGGGTTGGATTTTGACTCCTTGTGTGGGTTAGGTTTTTATCAGTTTACAACTTTAACTGTCCTTTGTGAACTAAACACACTCTATCACTTTAAGTCCTTACATATTATTGGGTTAATCGCTGGAGGCGAAATGGGTATTAGTTGATAGTGCTATTAGGTTGTGCAGCAACCTCATGCTTGAGGTGCTTATGTCACGGGCATGAACTTTTGACCACGCTCTTTACGTTTGGTTTTGGACGCGTTGTTTTGCGCACAACTATTAATTAACCGCTTTCTATTTCGATTTCCGCTATTACTTAAATGGTTTGGTTAACTTTTAAACTTGATTTTTCAATAACGAACTAAATGGTTTGGGCATTTAGAGTCGTTCATGTGACTTATGGCTATGGGATCCTGGTATGTCATGCGCCTCGCGGTATAAACCCCTTAGTGGAAATTTGAGGGTGTGACAGATTTGTATCAGAGCCATTAGTTATAGTGAACTAGGATTGCATTCTAGTCTATAATCATCATAGAATAAGTACTATATTAGTTACACTCACTACTTTAAGTGCACCACTTATTATTTTCTTGAATACGTGTACCGCTCTAACGTATTGCAGGAAACCATGACTAACCCTACTCACAGAAACTATTCTTATCGTGCTATCGAGGGGCCACAAGCCACATCACTAGATCCTTATCAGCATCTAGCTTCGTCACAGGATCCATATGAGGATACCAATCGATGGTTGTGGTTCACCGACATGTTGCACTCATGGGTTATAGGTTATGGAGTGCCAGATCGGGTACCTCCCATTGTTGACTCGTGGGAGACATCATTTGCAGGAATGGTGTGGAATGTGCATACTGAGTTGGAAAATGCCTACATTGTTGTCAAACAATTTCAGTTTTGGAGGAGGAATGCTGATGAAACCCTTAAGCACATGGAAGGACAGATTGATCACTTGATTGGTGAACTAGGAAGGGTTAAGAAGGAAGCTGATGAAGCTAGGCACGAAATGACAGCTACTAAACAGGATCTAGCAGCTACTAGAGAGGAGTTAACTTTGGTTCGCAATAGACTTATGGAAGCTCTGGGACAAAATGGAGAGGAACCAGAGGAAGATCCTAAGGAGGATCCCGAGGAGGAACCTATATAAGGATGATTCAATGCTCTTGGAGCAGCACTTGATGCAACACTCAAGGATGAGCTCGAGCCATAGGAGGAAGAAGAGCCATTTGAGATCGAGATTCGGGATGAGAGCGGGGATGAAGGCTCATGCGTCTCCATTGATCGCGCGGACGATTGATTTTTTTTATTATCCTAGTATCTAATATATATTCCTATAATGACTTTTATTTTTGTGAGACTTGAGAACTGTTTGGCTTATGTTTGATTTATTTTAATTATTGCTATCGATCGACTACATTACCTTATTCTCGCGTATATCATATATATTATATTCTAGTTTACTTGTACTATGTGAACGATTGTATGTGGGACATATTACTGTTTTCTCATGAGTATAGTGTAAATGTAGAATTGCTATGGCGGGAAGAGGTCACGGAAGAGGAAACATTAACTTGACCTAAGCAGAGCTAAACGCGCTTATCAACGACAGGGTGGTTGAAGCTCTAGCAGCTTTTCAAGCTGGTAACACCACTTCGCTCTACTCTCTTTCCTTAGACTCTAGCGTTAAGCTCTTTTTCTCAATTGTGACCTTCGCTTTTTGTACTTTGGCCAACATGCTCATCACCCTCCAGTTTGTACCTACAAGTAATTCATGGACTGCAAGCCTCAGAATTTTGGAGGATCTAAAGGGCATTCGGGCTACTGAGGTGGTTCGAAAAGTTGGAATCATGCTTCTCTATGTGTAACTGTCCACCAGCTGACAAGGTTAAATATGCCACTGCTACACTTGAGAATGCGAGCATTATCCTGGTGGAACGCTTAGGTGCAGATGCTAGGTGTTGATGTGGCCAATGCTACAACTAGGGCGGATATCAAGGAACTGATGAAAGAGGAGTATTGTCCTCGGGATGAGATTCAGAAGTTGGAGACAGAGTATCTCCACTTAAAGATGGTGGGGTCGGAGATTGAGAACTATACTACTAGGTCGCATGAGTTGGCGGCAATGTGCCCAAATTATTCTAACCCTGCCTACAAACGGATCGAGTTGTACATCAGGGGTTTGGTGCCCCAAATCAAGAGTATGGTCACTGCTGCTAACCTTAATAACATTCAGCAGGTTATTCGCATGGCACACCAGCTGACTAATCAGAAGGTAGAAGAGGGACTGTTACCCCCTCATGGTGCTTCATCTTCTGGTACCAATGACAACAAGAGGACGTTGGAGAATGCATCAGGCAAACCCCCAGGTAATGGTAATCAATAGCAGCAGTATAAAAAGCACGACAGTCACAACAGCGGCAGCAATCGCAACCAACCGCATGGTGGTTATCAGGGACATCGCCCTAAGTGCAATAGATGCAATTTTCACCACTCAGGGCCATGTAACAAGGGCAAGTGTGAACGCTGTGGTAAGATGGGGCATGCACAGAAGGACTGTCAGGTTAATATTCAGGGGAATCAACCGGTACCACAGCAAGGTCAGCAACAAAAGGGTGGTAAAGGGTGTTACCAGTGTGGCAGTGAGAATCATTTTAAGAGGAATTGTCCCCAGCTGAACGAAAATGGAAACAATGGGGGAAATAACAACAACAATACTACGAACACTGGCAATAACAACAATAACAACAACAACAACAATGGGGTTCGTGGAAGAGCATTTGTGATTGGCTCTGGGTAAGCTAGGACCGATAACAATGTCGTGATGGGTACGTGTTCCTTAAACGACACTCTCACTTTTGTTTTGTATGATACTCGTGCAGACTATAGTTTTGTTTCATCGAAACTTAGCAAACAACTAGGGATGGTTCCTACTCTTCTTGATACCCCGCATTCTATAGAATTAGCTGATGGGAAGCCTGTTGAGGTAAACCTACATCCATCGTGACTGTAAGCTCGAGCTAGATGGGAAATTATTTGCCATCGCTCTTCTACCTATCACCATAGGAAGCTTTGATCTCATGGTTGGCATGGACTGGTTGTCCAAGCAACACGCTGAAATTCTCTGTCAGGAGAAGATTGTTCGTATTCCTCTCCCTAGTGGAGAACTTTTATCTATACAAGGTCATCATGGTGGGCATCATCTCATTATTGAAAGCCCAGAAGTGTATTCGAAAGGGATATCCAGCCATTCTGGCTAACATTTCTGATACTCGAGCCAAATATGAAACAAAGATTGAGGACATCCCAGTAGTCTGAGATTTCCCAGATGTATTTCCAGAGGAACTACCTAGACTTCCATCTATTCGCCAAGTGGAGTTTCAAATTGATCTTGCACCTGGAGCGGCTGTAGTTGCACGCGCACCATACCGCCTAGCACCATGCAACTTCTAGAACTATCTACCTAACTCCAAGAGCTATTGGATTGGGGTATGATTAGGCCTAGTTCTTCACCTTGGGGAGCCCCGATCCTATTTGTTAAGAAGAAGGATGGGAGTTTCTGCATGTGTATTGATTATCGGGAGTTAAATAAGGTGATCGTTAAAAACCGCTACCCTTTACCTCGTATTGATGACTTGTTCGACCAGCTTCAAGGGTCAAGTTTCTATTCTAAGATTGACTTGAGGTCAGGATATCATCAACTTAGATTCCGAGGGGAAGATGTGGCAAAAACAGCCTTTCGAACTCGTTATGGACATTATGAGTTCTTGGTGATGCCATTTGGGCTAACCAAGGCACCGGCTATGTTCATGGATCTTATGAACCACGTGTGTAAGCCTTATTTGGAAAAATTCGTCATAGTGTTCATAGATGACATATTGATTTATTCTAAGTGCAGGGAAGAGCACGAGCAACACCTGCAGCTGATCTTAGAACTCTTGAGGAATGAGCAACTATATGCAAAATTCTCCAAGTGTGACTTCTGGATTCGAGAGGTCCAATTTCTAGGACATGTGGTTAATGAGGCAGGAATACATGTCGATCCCGCCAAGATTGTTGCTATTAAAAAGTGGGAGCCTCCTAAGACTCCTACAGAGTTGCGCTAGTTTCTTAGTCTTACAGGATATTATCGCAGATTCATTGAGGGATTCTCTAAGATTGGTCAACCCCTCACTGCTTTCGCACAAAAGGGTATTACTTACAAGTGGGGAGATGCCCAAGAATCTGCTTTTCAATTATTAAAGGCAAAACTCAGCAGTGCACCCATATTATGATTACCTGAGGGAACAAAGGACTTTGTGGTGTACTATGATGCGTCTGTCCAAGGGTTAGGGTGTGTGCTGATGCAACGTGATAAGGTGATCGCGTATGCTTCACGTCAATTGAAGGCTCATGAGAAGAATTACACCACCCACGACTTGGAACTAGGAGCGGTGATTTTTGCTTTAAAGATTTGGAGGCATTATCTCTATGGAACAAAGTGTACGATCTTCACTGATCACAAATGCTTCCAACACATATTCGATCAGAAGGAGCTGAACATGCGACAGTGTCGATGGGTCGAGCTTCTGAATGATTATGATTATGCCATCAAATATCATCCAGGGAAAGCTAATGTAGTAGCGGATTCCCTTAGTCATAAGGAAACGAAACCCAAACGGGTGCGAGCATTACAACTCACTATTCATTCTAACCTTCCTGATAAGATACATGAAGCCAATGGTTAGGCTTTGAACCGAAGTGAGATGGTCTTTAGTACTTCATGAATAGAGTCTGGATTCCACGTTTTAGGGATCTCAGACAACTTTTGCTCGACGAACCTCACACCTCTCGATATTCGGTACATCCTGGTTCGGATAAGATGTACCAATATCTCAAAACTCTTTACTAGTGGCCAAACATGAAAGCTGAGATAGCCACTTATGTTAGTAAGTGCTTGACTTGTGCGAAGGTTAAGATTGAATATCATAAACCTTTAGGCTTACTCCAGCAACCAGAAATCCCTATGTGGAAATGGGACGGAATTTCTATGGACTTTATCACAAAGCTCCCTAGATCGCCAAGTGAGCATAACATGATTTGGGTTATCGTCGATCGTTTAACCAAATCGGCACATTTTCTAGCAATAAAGGAAACTGACACGCTGGAGAAACTGGCCAATATCTAATCAAGGAGGTCGTCTCTAGGCACGGGGTGCCTACTTCCATCATATCTGATCGCGATGCACGATTTACTTCTCATTTTTGGACTACTCTCCAAGATGCTTTGGGGACTCGCTTAGATATGAGCACAGCCTATCACCCACAAACGGATGGACAAAGTGAACGTACCATCCAAACATTGGAAGATATGCTACGAGCGTGCGTGGTGGACTTTGGCAACAGTTGGCATAAGCACTTACCTTTAATCAAATTCTCATATAACAACAGTTACCACACTTCCATTCAGTGTGCGCCTTTTGAGGCACTATATCGACGCAAGTGCGGGTCTCCCATCTGCTGGACTGAAGTTGGGGATAGCCAGCTGACAGGTCCCGAACTCGTGCATGAAACTTCTGAGAAGATAATGCAAATCAGAAACCGGATGGCTGCTGCTCGTGATCGACATAAAAGCTACGCTGATAAGCGTAGGAAACCTTTGGAGTTCCTGATCGGGTACAAGGTACTATTAATGGTGTCACCTTGGAAGGGTGTGATACGCTTTGGAAAATGGGGAAAGTTGAACCCGCGATACGTTGGACCATTCGAGATTGTTGTCACACCCCGCCTAGGTGGAAACACGAGGTGTAACCACGAAAGGTTTTCAAGCACAAGATATGAGCAAACATTCATATTTATTTATTTATAAAAGTACCACATGTGTTCAATGACAACAAGTTTCGCAAGATACAGTTTAAAACCCTTAGCGGGGTCAAAAGTTTTAATGACACGTTGTGTGGTGGTTATGAATGTAAGCCCAATCATATCCCAAGTTCCATCCATGATTTTAGTTACCTGAAAAACATGCATGAAAACTTTGTCAACAAAATGTTGGTGAGTTCACGGGTTTTCGTAAAATGGAAAGTTTAATGAATTCCTTGAATGACCCATCATTGCCTAGCTAGTAACAATAATGATAAACCATCATGAGTTCATAACCAAGCCTCGACGAGTGGTTCCTCGCACATTGCATATCAATGCAATGAATCATCATAAAAGAAATGCAAGGACTCTCATATATCACATATACCGGTTAGACGACTAACCGAGAGTGGGGGTGTCAACCCAATAAATCTATTCTTGCGTTTCTGGCAATATCCATAGTTAATGGTTATGATAAACTAATATACGAGGGCTTTAGCGAGTACTCTTATACACATCGTCTCATGTACACCGGTCGGCTACGAATTCATTCTAATAACGAGTAATGATGCATGTTTTTCCCCAAAACATAAACAGTAAAAAGGGGCCGTGAGAACACACCTCAAGTCCGCGTGTAGTCTAGCAAAAGTGTATGTCTGACAACTTGATATCTTGTCCTATATACAAACATGGTGCCTTAGATTCATACAAATATGTGATCTTTGGTACTCGTGGTTCACCCGATCCTTAGTGGTATGTTAGTTTAGCTTTTCTTGGTGACAACTATATATTGCTTGAAAATAATAGTTTGTATAAGAAAATAGATCTTATTTTCCCAACATAAGATACCTTCCATAAAGTATATATTCCTTTGAAAAAGAGTTGTTTAGTTCATAAACACATTGATCTATACTCAAATAATTATATACACTTGTGTTCATACCTACTCATGCGTGCATCTATACTTGTGTCTATACATATGTGTATTTCCACACATAACCATAGGTAGGGATGTCTAAGGGATCTACACTTATACATACATACCCATATACATATGTATCTTGGTAATCCATACACACCTCTATCTATGCTTATGAGTTTGCTTTACACATACATCATATATATACACGCACGCATATCTATGTGTGTATACAAATGGACTTTGTTTTTAGTACCTTAGTACAGTAACATGATACTTAGCTTATTATACATCTATACATACACATATACACACGTGCATGTGTACATGTATATCACGCATACATACATGTGTATGCATATCCACGCACACATATACATTTACACACATACATACATACATACATTACCATCTAGGGTGTTGTTTTATTGTAAATAATTTACTAGGAGCTAAGGTGAACCATGTGATAATTAATAAAGTAAAGAACAACTAAGTTAAGGTTTATACCTCCTAGTGGATCCAAGATAGAAGGCAAAATGCTAGCACTTCCTTGGTTGCTCCTAAGCTTGCGTTGTGTGTGTGTGTGTGTTTCGAGTGGGGAGGGAGAGCAAGGAAGAGTTGTGGTGTGATGAAATTAGCACCCAAGGCCTCCTTATATAGAGGTGGGAATGAGAAGGTTCAAGGAATGTGATTAACACTTAGGGTAAGTCAACTCTTATGGATTAGGGTGATTAGGGAATCCTTCCTAATATGGTTAGAAATCTCCAAGTGTTCCATATCCTCCTAGCATATCCAAGGTCCAAATCAACCTTTAAGAGGTCACTAATCTCTTGATTGTGTTGGCAAGATTCCAAGCATGAGTGACACTACATGGAGTCAACTTATGGAACAAATCAACACATGTTAATATAGGGGTTGACTTAGATTAAAAAAAAATTAAAGGGCACTTAGGGGGGCGACGGTTTGGAGGGTGCAAGGAAAAGAGGTGTCTCCAAATGTTGTAATGATCTTTCATGGTTCTTGGTGATTAAAAGAATCCTACTATGTTTGGCTAATGATCTTGCTTTTGTCTCCAATCTTACTAGCATATCATGGGTCTTAATCACATATTAAGGTTGACTATACTTCCATGATGATGCTTATCTTAATAAGACTAAAGTTAATGTGACGACACATGGGAATTCTTAGAGGTCTAAACAAGCATGTGTTGGATCAGAAAAAAAAATTTAATAAGGCATTGGGGAGGAATCTTCAGCCGAAAAAGAAAGGAAAGGGGAAAGAAAAAGTGAGCTTTAGCAAATGGGGTAAACCAACATTCTTGATCCTAGATGTTTAAGGAATATTACCTTATATAGTTAAACCACCAAATATTATATTTAATAGTCTTAGAAAGAATACTAAGACATGACACTACATTGATTATGTTCCAAGTGTTTAATAAAAAAGTAAGACATTCATCTAAGTGGTGGTGATCATCTTTAGCTAGTAGTTAGTGTTGATCACTTGTTTCACCAAAAATGGTTGGATTTATAAAGAACTAGTTAGTTTAATTAAGGTGTAACAAAAAGAATATGTAGTGTTACATATAAATATGTTAACTAGTTTCTTGTATTCTTGTTCATATATGTACATATGTGCCGAAAATATACATGTATATTCATATATGTGTGTGTCGTGTACACATATTCACATATGTGTAAACATGCTAGTTAAATAAATACTAGGCTTTATACATAAAAATCCATGATGTTTCCCATTGTTTTATAAAATAAATGGGCATCCATACTTGATTTCGGAAAATCTCTTGTAAACATATAGAATTATGTCACCAAGACTCGTTGATACGGGTGAAATTATACTTTTTCGGACATTGCTAGACTATCTCGGGGGACTTGTGCATATAAAATGTCATGAATAATGCATGTAAAATTAAATGTTGACTAGATAGTGTACGGATTTTGACCAGGCTAAGTGGCGGGTGTCACATTCTCCCCCGGTTGAGGAAATCTCATCCGTGAAATTTGATGTGACCTATCTGATACCGGGGAAACCTTGAAGAGAGAGGGATACTTTCGCTTCATTTGATCCTCGCATTCCCAAGTGAACTCGGGTCCGCGTCGGGAATTCCACCGAACCTTAACGAGCTTAACTCGGCTACGTCTCAGCTTTGGGACTTTCTAGTCCATAACCTCAATGGGTTCTTGTAGGGTCTGTTGACCTGGAGAAGAACAGATGATTGGAAAGCCAAAATATACTACTCAGTTGATTCTAGAAATAAACAACATTTACAAGATACTTCTCTCAAAAGACTGTTGACCCTAACATCTGATGTACTCAATAACTATTGGAAACAACTGCTGCTGCAAAGGACTGCTAGATAAACAACTGCTAGAGAATAACTACTGACTAAAGGTCTGATGAAGAATAATTGCTGACTAAAGTGCTGAAGACTAAAGGTCTGTTGGAGCCAACAGCACTTAGGCTCCAACAAATGATACAAGACCATCAAAGTTTTCCTCAACAGCAGTTTACCTTACAGTGTTTTACAATGTAACAATAGTTTGTATTTAACAGATGTTTTATGTTGTTATTCTGTTAGACGTCACTGTCTTAGGTGACGTCAGCTGAGATCATCAGTGGTTTAGATTTGTCTATAAATAGAACAGTGCTTGTACTTTTCTATTCATCACTCAAAACATTCTCTCAGACAAACAATCACAGAGTGATCAGGCTGAGGGGGAGTACTTGTAATATTGTAATCTTTCAATTAATGAAAGCATTCGATTGAAAACAATTTTTCTCTTGTTTTGATTTATAAGTTTATCATTCCGCTGCACTTTCCATTTATATTCACTTCGTTCATCACATCTTTTATATAAACTAATAAAAACAATCAAACTCAGATCCTAACAATTGGTATCAGAGCTTGGTCAATTAAATTCGATCTAACCAATCAATTTAATATAAACAGATCAACTCATAATTATTGATATCGTTTGTTTGTCGGATTGAAAATAGAGTAATAGTTTATCTTCGATTCAACCGTTTGTAAACAGACTTTGTTTTCGAAAAATCAGAGAATGGCTTCAATCAATCACGATCCACACAACACTGGCACGAACAACAAGCCACCGATGCTTGTCAGATCTGAATACAATATCTGGCAACGTCGGATGAGCCATGTTCTAGCTCAACAGAACACTGGGTGTTGGAAGTCGGTTATCTTCGGACCACATGTTCCGATGGTGCCGAGTAACGAAGATCCCAAGGTTCAGGAGCCTAAGAAACTTGAAAACTACTCCGACCAGGATTTCCAAAAGATTGAGTTAGAGATGCCAAGGCCTTCAGTATTGTGGTCATGGCTCTACCAAATGATATCTATGCTGGGCTGTTACACTGTAACAGTGCAAAGGAGTTGTGGGATGCACTGAAAGAACAATTTGGTGGGACTGAAGAGGTTATTGATAACAACCGTGAAATACTTAACCAACAATATCAAACATTCAGTCATGTCAAGGGAGAGTCATTAACTCAACAATTTGAGAGGTTTAACTATTTCATTAGTGAACTAAAACTGGTTGGTCTAACTTACCCTCATTCAACTTTGAACCATAGGTTTTTAAGATCACTACCAGATAAATGGGACACTATTGCTATAGTAATGAGAAACTCAATTGGATTCAAGGACCTATCACTGACCCAACTTCATGGTAAGCTCTTGACCTATGAGAGAGAGCTTAACCAGAAAAAGAAGCTCCAGGACTCTAGAAAAGTGTTTGATGACTATGTATTTGGTAATACAACACTTCTGGGTCATGATGAGGTGCCTAGTAATAGTAAGGATCAGAGTTATGATCATTTCATTGACATAACTTCAGGTTTTAACTCTAATTCTTATTCACCAAACTATGCTTTTACAGCAAGTGGTGGTGATATCCAGGCATCTGATAACATATCATTTGAGTATGATGACTTAAAATACTTTGACCCTGATGATTTGGAAGAAATGGACATTATGCACCAATTGGCCCTTCTCAGTGTAAGAACTAACAATTTTTGCAAGAAAACTGGGAGAAGGTTTTCAGGGTTAGCTGGCAGGTCAAAAGTGGGTTGGATAAATCAAAGATAAAGTGTTATAAATGTCATAGACTTGGTCATTTTGCTAGGGAATGTAGGGGTCAACATGGTACACCTATGATTACCTATCCAAATCAAAGGCCATAGACCAACACATATCAAGTTTCCCATAATACCCATGGACCAAATGTGCAAAACACTGCCCATTTTGCACAGTCCTCAAACACTGTTCCAGTCCAGTATGTCCAAACCACTGTTCCTCAGATCCACTATGTGCAAACACCTGTTGCTCAAGCACATGTGCCAATGACTGCTGTTCCACCCTCTGCTCCTGCAGAGACCAGTCAACAGAGTTTCTTCACACAAGGCTTTGTTGATTGGAGCAGTCTACCAGATGAGTTGAAAGATGAAAATTTTGCACTAGTTGCCAAAGCTGAAAATGAACAAGAAAATTTTTGTTTCATGGCTATGGTAGAAGAGGTTGATTCTGAGGAGGTGGTAACTGAATCTGTTGTTATGACTGATGATATTGTTGATGAGGTAGTTGCATGTGAAAAATCTGAAGAAGAGGTTGTGAGTCTCTCAGATCCCTGGGGTGCATCTGATGATTGTGAGTGCAAGTGTGATTGTGCATTGATGGCTGCTGCTAAGGTATCTCCTCAAATCCTTAAAGATTTGTGTTCTGACAAATGTGTAATAGCATTCGCTAACATTAAAGAGGTAAATGAAAACCTTAGGAAGAAAATTTTAGATGATGAAGTTAAATTTGAGAAAATTTCAAAAGAATTAAAATCAAATTTGACTGAAAAGGAATCTGAAATAAGCAGCTTAAAACATGAAGCAACTATAACCAAAGACCAGCTCCAAACTATGATAACTAAATATCATAATTGCAAAAGTGAGCTAGAGGCCACCCAAGTTGAATGTGAAAAGGAGTTGTGGGATGCACTGAAAGAACAATTTGGTGGGACTGAAGAGGTTATTGATAACAACCGTGAAATACTTAACCAACAATATCAAACATTCAGTCATGTCAAGGGAGAGTCATTAACTCAACAATTTGAGAGGTTTAACTGTCTCATTAGTGAACTAAAACTGGTTGGTCTAACTTACCCTCATTCAACTTTGAACCATAGGTTTTTAAGATCACTACCAGATAAATGGGACACTATTGCTATAGTAATGAGAAACTCAATTGGATTCAAGGACCTATCACTGACCCAACTTCATGGTAAGCTCTTGACCTATGAGAGAGAGCTTAACCAGAAAAAGAAGCTCCAGGACTCTAGAAAAGTGTCTGATGACTATGTATTTGGTAATACAACACTTCTGGGTCATGATGAGGTGCCTAGTAATAGTAAGGATCAGAGTTATGATCATTTCATTGACATAACTTCAGGTTTTAACTCTGATTCTTATTCACCAAACTATGCTTTTACAGCAAGTGGTGGTGATATCCAAGCATCTGATAACATATCCTTTGAGTATGATGACTTAAAATACTTTGACCCTGATGATTTGGAAGAAATGGACATTATGCACCAATTGGCCCTTCTCAGTGTAAGAACTAACAATTTTTGCAAGAAAACTGGGAGAAGGTTTTCAGGGTTAACTGGCAGGTCAAAAGTGGGTTGGATAAATCAAAGATAAAGTGTTATAAATGTCATAGACTTGGTCATTTTGCTAGGGAATGTAGGGGTCAACATGGTACACCTATGATTACCTATCCAAATCAAAGGCCATAGACCAACACATATCAAGTTTCCCATAATACCCATGGACCAAATGTGCAAAACACTGCCCATTTTGCACAGTCCTCAAACACTGTTCCAGTCCAGTATGTCCAAACCACTGTTCCTCAGATCCACTATGTGCAAACACCTGTTGCTCAAGCACATGTGCCAATGACTGCTGTTCCACCCTCTGCTCCTGCAGAGACCAGTCAACAGAGTTTCTTCACACAAGGCTTTGTTGATTGGAGCAGTCTACCAGATGAGTTGAAAGATGAAAATTTTGCACTAGTTGCCAAAGCTGAAAATGAACAAGAAAATTTTTGTTTCATGGCTATGGTAGAAGAGGTTGATTCTGAGGAGGTGGTAACTGAATCTGTTGTTATGACTGATGATATTGTTGATGAGGTAGTTGCATGTGAAAAATCTGAAGAAGAGGTTGTGAGTCTCTCAGATCCCTAGGGTGCATCTGATGATTGTGAGTGCAAGTGTGATTGTGCATTGATGGCTGCTGCTAAGGTATCTCCTCAAATCCTTAAAGATTTGTGTTCTGACAAATGTGTAATAGCATTCGCTAACATTAAAGAGGTAAATGAAAACCTTAGGAAGAAAATTTTAGATGATGAAGTTAAATTTGAGAAAATTTCAAAAGAATTAAAATCAAATTTGACTGAAAAGGAATCTGAAATAAGCAGCTTAAAACATGAAGCAACTATAACCAAAGACCAGCTCCAAACTATGATAACTAAATATCATAATTGCAAAAGTGAGCTTGAGACCACCCAAGTTGAATGTGAAAAATGGGTGGAATCATGTAAAGGTTTTGAGATGCTCCTCAACAAACAAACCAAAAGTCATGTGAAGTTTGGGTTTGGTTTTGAAACCAATGCTCCAGCTTTTGAAAACACTGACAAAAGGGATCAAAAGTTAGTTGAGGTAGTACCAAAAAAATTTGAAAGGTCAAGAGATTAAAATCACTGAACCTAATGGCAAGAAAATTGTTCTTGAAAAACCAGAAGGTTCCTCATCATTCACTGAACTTGAAAAATATAAATTTAAACCTACTTGGTCTGATGAGTGTGATACTCTTGAGAACTTCAAACCAGTTGATTTCAGAACTCCTGATGGGAAGACAGCACCACAGGCAAAGGTCATTCCCTTGAAAAACCTTCCAGCAGATGCTCAAACATCTGTAGAAAAGAAGGTCGAAAAAGGGAAAAAGAAAGAAAAGTCTGTCCACTTGTTCTGTGATTTCTGTGAAAAGAAGAATCATGTTACTAAAAACTGTTTTCTTCTAAAAGCATATGATATCAACAAAGGAACAAGTGTGTGTGATTCCAAGGCCACATGCTCAATATGTGGTAAAAAGAATCACAAAACCAAAGAGTGTCTGTATCTCAAAAATTTTGATGTCAAAATACAAGAGTACAAGGCTAAAACTCTGGCAAGTCAAGTGGTGAATACTTCAAAAGGAAAACCCAAATAGACTTATGCACCACTCCAAACATCTGTTACCAAATGTCTTGAAACATCTGCTCCCAGGGATGTCCAAGTAACAGATGCTCCACCCACAAACAAGTACCAAAGAGGATATGGACAACCACCATGTCATAGTCTGTCATATGTTTATGAAGAACAAAGAGGCCTTCTAAACCAAGAGTGAACAGAAATCCCTATAGGTACTATCATCTGTCAGGAAGTGATCAAACAACTGTTGCACCAAGTGTTGACATTCAAGCACTGGCAAATGGTCAGCAACAGCTGTTGAACTTGATTCAAAAACTAGTTCAAACCACTAATCATCTTCCTAAGCTTGAGACTGAAAAGTCTGTGGATCCATCCAAAGCCAACCTGGCTTTGGACACTCACCAAAACAAATCTATTACTGATGTGCAGGGAGCTTCTGCATGCTTAGATAGCCTTTGGTATGTAGATAGTGGAGGCTCCAGGCACATGACAGGATGTAGAGCCCTTCTTCTGGACTTCTTAGCTCATGGAGGGGGTGATATATCCTTTGGTAATGATTCAAAAGGTAAGGTGTTGGGTTCAGGGACTGTTTAGGCTAGGAAACTCAAGTTTGAAAATGTCAATCTTATTTATAATCTTAAATTTAATCTTCTTAGTGTGTCACAGATGAGTGACAAAGGTTATGGCTCATTCTTCACTAAGAAAACTTGTAAGATTATTGGGCCAGAAGTGGTGAAAAAGATTGACACCATCATTGCTGAGAGCAAAGCACAACTTGTTGCTCATAGGAGTGGCAATGTGTATGTAGTTGATATGTTGAAGGACAATCCTATGGCACATGTCTGTCTGTTTTCTGCTGCCTCCACAAAGGAGGCAGAATTGTGGCATAGGAAACTGGGTCATACCAACCTTCAAACTATCAACTCACTCTCCAAACAAAGCCTTATCAGAGGTTTACCATCAAAAGAATTCAAATGTGATGAGCATTGTGTTTCCTGCTTAAAAGGAAAACAACATAAAAGCTCTTACAAATCCATTGATGAGTCCAAAACAAGTCAATGTCTACAATTGTTGCACATGGATTTGTTTGGCCCAGTTAAAATCATGAGTCTAAGAAGAAAGAGATTCTGTCTTGTCATAGTTGATGATTTTTCTAGGTTTACATGGACCTACTTTTTACACTCTAAGGATGAGACTGTAGGTATCTTGAAGGACTTTGTCACAAAAGTTGAAAAACAATATGACTTGCCAGTAAAAGTCTTTAAAAGTGACAATGGAAAAGAGTTTAAAAATAAGGAGTTGGATGATTTCTGTGTGTCAAAAGGGATTGTGAGGCAGTACATCATCCCAAGAACACCAAAGCAAAATGGGGTGGTTGAGAGGAAAAATAGAACTCTTATTGAAGCTGCAAGAACCATGCTAGCAGATTCTGGTTTGCCACTGCTTGCTATGTTCAAAACAGACAAATCTGAAAAACAGACAAATCTGAAAAAAGGGGGCAAAGAAATCAGATCAGAAAATAAAATACCTTGGTTTCATTAGTATGATTTCATTACTACTGGATATGAACAACACAAACCTGTTTGAATCGAACCCTAAAAAACCCCTAAATCGAAACCTAAAAAATAAACCCTAAAACATCAATACAAAATCAAAACAATTAAGAAGACTGAACAATAATAAACAAAAAACCAAGAACAATCAGTAAAACCGAATATTTGAGAAAAAGAGACATTAACAATAATCGACACTATAAAAACAGATTAGCAAAATCAATTCAACACAACACAGAAAAAAAGATAGATGAACATCGATTAATAGAAATAAGAATCGAAGAGAGATTACCTTGGAGTAGAGATGAATGAAAAGCTTGAATCGCCTAGCAATTAGGGTTTCGGTTGAAAGGAGGCGATGATGAAACTGATGTTATGTTATGTTTGTGTGTTTTGTTAGGGTTTTTATATTTTTGATTTAAAAAAAACGAATTTTTTATAAAAACCCACAAGGTGACATGTGGCATAGTGAGATGAAGAGAGATAATTGAACTTGCAATGTGGGAATGCCAAGTGTCCCACATTGCTTTTAAATATTAGATGTATAGATGTTTTGACCATATGCATTAGGGCTGCAAACGAACTAAACTAACACAAACAAGGCCTTATTCGTGTTCATTTGTTAAGAAAACTTTCATGTTCGTGTTAGTTTGTGTTCGTTTGTTAATTTTGTTAATGAACGCACACGAACACAAACGGATATTAATGAACACAAACAAGTGTTCATGAACGAAAACAAAGACAAACGGACATATATTACTTTTAAATAACATCGAATTCACATAGATTAAGACATACGCTAGATTCACCCAAAATATAACCTAATTGTCCAAACATACTTAGTACTGGAGAAGAGTGTTGGAGGTGGAGGGCATCAACACTGGAACGTTAAACATATATTGAATACAAAATGTGGGTTTATTGATCTCAAAGAGTTATATATTTACCTCATATATATTATTTATTTGGTAAAATAAATAAAAATAAAAGAATATAAAAAATGTATAAAAATTAAAAACCTTAATAAACTAAACGAACACATTACGGAACGTTCACAAACATAAACAAACGAACGCAACCTCTGTTCATGTTCGTTCGTTTAGCTAATTGAACGGAATTTTTTGTTCGTGTTCGTTCATTTATTAAACGAACGAACACAAACGAACTTCCCGCCAAACAGTTCATGAACTGTTCGCTGAAAGTTCAGTTCGTTTGCAACCCTAATATGCATACATTTTAATTTATCATAAACTTGCCTATCCGTATTTACTACGCCTTATAAAGATAAGTTTTGACACCAACCCATCTGAACCGTTTCCAAAACTTAACAAACTAATAATAGTTATTCTTGTTAATCTATTACTTAGTTAAATCTCTTGTTTGGCTTCTACTATTTTTACTACTACACAAAGAAATACTGTTGACAATTGTGATTGTGAAAATCTAATGCTTTATTTGATTTTTAAATGTCAGTGAATTTTTAGTCAAGTTAGCGAACTAGTGTTTTGGAAATGTTCTAAGTGGTTGTCTAATGTCTTCTTTGACTTTAACAGGGCAAATATGTAAAACTTTTAGTCAGGTTAGACAACTAGTGTTTTGAAATTGTGCTAAATGTAATGTATTATTTGACTTTAACAATGTCAAATATATGAATTGCTAGTCAAGTTACTAAGATGATAATTCTGACTTAAGGTAACCCGTTCATTGCAAATTATTATATCAAATTAGTTCACAAAATGGTAACCTATCATAATATTTGAGTTAAATTCAAAAATTTTCTTGTTTGACCACTAAAGTCATACAAAACCATAGAGGACTTTGTTACACATTGACTTCTGAAGTCAAATAGCTAATTTCCTAACAATCTACATGTCTGCTAATTAGAATTTTTCACACTAATGAATATAATAGTAATAATAACATTAAGTTGTTTTTTGTAGTCAAACTTACACAAATTTTTGCCACTTAAATATAATAATAACATTTGCATCCAAAAGTTTATTCAGATGTCTTAAAATAGTGATGTGTTGTTCATGGCATCTCATGGTAGAACATGGGTCATTGTGTGTAATGGTAAGTTGTTTGTTTTGTGATAAATATATTTTTCTTCTGTTATCCCACCACTTACGAATGCATGTACTTTCTTATATATGAATACAAACCATGTTTTTTAATATTACTATTAACTTCAGGATATGGGAAAAATGGGGTGTTAGAGATTGGATGTATAAACCTAGGCGGTTACCTGAGTTTGAAGCCGGAGTTATCGAATTTCTTAATGCTTCATTTGCTAAAGCAGGAGGAAGTAATCAAATTTGTTGTCCATGCAAAAAGTGTATGAACCGTTATTGGTATCAAAGAAATGAAGTATTCGATCATTTAAAAGGATATGGATTTGTATAAAACTACTATGTGTGGGTTTTCCATGGAGAAAGCCCTTCACACAGAAGAATTGAAACCGTCACTGATGCAAATGGAGCTGTGCACGATAATGTTGATGAATTATTGCATGATAGGTTTAGAGATATTGCAGAGAAGACAAGTACTGTACAAGAAGGCTTTAATGAAGAGGCCAAAAAGTTCAATAAGTTGGTTGAAGATGGAAGTCAAGAGTTGTACCCTGGGTTTAAAACATTTTCGAAGCTATCTTTCATCATCAGGATTCTTCTCTACAAGACGCTTCACAAGCTTAGTAATGTGGCATTTGATGCTCTCCTACAATTTTTGCAAGAGATGATTCCAGAGGCAAAACTTCCTGCTAGTTTTACGGAAGCTAAAAAGGTTACAAGAGATTTAGGGCTTGATTATAAGAAGATTCCTGCATGTCCGAATGATTGTATGATATATTGGAAAGAGTATAAACATGCTGATGTTTGCCACGTTTGCCACACATCTAACTGGAAACCAGGTATTGATAAACATGGGAGAAAGGATAATCATGAAAATTATTCTAGGGTCCCGGCCAAAGTGGTATGGCATTTTCTTTAAAACCGAGGCTGCAAAGACTTTTCATGTGTTCAGAAACATCTAAATGTATGACATGGCATGAAAGGGCGCCCAAAAGATGGAAATATACGACATCCTGCAGATGGGCAAAGTTGGAAGGAATTTGATTCTTTGTATCCTCATTAAAGAAACGAGAAATGTGAGGTTAGGGTTGTGAAGTGATGGATTTAATCCATTCAGAACAATGAACATTTCTCATAGAACTTGGCCTGTGGTGTTGGTTAACTATAATTTGCCTCCATGGATGTCCTTGAAACCAGAATACTTTATGTTGTCTCTGTTAATTCCTGGACCCGAATCACCATGTAATAACATATATGTTTATTTACAACATTTATTTGATGAGCTTAAAGAATTGTGGGATAATGGATTGTAGACATATGATAAATCTAAGGATGAAACTTTTAAAATGTATGCGGCCTTATTGTGGACCATTACTTGCATGTCCATGTTGTAACCATGGGACTAGTTCACTTTACTTGAAGCATAGTAAGAAAACATGCTATATGGATCATCAAATATTTTTAAACCCTCAACACCCATTCCGACGCAATAAGAGTGCTTTCAATGGTAAGATTGAGAATAGACTTCCTCCAAAACCACTATCAGGTGATAAAGCTTTGAGTGAGTTGTCTAGTTTTAAAAATATTTTTGGAAAGACTCAAAAGAAAAATAATGATAGCACTTGTCCATGGAAGAAAAGGTCAATCTTTTTTATTTGCCTTATTGGCAGTTTATTAAGTGTCGACATAATCTTGATGTGATGCACATTGAAAAAAATATATGTGATAACGTGATAGGAACTTTGTTGGATATTAGTGGGAAGTCAAAGGATTACCCAAACGCTCGATTTGACCTTTTTGAACTCAGCATCAAAGAGCGGCTTCAACCAAAACTCTCAGATGACGGTGAGCATGTTATCATTAACAGCGCATGTTTTTCAATGTCTTCAAAGGAGAAAGGTAATTTTAGTCGTGTTTTGAAGGAAACAAAACTACCTTATGGATGTGTATCTAATATTTCAAGGTGTGTTCACTCTTCAGGAAAGAAATTTTCAGGTTATAAGAGTCATGATGCCCACATCTTTTTGCACTACTTGCTTCAAGTTGCTGTCAGAAAATCATTACCAAAGCATGTTGCTATCCCTTTGATTAGGTTGGGTGTCTTTTTTCGGAGTTTATGTAGCAAGGTAATTAAGCATTAGGACCTTGACCGGCTACAAATAGAAATTACAGAAACATTGTGTGAATTTGAGAAAATATTTCCACCAAAGCTTTTTTGACATAATGGTGCATTTACCTATCCACCTAGTAAATGAAGTTCGGCTTAGGGGGCTTGTCACTATAGATGGATGTTTCCTATAGAGAGATACTTATACAAGATATTCCCTCTCACTTCCACTAAAAAAAATTGAACTTCCCCCCTAAATATTTTTATTTCCCCCAAAACTTCCCTCCTAATGGTTTTCATTCCCTCATCAAAATGTTCCAGTAAGTTTACTTAAGAAAAAAAGTGATAACCCTAATCAATAATCGTTTCCCCTCAAACCACAAGAACCTGTATTCCCATACAATCCGACGCCTCTCTGATTCAATAATAGATCTGAAAGTTCTTCAGGAGGTTAGCGACGCCTCTAACAATCAATCAATGCTTCCATCAATAAGTCAATTGGTTTCTCAACCCCTTGAATGATTATTTGATTATCTTGTTTTTTTTTTTTTTTTTTTTTTTTTTTTTTTTTTTTTTTGACATAATGATCTGGTGACAAACTAGTAATTTTCAGCACCATTTAATTAATGTGAAATTTGTTTCTTTTGATGTTGGTTAATATACAAGTAGAAGAGTATTTTTAGGATTTCGCTTTGGCTATCCAATTTCGGTCTGTTGATGTTGATGTTATTATGCAAAACTATGGATAACCCATAACTAATACTTTGCTCAAAACTATTGATTTTGCGAAACTTGCGCCTTTGAACTTCTATCTAATACTCTGCCAATAACTAGTTCTAGTATAGAAAGTGGAGATGGCAAATATAAACCGAACATGATGGTTTACTCCAATGAAAAATACCCAATCCATGGTACAACTTTTTAATGCATATATAAGTCAACTGTACAAACACTTAAAGCAACAACTCGGATGACACAAATATCTCAAGCTTATGTTAAAACCTTGTTTTGATAATGTGTTACAAACAATACAAATGTTTTACAACTTTTAAGCGTAACGACATGATTCGCCATACTTGTTTCTCATATAGCTAAATTTTGGGTCATCATAGTTGACCGATTTTAAGTCAACGGGCTTTTGTTCTACATGTACTGCTTCGTTTCTCTTTGACCTGATGCTTTGTTCTTTCTTTTTGGCTTTTGGACCGAACATGAGTAACTTCACCATTACGTCCATAAAACTTTGCGTATTCTTCTCATTTTGAAACTCTATGCTTGTTTGGATCTTTAACACTAGGTGATCTAAGCTTAGCGGGCTTTGTTGTTTCAGGGTATTTTTCATTCGGGGTGTGGGCATGATGAGTTTTTGAAAGCGGGGTTGTAGTATAAAATAAAATTTGGGTTTGGGTATGGGTATGGGATATAGTGATATCTGACCTGATTACCCGATATATATCTCTACTCCAGCTCAGATTTCAATAATTTTTTTTCTTAGATAGGATTGTCTAATTGTTTTCTTTTACTGTCCTCAAGGTATGTTTTTCTTAATGTGTTTGTGTTAAATTAAATTTTTTTTATTTCTAGTTCCTAATCATTGGGTTACTGTTAGTTTTGAAATCAATTTATTTCTAGTTTATAATTGATAATGGCAGTTTCATGTTTGAGACTTTGAGTTTTGTTAGTTGTTCTTCCTCTAATATGGTTAAGTTCTTTTAGAATTTTAACAACCGTCTATGTACATTCAAGTTCTGTTTGTAGTTCCAATTAGCATAGTTAAAACATCTTTAAATTCATTTTTCTTCAATAAGATGTCTTTATCATTCTTTGATGCATCATGAATCTAAAGCTCCATCACATCACCTAGAACAAGTTCTCATTATTTAGTCCTATGTGTTGCTAAATATGACTTTGAGCAGGTCCAATGGCACACAAAATCAATAAAACTCAAAGCTTACAAAGAGAAGGGAACGCTTATGAGAAACTCAGGCTACTTAACATACAAAAAGAACGAAAAAAGGCTAAGGGATATAGGAGTCAAAAGAGTTGCAACTTCTTTAAAAAGTTTGGGAGAAAGTACAAAAACAAAGAAACAAGCGTACAATAAGGCGATAGATGTTGACTATAGCCGGACGACGCAGGTGATGATAGTGATGAAGACGACCAAGAAGTTGCTAGAAATGTTGATCGTGTATCCAAAAAGGTAATTAGATATAAATTTATTTATTTTCGTTTATATACACATGTTGTCTAATCAAAATGAAATTTGTTGTAGCAACACCGGCCTCAATATATTCCACCAATGTCAATGAAAAAAATTGCTAATTTAGTGAAGCTACATCGAGTAAATGCTCCAAATGTCCCCCAAACGGTCCCATCGGGTTCAAATGCAACAAAAGCAAATCACCAACGATCAACAGTTACCATGGGTCAACTAATATCAGGTAATAAAGCCGGAGCAAAACGCAAAATGGTTCTTATTGATGAGGATGATGAGATGATTCAAGGTATTATTTTGTTAATCTTAATGTTTAGTTAAATAAAATTACCTTTCATAATAATTTATCTTGTATGCTTATAGGAATTAATAAACTTGATTTGGAACTAGATGCAGTGTCAGATTGTGAAAGTGAACAAGATATTCAAGGTATTTATGTTTAGTGATTTAACTAGTTTATACTTTATATTGCTATTTATTAATGGTATTGTACTTATGAATGATTAGATGATGTTGATCAAGATGCTCCGTATGAAGACATGGAAAATATGCATGCAAGTAATGAAAATGAGATACAAATGAACGATGATGACGATTTGGAAAATGACAATGTTGATCAAGAACAATTACATGGCTCTGAGTTGGGAAAAACATCAGGTTCGGTTTAACTAGTTATCTCATGTTTTGTCTTATTATTGTTAAAATATATTTTTGTTGATTATATATATAAATTTGTATTGTACTTCAGTAATTTCAAAATCTAAGAGTAGAGGACCAACTATGTTGCATGCTGTGCACAAGCGGAGTGTCCATGAACGTAAAGTCATTATATGTAACGAATTTGGACAACCCGATGGACCTGTCACAGCAGAGAAGGATTTAGTTGGAGAATTCTCACGATTTTTGGGTATAATAGCTCGTAGTTACGATTATGCACCATTAACCCATACTTCATGGCACAAGGTGCCAGATAAAGATAGAATATGGCAGTATGTCTTGGTAAGGTTTAAGTACTTTCGTTTCTCTTATTTATAAGATTTAACTTGTTTACTAAAATGTAAATTTTTGAAGGAAAATATGATGTGCCTGATGTTGCTAGAAGTTAGGTTCTAATGACTATTGGAAATGCTTATAAGGTATACAAATGTAGATTTAAGAAAAGCCACTTTTATCAATATAAGGACAACAAAACAAGATGGAAGAACAAACCTAAAAACATTAAAGACAATGATTTCTCAAAATTGATGAGCTTATGGAATAACAAAAATGAGGCGGTAATTTTCTAAACTATTTTTTTATTTGGATTATATTTTTTAATTTAAGAGTTGTTTCGTGATGAACTTGGTTATCTGAGGGTATACATTAATGTGTTTAGAAGTACAGCCGGTCCTAAGAGTTTTGCTAGGATTCGAGACGAAATGGTAATGTCTTTTTTCTTTCTTTTTTGTATTCATTATTTGTGTTTTTATAGTTCCTTAAGTTTAATTATTTATCATAAATACAGAAAAATGATGACCCGAACAAGAAATCACCTTCTTTAACCCAAATGTTTGAACGCACACGAAGGACTTAAGGGCGCACATATGCCGGTACCTATGATGACACGGCGCAAAAAATTGTGAGTTATATTTTAGTCCGCTGATTAGACAGGTTGACGTCGATTTTGACAACATTTTTGCTGCATTTCTTACATCAATTTTTACACCAATTTGGCTGCATTTTAAGCCCATTTTTACAAGAATTTTGACAACATTTTGGCTGCAATTTGTTCTTTTTTAACAGCAATCTGACCATTTTTTAGCTGCATGTTAACAACAATTAAACTCATATTTTCACATTATTAGGACATCAGTTAAGCCCCATTTTAAGTACCTTTTGATGAGAATTTAACCCTGTTTTTAATGGCATAAAAATGGCATATATGACAGCAATGTGACTCAATTTTTAAGTGCATTTTAACAGGTATATAACTGCTTTACTGCAACATTTTGACATCAATTAAGCCTTGTTTTTAACATCACTTTGACAACAATTTAACCCTATTTGGTAGTGGTGTTGTTAAATTACAATGTTTTCTTATTCTTTTGGTGATACTAGTATTTAATGATCAAATGAAGAAATACAAGCCTACGGAAGATGAGGTGATTATTTAGATCCGTATACGGTCGTGATGAACAAAGATAGTGCTGGTTATCGTAAACTTTATGGTAGAGGTGTTTCCAACAAAGTGATACAAAATTTGGATGGTGGTGGCCTTATTGAATTAGCTAAAAAGAACAAGTTGTTTGAAATGCAAAAGGCAATTGAAGAGGATAATGAAAAGAAAAGAGCCGAGTTACAAGCTATGCAAGAAGCTCAACAAAAGCAAAAAGGGCGAGTTAGAAGCTATCCAAAGAAATATCGCTAAGCAAAATGAAATGCTACTCAACCTTATGGAAAAATTAACCATTAATGGCCGAGAGTTACAAATATGATTAGGAGGTTTTTGTTGGTGTTTTGTAATTGCTTTACTCAATTCTATTGTTTTTGTTTTTTTTTCGTATGGACCTATGTTAAGCGTTATAAAATTATTAATATTATTATGCCATCAATGTTTTACCTTAATTGATATACTAATGCATGTGATACTAGTTGTTAGTCATCATGTAAACAATGATTAATAATTAGGTTTTAAAAATGTGTAAAAGGTTGCAAATGAAAAATCATAAAAAGTTGCATATTCGGTAAAAAAAAATGGTTGCATTTATCTAGCAAAATAATAATAAAGGTTGCATTTTGTTCTAAAAAATGTTGCATTTATCTACTAAAATAATAATAAAAGTTGCATTTAAATGTAGAAAATGTTGCATTTGAGTGTATAAAATGTTGGAATAGAGTATATAATAAGTTGCATTTGAAAGTAAAAAAAAAAAGTTGCATATGCATCTAAAAAGGTTGCATTTGATTAACATATGCAACTCTTTAAAAAATGTTGCATTATCTAACAACAAAAGTTGCATCAAGTCTAATGCAACTCCATCTAACGCAGCATTCAATAAAAGGTTGCACTAATCCTAATGCAACATTTTAAAGGCATAATGCAACATTTTATCGGGGTTGCATTAGACTCATTTTGTTGTAGTGTAATATGTTTCCTTACAATGGGAATCACCATCTCTGTTGGAATCATAGCCTCTGTACCAAATACCAAGGAAAATGGAGTTTGGCCAGTTGCATTCTTAGAAGTGGTCTCATCAGCCCATAGTACGAATGAAAGTTCTTCTGCCTATTTCCCTTTCTTTTGTATGAGCTTTTTCTTCAAATTGTTGACGATAATCTTATTGGAGGATTCTGCCTATCCATTAGCTTGAGGATGGATAGGTGTTGAAGTTATCATCTTGATTCCCCAGCTTTCACGAAAACTAGTTGTCCTCTTAATATTAAATTGGGATCCATTATCACAAATGATCTTGGCTGGGACACCAAATCTTGTCAGGATGTTTCTCTTAATGAAGGATACCACTTCCTTATCTCTGACTCGTACGAAAGCTTAAGCTTCTATCCATTTGGAAAAGTAATTAGTCATCGCCGGCATGAACACCTTTCCACCACGAGCTTTGCGCAATTTCCTAACTATATCCGTTCCCCACTTCATGAAAGGCCATGGAGAGACAATAGGATACAATGGCTTAGCTGGCTGGTGTAGGATGTTGTTCTGCCTTTGGCATGCATCACACTTTTGGGAATGTAGCATAACATCCTTCTTCATTGTTGGCCAATAGTATCCTGTCCTGAGGGTCTTTGAATATAAAGCTCTTCCACTTGTATAGTTTCCACAATCTCCCTCGTGGATATCCATAAGTACATCCTTGGCTTCCTCTTTATTGAGACATCTTACAGTATGGACCTGCAAGAGATTTTCTATACAATATATTGTTTAAGATAATAAATTTTGATACCATCATCCTGAAAGCCCTATCATTTTCTCCATCAGGGATGTCGCCATCCTTAAGATGAGTCATCCTGATCCTGAGTACTAAGGACAGTGTTATCCCTAGGATGCAACTCTTTAGTCGTTGGTTTTAGGATGTGGATAATTGGAATCTTAGATCCTTCTAGCAAATTCAGAGAAGATCCTATATTGGCCAAAGCATCAGCTTTAGCATTTTCTTCTGTGGGTAGCTATGTTAGTGTAAAATAATCAAAAGAAAGGCTAGCTTTCTTACTATTTCAAGATACAAAGCTAGCTTCTCACCCTTAACTGCATAGGAGCCAATAAAATGGTTAGCCATCAATAAGGAATCAACATATACTTGTAAGTTCTTAATGTGCATATCCTTGGCAAGATGTAAACCAATAATGAGAGCTTCATATTTGGCCTCATTATTGGTTGTTTGAAATTCACACTTAATTGCCTGGGGTATTATGTCCCCATATGGTGATTTCAGTAGTATTCCTAATCCAGTACCTCTTATATTTGAGGCACCATCTGTGTATAAAGTCCATTTCTGCATATTTTCATTTAAGTATTGTACTTCTAGATCTACTTTATTTAGGATATCACTACTGAAGTCAGCCACAAAATCAGCCAAAGCTTGTGACTTAATTCCATTTCTAGGCTCATAGCCCAAGTCATAGGCACTCAATTTCACAGACCATTTGTCCATCCTACCATACATCTCTAGTTTCCTAAGTATATTTTTAATAGGATGATTAGATTTAACATGAATTCTATGTGTTTCAAAATAGTGCCTTAACTTGTTGAAGCCATAATTAAAGCTAAAATAAGTTTTTCAAGATGTGAGTACCTGGTTTCAGCATCCAATAGAGTTTTACTTACATAATATATAGAGGATGCTGCTGACCTTCTAATTCTTTAACCAAAACTGCACTGATTGCATTTCCAGAAACAACAAGATACAACAAGAGGGGTTCACTATCCTCAGGCTTCATCAAGAGTGGAGCTGCTGCCAACTATTCTTTCAACTTTTGCAATGCCTCTTCGTGCACTTGTCGACACTCAAATCTTTAATTTTTCTTCAGGATGTCATAGATATCCTTGCACTTTTCTGAGGACTTCGAGATGAATCTGTTCAAGGCTGCTATCCTGCCAGTCAGTCTTTGCACATCCTTGATATTTGTTGGGGATTTAATATCTAGGATGGCTTTAATCTGTTCGGGGTTGGCTTCAATATCCCTTTTGGTCACCAGGTATCCAAGGAACATGCCAGCACCAACCTCAAAGTGACACTTAGTTGGATTCAGTTTCATGTTGTAAGAATCCAAGATGTCAAATGCTTCTTTGAGATCCTGAAGATGATCTTCTGCTTTTCTGGATTTGACCACCATATCGTCAACGTACACTTCCATAGTGTCCCCAATCTTGTCTTTGAACATCATGTTCGCCAATCTTTGATATGTTGCACCTGCATTTTTTAGTCCAAATGGCATTGCAATATAACAATAAATACCTAAAGGGGTCATGAATGCAGTATCCTCTTGGTCATCAGGTTCCATTTGGATTAGTTAAAATCCTGAGGATGCGTCCATGAATGTCAACATTTCAAGTCCTGCTGTGGCAACCACCATTGAATCGATGTCGAGGAGAGGGAATGGATCCTTTGGGCAAGCTTTGTTGAGGTCCGTGTAGTCTACACATACTCTCTGTTTTGGTCAAAAAATATCTAGTAAAAATAATCTTGTATTCCAAATTAGAAATTGTGAGGTAGTGTGCTAAGAAAGTGAATTTGCTATTAAAACCGGTTAAATTCTGAAAAAGTTCAATCAAGAGGCAAAAAAGAGTAAATTAGTGACAACTATGCTCGGGATGGCTTAGGTTTACTTCGGGATGGACAGTTATATCCTCGGGATGGAACTGTTTGTAATGAACGAATGAGTAAGTAAAATACAAAGAACAACACTCGATATACGAGGAAAGCCCTTGATCAATAGTAGATCGTCGGCATAAAACCTCGGGAGGAGACTAGGCCCCTGCCTTGTTTGTTAATATTAATTTGGTAAAAAGGTACAAGTTTGGATGAGTATGTGGACAAGTGTACTAAGGTTACAATGATTGTGTATGTGTCTAAGTGTTTATGTGCAGCTATAGAGTAAGCAACGTGTGTGTAAGTGTCCAATACTCGTCCAATACTCCCCTTTATATAGTACATGAAGTAAACAAAGAATCCCACGATATCCGCTAAGTAGTTAAGGTCTTTGATGGCTTCAGGTGACCATGGTAGCTGTTTCAACTGAATATGTCCGTTGTATGGTTGTTTCAACTGAATATAGTCGTTATATGGCTGTTTTCTCCTATATTTAATGCTTGTCGGTTACAAGTTTGACTCATTCTTTGAGCTTGGACTTGTTCCACACGCATAGCTCTTCAATGATCAGCTCCTCTGACTTAAATGAGTCAATATAACCGTTAGGGAGGAGTTAGAAGCCTTAATATCGATTAAGTGTACCTGCAATAATATCATAATAAGGTAATTTGTTAGTCCATCCTCAGGATGCACAGAGGTGAGAACACTGTTACATCCTGAACCCTGCTTAGCCCTTTAGCATCCCGAGGATGTTACTCAAAGAATATGAGGTAAAATCATCCTGCATTCATATATCAATAAGACAGTTCGTTAGTCTATCCTCAGGATGCACATAGGTCAGAATGCTATTACATCCTGAAGCCTGACCAGTCCTTCAGTATCCTAAGGATGATACGGAAAATATAGGTTAGTGCTATCCTGAAGATTTCACCAACAACACTCTCCACTTCCAATTTTTCTTTTACACCACAACCACATTGGCCAACCATCTTGGAAATTTAACTTCCCTTATCATCGTGGATTTCAACAATCTATCTACTTCTTCTTGGATGATGACATTCGTATCAGGTGCAAACTTTCTTCGTTTTTGTTGTACAGGCCTGGAACTTTTATCAATACCAAGTTTATCGTTGATAATATCCTTAGATATACCTGTAATGTCTTCATGTTTCTAGGCAAAGGTAGTCATCCTACACTTCAAAAACGAGATTAGTTGTTGTTCCAAAACTTCAGGGAAATTTGTACTTATTTGCACAGTGATATCTTTGTTATTTTCGCCAATGCACACAACCTTCACATCGTGGTCCGTACATCCTTTTTCATCCTTCAGGATATCGCGTGCATCCTGCTATAATTGCAATGCTTTTCTGGGTTGGGATGAAGCCAACATTGACAAAGTGTAGCATTTTTTAGCTTCTTGCTGGTCACAATTTACCTTGACAACTCTCCAAGGAGTAGGTAACTTGATGCATTGATGGTATGTTGAAGGGAGTGCCTTCATGTCATGTATCTATGGCCTACCTAGGATGACATTATATAGGCAGCTTGATCTCTCCAACAGTGCTCTTGGTTTCTCCACTAAAGCCAACCAGGATGGAAGACTTTAAAACTATCTCGGTTTCAGGTATGTTCATCCTTTTGAGTGCCTCTATTTGGATTATGTTCACCGAGGATGATTAGACATCTGATGACAGATGTTAGTTCACCAACTAAAGGAATTCCTTGGGTTCTATCTATTATATCCAAGTATTCGACGGAATACTTACTTTCCAGACTTTCTACTGGCTCTAAGACCCAACATTCTAGGAGTAACCTACACTCGGAGCGGTACACTGAACACCAACCCAATCGAGACAAAAAAAAAAAGATAATCAACAGAATCTTTGTACTAAAATATTTGCTAACTCCTAGGATGAGAAGTGGGTCCCTTGTTTTTGGCCGGACAACTACCGATATCTATTAATATCTTTTCTTAGAATGTTGTTATATTTTGATCGATGATTTAGGGATGACCGTTACACCTTATCATCTTTCACTGTCTATATCTAGACTTCAATCCTTCCTTTATAATCACAACAGGATTATCAGAAAGGTTATTTCTTCTTTCTTCTCTGCTTTTCTCTGTTTTTACCAATCTTTGTACTTTTTGTACAAAGAACTTTTTACAACAAAACCTGTTAGAAGATCCTGCAAAATCAACAAGGGCTGCATGAAGTATAGGAGTCCATAAGGACTTTATACAACAAAACCTGTTACAAGATCCTGCAAACAAAGTATGTACATTCATAGAAAATGATATCCTTTCTATGAATAACTCAGGGGCTTTCCCCGAATTAACTGTGTTCCGGCCATATGACCAGAATGCGAAGTTTGATTTTGCATCCTCTATATGGATCTGCTTCCTGTACCTGCCTTTCCACCTGGGTTTAAGATATCCATTCTCCCGTTCATCAAAGAGTTCTTTGATATAACTGGGATGGCCTATGCCCAGGCTATGCCTGAGGTTTGGAGGATCCTGATGGTCTGTAATAAGATCATCGAGAATCATGGTATCAATCTTCAGATTGGTGACCTGTCTTACCTGTATAGGTTGAAAACTCATGGCTCCAACTGTTATGTTCTTCAGCTTACAAAGATCCTCATTTCCTGCATAATGTCATTAAGTCTGACAGGTCTTGGAAATCAAAGTTCTTTTTTGCGAAGAGGGATTCCATTCCTTTTGGGGATGATATCCCTATGTATTGGTTAAAAAGTGGTAACGATTATTTAGGATGTTTAATGAAAATTTTGTGTGACAAGTGCTTAACTTGCCAAACTTGCTCCTCCTCTGACTGATTCCCTTATCAGGTACAAAGCTATTTTAGACTTACCTGTCTCAGCTAGAACCTTTGAAGTAGAAGAGAGCTACATTACTAGTTGAGCCACGAAGATGTCTGGTAAGTATTACCTGTTACATCCTGAGGATGTTTTTGTCTTGTTATGTGTACCTGTCTAAACCTGTATTTCTTTACTATTTTCAGCAAAGAAATCCACCTTTTTCGACCTTGATGTTATTGACAGTCAGGATGTCAAGACAGCCAATATCACTTCACCATCCAGCTCCAAGATGACTAGCCCTCCTCCTTTACTAAGTCAAGGGCACCTGCATCCTTTAATAAGCGGAAGACTGCTAATGCCTCTACCTCAGCCTGAGAGACTACTCCTTTGAGGATGTCTTGGGCAAGATTTCCCAGTTCACTCTTCAGGTATGATGCTATCCTGAAGATGGCATAACATAATTATACAAATATTAAAGATAAAATACTTACCTGTTCTTTGTCTCTTGTAGGGACATGAATATCTGCTGAAGTCCCTGGATGAAGTAGCCAAGGAGATAAATGACACCAAGGCTAGCCTGGAAGATATGAGGAAGATTGCACAAGAAAAGAGCAAACATCTTGAGAAAGAGTTGGTTAAGGTGAAGAATGAGTTGAAACTGGTGAAATGTGAGCAGGTCAAGGCTTTGCTGGGGCATGGAAAGGAGATGGAAGAGTATAGGCAAAGGCTCATGACATCTGTCACGAATTCTGTTCTCCAGGCGAGGGTAAGGATTACATCGCGGGCTAAGGATCTTGACTTCAAATAAGAAGACTGGGATGTTGAGGCATGGCAGGAGAAGATCATGAGTTTGGGTGATAAAGAGGTGGTTTATGAGCCTATCCTTGATGTTGATCCTGAGGATGCACCCAAGGAGCTTGAGGATGCAGAGGTGAAGGAAGCTGAAGCTAAGGTGGCTGAGGTGGTGAAGGATATAATGACTAGGCTAGAACCTACTTTTTTAAATCTTTTGTGGTAGTGATTATGGTAGCCTATGGTTGAAACAATTTCGAACAGTTTTATTTTGGCATGTAATAGTTTAAAACATTGTAAGGTTTGGGGTGGATGGATCTTGGTTTCAAGACGAAGCCCCAATCTTCTTTTGGCCTAGACCGTAGATGTCGACCCCCTGGTGGATGGGTCCTGGTTTTGGATGAAGCCTGGGTTTGGCATCAAAGAATGTGGTAACTGTTTTTGATGCTATATCCTTGTGTTCCTTTTTTATTCTTTTGATATCCTGCAAACATCAACAAATGTCAAGTATAAAGGATTAATACAAATATTACCTTCGTCTTCTTTCATCAATTAGTCTTCATAGTGTGATAAAGTTACTCCTGACATCCTAAGGATGTCCCCGGTTCTTCTTCCTTTGTCATCCTCAGGATGGTCTTCATTATTCTGAGGATGTCCCCAGTGTAATATATTTAAGATAAACTTTGAGTCTATAATCCTTCGTAAGAAAGAATTAAGTCTTAATAATATCATGAAAAGGAAAACTTTGTTATTATACTGGCGACTTAGGCCTTTGGTTTAACTGGGATCAAACCCCTTTGTAAAAACCATTATGTAACATCTTGAGAATAACTGGCGACAAGGCCCTTAGGAATAACTGGCGACAAGGCCCTGGTGACTAGACCAAATATGAGAAAGAGTCATTGAAAAATGTCTAAACCTTAAGAGCTCCATCGTATATCTCAAAGATAATGAAATTGTCAGCCACTTTTACATGGACTGGTCCCACCATCCCGAGAATATACATGGGCGTCGTGCTCTCCAGGCGATGGTTGCTAACCCAATGTGAAAGGTGAAAACCTTTAAGCCTTAGGAAGGTGTCAGACACCTTAACGGGGGAGAGGGTGGCCAACCCTCTAGTCTTCAAAGCGTTCCATCTTCAGGATGATACGGCAAAATTCTCAGGATGGACTACTTCTAGACCATGTTTAGTAAAAATATAAACGATTGAAATCGGTTAAGAATAAGTACTTACATATGGAGATGATTCATCTCTGTCAGCATTCACCTTTGTCTTACCAGTAATTCAAACCATGGTTTCTCTTCCAAAGAGATCAGTCACATGAGTCTTCATATATGATAGTATTGCATTTCAGGATCTTGGTAGAATTTCGTCTTCCATAGTCATAATCGATCAAGTAGGGTCCTTCCTACTTATTAGGAGCTAACTTCCCATCACTTGGCTTGGTGGTATTTTGAAAGGCTTTTCTTAAGACCAAATCTCCCACCTGGAATCTTCTTATCCTTATATTCTTGTTGTAGGTTTTGGCTATCCTTTGTTGATAAGGTGCCATCCTCAATCTGGTTGTATTCCTAACTTCATCCACTGTTTCAAGATCTTGAAGCAATACTTCTGAATTGGTAGTTGCATCCTGAAGATATCTTCTTGCTGTAGGCATTACCATCTTGGTTGGGAGCATGAATTCTATTCCAAAGACCAAGGAGAAAGGTGTTTGGCCAGTTGCATTCTTGAAAGTGGTTTTCTTCTGCCCATTTTCCTTTCTTTTCTCCAAGCATCTTCTTCAAGTTGTTGATGATGATCTTATTAGAGGATTCTGCTTGTCCATTAGCTTGAGGATGGACAGGTGTTGATGTTATCATTTTGATTCCTAGTAGTTAGAACAGTGTTATCCTTAGGATGTACAGTGCTATCTTCAGGATCCATAGTGTTATCCTCAGGATGCAGTTCTACAGTTGGTGACATGAGGATGCAGTTCTAAATTTGCCAAGGCATCAACTTCAGCATTTTCTTCCCTAGGTACCTGTGTTAATGTAAATTCTGCTAAACAAGATGCTAATTTCTTGACTATTTCAAGATATTCAACTAATTTTTTACCTTTGACTGCATAAGATCCATTAAAATGGTTAGTAATTAAGAAGGAATCCACAATGACTTCTAAATTTGAACCATGCATATCCTTAGTAAGTTGTAAACCAACAATGAGAGCTTCATATTCAGCTTCATTATTGGTTGTTTGAAATGCACATCTAATCGCATGGGGTATTTTGTCCCTTTGTGGCGATTTTAGTAGTAATCCCAACCCTGTGCCTCTCATATTTGAAGCACCATCATTATATAAAATCCATTTTCCCAAGTTTTCATTTACTTGTTATACTTCTTTTTCAATTTCACTTAGGATGTCACTACTGAAATCAGCCACAAAATCAGCTAGAGCCTGTGATTTGATTGCATTTCCAGGCTCATATACCAAGTCAAAAGTACTTAATTTTACTGACCATTCTGCCATTCTTCCTGACATTTTTGGTTTTCTAAGCATATTTTTAATAGGGTAATTAGTTTGAACATGTATTCTATATGTTTCAAAATAATGCCTTAACTTGGTAGATGCCATAATCAAAGCTAAAATGAGAATACCTGGTTTCAGCATCCAATAGAGTTTTACTTACATAATAGACAGGATGCTGTTGACCTTCGAAGTCTTTTACCAGGAATGGACTTATTGCATTCCCAGAAACTGCAAGGTATAACTTGAGAGGTTCGCCATCCTTAGGTTTCATAAGGAGTGGAGCTGCTGCAAAATATTCTTTCAATATTTTCAATGCATCCTCGTGCTTTGTCCCCAGTATTTTCTTTGAACATCATGTCAAAGGCTCCTTTGAGATCCTGAAGATGGTCTTCAGCTTTCTTGGACTTCACTACCATGTCGTCGATGTAGACTTCCATTGTGTCCCTCGTCTTTTCTTTGAACATCATGTTGACCAACCTTTGTTATGTTGCTCCTGCATTAAAAACGAAATTAGAGATTGTTCAATATAGTTAGGAATGTTCTTACCGATCTGCATAGTGATATCCTTGTTGTTTTCATCGAGGCAGACTGATTTGACATCTTGGTCAGAATGTGCTTTGACATCCTGAGGATGGCACTATGCATCTTGCTTTAACTGCTATGCTTGTTTCGACTGGGATGAAGCCTTCATTGATGTTGTGTAGCAATCCTTTGATTCTTGCTGGTCACTGTTGACTTTGATGACTCCCCATGGAGTTGGTAGTTTTACACATTGGTGATATGTTGATGGAACTGCTTTCATGTCATGTATCCAAGGTCTCCTTAAGATAATGTTGTAACTGGATAACGAATCTATCACACAGAATCTTTGGATAGAGTTCATTCCTTGACATACACAGGTAGTTTAATATCACCAACTGTGCTCTTGGTCTCTCCACTGAAGCCAACCAAGACAGATGATCTAGCCACTATCTAGGTCTCAGGGATGTTCATCCTTTTGAGGGCTTCCAGCTGTATTATGTTAACTGAACTCCCTCCATCTATTAATATCCTGCGAACAAAATGGTTAGAAATATATAAAGTAATGACCAAACCATCATGGTGAGGCTCTAGAACGTTTTCTCGATCCTCTTCTTCAAAGCTAATCACTTTTGCATTCATCAGGATGGTAGTCTTTGTGGGTCTTTCTCCTTTTTCTGATTTCATTTCTCTTGCATGCCTTTTGGCTGCTGAGTAGGATGTCCCACAAATATCTGATCCTCCTGAAATAAAATTAATAATGCCAGCATCCTTGGGTGGAGATGCTACCCTTTCTGGGATGCCAGTGCTATCCTGAATCTTTGACTTCTTTCTACTCAGCAGATCCTTAAGATGGCCCTTTCTTAGGAGATATGCTATTTCTTTTTTCAAAGCAATGCAATCTTCAGTAACGTGTCCAAAATCTTCGTGGAAAGCACACCATTTGGATTTGTCCTTCCATCCTGACTTGTTATCTTTCCTTGGCCATCTTTCTTTTTCTCCAATATCCTTCATAGTGTACATTAAACCTGATACATCCATAGAAAAACAATAGTCCGAAATTTTAGGGAAATCCTCTTCATCGTCATCCTCAACCACATTTACCTTTTTAGTATTAGGTCTAGCATATGGTTCATGTTTGTAAGGTTTGTATGTGGAAGTGGACTTCCGATTAAGATTGTTGTATCTTGAGGATGTCTCTATCCTCTCCTGTATCTTCTTTTCATCTTCAAGACGGATGAATCTTAAAGCTCTATTCCGAACTTCATCGAGATTCCTACAAGGGTTCATCACCAATTCTTTATAGAAAGGCGAATCCTTCTGTAATCCCATCTTGAAGGCTTGCACTGCTGTTATGTCATCTAGGTTTGGGATGTCAAGTACTTCCTTCCCAAAACTTGTGATATATTCCCTTAATGATTCTCCCTGTGGCTGTGTCACCCTGTACAAATCACTTGTTAAACGTACAAATATTCAACCGCAAGAAAACTGATTATTAAACATGTTAATCAAATGTGCAAAAGAAGTAACTGAATAGGGAGGAACATTTAGTAGCCATTTTAAGGCTGGACCAGTGAGGGTAAAACCAAATCCCTTGCATAAGCATGCTTCTTTTAGGTTGATAGGGATTGGATTTATTTCCATCCTTTCCCTATATTGAGCCACGTGCTCCTCAGGATCAGTTGATCCATCGTAGAGCTTCATGCTTGGAGTTTGAAACCACTTTGGGATCTCGGCATCACATATTGGAGGTGCGAATCTTGACACCCTATGGCATGCTGAGGATACCTCAGGGATAGGTTGCATTATCCCAGGCACACTCGATACCATATCTTTGATCTTCTGAAGCTCCCTTGCTAGTTGAGGGCTTATTCCTGTACTCTGCAAAGAAGCAACATCATTAGCAGCAAAAGTACTAGAACTCAAATTGTTACCGTTGTTGTTATATCCTTGGGATAGCACAGGTGCATATCCTGCATCCCTGGTAGTTACCATCATGGGTGCAGTAGTCGTCTCAAGAGCAGGAATCCAGTATTCATGGGGATGAAATCTCCTTAATGAACACCTCCAGAGATGCCAGAATTGAAATCTAACACCCTTGGTTGTAACGGTGTCCCCATTTCTTCACTTGGTCTTTTTGATGATGACTTAAGGGATTGTATCTCTCTCATCAACATTCTGTTGGTCTCCTGCTGTTGTTGCATTTGATCCTTCACCATTGAAAACATACATAGGATCTCATCGTTCGAAACTAGAACAGGAGAAAATCCAGATGCCCCCAATGCTGGCCTAGGTGAGATTTGAGAGGTAGCACTCTTTGAGAATGCAGGTGAAGGTGGTAAAGTAGTATTTCGGGTAGAAGTTGATGAAGGAATGGATGAGGAAACATTTTTCTGGGAAGACGACATAGTTGACAAATTTTGTAAAAAAGAAGTAAATGAAGAAAGTATTTAACAAAGTTTTTTGTTAAAATAGCACCACTTGCCCCACGGTGGGCGCCAAATTGTTTTGGTCAAAAATTATCTAGTAAAAATAATCTTGTATTCCAAATTAGAAATTGTGAGGTAGTGTGCTAAGAATGTGAATTTGCTATTAAAACCGGTTATATTATGAAAAGGTTAAATCAGGATGCAAAAAAGAGTAAATTAGTGACAACTATATCCTCGGGATGGAACTGTTTGTAATGAACGAATGAGTAAGTAAAATACAAAGAACAACACTCGATATACGAGGAAAGCCCTTGATCAATAGTAAATCGCCGGCATAAAACCTCGGGAGGAGACTAGGCCCCTGCCTTGTTTGTTAATATTAATTTGGTAAAAAGGTACAAGTTTGGATGAGTATGTGGACGAGTGTACTAAGGTTACAATGATTGTGTATGTGTCTAAGAGTTTGTGTGCATCTATAGAGTAAGTAAAGTGTGTGTAAGTGTCGTATACTCGTCCAATACTACCCTTTATATAGTACATGAAGTAAACAAAGAATCCCACGATATCCGCTAAGTTGTTAAGGTCTTTGATGGCTTTAGGTGACCGTTGTAGCTGTTTCAACTGAATATGACCGTTGTATGGCTGTTTCAACTGAATATAGTCATTATATGGTTGTTTTCTCCTATATTTAATGCTTGTCGGTTACAAGTTTGACTCCTTCTTTGAGCTTGGACTTGTTCCACACGCATAGCTCTTCATTGATCAGGTCCTCTGACTTAAATGAGTCAATATAGCCGTTAGGGAGGAGTTACAAGCCTTAATATTGATTAAGTGTACCTGCAATAATATCATAATAAGGTAATTCGTTAGTCCATCCTCAGGATGCATAGAGGTGAGAAAACTGTTATATCCTGAAACCTGCTTAGTCCTTTAGCATCCTGAGGATGTTACTCAGAGAATATGAGGTAAAATCATCCTGCATTAATATATCAATAGGATAGTTCGTTAGTCAGAGATATGAGGTAGAATGCTGTTACATCCTGAAGCCTGACCAGTCCTTCAGTATCCTGAGGATGCTACAGAAAATATAGGTTAGTGCTATCCTAAAGATTTCACCCACAACACTCTCCACTTCCCATTCTTTTTTTACACCACAACCACATTGGCCAACCATCTTGGAAATTTAACTTCCCTTATCATCGTGGATTTCAACAATCTATCTACTTCTTCTTAGATGATGACATTCCTCTCAGGTGCAAACTTTCTTCGTTTTTGTTGTACAGGCCTGAAACTTTTATCAAGACCAAGTTTATCGGTGATAATATCCTTAGATATACCTGTAATGTCTTCATGTTTCTAGGCAAAGGTAGGCATCCTACACTTCAAAAGCGAGATTAGTTGTTGTTCCAAAACTTCAGGGAAAATTGTACTTATTTGCATAGTGATATCTTTGTTGTTTTCTCCGATGCACACAACCTTCACATCATGGTCAGTACATCCTTTTTCATCCTTCAGGATATCGCGTGCATCCTGCTATAATTGCAATGCTTTTCTGGGTTGGGATGAAGCCAACATTGTCAAAGTGTAGCATTTTTTAGCTTCTTGCTGGTCACAATTTACCTTGACAACTCCCCAAGGAGTAGGTAACTTGATGCATTGATGGTATGTTGAAGGGAGTCCCTTCATGTCATGTATCTATGGCCTACCTAGGATGACATTTAATAGGAAGCTTGATCTCTCCAACAGTGCTCTTGGTTTCTCCACTGAAGCCAACCAGGATGGAAGACTTTGAAACTATCTCGGTTTCAGGTATGTTCATCCTTTTGAGTGCCTCTAATTGGATTATGTTCACCGAGCTTCCTCCATCCACTAATATCCTGCGAACAAAGTGGTTACCAATATATAATTTAATTACCAGACCATCATGATGTGGGTCCAGAATGTTCTCTCGATCATCTTCCTCGAAGCTGATCACCCTTGCATTTGTAAGCATTGTGGTCTTTGTAAGTCTCTCTCCCTTCTCGGATTTGGTCTCCCTAGCATGTCTTTTAGCTGCTTGTCACACCCTCAAAATCCACTTGCGGAGTTTTACCGCGAGGCGCATGACAAACCAGGATCCAAACCAACGATCACAATAAACAAGTCTAACATGAACATGATGCAATTTCAAAACAATGTTTAAAATCCCTGTTTACAGCGGAAGCTTATTCAAAACAATTATTCAATATTAAACCAATGTTCAACGTTTGTAAAACCATGCAACTCTAACTAGACGCCGTGCAGACGCGTGCGCCCTAGTTCCATTGTGCTACCTTAGCGACCTGAGAAAACATGTAAAAGTTTACGTCAGCACAAAAATGCTGGTGAGTTTACAGGTTTTGTAATCCAAGTACCAAGTCCACCTGTCCATACTATAACAAATCGAAAACCAGTGTACGCTAGCTAGGCGTATGTTTTGTTACTACCACGATTGGAAAACCATTACTAACTCGAATACCAGATGTTGTGCCCGAAAAGTAAACCAGTTGTTCCTGTTGTTCCTGTTTGAGACAATATGCACTCGCCCGGCCCTCCAAGCCGACGAGCGGGGTTGGTCACTCCCAATAGCGCTATTCACATTTCCCCGTTGTGCAAACCCGCACATTCATGGTTCCCCCCGGACTTCCAAAGATCGTGTAGTACACAATAGAAACCCATAGTATGACAGTAGTTACCAAATAATCGTTTTAACACATGTTTTCTCCCCCGAAATATGAAACCAGTTTAAAAGAGGGGCCGTAAACTCACCTTAACGTGCAAGCAAAGAATCCGAACAGCAAGCAATATATGCTACCGACACCCTAATAACAGTGTCGCTCAGTGAGTATAGGCGTAATATCATTACCCATATAACTCGTTTGTCCAAGGCGTTTTAAATGTTCAAAAGTGTGTATGCGACGCCTAGTGATTCTACATGCAATAGTAAACCCTACGGACCCGTTGGTGAATACGTTGGTTACAATTAGTTTCTATATTCCGTATGTGTCTCAGACAAGTGTACTTCAGTTACATGTCAATTCCATACCACCTATGACCTCAATTAATCACAGAAGCACATAATACACAATCTGTGTTTTCAGGACAGATTGTGCGCCATCAAAACGAATTTATTTAAAATAGCAAATCAGTGAGTTAACCTCCCAAATTTTTACTGAATTTTCTTTGGGATTCACTCGACAATACCTATTTTTGTTTTGTCTTAATTCCAAACACAAAAATTATGAAAATTCGTACAACACAGCTATGTCCAGAAAATCTCCTCAACAGGTCAGTTTAGTAGGAAAATTCTTAAAAATTGTGTATTCATCCAAACGAGATGAATCCACTTGGAAAAGCTCTATTTTTCCAGTATTGACCTACTGGAAAAAATTTCATAATCTAATTCCTTGTAAATCTCAAGTTATGACCATTTAAAGTTAGCCCAGTTTACAAATCCGAAAATCTGATATGACCCCTAATCAATTAAAATTCCAAAAACGACTCAAACGATGTCCAAATTCGATGGTTTTACCCATTATGAAAAGCTAAGACCTTGTACGTTACAATCATGCAAAGAATCGATCAAACCAATTATTTTCAAGCCACGAAACAGACCCTACAAGTCGACATTCAGAATCTGTCCAGATTCCAATCGTGCAATATTATCAAGTATATCAAACCCTAGTTGCATATTATCAATCAATAACACCTAATAATCATCATACAACTTTAGTAAGAATCATATCTGATCAAAACCCTAATTATACATCACAACCATCATTATTCACAAACCCTAGAAGTCTAAAACATCAAGAACATGCATAATCATGCAAAACATATAACATTCATTATGTAACAATGTGGTTGACCCTTTTAATCTTTTTAATCCTCATGTTTTAACTTTTATAAAATACTTTCAGACCTGGACAAACTTGTTATATGATTTTTATAGTAAAAACATAAGGTAAAAGCGTAAGAAATCATAAGTTATACCCTTAGCTCTTCAAATCAATCAATCGCGCGCCTTGGAGCCTCCCAATTGATGATCTTGAGCCTTAGCAGGAGTTTTTGGAGTGAAATATTCGTGTGGGGCAGTAAGGGGGCGATTAGGGTTGAGTTTAGGAGATACAAGAGGCTTAAGGTTGCTTAAATAGTAGTTTAAGGCGGTTTAACCACGTCAGCGTGTTCCGAACACCCGTTCGGAATTGTGAACACCCGTTCGGAATTGTGAATGGCCGTTCGGAATGGTTTAATCCGTTTTGAGCGGCCCAATTTGTTGTATAGCCTGTTTTCTTTGATGTTTTCATTATTTTGGGCCATACCAAGCGTAACCCCATGTTTTAAGACCCCAACCAACCTCATGCTCCACTTTTAATAATTTTTATTAACGTGTTCGGTTTAGGTTCACATAATCACGTATGGTTTTCACATAAGTTTGTCAGATATCACCGAGACACATAAGTTTATTATTCACCAACGTCCGAGGTTCACTAATCATGTAATCACATATTAACTCACACAAGGAGTCAAAACCCGACCCACACAAGGAGTCAAAGCATCTCATAACCCGAGATGTGAAAGTAGTCCCAAACCGGACTAGAAACCCGACCCACACAAGGAGTCAAAGCATCTCATAACCCGAGATGTGAAAGTAGTCCCAAACCGGACTAGAAAACGTTTTGTAAGTTGTCTCAAACCCGAGACGCATGCTTTTGAGAAAAGAGTAGTGAAACTCACAACAATGCACGTATGTCCTATCTAGCTATCTAGCTAACCCTCGTTAAGTATAACATACGCGTGACTCGCTAAGGTAGACTTTAATCTAGACAACGTTGTTAACCAGAATTTGTCGGGTGTCACATCATCCCCACGTTAAAAGAATTTTCGTCCCGAAAATTGTACAAGTACCAAAAGAAACAGACAAAAGATAGAAACCAAGAGAGAGATTTACCCGAGTTGTCACATCATCCCCACGTTAAAAAGGAATCTCGCCCCGAGATTCATTCAGCTGCAGTGGAGACATATCTCGATTCGAACGCTTCCTTAGGAAAGAGATGAGGATACTTAGACTTCATCTGATCCTCCCGTTCCCAAGTGTACTCTGGTCCCCGGTTCGAGTTCCAGCGAACCTTTACAATGCGAATCTTGCTATGACGTAGGCTACGAATCTTGTAATCAAGAATCTCAACAGGTTCCTCCACAATCCGAAGACGATCGTCAACCTTGATCTCTTCCAGTGGAACAATAAGAGACTCGTCAGCCAGACACTTCTTTAAGTTGGACACATGGAAGACGTTATGTACGTTACCGAGCTCCGTCGGTAAATCAAGACGATATGCCACCGGTCCAATCCGTTCCAGGATTGTAAATGGGCCGACATACTGAGGGTTGAGTTTGCCACGCTTTCCAAAGCGTATGACGCCCTTCCACGGTGAAACTTTCAGAAGTACTTTGTCATCAACTTGGAATTCCAATGGCTTGCGACGCTGATCGGCATAACTCTTTTGCCGATCCCGTGCCGCTGCCAACCGGTTACGAATCTGTACGATCTTTTCCGAAGTTTCGTACACTAGCTCAGGCCCAGTGAGTTGACTCTCACCCACCTCAGCCCAACAAAGAGGAGATCGGCATTTCCGCCCGTACAGTGCCTCGAACGGAGCCGCCTTGATGCTCGTGTGATAACTGTTGTTGTAAGAGAATTCTACTAACGGTAGATGAGCTTCCCAACCTTTGCCAAAATCGATCACACATGCCCGCAGCATGTCTTCCAAGGTTTGAATCGTGCGCTCACTCTGACCGTCAGTCTGTGGGTGATAAGCTGTACTCATGTCTAGCTGGGTACCCAAAGCCTTGTGCAAAGACTTCCAGAAGTGAGAAGTAAAATGGGAGTCACGATCCGAGATAATAGAAACCGGCACCCCGTGCTTAGAAACAACCTCTTTTAGATAAAGACGAGCCAAACGATCCATGGTGTCGGTCTCCTTAATAGCGAGAAAATGGGCTGATTTCGTCAATCGGTCAACAATCACCCATATCTTATCATTCCCGCTTGGTGACTTAGGTAGTTGCGTGACAAAATCCATTGTAATCCGTTCCCATTTCCACTCCGGAATTTCAGGTTGTTGCAAGAGACCCGACGGTTTCTGGTATTCCACCTTGACCTTAGCACAGGTCAAACATTTGCTCACGTATGAGGCTATATCCGACCTCATGTTTGGCCACCAGTAAAGCATCTTCAGATCTTGGTACATCTTATCCGAACCAGGATGAATAGAGTACCGGGACTTGTGAGCCTCATCTAGGACAAGCTCCCGAAGTCCCCCGAATAAAGGAACCCATATGCGTTCTGCGAAGTAGTGCAGGCCATCAGGCCTTCGCTCGAGGTGCTTGTCGGCACCGTGCATAGTCTCAGCCTTAAGGTTTTCCTCCTTCAAAGCTTCTAACTGAGCAGAACAGAGTTGGTCAGGTAAAGAGGAATGAATGGTGAGTTGCAACGCCCGAACGCGATGAGGTTTAATTGATTCCTTCCTGCTCAAGGCGTCTGCTACTACATTCGCCTTGCCAGGATGGTACTTAATAGCGCAATCATAGTCATTCAGAAGTTCAATCCAACGGCGTTGTCGTATGTTCAAATGTTGTTGGTCGAAAATATGTTGAAGACTCTTGTGATCGGTGTAGATGGTGCATTTAGTACCGTACAAGTAATGTCTCCAAATTTTCAACGCGAAAACCACTGCACCCAACTCCAAGTCATGGGTGGTGTAGTTCTTCTCGTGCACCTTGAGTTGACGAGAAGCATACGCAATCACTTTCTCGCGTTGCATCAACACGCAACCGAGACCATGAATAGAAGCATCACAGTAAACAACGAAATCATCAGGGCCTTCAGGTAAGGACAAAATAGGAGCAGAACAAAGTTTAGACTTCAGTTCTTGAAATGCCGACTCTTGTGGTTCACCCCAGTCGAATTTTCTATCCTTCTGAGTAAGAGTGGTGAGGGGTTGAGCGATCTTCGAGAACCCCTGAATGAAACGACGATAGTAGCCCGCAAGGCCTAGGAATTGCCGTACCTCAGTTGGCGTCTTTGGTGCTCCCCAGTCCTTGATCGCTTCGATCTTAGCTGGATCGACATGAATTCCTAGTTCATTAACCACATGTCCTAGGAACTGAACTTCGCGTAACCAAAAGTCACACTTTGAGAACTTGGCGTAAAGTTGTTCCCGTCGCAAGAGTTCCAAAACTAACCGCAGATGTTCCTCGTGTTCGGCCTTGTTCTTGGAGTAGATCAGAATGTCATCAATAAACACAATGACGAATTTGTCAAGATATGGTTTGCAAACGCGGTTCATCAAGTCCATGAAAACCGCCGGTGCGTTCGTAAGACCGAAAGGCATGACCAAGAACTCGAAATGGCCATAACGTGTTCGAAATGCAGTCTTTGCAACGTCAGCCTCCCTGACGCGCAGCTGGTGATAACCGGACCTCAAGTCGATCTTGGAATAATAACTAGAACCCTGAAGCTGGTCAAATAGATCATCAATACGTGGAAGAGGATAACGGTTCTTGACGGTCAATTTGTTCAGTTCTCTGTAGTCTACACACAATCGGAAACTTCCATCCTTCTTCTTAACAAATAGAATCGGGGCTCCCCAAGGGGAAGAACTTGGCCTGATGAAACCCTTGTCCAAGAGTTCCTGTAACTGACTAGACAATTCCTGCATCTCGGGAGGTGCAAGACGGTAGGGGGCCCGAGCAATAGGAGCAGCCCCTGGCACAAGATCAATACCGAACTCGACTTGACGATGAGGAGGAAGACCAGATAAATCATCGGGAAAAACATTAGGAAACTCGCGTACAACTGGAATATCGTCGATCTTCTTCTCATCACCAGAGGAAACAGATAAAAGTGCCAAAACGGCTGGATAACCCTTTCGAAGACACTTAAGGGCTTTCATGCTAGAGATGATGTTTAGCGGAACACCACCCTTGATACCGTAGACAGAAAGGAATTCTCCATCAGGGAGAGGAATTCGAATAACCTTGTCATAACAGACAATCTCCGCACGATACAAAGACAACCAATCCATACCTACCACCACGTCGAAACTACCCAAAGGTACCGGCATAAGATCGATGGGGAACGATAAACCCGACAACTCTAATTGGCACTCCCGAAGGACACTAGTAGCTTCAATCTTTTTACCGTCAGTCAACTCAATAATATACTTAGTCTCTAATGGTACGGGTACTACATCTAACAGTCGACTAATCTCCATGGATACAAAACTCTTGTCGGCACCAAAATCAAATAACACACTAACAGAACGATTATTGAGAAGGAACGTACCGGTGACTGTGTCAGGATCCTGTCTAGCCTCAGCGGCTCCAATGACGAAGGCACGTGCATTTCTGCCGCCGCCCCCGTTGTTCCCGTTACCGTTGTTCCCGCCCTGCTTCAGTTTTGGGCAATCCTTCTTGTAATGCCCAGTCTCACCACAGTTGTAACATCCTTGTCTTCCCGTAGTCCCTTGAGTAGTAGGAGCTGAGTTAGTAGTCGGGGCCTGGGTCGATGGAAGTGTAACCCGACAATCTTTAGCAAAATGCCCAATTCGCTGGCAGCGATGACAACGGTTACTGTCGCAGTTCCCTTGATGATGACGTCCACACTTGTTACATTTAGGCAGTTTCCCCGCATAACCACCCTGTTTGTTACCCGAAGAAGAAGAAGAAGAACCCCCATTGTCGAACCTCTTATTCTGCTGTGCTGGCCCAGATCCCTTCTCGTCATTTTCCCACTTGCGCTTGTTATTCTCTGGGGCCTTAACAGTCGAACCCTTAGCAGGCAAAATACCCTCATTCACCTTTAAGTTGGTCATCCTATGAGCCGATCGGACCACCTCTGCGTATGTAGGATGATTTCTCGCAGCTACCAACCCTGCGATTTCTGGCACCAACCCCGAGATATAGTGCTCAATCCTCCTGTATTCTGGCACATGCAAGTCAAGACACAACACTGCCAACTCATTACGCCTTACCGTATACTTCTCAATCTCAGACCCAGTCATCTTGAGGTTCCACACCTCCACGACTACCACCACCACGACCGCCACCACCACGCCCACCAGCGCGGCCACCTCCACGTCCTCCTTGCACTCCAGACATGATTCCGACATGAAGGACGAGAAAATTTAGTTTCACAGCTAATGGTAACCACTAGCGTTCGCAAGATCAAAGCTAGATCCAATCCAGGACTATCCCTTCAAACCCAGAGCTCACTAGGGCTTTCATGCATTTCGGTTTATGATTTTGTGTGCACCCAAAATGATAAACCGCTCTACATGGTCCTCCAAGTGTTCTCCTAGTTCAAAGTTCAAATCACCGAACATAGACTCTTAGCTATACACCGTAATACTACGGTAGTTTATGGCAAGTGTTTCTATTGGAGTACGAAAGGGAGAAGTCCGAGCCTTGGACAAATCTCAAGAGTATACGATTTACCCCAATATACCACACTGCCTAGAAAGCAAGTAAACCGACTTAAGATAGAACGGATGATGTAACATAGGAAGGTCAGATGATATAAAGACACCCCGACAAGCCCATACATAAACCACCATAATGTTTAGTACTAAGTGATCGTCTAGTGTGTGCGACTCGGCTATAGTCTAGACTCTACATGCAGTCCTAGTTCACTATAACCATTGGCTCTGATACCAATCTGTCACACCCTCAAAATCCACTTGCGGAGTTTTACCGCGAGCCGCATGACAAACCAGGATCCAAACCAACGATCACAATAAACAAGTCTAACATGAACATGATGCAATTTCAAAACAATGTTTAAAATCCCTGTTTACAGCGGAAGCTTATTCAAAACAATTATTCAATATTAAACCAATGTTCAACGTTTGTAAAACCATGCAACTCTAACTAGACGCCGTGCAGACGCGTGCGCCCTAGTTCCATTGTGCTACCTTAGCGACCTGAGAAAACATGTAAAAGTTTACGTCAGCACAAAAATGCTGGTGAGTTTACAGGTTTTGTAATCCAAGTACCAAGTCCACCTGTCCATACTATAACAAATCGAAAACCAGTGTACGCTAGCTAGGCGTATGTTTTGTTACTACCACGATTGGAAAACCATTACTAACTCGAATACCAGATGTTGTGCCCGAAAAGTAAACCAGTTGTTCCTGTTGTTCCTGTTTGAGACAATATGCACTCGCCCGGCCCTCCAAGCCGACGAGCGGGGTTGGTCACTCCCAATAGCGCTATTCACATTTCCCCGTTGTGCAAACCCGCACATTCATGGTTCCCCCCGGGACTTCCAAAGATCGTGTAGTACACAATAGAAACCCATAGTATGACAGTAGTTACCAAATAATCGTTTTAACACATGTTTTCTCCCCCGAAATATGAAACCAGTTTAAAAGAGGGGCCGTAAACTCACCTTAACGTGCAAGCAAAGAATCCGAACAGCAAGCAATATATGCTACCGACACCCTAATAACAGTGTCGCTCAGTGAGTATAGGCGTAATATCATTACCCATATAACTCGTTTGTCCAAGGCGTTTTAAATGTTCAAAAGTGTGTATGCGACGCCTAGTGATTCTACATGCAATAGTAAACCCTACGGACCCGTTGGTGAATACGTTGGTTACAATTAGTTTCTATATTCCGTATGTGTCTCAGACAAGTGTACTTCAGTTACATGTCAATTCCATACCACCTATGACCTCAATTAATCACAGAAGCACATAATACACAATCTGTGTTTTCAGGACAGATTGTGCGCCATCAAAACGAATTTATTTAAAATAGCAAATCAGTGAGTTAACCTCCCAAATGTTTACTGAATTTTCTTTGGGATTCACTCGACAATACCTATTTTTGTTTTGTCTTAATTCCAAACACAAAAATTATGAAAATTCGTACAACACAGCTATGTCCAGAAAATCTCCTCAACAGGTCAGTTTAGTAGGAAAATTCTTAAAAATTGTGTATTCATCCAAACGAGATGAATCCACTTGGAAAAGCTCTATTTTTCCAGTATTGACCTACTGGAAAAATTTCATAATCTAATTCCTTGTAAATCTCAAGTTATGACCATTTAAAGTTAGCCCAGTTTACAAATCCGAAAATCTGATATGACCCCTAATCAATTAAAATTCCAAAAACGACTCAAACGATGTCCAAATTCGATGGTTTTACCCATTATGAAAAGCTAAGACCTTGTACGTTACAATCATGCAAAGAATCGATCAAACCAATTATTTTCAAGCCACGAAACAGACCCTACAAGTCGACATTCAGAATCTGTCCAGATTCCAATCGTGCAATATTATCAAGTATATCAAACCCTAGTTGCATATTATCAATCAATAACACCTAATAATCATCATACAACTTTAGTAAGAATCATATCTGATCAAAACCCTAATTATACATCACAACCATCATTATTCACAAACCCTAGAAGTCTAAAACATCAAGAACATGCATAATCATGCAAAACATATAACATTCATTATGTAACAATGTGGTTGACCCTTTTAATCTTTTTAATCCTCATGTTTTAACTTTTATAAAATACTTTCAGACCTGGACAAACTTGTTATATGATTTTTATAGTAAAAACATAAGGTAAAAGCGTAAGAAATCATAAGTTATACCCTTAGCTCTTCAAATCAATCAATCGCGCGCCTTGGAGCCTCCCAATTGATGATCTTGAGCCTTAGCAGGAGTTTTTGGAGTGAAATATTCGTGTGGGGCAGTAAGGGGGCGATTAGGGTTGAGTTTAGGAGATACAAGAGGCTTAAGGTTGCTTAAATAGTAGTTTTAAGGCGGTTTAACCACGTCAGCGTGTTCCGAACACCCGTTCGGAATTGTGAACACCCGTTCGGAATTGTGAATGGCCGTTCGGAATGGTTTAATCCGTTTTGAGCGGCCCAATTTGTTGTATAGCCTGTTTTCTTTGATGTTTTCATTATTTTGGGCCATACCAAGCGTAACCCCATGTTTTAAGACCCCAACCAACCTCATGCTCCACTTTTAATAATTTTTATTAACGTGTTCGGTTTAGGTTCACATAATCACGTATGGTTTTCACATAAGTTTGTCAGATATCACCGAGACACATAAGTTTATTATTCACCAACGTCCGAGGTTCACTAATCATGTAATCACATATTAACTCACACAAGGAGTCAAAACCCGACCCACACAAGGAGTCAAAGCATCTCATAACCCGAGATGTGAAAGTAGTCCCAAACCGGACTAGAAACCCGACCCACACAAGGAGTCAAAGCATCTCATAACCCGAGATGTGAAAGTAGTCCCAAACCGGACTAGAAAACGTTTTGTAAGTTGTCTCAAACCCGAGACGCATGCTTTTGAGAAAAGAGTAGTGAAACTCACAACAATGCACGTATGTCCTATCTAGCTATCTAGCTAACCCTCGTTAAGTATAACATACGCGTGACTCGCTAAGGTAGACTTTAATCTAGACAACGTTGTTAACCAGAATTTGCCGGGTGTCACACTGCTGAAAAGTATGTACCACATATATCCAAACCACTATAGATGAAGTTAATGATACCGGCTTCCCTAGGAGGAAATGATGCTCTTTCCATGATGGTAGTGTCATCCTGAGTTTTGGCTTTCTTTTTGCCTAAAAGATCCTTAAGATGACCCTAGATGAGAAGATAAGCAATCTCCTTTCTCAAAGCAATGCAATCTTCAGTCACATGGCCAAAGTCTTCATGGAAAGCACACCATTTGGACTTATCTTTCAATCCTGCTTTATCATTCTTCCTCGGCCATCTTACCTTTTCTCCAATATCCTTCATGGCATAAATAAGACCTGCAACATCGACAGAAAAACAATAATCTGATAACTTAGAGCAATCCTCATCATCATCATGCTCAACCACATGAACCTTTTTACTATCATTTTTAGTATAAGGTATAAGTTTATATGGTTCATATGTGGGTGTGGACTTCCGATTAGGATTGTTATATCTTGAGGATGCTTCCATCCACTCCGGAATCGTTTGGTCATCCTCAAGACGGATGAATCTCAATGCTCTGTTTCTGACATTATCGAGATTCCTACAGGGGTTCATCACCAATTCTTGATAGAATGGTGAATCCTTCTGTAGTCCCATCTTGAAGGCTTGAACTGCAGTTGTGACATCCAAGTTCGGGATGTCAAGTGCTTTCTTCCCAAACTTGGCGATGTATTCCCTGAGTGATTCTCCTTGTGGCTGTGTTACCCTGTAATCTGTATAGATCACTTGTTAAATGTACGAATTTACGACTACATAAGAATTGATTATTAAACATATTAATCAAATGAGCAAATGAAGTGGTAGAATAGGGAGGAACACTTAGCAGCCATTTTAAGGCTGGTCCAGTAAGGGTTGATCCAAAGCCTTTACACAAACATGCTTCTCTAAGGTGAGCAGGAATGGGGTTTATCTCCATTCTCTCCCTATATTGAGCCACGTGTTCTTCAGGGTCAGTTGATCCATCATGCAGCGTCATACTAGGGGTTTGAAATCTCTTAGGGATTTCAGCATCACATATTGGAGGTGAAAACCGGGATATCCTGTAACATGCTGGGGATACATCAAGGATAAGCTGTATTATCCCTGATTAAAATCAATACCAAACGAAGTGCTGCTTCGGTATCCAACTTAATCTTGGGACGGATTAATAGTAGTTACTCAGTTAAGTGGTGTGAACAAGTGCGCACTTATGCTTAACATGGAGTTGCTACAACATTCTCCAATGGTGACTGTTTTCGCAAGACGAGCTGTGTTTTTGTTATAAAGTGAGGGTATCCCGAACCGGTAAGCTCACCTCTCAACAGTAACAGACAGACTACTCAAGACTGTGTATACCCAACCACGAATGATCCACCGTCAGTGTTGCAATAAAGACATCTAATCACTTAAAACTTTTGTGGACAACTTGCCGGTGGCCGGAGCATGAATGAACAAGAAACCACTTGATATCATAAAAGAGTCGTGACTAACCAAAACATGTGCATCCCTTACTTGAACCAATTAACCTTTTAAAAAGTGAGTGGTCTATCATTAACTATGCGACAGTATAATGAATAGAGAAAATAAAGACTGTTTTCTCTCAACACGGGTTCATCAATCCTTAACTTGTGCCAAAGCTTTCACATAGACAATGAAGCTAAGTCGCATAATTAAGGCTTGACTTATCACCAGGACCGAGTATAAAGACCATACAAACCCTAATGAGATCTTTGATAGTAGAGGATTAAACCACTAAGTGTGTGTATTTCTACCCACAAATGGGCTAATCACTACTCGCAGGATTAGGTTAGCTTAAGAGTGCATGGGTTGTACACGCCATTGGTACACTCTTAAGTCATCCCACTTCCTATCAAGACACCCACAAAACCAAAGACTAATTAATTAGTTAGTTAATTCATCAAACAAAGCTTTAAGTGAAAAGAATTAAATAAGAACACAACACCACTTAACAAATAAAAACTATATAATCCATACCAAGATAAGTCTTCACCCTAGAAACACTCAACTAATCTAGCTAAACATTGGCTTTACAACTTGCACACTATATTGGGTGTTGAAGGAACACATGGTAGTGAGTGTATTTGGGATTCAAGAGGGTTTTTGGGTGAGTTTTAGTGATCTCTCTCTCAACTCTCAATCAACAAGGTTTTGTAAGCGAAAGATTTTAGCTAAAACAGGATTATACGATCATACAAGTCACAAAACCAGGTGCGGAAACCCTAGTTCTGAACAAATTGATAAAACACAAGTCACAACACAATCAAGATCATTTTCAATATCATTTCATAGATTAACTTCATTCAAATAAGCTTTTACAATCAGTTTATGTTAATCTAGAACACACACATAATCTCTCAAAAACACCTCTGAACCTGACCTGAACCCAGACACAACTGACAACTCTATTACATAATCAAAATCACAAAATCTATTTATAGACACTGCACGTTCGCCCCTTTTCACTGGTCGAACGTGGACAATTTCCACATTCGCCCATTGTAAATGGTCGAATGTGTCTTCTGTTCAGTCCATTCTACCTTCGCCCATAATCCATCTACCTTCGTCCACTTTAATCTACATTCGCCCCTTTTGTCTTCCTTCGGCCAAACTCTAACATGTGTTAATTATGTATATCCAATCCTTAGTCGCAAAACGCATCAACAAACTCCCCCTCGACTATTGATTGGATAGTTTTCTCTGTTGGTCCATTGTCTTGTTCATCAACTTGATTCTGAGCTGTTTCTTCTGCTCAGTAGTCATTGGCGGCTCAAATGTTTTCTTCACAGGCTTAGACACATTGGCTATCTTCACTGTCTTGCCAAGTTTACCCTCCAAGTTGCTTCCTGCATTGATGTCATACGCAAAACAAACTCCAACCACTTGAGTGTATTTTCTTGCTTGAGCAAAGTCGTTTGGTTCAAAGTAGATTGGATTGAAGAAAAGCATGATGATGTCTTCAAACGTGCAATTAATCAACCACATAGGATCAAATACATGCACATGCTTGTATTTATCCTTTCCATCTCTCAACACGATCACCGCTTCTGCCTTTCTCCAATCATAATACCAAAAGATGAAATCAGCACTGAAATGCTGTGGCATCGGCATCAACGGTATCTTCCTCATCACATTAGGTGCTTTGTAAATCAAAGTAACTCGCTTCATATTGGTTTGAGGATCAATATCCCTATGAACTTTTCTACGGGGATATTGAGGCTTGAATCTGTTCCATCTCGTACGACTTTCCCAAACCAATTTATCTGCGCACCAACCGACATGTGATCCATTTACTTCGGCACCTGACATTGGAAATCTGCATAAATCTCTAACCGCCCAGTACGGTAGAGTAAGCAAGTCACAGAATCTGTTGAAGTACAGAATTCCGGTTTCCCATTTTGCAGCAATACATTTCAGCCTGCCTAAGTAAGTCCACCCGAGAGCTCTGCCTTTGAACTTGTCATTATGAAATCTGTAAAAGTTACCTTGAGCTTCAGGCTTTGGTCGGTTCTCATCCATTTCCTTCAATTTCTTCAAATAATTCTTCAACTCATCAGACTGGTTAGAAGAATCTTTCTTATCAGTACCAAATACCTTCTCCACAAACTCTTCACTCCTTTTCCTAGCTTTTTGTTTCGCTGACTTATTTGGTATCTCAGTGAAGTCAGGAAATACTTCATTTTCATCATCTTGTCTGAAGTACTGGGGAAACTCTTCATGAGTTATATCTTCCATCTCCACTTCATTGTTCTCAGGAGTCTGCACATCATCTGAATGACTTCCAATATCCTTTTCAGGAATATTTGGAATCGATTCATCCATCATAAACTCCTCAAAAGTTTTCCCTACCCTCTGTGCAAGACCATCTAGTATTTCTTTTGCCACAGATGCAGGTAATTCCCCTTCTTCAAGATCTGGATCTTCATATTCCAACTCATATCTTAAGTCATCAGTTTGGAATATCTCAGCGAAGCATCCTGTGAACTCAATGGTCCACTCTCTCTTTTCCAACATATCCTTATACAACTGTTTAGCATCATCAGACAGAGATCTCACCTTCTCGTTCCAGAAAATACTTTCATCTGAATCAACATTCTCTCCTTTCTTCTTGGAACTTGATTCTCCAGTATCTTTCTTCTTTGGTGTTCTCTTCTCATAAGTAAATCTAGAAGTATCATCTCCTCCATCATGATCACTTCCACTGCTAAACTCATCTCCTTGCTTTTTCCCAGCACCTTCAGCATCATCATCATCATCATTATTTTCATCATCATCATCATCATCGCTTTTCTCCGATTCATCATTATCCTCATCATCATCTTCTTCTTTCTCAGATTCAGAATATTCATAATCGACTTTCTGTTCATCTTCTTCTTCATCTTCTTCACCCTCTTTCAACTGGGGTGCCCTGCTATAAAGCTCTTCAATCAAATTACCAAGGCGTTTGTTTTCATTCCTTAGTTCTTTGTTATCTGCCTTAATCAATTTGATCCTGCCCTTGTTTCTTTCACACTTCCTTTCAAGCTTCTCATTCTTAGCTTCCAACATCTTAATCTTATCATTTATATCATCCTGATTAGTTTTCGAAGCAACCACGATCTGAAGCATTTTCTCCTCATTCTGCTTAAACTTAGCAATCTCAGCCTGTTGAGCAACTAACATCTTCATCATATCTTCCATTTTCTTATTCACTTGCTTCATGACATCATCATCCACAGTTACTTTCTTCGACTTTGATCTAGATGGCTCAACTTCAGTTACTTTCTCCTTCTGAGGCTTTTTGAACATATCGAGCACTTTATCCAAATCGGCATTGAATTGATCGATTGGTAAAGTCTCTGCCTCTTTCATTTTCTTCTGCTTCTTGGCGACAGGTGAAGACAGCTTAGATGGTGTACCAGCATCAGGTAATCTTTTACCCTTCAATAACTGAGCTAACTCTTTCTCTCTCAGTTCTTTTATACTTGACTTCTTGGCCATGGTCTTTTGCTTCTTTGTCTTTCTGGGCAAATTAACCACTACAGTCTCTCCAACACTCAGCTCTGCCAGGTCAACACCTAGACTCTCATCTTCAACAGATTTCTTCCTTCTCTCAGCTTCTTCAATCGACTGATTCAAGGATTCAGACTCACCAACCATAGTGGCCTTACGTTTGGTGGTCCTCACATTTTCATCATCAGAATCCCACTGCTCATCAACCTCAGTCTCTTCTGAATCTACCGACTCTTCGTCCACCAAACCTGATCCTTTCTTTGCTGTCGATTTCTTTCTAACCACTTGTTGCTTAGAACTTCCCTGATCCACAGTCTTTCCCTTGCCCTTCCCTTTGGCTCCAGGATTGACTACTTGTCGTTTCCTCTTAGTGCTTGAATCAACATACACTAAGGGATCATCGTTGTCCGAGTCACTGTTATCATGCCTTGCTTTGTTCTTGCCAGGATCAGTGTAATCCGGACGAGCCAAAGCACCAAATAATCTCCTGTTAGGTGGCTTCTCACTATCAGGCACACCTTTGTAACCCTTCATTCTCATCAAAGTTCTAATGTTCATATGATCTTGACCTAGGATCATTGTCGGATCCTTTTTCAACATAGGATACTTATAGTCAAAGATCATCATTAGAAATCTCGGATATAACATGAACTTCTTGTTCTTCATTCCTTTCAGCATCTCCAGCATATGATCAAGAATCATCCCAGATACATTAAATGGTTTGTTGAGTGTCAACGCAACCATTAATGAACTTAAACTCCTTCTCATGACATCATAACCACCGCTTACACAACCAAATACATGGATAAGAACATGTGCAAAATACTTATACTGCACTCCCAGCTTCCCCTTATACATAGATCCGTCAGTAATTGGACCTTTGTATTTCATTCGTAAGAAACACGCCTTCTGCTCTGTCCATGACAACTCCCTGGGATCTTCACTATCTTCAAACTTAATCTGTAACGCTTCCCGAATATCAGCTTCAGTCAAGAACATCTCCATATCCTGAATCTTGCTCTTGATAATCGTTTGATTCTCCCAGTAGTCATACTTCGCATTTTGGTAGAAATCCTCAATGATGTCTTTGTATATGATGGTTGGTGTGGCTAGTGCATGAACTATTCTGCTCCTCTTCAGAAACTCTATAATCCCGGTGAATTCAGTATTCTTTTCTACATCACCGAGATATGCGCAACAGTTGTGCGACCTTTCAAACGGCCAACTGCTTGGAACAGACGTTTCAGCTTCTGGCACTGGATCTGTAACAGTAATCTCTGCTGGAGTTTTCACATTTTCTACAGGTGCTTCCACATTCTCAGATTGATCAGCCATCTGCACATTAAAATCAAACAAACACGTCAAAAAACAAAAACGTCAAAAATTACAAAAATTTTGATCAAAAACATTATGCACATTCGCCCATTTTGGAATGGTCGAATGTGAGTTTATCTGGGCGAATGAACAAATTATGGTCGAATGTGAAAATTATCTGAGTAAAAAGTCACATTCGTCCACATTATTTCACCTTCGTCCAAACCAATTCCACCTTCGCCCTTTTATTTCAGCCGAAGGTGAAATAGATTTCCCCCAAAATTTGAAAATTTGCCAATTCAGTTTTTAACATCTCATTTTGATTTACATGTACTCTAATATGGCCGATTATCACTTGTATATTACCAATTATCAAAATTAATCAGTTTTCATGAGTTTTAAAATAGAATTAGGTTTAAACTGGTTCAAACAATCAAACGATCGTCCAAACATTGTTATAAACCTAATTCCTTTTGTATTCTCCCCCTAAAACTTATGAAAAGTGATCGGAAACAAAAATCAGTAGTTAACAAACATTTTAAACCCCTAAAATTGAAACCCTAGGTTCTATTCAAAAAAACGATCAAGTCTGATCTGAATCTTGGTCCATTACCTGCAATTATAGTCTTAAAATGATCAGTAAAAGTCAGGGAACAAATCAGTGAATCATAAGAAAAACGAGCAACAAGGTCTGGTATTGAATGAAATTTTGAAAAATTTTTGAATGATGGGCTCGAACCTGAACTGGTGTATTTATAAGATGCCACGTTCGCCCGTTTGGTGTGGACGAATGTGGGTTAAGTCCACATTCGCCCCAAATGAATGGCACGAATGTAAAACAATTCCACCTTCGTCCCTAATTAAAGACCCGAAGGTGAAATATGTACCCGAATGTGAAATAGACACCCGGAAGTGAAAAAGTCACATTCGTCCAAAATCAAAACGGTCGAAGGTGATGATTTTTCCACATTCGACCCATTTAAGGGGCGAATGTGAAATGGAAAAATCTGAAAATTTCGCCAAATCACGAATTCGAATCCCGTTCAACATTTTTCAATCTGTTAAACATCCAAAACTCTAATTTTCACTTTTTGAATAATACAAAGCCCAGATGGTGTTATCAAATCTCAGAAATTGACCATCAAGCATCCCCGGTTATCAAAAATAAAGCAGAAATGCAAATCTTTTGGATTTTCTGAAATTTAATCAAAACACACCTAAAATCTTTTTGGATTTTGTATCTTTTTGACAATAAAAGTAAAAAGCGACAAAGTAAAATGCATCAAAATAAATGAAAGCAGTAAATATTTTGTGATTTCCGGTAAGAGGATCATATCAGTTTGCTGAGAAATCTGAGCACAACGTTGATCTGTTTCAATATTATCATTAGAAACAATATGTGACACGGCAATTGCTGATATTGTGGTCCACGTAAGCTCACATGCAGACAATTACGCAATGCTTTAAAATGATACGAATTAGATGTATTAGACTAACACATTGTGGTTCCCACACACACGACATACTCCCGTATCAAGAAGTAAATGCACAAAGACTCATTGTAAAGCGTGATTATGCTTTCGTCGTCTGTAATTGTACAAGATATAATGCATAGAGGTATACAGGTCAGCAAATTAATGCAGCAAAGCAACATATGCACTATACCAGGTTGAGGACTAATATTAATCATGATTTGCATCAATGATCAATACGATGTAATAGATAATCTTTGATTATCATATAACATGGAAAGTTCCTCAATTCGGTAACTTTAGGATTTGGCATATAGCTCTTTTATAAAGACATCCTGTCTGATCTAGGTCCGTAATGACTTACAGCAGAAGATCAGATAGGCTATCCCCAGACAACTAATAACATAACGACCCTAAACCTCCAAGTTTTGTACAAGTACCCTATCAAACGAAATTACGGTACTAAGACCATATGCCCATGAGGTGTTCATCCACAAATGCGTAGTTTGTTATGTTTGTATCACTAATGCACGCAATATTTAGTCTACGAAGCCTATCAGCATATCACACGTAATCAACATACGTCTCATTATACTATACAATTCTTTAGCCTGTGCCAGATCCCCACTGATGTACTATCATTTCCTCTTTTTATCCAGGAAATCATTTTGGTTTTTCTAATTTTTAGGTATTTTGAAATTTTTTTTTTTTTTTTTTTTTTTTTTTTTTGGTTTTTCTGATAAAAATGACTCCCCCTAAAATAAAGAACATATTTTTGGGTTTTTAATTTTTCTGAAAAACAAAAACAAAAATTTGAAAGAAACAATCCACTTGAAAGCATCAACTTCTTTGAGGATTAAACAATCCCCTCGAAAGCATCAACTTCTTTGAGGATTATGATAGTAAAGAGAAATTCCCAATTAGCAAAGATTTAAAACTAAAACTAAAAAATTAAAAATCGATAAACCGAGGAGCCGATTAGTCCTGTTTTTCCTTTATATTGTTTACTTTCAAAAGATATTCAAAGCGGGATCTGTCAAAAGCTTTTGTAAACAAATCTGCACGTTGGTAGTCAGTATGGATTTTGACCATATCTATCAATTCCTTAGCGTAACAATCACGGATAAAATGATATTTAATCCGGATATGTTTCGCTTTAGAATGATTTTCAGTATTTTTAGTTAATGCAATTGCGGCTTCGTTGTCACAGTGTATAGGGGCTTTAAGAAACTGCAAACCATAATCGACCATCTGTTGTTGGATCCAGAGCACTTGCGAACAGCAACTCGAGGCTGAAATGTACTCGGCTTCACATGTAGACAGTGCGACGGAAGTCTGTTTCTTGCATTGCCAGGTAATTAACCTGCTCCCTAAAAACTGGCAACCGGCTGTGGTTGATTTGCTGTCTTTGTCACAGCCGCCCCAATCTGCATCACTAAAAGCAATAAAATCAAAATCATCATCATTAGGGTACCAAAGTCCTTTTGATGGAAAACCCTTCAGATATCGAAGGATACGCTTGACCGCCGTCAGATGACTTTGTTTCGGCTTCGATTGATAGCGAGCACAGAGACACGTTGCATACATAATATCTAGTCGAGACGCTGTCAAATACATCAGAGATCCGATGATTGCTCTGTATGTAAATGGATCTGTCAGCTCCCCCTTAGCGTCCACTCCAATCCCGTGATTGGGTTGAATCGGGGTATCCATCGGCTTAGAATCCTCCATCTGGAATCGGCTCAAGATGTCGGAGACATATTTTGTCTGGTGAATGAAGATCCCGTCGGGTCTTTGGTCCACCTGTAAGCCGAGGAAAAACTGCATCTCCCCCATTGCGCTCATTTCGAACTTTTCCTGCATAACAGTTTCGAATTCCCTGCACAAAAGTTCGTTAGTTGAACCAAATATAATATCATCAACGTAAATCTGTACTAGAAGCAAGTCATCTCCCGTCTTCTTCGTAAAGAGGGTGCAATCGACGAGGCCGCGCTTGAATCCTTTGGAGATGAGGTATGTACTTAGCTCCTCGTACCACTGTCTTGGAGCCTGGTGCAAACCATATAAGGCTTTGTTCAGCACGTAGACCTTGTCCCGGTGGATTGGGTCCTCAAAACCTGGTGGCTGCCCGACATAAACCTCCTCCTTGACTTTCCCGTACAAAAATGCGCTCTTGACGTCCATTTGATAGACTTTGAATTTCTTGTACGAAGCAAACGCAAGGAACATCCGAATAGCTTCCATTCGTGCTACTGGTGCATAGATTTCGTTGTAATCAATTCCTTCGATTTGATGGAAACCCTGCACGACCAATCTGGCTTTGTTGCGAACAATAACTCCACGATCATCCTTTTTGCACTTAAACACCCACTTAGTGCCTATTTTCTTCCTTCCCGGCGGCAAATCTGTGAGCGTCCAGACTCCCAATTTCTGGAATTGCAATAACTCCTCCTGCATTGCCTCAACCCAGGCATCTTCATTCAAAGCGTCTTTGTATGTCCTTGGCTCTACCTGCGACACATAACATGCAAACGACCAATCATTTTGACTACCAGATTTCTGAATTTTGGCATACAATGCTAAAGCACCAAAACTCTCTGGCGAGTTAACGCTTTTTAGCTGCCCTCTGGTCATAACACCACTACCAGGATCACCGACAACTTGCTCTAGCGGGTGAATTCGATGAATCCGAGATTCCGGATTAACAGGTACAATCACTCCCGTCTGAGCAGTCAAGTGTTCTACAGCATCCTGATCATGACCCGTGTTTGATGATGAAGCAACATCTTGATTTGGAGTTGGGTTCACAGGTTGCTCTTCTAATTCTTCTGCATGTTCAAGAACGGCTTCTTCAAATTGTTCATCTTCAGATTCTGAAGTGTCTAATGAAGTTGAAGCTTCTTGAAACATCTCTTCTTCTTGTATAGGAGCACTGGTATCATTAGAAGCTGGTGGGGGATTTACGGTGATTGGACGCATCAACGGTGAAGTTGCCGCGTTTTCACACTCATAAAGTAATCTGATAACAGCTTCTTCAACCAGGCTATCTAGGTTGAATGATTCAAAGAAATCTTTGTAATCAAACATCCAATCAGGGCCCGTTACTTGCAAATTTTGAGTGTATCGTTGAACTTCCACGTTAGCCCAATCCTCCACTTGACGAGTTCGCTTGTTGAATACCCGTTTGAGCGGGGTTTCATATCCAACAAAATATCCCTCCTCAGCTTTAGGACTAAACTTCTCGCTTGGATTCAACATCGTGCATGGCGCCCCGAAAGGTTCTAGATACTCTAAATTGGGCTTTCGTCGGTGTAACAGTTCATAAGATGTTTTTCCAAACTTCTTCACTGTTATAACCCGATTTAATGTATAATTTGCTGCATAAATCGCCTCATTCCAGAACATTACCGGAAGATTTGAGTCAGCGAGCATTGTTCTAGCCGCCTCAATTAGAGTCCTATTCTTTCGTTCAGCAACACCGTTCTGTTGCGGGGTATACGGAGCCGAATATTCATGATGTATCCCTTTGCTTTCACAAAGTTCATCCATCTTGGCATTTTTGAACTCCGTCCCGTTGTCACTCTTGATTCTTTTTATCTTCAAATTGTAGATATTCTCCAGTCGAGTGAACAGAACTTGTAGGTTGGTAAAGGTGTCGCTTTTATTCTTCAAACACATCACCCATGAGAATCGTGAATAGTCATCAGTGACGACTAAACAATAAAGCTCTCCAAGATGACTTTTGCGCTTGACCGGTCCAAAAAGGTCCATGTGCAATCGCTCAAGCGGCATCTCAACAGAGTTAACTTTCTTCACTTTATGGGACTGTTTGTGTTGTTTGCCTTTCATACAGCTTACACACTTGTCGTTCAGATGGAAATGTTTCACGTTTACTCCATCGACAAGCCCATTTCTCACCAATTGATTCATTTTCCTCAGATGAATGTGCCCCATTCTGCGGTGCCACATTATCGATTCTTTTTCGGTCGCCTTGGATAGAAAGCATGTTATCTGTCCCTGTGATGTCATCGCCTTGGACATGTCAAGAATATAAAGATTGTTGACTCGAGGTGCCATCAACATAACCCACTCCTTTGGAATTTTGAAGCCCGGTTTGAGAATATAACAGGATTTGTCATCAAAATGTACAGAAAATTGTTTATCGCATATTTGACTGACGCTCAACAGATTATAGTCTATCTGCTTGACATAAGAAATCCGCTCGAAAGTCACAATCCCATTACTCACGCTTCCTTCCATCGTAATATATCCTCCTTTATTACCCGCGAAAGCGACATACCCACCATTAATATTTTTCACATCAAACAACAATGCGAGATCCCCCGTCATGTGGCCTGAAGCTCCACTATCAACAATCCATAGACTGCTAATAGGGCCAACTGAAGCTCCCTGCACACAAAAGGTAAACATTTAGTTCTTTCGGGGGACCCAAGCCTGAGTCTTGGGCCTTTGAACATTGGCTTTCAAAGTAACATCCTCATTGACTTTTTCAACAATTTTCTGTTTTGGATCAATCTTTTTCTGATTGTTCAAAACACTTTCATTTTTCTCACTTACCTTCGAAGTAGAAGCTCCTGGAGTACCATTAGGTGTCCAAGATTGTTCAGACCTTTTAAGAATACGAATTTGAGATTTTGGTTTCTCAATTGGTTTCTGAACATTGTTACTAAAAGTAACTTTCTTGGCAACCTTATCTGAGTTAACAGACTTAGGTCCAACATTTGATTTGACAATTGGTTTTTGTGGAACCTTTTGTCTATCAGCTGTTGCGTTCACCACAGGTTTTCTCCAAGATTGTTCCATAGCAATCCGATTCCTTTGATCATATTGAAATGGACGGTTATTCCTCATTTGAAAATTGTTTTGATTATAAAATTGTTGTTGTTGAGGAACAAACCGTCTATGTGGTGGAACATAATGATCAATCGGCTTTCTCATGGAATTTTTAACTTCAACCTCATGTCTTTTATGCCTTACATATGGACACTGAGCAAGTAAATGCCCGCGTTCTCCACATTTAAAGCATTTTCTATATTCTTCAAAAACATAATGAGCATTTGGTGAAGCAAATGATCTAACAGGAAATTGATCATTATACTGTTGATTTCTTAAACTCTCAGGAAGTGGTCCTTTCGAGTAAGAGGGCTCATGAAAACCATTTGCTTTATCATTTGGTCGAATGAACTCGGTGACATGGACCTTTGGTTCTTGAGGAACTTCTGAAAACAGTTTCTTTAAGATTTCTGGTGGAATTTCGTTGGTTCTCTCATGTTTTGGAAACCATATTGTGCTTTCTTGCCAGATTTTATCAAGTTTAGAATAGTTAACGTTTTTGATCGGAAATTCCTCATCAGAAATGATCTTATCGGATCCTTCCATCCGATAAAACACTTTGACAGGTTTGTCACTAGGTTCATTCAGCTCATTCATTTTAACAACATTCTTAACACCATTATCTTTCTTAACATCAATCTTTTCAGACTTTTTATCACGATCAGCATTTGCCATCAGATGAACATGATCAGATGGTGACACTGGTTCAGTAGTAATGATGTGATTTTCTTTTGGAATCTCACATTCATTAACAGTTTGATCACTACCAGTATCATCATTCTCTGAGTCTGAATTCTCACTCTCAGCATAAACACCCTCATTGTTCAAGCCCAAAATCGGTCTCACATCGGAATATGGATCACCAATACTCGAGGTATTAGATTCCATTTCCGATGATGAGTCTGATTTTACCGAACTCTCCGGTATAACTTGGTGATAGTTATGGTTTTCAAAAAGAACCGGAGATGGTACAGACTTGTAATTGGTGGTGTTATCATCAATGATATGATCTACCACATAAGCAACATTCTTATAACTTTCCAGCTTCTTGTTAACCTTTTCAGCAAAGCATTTTATGGCTGCCATTTCCAACTTGGTGTTTTCAATTTCATTGATATAGTTGTTTATTGCTAATTGTTTCAATGACAAAGTGTTTTTCAAGTCGGAAATGTCCTTTTTATAGCCATCTAATACTTTGTTGAAAGCATTCAACTCTTTGCGAGTAGATTGACTGTTCAGAATAGCACTATCACGTGAAATTCGGAGTTGTTTATTCTCCTCAGTCAATCTATCACATGTTCCACAATATTTATCACTCATAACATCAGTGCTAGATTCAGAACTTACAGGTTTTGGCGGTTCAGTCATGGCCATCAACGCGAAATGAGCTTCCTTTCCAGTGAAAAACTTGGAGTAGTCAATCTTAGTGAAAGCATCATCAGCGATACACGACTTCCTCGTCATCAAAAAGTCAGCTTCTGCCAGCAACTGATCAATATCATCATCTAAAGAATCAACACTTGCCTCTGTGTCTGATTCGCTCTCAGAATCTGAATACACTGATCTACACTCTTCAGGAACATCCGTAACAGAATCAATCACCATTCCAGAACTTGTTTCCTCAGCCTTAACCTCAACAGGTTCATTCTCCACTTCCATCTCAGTCTCAGAATCATCACTTTCACACTCCTCAGTTTCTTTCTTCTCATCAACCGCCACCGACTCTTCCATATCAACCTGATAAGCAACACATGCAACATTCCCACCAGTAGTCACTTCCTCAACTCCTATTTGCATACCCGACCAGTCAAACCTTTCATCCTGTTGAGTCACCAAAGCTTGGTTCTGACTCGCATTCTGTTGAGTCTCATTAGGTGTAGTGATAGGTACAACTGTTCGGTTTGTGTTGTTAGGAGATTGGTTTTGAATCTGGTTTTGAGTGTTTGGTTGTCTGTTTTGGTTGTTAAAGTTTCGGTTTTGGTAGTTGTTGTTATTTTGGTAAGAAACTTGGTTTTGTTGTTGACGGTTCTGGTAATTTGCATTGAAAGGGTTTCGATTACCTTGTTTAGGTGGCTGGGTGCATTCCCTTTTAAAGTGTCCTTTTTCTCCACAATTAAAACATGTAACCTTCTCCTTGTTGAATCCATAGGTTGTGTTGGGAGAAGTTGCTAAATCAGTCCTTCCAGTTTTCTCAATGAACTCTGTTGCTCTTCTCATAATACTCGCAAAAGCCCATTGAATGTCAATGAGTTCCATCTCTTCCTTGTCTATCTGTGCGTAGTCTTCGTTGGTTAAGTTGTTGTTCCCAATCTGACTAGCCACTAGCCCATTGTAAGATGAAACCATTGCTGAGACTAATGCAATGTGTTGCTGAGCAACCTCCACAGTCACATTTCCCAAGTTAGATGTATCCAAAACCACCGGTTTTTGATTAGGTTGAGTAACTTGGTTTACTGGTTGTTGTGATTGGTTAGCGGTGTAAAAACCTGCTTGTTGCATTGGGGAGATTGGTGAAATGTAGGAATTGTATTGTGGTGGTGTGTATGATGGTTGTGAGTAGGATGATGTTTGTGTCAAGTAGTTGGTGGTTGGTTTTGATGATTCCATGACATTGGAAATACATGCAACATGTGGTGCAATGCTTCCTGAGCTCGAGTTACCAACTGGAACTGAAGTGCCTCCAAAATACAAACTGGGATTCTGAGGAATCTGTGACCTTCTAGCTTTCCTCCTATCCTCCAACTCTTTGTTCTCCAGCTTTTCGATAAACTCTGAAATGGTCCAGAATTGATAAGCATCCTTCTCTCTTAGAACTTCCACATGCTGATCCCATTGTGGTGGTAAAGCATCTGCAAACTTATCCACCTGCTTAGTCATTGGAATCTGTACACCATAACTAGACAATTCAGACAACAAATGCATATATCTAGGAGTTAGTTCTTTTAAAGTTTCATTATTAATAAAAGAAAAATTCTCAAACTCTTTGACCAATTCTTCCATTCTCAGACTCCTGGTCTTCTCATTACCATCATGCTTCCTCTTAAGCTTATCCCAAAGCTGCTTTGATGTAGTACATGTCCCAAACTGATGCAACAGGTCACTTGTGATTGCCTGTGTCAGTTGGGAAAACGCCTTCTTCTCCACCACATATTTCTTCTTCTCGTCCTCAGTTAAGCTTTCCAAAGGAATCATCTCACCTGTATTCTCCAGAATCGGTGCTGTGTAACCTTTAACAATCATGCTCCATGCCTCTGCTCCTTCAACTCCCATGCCTTCCAAATGGATCTTGAACATGGTATGCCACTGATTATACTCTTGCATATCCATGAGCTTCGGTGGCCGAGTTCCACTACCTGTAGACAAATCCTTAATCAAAGTAGAAATAGCATTAGTGGTTTGAGTATTTACCGCCGCTGCAGCTACTCCCCAGTAATCAGATTGTAGTGCCGGATGTGCTACACTTTGAGGCATTGTGCTCGTCGTTGTCATGTAGTTAAGTGGTTGTGAAGACTGTGTGTTCGTCTTTTGCGCTGCCACTGTCCATGGGTCCATCGTTTGCTGTTGTGGTTGTGCTGTTGCTGATCCCGGAGTAGTTTGAAAACGCCACATGATCACAATCTGAAAATCTCAACACTTAGAAAAATTTTCAAACAAAATCCTAGATTCGCCCGAAAAATCCTAGGTTCGTCCAAACTATTCTATGTTCGTCCAAACTTTCTCACTTTCGTCCCTTCTGATCCTTAGTTCGCCCAAACAGTAACACCCGAACGTAGATTTGACCAGAATGTAAACACAGAATAACCTCCTTCCACTTTCGTCCAATAATGATCCGGTCGAATGTGAAAATATGTACCCGAAAGTGAAAAGTTCTACACAAATTTTCAGGTTCGCCCAAAAACTCCTCAGGTTCGCCCACTTTCTAACACTTTCGACCACAACACTCAAGTCAGGTTCCAGGTTCGCCCGTCACAAACAGATCTCATTTTTGAAAAACGGTTATTGTTTGAAAAACGGTTATTCTGATCTCAGATTTTCAAAAGTTCATGGATTTGAATGATCTCAATCAGGTTATGTTTCGGAATTGATTTGGAGCAACTTTAATACTTGGAATTTTGAATTTTAACCACAAAATCAACTCTAAATCAATCAAAAACACTCATAAACCATGTTTATGCAAAAACAGATGTATTTTGACCAAAAACATGTCCAAATCAGCTCTGATCTTATCAAATTTGTTATTGTATGATCCTCTAGGCTCTGATACCACTTTGTAAGCGAAAGATTTTAGCTAAAACAGGATTATACGATCATACAAGTCACAAAACCAGGTGCGGAAACCCTAGTTCTGAACAAATTGATAAAATACAAGTCACAACACAATCAAGATCATTTTCAATATCATTTCATAGATTAACTTCATTCAAATAAGCTTTTACAATCAGTTTATGTTAATCTAGAACACACACATAATCTCTCAAAAACACCTCTGAACCTGACCTGAACCCAGACACAACTGACAACTCTATTACATAATCAAAATCACAAAATCTATTTATAGACACTGCACGTTCGCCCCTTTTCACTGGTCGAACGTGGACAATTTCCACATTCGCCCATTGTAAATGGTCGAATGTGTCTTCTGTTCAGTCCATTCTACCTTCGCCCATAATCCATCTACCTTCGTCCACTTTAATCTACATTCTCCCCTTTTGTCTTCCTTCGGCCAAACTCTAACATGTGTTAATTATGTATATCCAATCCTTAGTCGCAAAACGCATCAACAGGTTTATGGAGTGATCCTAAGCTCCAGAGATCACTTGCAAGACCCTAAAGATGGCTGAAGTGTGAGAGAAACTCGGGTAAAAAGGGATGCCCAAAATGTGGAGTGCAGGCCTCTATTTATAGGCAAAATGGCTCTGGCACGCCCATGCTTGAGTCTTGGGACGCCCCTGCTCGACAGCACGTACTGTTGCAAAGTCCTTTCGCGCAGATTTGTCTGTACCAGGGCTGGCACGCCCGTGCCTGTGACTGTGGCACGCCCGTGCTGACTGAAATGGATAACATGCTGCATTAAAGCACACACATTCCACAAGGTGGGGCACGCCTGTGCACATCAGAAATCCTCAACTTTTCCTCCTGCTTACTTAGAAATGCTGACTAGTCGACCTGGAATAGGTGCACGACCGTGCATAGTCCTGAGCGCAGCCTTGCTTTATCAAGATCAGCTCCGAAAGTCTTCAAATCCTTGTCTTTTATGCCGGTTTTCACTTCTTTTCACTTTCTACCTTCAATACCTACAATTATCATCAAAGGAAACAAACCGTGACAATACCAAGTTAAAAGTAAAAATTTGGGTAGGTGAAAACATGTATATAAAACCTGCTAATTTTGGGACTCATCATATCACCTCACACTTAGAAGTTTGCTTATCGCTAAGCAAACCAAACCTAGGCAATGAATGTAGAGTAAAAATAGGTGAGTGTGGTGTGACAAGTCACAACAACCCACCTCCTATGAATCCCACCTACTTAACACATCCTTGGAAGAGGTTTCAGACAGCCTTGGCGTGCCTAATCAAACGTACCTCAAGTGTCTACTTCATATTTTTCTCACTGTTTCACTCGGGTGTTATTTTAGGCGTGATCACTCAGATTCAACCCAAGGCACGCACAAATCACAGGCTTGTACACAAATCGAACCTCCACCGCTATATAATGGTGAGAAACTACAAATTACAAGGTCTTTTAAAGGGTGAATATGGTATAATGATAAATGGGTAGGAATGGTGTCTATTGTCGTGTCTGGCTCGGGCAGCGGCTGAAATGTAATGGGCAAATGTCAAATTCTAAATGATGGGCTTTATGAAACTCCTCCCCTGAAGACTTACTACTCTGACGTCCCTAATCTGCGAATCTTTCGGTCTTCACACATAATCACCTCCGCTAGGAATGTCCTAGAAATAAACCTTCAAATAGAAATGTTTCTTTCTAGCCCGCTTATTGTCGAGCTTCTTGACTTATTCTTCAAACAAACTTTTGTTTAACAAATGAAAGCACTGTTTCCGGTGAAGCTTATTCTTTGGTATGTTAGCTCTGGGTGGCTGTCTTTCTTCAGTTGCTAATACTCTTCTCGGTGAACACCGTGACGTCTGGTCTATTCTTCTTCATCTCGAGACTGCCCAAGAGTGTCCCAATAGCCTGTAGTACGCCTTCTTTGCCAAAACCACGACACGGGATAAGTGTGATGAGTGAAAAGAAATAGGCTAAGGCTCAAATGGGGTAACTAGGTGAGGGATAAATTTATGGAAGGCTAATGAAAGATGGAAGGGGTGTGTCCTAGCTGCCTTGGTCATTTTTACAATCTCTCACCTCGCGTGCGGTCTCAATACTCATAAGATAAACAAGTTCTAACTGTAACATGCCAAGTGTGGATGTCTCTCTCCGTCAAATGAACGAGCATCGGTGGTATCTATACTACAAGTGGGTGTGCTTGATAAAGCTCAAGATACTTACATGGAAAGGGTAGACGCTCGAATATGAAGTAGAAAACACTTTGGGTTGGTTCCTTCGGCGACGCCAACACCTCCAAAAATGTCCTATTCAGGTCTTTGGGTTGGACTCAAAGGGGTTGAAAAAGATTTTTCATAAAAACATTTTGAAAAACTCTTGCCTTTGAATAGGTTTTTGTTTGCTTGGCTCAAGAGGTGGTAACATTTATAAAATTTTATCGCCTCACACTTAATTCTTTGGCATATTTTGAAATTATAGATTTGTAAAAAGTATATTCCAAGTATCAAGCGGGACATAGTTACGCCTTTCCCTAGTAGGCTAAAAGCTGTTCGGGTATAATTTGAGATCGAGCCGTGAGAGAGAACACCTGGCATGGATATATATAGCTACCTACAAACTAAGAAAAATAAAAACTACTACTACTAATCTACTAATCCTAATGCCGAGAGGGCATACCTGGCAGTGAGAAAATAAAAGGGGAATGATCATACCTGAGGGTCCTCGATTGCTTTCTTACCGTATGCACCAACCTCTCAACTTATTCTTCTAATCTACTAATCCGGGCTGCCTCCTAGGTAGCGCCACGTTTAAGTCTTTGGCTAGACAAAGGCGGCCTGGTCATGGGTGTGCTGGCATTTCATCTACCTCCTTGTCGACTAAGAACTCGAAGTATGGTTTAAGCCGGTGACCATTGACTTTGAATAGAACTCACGTTTCTGTCTCCAAATCTACCGCCCCATAAGGATAGATCTTTTTCACAATGTATGGCCCAGTCCATCTTGACTTCAGTTTCCCAGGAAACAATTTGAGCCTCGAACTAAATATTAACACTTTCTGACCTACTTGAAACGGCTCCTTTCTTCTAAGTCTTTGATCATGGAACTTCTGGGTCTTTTCTTTGTAGATGAGGGAGTTATCTTTTCTTTGTGAAGCTGAAAGAGTCGGTGTTGCTTGACGTCTTCAGGATCATAATTCGCTACTTTCAATGCCCAGTAAGCTCTATGCTTCACTTCTAACGGTACGTGACACACCTTTCTGTACACGAGTTTGTACGGTGTGGTACCAATCGGGGTCTTGTATGTTGTACATAGTGCCCAAAAAGCATCGTCGAGACGATCGGCCCAATCTTTTCTGTCCATCCCCATAGTTCTTTCTCCAACTTCTTGTTTCAAAAGTGGGATCCTCTGTCACTGACTAGTGCTTTTGGTACACCGAATCGAGCAAAAAGAGCCTTCAGAAATTTGACTACACCCCTGGCATCATTTGTTGGTAGTGCCTGTGCTTCGACCCATTTAGAAACATAGTCAACTGCAACAAGAATGTAGAGATTTCCCTTGGACGGTGGGAATGGTCCCACAAAGTCTATACCCCAGACATAAAAAATTTCACAGACAACAAACCCGGTCTACGGCATTTCAACGCGGGCATTGATATTGGCATCTCTTTGGCATGCATCACAACCTTGGACGAGAACGACAGTGTCTTTAAATTTTGTGGGTCAATAAAATCCTACTTCATAAACTTTTCGAGTCGTATTTCCCGCGGCATGGTTCCCTCTTGTAGGACCTTCATGGCACTGTCGTAGAATCTCTTGGGGTTCCTTCCCGTGAACACACCAGCGAATAACACGATCGGGGCAAATATGGAAAAGGTAGGGATCTTCCCAAAGATAATACTTCAAGTCGGAGAAGAATTTCTTCCTCTTAGAATATCACTGTCCTTTAACGAGCATTCCACTAACCAAATAATTTGCATAATCAACGTACCAGGGATATGAGTCGGGGTCTTCGATCTGGAGGATTTGTTCACACGAGAATTCATCATGGAAAAGGTAGGGATCTTCCCAAAGATAGTACTTCTTCAAGACAAGACAAATGATCGGCTGCAACATTTAGGCCCCCTTTTTATCTTTTATTTCTATATCAAATTCATGTAGCATAAGAATCCACCGTATGAGCCTCAGCTTTGCGTCTTGCTTGTTGAAGAGATGGCGCAAAGTGGCATGATAAGTGTAGATGATATTTTTTGACAAGATAAGGTACGAACGGAAGTTGTCAAAAGAAAATACCACAGCAAGGAGCTCTTTTTTGGTCGTCGTATAATTTTCTTGGGCATCATTGAGAGTCTTGCTTGCATAATAGATCGGGTGAAAACATTTGTCTTTCCTTTGCCCCAAAACTGCTCCTACCGCCATATTACATGCATCACATGTTAACTCGAAAGGTTGGTCCCAATCCGGAGAAATGACAACCGGTGCTTCAACCAACTTTCTTTTTAGGCAATTGAACGCCTCAAGACAATCATCAGTAAATACGAACTCGCGATCTTTTTCAAGAAGCTGAGTGAGTGGACAAGCGATCTTCAAGAAATCCTTGATGAATCTTCTATCGAAACCGGCATGACCGAGAAAACTACCAATTCCCGTAACCATGGTAGGAAGGGGAACTAATGAAATTGCTTCAACTTTGGCCTTGTGAACCTTGATCCCTTTGTCTGAAATCTAGTGCCCTAGCACAATTCTTTCCTTTACCATAAAGTGGCACTTTTCCCAATTAAGTGTCAAATTCACTTCTTCACATCTTGCCAACATTTTCTTGAGATTGCCCAGACAATGATCGAACGAACTTCCAAAAACTGAGAAGTGATCCATAAAAACCTCCATAAAGTCTTCGATCATGTCATGAAAGATTGCTACCATGCAGCGTTGGAAAGTGGTAGGGGCATTGCATAGCCCAAATGGCATTCTTCTGTGAGCGAACGTGCCATATGGACAAGTGAAAGTGGTTTTCTCATGGTCCTCGGGGACAATTAGGATCTTAAATTACCCAAAAAACCATCGAGGAAACAATAACAGTGTTGCCCGGCTAATCTTTCCAACATCTGATCAATGAATGGTAGGGGAAAATGGTCCTTCCTTGTAGCACCGTTGAGCTTCTGTGACATTTCTTGTGGGAATAAGCTCATTTTGTGCATTGGTCACGACTTTCATACCACCTTTCTTTGGGACCACTTGGACAGGGCTCACCCAAGGTGAGTCAGAAATGGGATAAATCAAGCCGGCATCAAGCAGCTTAATTACTTCTTCTTTCACGACCTCTTGCATCTTGGGGTTAAGTCTTCGCTGCCTTTGCACACAAGGGCGGTAATCGTCTTCCATGATGATCTTGTGTGTGCAATGTGAAGAGCTAATACCTTTTATATCCATCAGCTTCCCGGCGATTGCTTTCTTCTGCTGCTTCAACACTTCCATCAACTTTTCTTTTTCTTCTTCTGATAAATCGGCTGCAATGATAATGGGAAGATTGCAATCATCTTCAAGATAAGCATACTCCAGGTGGAATGGCAATTCTTTGAGTTCCAAGGATGGTGGTTCTTCAATTGAGGGCTTGGCTTTTTCTTCGGGACTTCGTTCCTGGAGTTGAGTTTCATCGGGCTATTCATAAAGAAAAACATGCTCAATACGATAATTTTCAAGAATCGTGGGATCATTTTCACCGATCGAGGAAGTGGGTTCTTTAAAATCATCTCCCTCCCCTAGAACATCACAGAGATAATACCCTCGATATGATCGAAGTCAGTGATGGGGGTAGACAGATCGTCTTGGATACTTGGACACCGCATAACTTTCTTCAAGTCAAAACCCAATTTTTCACCATTAATCATTACTTTAAGTCTTCCTCCCCACGCATCAAGTAGAGCCAATGCGGTATTGAGGAAAGGTCGTCCCAAGATGATATGACTCTCCTCCCTAGAAATATTAATCACCACAAAATCCATAGGGAAGATAGTATCAATGAGGCCAATCAAAACATCTTCAGCAACTCCTTATGGGTCTCAGATTTTGCTGCTGGAACTTTCGGAATATAGAGACAAGAAGAATGCTGACGTTGGTCGGCAAATCGGCATTAGCTCTGGTGTAGATACGTTCTCCCACATTGCAAAGGATCAAAACTCTATCAGCGGGTGTTTTTCCTTGGACAATGGCTGAACAAACTTTGTTGACGGGTATGATGACTCCTTCTTCAAGAGTATCCTTATTGGAGAGGATATCTTTCAGAAATTTAAAACGATATCTGCTAATTATACTCAACACAGACGATAGGCAAGTGGACCTATCGAGCGTAGTATAGACTATAGCAAGCACCGAGTATCGAACCCTAAGATACAACTTCCCCTACTCAGCCCTAAGTTGCTTTAATAAGAAGAAAGATAAAATAAAATAAAGAAAGAGAATGAGAGCGACCAGAGTAAAAATCAATACCAAACATAGTGCTGCTTTAGGATCCAACTTAATCTTGGACGGATTAATAGTAGTTACTCAATTAACTGATTTGAACAAGTGCGCACTTATGCTTAACATGGAATTGCTACAGCATTCTCTAGAGGTGATTGTTTTTGCAAGACGAGCTGTGTTCTTGTTAAAATGTGAGGGTCTCCCAAACCGGCAAGCTCACCTCTCAACAGTGACAGATAGACTACTCAAGATTGTGTATATCCAACCCCGAATGATCCACCTCCCAGTGTTGCAATAAAGATATCTAATCACTTAATACTTTTGTGGACAACCTGCCGGTGGCCGGAGCATGACCGAACAAGAAACCACTTGATATCATAAGAGAATAGTGACTAACCAAAACACATGCATCCCTTACTTGAACCAATTAACCTTTTAAAAACTGAGTGGTCTACCATTAACTATGCGGCAGTATAATGATGAGAAAAAATAAAGACAGTTTTCTCTCAACACGGGTTCATCAATCCTTAACTTGCGCCAATCCTTTCACATAGACAATGAAGCTAAGTTGCACAATTAAGGCTTGACTTATCACAAGGACCGAGTATAAAGACCGTATCGACCCTAAATGAGATCTTTGATAGTAGAGGATTAAGCCACTAAGTGTGTGTATTTCTACCCACAAATGGGCTAATCACTACTCGCGGGATTAGGTTAACTTAAGAGTGCATGGGTACACTCTTAAGTCCTCCCACTTCCTATCAAGACATCCACAGGACCAAAGACTAATTAATTAGTTAGTTAATTCATCAAACAAAGTTTTAAATGAAAAGAATTTAACAAGAACACAACACAACTTAACAAATAAAAACTATATAATCCATACCAAGATAAGTCTTCACCCTAGCAACACTCAACTAATCTAGCCAAACATTGGGATTAAAGAGGGTTTTTGGGTGAGTTTTAGTGATCTCTCTCTCTCTCAACTCTCAATCACCAAGTGTTTATGGAGTGATCCCAAGCTCCAGAGGTCACTTGTAAGACCCTAAAGATGGTTGAAGTGTGAGAGAAACTCGGGTGAAAAGGGATGCCCAAAATGTGGAGTTGAGGCCTCTATTTATAGGCAAAACAGCGCTGGCACGCCCATGCTTGAGTCTTGGCACGCCCCTTCTCAACAGCACGTACTGTTGCAGAGTCCTTTCGCGCTGAATTGTCTGTACCAGGGCTGGCACGCCTGTCACTGTGACTGTGGCACGCCCGTGCTGACTGAAATGGATAACCGTCTTGTCAGTTCTGGTTGGTTTAAGCCTTGGAGAACACGCTGCATTAAAGCACGCCAGTGCCACAAGATGGGGCACGCCCGTGCACATCAAAAATCCTCAATTTTGCCTCCTGTTGACTTGGAAATGATGCCTGGTCGACCTGGGATAGGTGCACGGCTGCGCTCCGGACTATGCACGGCCGAAAGTCTTCAAATCCTTGTCTTTTTTGCCAGTTTTCACTTTCTACCTTCAATACCTGCAATTATCATCAAAAGGAAACAAACCGTGACAATACCAAGATAAAAGCATGAATTTGGGTGATAATTAGGTGAAAACATGTATATAAAACCTGCTAAATTTGGGACACATCGGTGTGGTTCGAGATATTGAATCAGAACTCCATGAGAATGCAGGAGGTGGTGGTAAAGACACATTTTGAGCAGATGTTGAGGATGGCATGGATGAGGATACAGATTTTGGGTTTGATGCCATAGTTGTCAAAAATTTTGACATCAATTGATTGAGTATAACTTTTAACAAAGTCTTTGTTAAAAATTGCACCACTTGCCCCACAGCGGGCGCCAATTTATTTTGTTCAAAAATTAACTAATGAAAATTAAATTTGTATTCCAAATTAGAAATGTGAGGTAGAGTGCTAAGAATACTAATTAAGTTAAAAATCAATTATATCTTGAAGATTTTACGTATAGGATGCAAAAGATTATGTTTTGACAACTATGTTTAGGATATCAAAGGAAACAATGAAAATAGGCAGTTGTATCCTCAGGATGGAACTGTCAAGGATAAAACAAAATACTCAAACAGAAATGAAATAAAACAATGCAAGAACACTCGATGTACGAGGATAACCCTTGATCAATGATGATCGCCGGCACAAAACCTTAGGAGGAGTTAAAGCCCCTTCCTTTGTTTTTTATATTAATGAAAAAAAATGGTAAATACAACTTTGGAAATGAAATGGACTAGTGGCTGAGATTACAATGAGTGTAGTGATTGTGTGAGCTTATAGAAAGCAAAATTAGCTAATAACAAGTTTCCTATACTCGTTCATAACACCCCTATTTATAGTAGGAAGTTACAACTAACAACCCGAAATATCCGGGATATCAACTACTTAAGTCCACTAGCCGTTTGAGGCTCTCCCACGATCATAGCAAGACTCGGTCAAGCATATTTGTTGTCCAAGGTTACTTGCATTCACATAATTTTAAGATGATCTGTTAGTCCATCCTCAGGATGTACTCAGGATAATATACAGTTATATCTTGAACCCGGCATAGCCTTTAGCTTCCAGAAGATGTCAAATAGAGAACACAAGGAAATAATATCCTGAGGATTTCACCACCAACAGATGTGATACCCCGCATTTTTAGGCTAACACTTTAACTAAACTCTAGTTAACTTATACATATATTCAAGCATTTTACTTGACTAGGGTTAGTTAAGTGAGTCACATGGTACACAATTATAGGTTAATAACTATATAAACGGTAATTCATAGAATTACCGGATCACATATACGAGTAACCGAACGTTAGTGAAATAACAAAACTAATAATTGTGGAATAATTTGCTTATTATTATTTGCAATTATGTGCTTATTTGAATTTATTTGTGAATTTATACGACATTATGTGTATTTAAGTGAAACGTGTTACCGAGCCCATAACCGACACCCGACGAGCCGAGAAGGCAGTTCGAAACTAGTTGTTTGTTTTTACTTTAACTTTTGTTTGCTTTTAACTGTGATCTCACCATCTTTATGTTGACACACATAGCATGCTTTTGCAGGTCGCTAGGTGATTCACGAGTTAGGGCATGCATTTAATTGGAGTATTTTGATTTGACCATTAACTAAACTTTATTTTGGTTTTCACTTTTTACTTGGTTGTGGGTGTGTTGTTTTGAATAGGATTTGAGCTTAATACTTTATTTATGCTACCGAATTATTTGAAAACTTTTTGCCAAGACAATAAACTAGGTTTTTAAAACGAACTGAATATTTGTGGTCAGCGAATGTTCTTTAATTAAGTAGAAAATGTCACTTTATGAAGATGTTAGTTCAATTATGAAGCTGCAAATTGTTCATTTAAGAATTTGATTTAAGATTTTGAACCAAAGAATGATTCAAAAAGTTGACTGAAATTGTTTAACAATAATGAAATTGGAAAAAACTTGATTGTAACAATAATATTGAGTAAATTGCCAATTTCGTCCATGAGGTTTGACCAGATTTGCTAGATCCATCCAAAACAAGTTTTTTCTCACCTGGACCCTTCAGGTTAATATTTAAATGCCAAATCAATCCAAAAAGTAAACCTAGTTAACTTGATCAGTTAAATAGGAGTTAATATGGTCATTTTGCTTGTTAAATGAAGGGCAAATTGGTAAATTTACTATATTTAATTTATTTTGGTTATTTTAAATCCACTATATTTGCCCCGCTTTTAATCGAAATCAATCCCAGACAACCATACTAAACCCTAACGTTAACACTTCAATAAGCAGCTTGTCCAATCATTGTGCTACAACATAGTTTGCCTCTGGTATCTCATCTTCCAAAGGACCCTTTTTAGATTTCTTGGGGGGTTTGGTGGATGGAAGTTTCTTTTTGGAAGTGGCTGGTGTGGGTTTCACAGCACTGGATGTAGTGCCATAATCACCAAGAGCAGTGGGCTCAGCAACAGAGGTTTTGACAACAGTTGTTGTCTTAACACCCTTTGCTTGTGTTTTGGAAACTTTAACTTTTGACACTTTTTCGTGGGTGTTTGGACCCAGCATTCTTGTAAAAGTTTCTTGAGATAGACTCTTCATTTGAAGAAATTCTCCCTTTTTAAAATCCTTTTCAGGTAAAACTTTTTGTAGGATAACACTTAAAAGTCTTGGGTACACGAAAAAAGCATTGTTAGACCCAGACTTGACTCCCTTCACATTTGCTACTAAATCCAGAAACAGAGCCTCTAGTTAGATTCTGACAACATTGCATATCCCAAGTACTGAACTTTCAATGGGATTTCATTGAAAGAGGTGGTTTTAGCAGAGAGACAGATAAGGAGTGTATGAAAGAAAAATTTCATGACTGGTGGGAAAAAAGTTTTATAAAGTGTTGATCCAGTCATCTGTGAATCATAACCCCTTTCTTGAAACTCTGTGTGAAGTTCATCCTTAGGAAAAGAGTCCATACCTGCCAAGTCGTTTAGAGAGAAGGTTGTGGATATGAGTTAGGGGGTTATGGTGACATTTGTATCTCCAATTTTTGAAATAATGGTTGTAGGCTTTTTGTCTTGTAGTAGAAGCTCAGCATTTAACCAGAATTCTTGAAGAGTGTCAATATATATGGGTGCATCGTCGGTAAGGATTGACAAGTATTTAGAGTGGAGGAAAACGTCAATGGTGGTGTGGAATGGAGTGTTTTCATCTATTTTAACCAGATAGGGTAGGTAATTATGAGGGGCTTTTGCTTGAAGATCCATTTTAATGGAGTTCGAGTCGGATGATTGAAGGAATTTGTATGAGGGTTTGAGGTTGAAGAAGGCGGTTTCAGTATTTTGAATACAATGAGACAGTGTAACAACTATTGGGGGAAAACAGGGTTTTAATAGCCTCTGATGAAACTGCTGATGTGGCCAAAGCTTTGCTTTTGAGAGCAGACGTGGCAAACATCAGATGGAGCATACGTGGCAAACAGCTGTTGAGGGTTGCCAACGTACTGATGATTTATATATATATATATATATATATATATATATATATATAGGGAATGGTTATAGAGAAAACCCTCCTTATTTGGTAAATTCTGGAAACTCTGACTTCCCAATATTTTTTTTTTTTTTTTTTGAAAAAAATAGGGCAAGTAATATACATGATTTTAAGCATTTTGGGCCAAAAAAATTAAAAAAGCGCCGAGTATTTTTTTTTTAAAAAAAAATAATATTTTGACTAACACATGTTAAGCGCTAATAACAGGTGTTAACAATGTGTTAACTATATGTAAACAGTAGACGTTTTTTATTTTTAAAAAAAAACCGTTCGGCGCTTTTTCGATTTTTTTGGCTCGAAATGCTTAAAAAAATGTATATTACATACCCTATCTTTTTCAAAAAAAAAAAAATGTTGGGAAGTCAGAGTTTCCAGAGTTTATCAAATAAGGAGGGTTTCCTCCATAAACTTTACCTATATATATATATATATATATATATATAGTGGAAAACAGTTGTTTTATCTGATCAGATGTTTGAAACAGATTTTTCAACCAAGAAGTGGTTGTTTTATCTTTAACAGATTTTTCAACCCAAAAGCTATTTTTAAGGATGGATTTTGATTTTCTGAAAACATTTTAATGTTTTATTTAAGAAAACATTTTTGTTGTTAATCCATATTTAGCATACCAATCCGAGAGATCAGATTTTCAAAGGTAGATGTGTCTAAAGCTTTTGTCAACACATCTGCCATCTGATCCTCTGTTGGAACATGGTGCAGAGAAATCAAACCTTTTTCATAGCTATCTCTTAAAAAATGATATCTGATGTCGATGTGCTTTGTGGAGGAGTGAGAGACTGGATTTTTGATGATATTTTCAGCAGCTTGCCTATCCAGCATGAGTGGAGTCCTTAGTGCAGTTATACCAAAATCCAGTAATTGATTTTGAAGCCACATGAGTTGGGCTGTACAGCTTGCAGCAGCAATGTATTCAGCCTCTGCTGTTGAATTTGAAACAACTGCTTGCTTTTTACTTTGCCAAGAGACTAAGGCATTCCCTAGAAATTGGCACCCACCTGATGTGGACTTCCTTGTTGTGTGGCAGCCAGGAAAATCACTATCTGAATAACCTGAAAGCTCAATGTTTCCATTAGCAAGATACCAGATACCAAGTGTGGGAACACCTTTTAAGTATCTAAATATCCTCTTCACAGCAATAAGATTTGACTTTCTAGGTGATGCTTGGGATCTTGCACAGACACAAGTAGCAAACATAATGTCTGGCCTGGATGCAGTTAGGTACAATAAAGACCCAATCATGCATCTATAATGTGTCTGATCAACCAGTTCATCTTTGTCATCAATAGTGAGTAGCTTGGATGTGCTCATGGGTGTACTACATGGTGTAAGTCTAAGATCCTTCCCGGGTATCAAAACACACACACAACCAAAAGGCGGAAACAATGATTGTATGTAAAGAACAAAGAAGAAACTTGAAATAGAATGATTCGATTAAAAAAGTTCACACGGTTTCTATGAACCGTCTGGTACACGAGCAAAACAATCAAAACGACTAGCAACCCCAAAACAAACAATGAAACCCCTATTTATAGTTAACATAGGCGGTCATCATACATGGGCCAATAAGGCCGAACCCACTACCACATAACCCAATAATCCAAGACAAGCGCAAACCTCTAAACATAGCCCAACAATATCCCCCTAGGTTTGTGTTGGCTTGGTAAATTACTACTGCTTCTTGCTGCGCTTCTTAGAGCCCTTTTTCTTTTTCTCCAAAACTTTCTTCCAATCTTCAGCTGATTTTCCAACATATGGACCAAACAATCCAGTTTCCACTCTTCCTCTACGATCTGCCTCTAATCTCAGTCTTGCTATCTGAGCAACTACACCAGTGAACAACTTTGCACAAGCTTCATACTTGGGATCACACTGAATCTGATGTTTCACTAGAACTTGAATATCTTCAGAATGCAAACTCATCAGATCATTAGCATCAAAAACTCTCAGTTCGTCACTATCACAAACAATCACTGCAGATCGAGAAGTAGGATCATAAACCCAGAACCTCATATCTTTCAAACATCCTCTGTCCATTGGCTTAGACAACGGTATGGTCTTCATCTTGTCAGTAGGAGGCCACTGAACCGTCTTGAATGGCTTTCCATCTAAAGTTAAAACATCTTTATACTCTACCAGAAGTGAACTTGCAGTCTTCATATCTCTAAAATTCACCTTTGCTTGCTCTTGAATCTTTTTATGAAAAGTGCTTCCAATCCTATTTTGAGGATTTCTCACTTGATTTATGAAAGGAGCTCTTGCAAGTTCTGCCAGATCAATCTTGGTCCAAGAATTGAATGTAGTGGTAGAAGCATAGTATTCAACTGCTACATTTCCTCTATGAACAACGAATACTCCTTTATCATCATTGTATCTCCAGCACTCTATCCATGTTCGATTTCCATAGGTATCAAATCGATCCCTAGTAGTTGTCACGAATCTTTCAGGATGCTCTTCCATAGGATCAAGAGATGGTTCAGCTGTATTCTTGAGAACATATGTACTCCCTGGACGACGATCTCGAACACGAGGGATCGGATCTTCATAGTACATTTTCATTTGTTCTTCATGCTCCTTTTGTGATCTTTCACGCTCAGCAGGAGTCATAACCTTCTCCACAAATGAGGACGTTTCTGAAAACTCCTTTCCAAACTTATTTTCCAATTTCTGAGTCAAATTGAGAAGTCTAGTTGAAACATCACCTAAGCCCAACTCCAACTCGTTAATCTTTTGATGCTTCTTAGTGACAGTCTCCATCAAACTTTGTACTTGAGCAGTGAGCCATACATTCTCTGTCTCCAACTTCAAGACTTGTGTCTGTAGTCTATGAACATCCACTTCAGCAAAAATGTCTTCATCACTATCAATCCCTTCCTTACTTGCCTCTCTCTCTCTCTCTCTCTCTTCAGTCGTTAAGAATTCAACATCCACATGTCTTCCACTTTCTTTGTTAGCCAAATAAGCCATCTGAGCTCTCTGAAAAGCTTCCTTATCAAACAACACCTTGCTTGAACCAGATGTACCGGAAGATCCAACTTCTTCATTTGTTCTTCATGTGATTGGTGTCTTGCTCATGAACTGAGAAAACGATTCAGTTGCAGTAGCAGGTACTGCAGTGGAACTAATAATACCAACAGGAAGGTCGGTAGAAACAACAACAGCGGTCATGATAACATCAGCAGCAGTAGAAGTAGTTTTAGCAATAGGGACTGAAACACCAGAAACAATACCAGTAGTAGCAGTCGGTCTGGGATCTCTTTTGCTTCTCTTTCTGGGTCTCAAATCAGCATTAGGGTCTTCAGGAACTTCAATATCAATAGGTGTCTCAACTGTAACATCGGATGGAGGAATCCTTTGTTCAGCTTCACGGACAGTATTCAGTATATTTGAAAGAACATCTGCTTGAGGAAAAGCAACCTCAGTGGCAGCAGTGTTGGGAACTTCAGTCATGATCTCTTCTTCAACCAATCCTCTCTCAGCTTCAGACACTGATTTTACTTCAGCATTTTCAATAATAAAATCATCAATCTCCTCGTCATTCAAGTCATCGAAATCAAAATTTTCAAACTGTTCCTCATCATCACCTGCAGCCCTTTCATCTTTCTGTACCACCTCTTCATCTACACTTTCAATCTCAGTCAAATCAACATTTACAGGAGGTGAACGTTGCTCAGCATGTGAAGGCTCAATAACCTGAACATCATGTTCTTTAGCAACAAGTGCAGATGGAGTAGCTGATGCTTCTTCAAAAATTTCACTAAATTTTCCAAACTTCACTAGTGGAAATTTTCCTTCAAAAAACTGCCTGGAGTCTTTACGAACCTGTCTTGTTAGTCCAAAGACTTGAGAAGCCATGCATTTTTTATCATATGTTTCAACTGTCCTTTCCAGATTTGGATACTTGGACTCCAGAATCATCTGCACAAATCTTGGGAGCTTGTAAAAATACTTCTTGTTGAGGGTCTTCACATTTTGAATAATTGAAATCCCATCCCTCAATCAACGCTACTATTCCAGAAGCATACTTCACTCCCATCTGATCCTGTCCACTTTTGTTGCCACCCAAACTTGCCAAAAACATATGAACTAACAACTTCCAATAGCTTAGAAATAATTTCTTCAAGTACGGTGGAATGGACAGTTCACCTTCATATCCCATCTTTTTCAGCATGGGAATAAGTTGTTCCTTTGAAAAACTAATTGGATCATTTGGAGAATCACCAAAAAGTAATACGTCTTGAACATCTTGTTCTGAAATAGCCACCTCAGTTCCTCAAACCGTTGAGCGGATTAAAGTGTCTGTCTTTCTAGCAACTGCGTTATCCCAAATTTCAGTAATCCAGACAGTGAGAAAAACTGGATTTTCTCTCATAGCATGTGCAACTCTACAGGTGTTAAGACCCACTATCAAGGACTTGAACTCCTGCATATGCTCCTCGGGAGGATCAGACAGGTATCACACCACATTATGATTGTTTTCAAACGTTGGCACATGAGGAGCGATCATTTCTGCACAAAACAAATTGGATTAGACACCAAAGCTTAAACACCAAAATTTTAAAACTTGAAGATAGTTTTATGGGCCCCCCTTTTTCTGATTTCAAAAGCATATTTGGGTCCATCTTTACAATCGTTCAAGAACCATGTGCGCTTCGGGTCAACAAACAGCCCAAATACAAGTGTGTTCGAGGTCCAATGAGAGTGACTCGGTCATATGAGAGTGTTCGAGGGTATTTTGGTCAAAAGACATGGGTATCCGAGGGCACTCATGTAAATAACACTTGAGTTCGAATGACAGAAGGAGTTCGAGGGCATTTTTGTCAAAAGACATGTGTGTTCGGGGTAGTGAGGTGTGTTCGAGGGCAATTTTGTCAATTGCCATCTGTGTTTGAGGTGCTGAGGTGTGTTCGAGGGCAATTTTGTCAATTTCCATCTGTGTTCGAGGTGGTGATGTGTGTTCGAGGGTATTTTGGTCAAACACCATGTGTGTTCGAGGGCAGATAGGTAAATATCAGATGAGTTCGACCAAAGAGATAGTGTTCGAGGGCAGTATTGTCAATTTACACAGGTGTTCGAGGGCATTTTTGTAATTTTCTCTCATCTGAGTTTGAATTCCAAACGCGTAAAAGTCACGCGCCACTCGAACTCGAATTTCCAGGCGCGTGAGACTCACGTGCCGCCGTCTGGACCAAACGAACTCCACCGTTGACGTGTGCGAATATAAACATAATTCTACAATGAAATAACACACATTTTTCTTTAATATTTATAAAAATGGTTTAGACCTTAATATTAAAACATACACAATAGGGCAAGTGTACCCTGTCATATATGTAGTAATGTGTAGATAAGAACCAGATATCGATCCATGGACACGCGCGGAGCAATGGTACTAAAACTCTATCCCCGATTTACCAGTAAGAAAAGATAGTGAAAGTTTGTTTTTAAACTAAATTAATTCTAGAATATCTAAATAACATATGCAAGACTCCAAATACAAAATATAGCTATATAAACTATAATATACCAATCCTAGCATGTCATCTACATATAATAAGTAATACAGGCGTGTGATCAACATTCCCATTTTCCAACAGTTAGTGTCCCTTTCGGGCATCCTAACATGACAACTATACAGAAAGCTAACACGAATACACACGTTAACCGCTTCAAGTCATTTATTAGCGAGCAGCTGATATGATCTCATGCAGATCTTCTAAAGATAATTTAGTCATCTGTTAAGAGTATTCTAACCTCACTAATTCAGGAAAGCGATACCGAATACACAATACAACCACCTAAACTAGCATAAAGTAGAGCATTTCACAACCTATTCCATTTTACCAACTTTGAACCCAGATCTACTAAGATCGCTATTTTTACCAAAATAACTACTAAAGATCATTAACTGTGTCAAAGACCAGTAACGGCACCATTAGGCTTTTAAAACCCTTTTACGTGCCGGTATGCATTTTTAACCGTTATTCGACTGACTTTAACCAAACCAATACCTGGTTACAGTTTCATGGCGTAAACTATTTAACAAGTTAACTAGTCTACTACCGGACGATTAAACGGACGGTTTTTCAACATTTATCCGCCTAACACATTCGACAATCGCCAAAGTCATTCAAAACATGATTACATACTAACGATTGTTTTTTTTCTACTAACGATTACTAAACATGATTACTAGACAATAATGTACTACATAAACAACACAAACAAGCTAAAATAAACAAAATTGAATCAACTAAAAGCTTAATAGATCAAACCATAAAACTTGAATGTGATGGATTGGATGATGATAGATGATTCGGATGAGTTCCCAAGCTTGTTCCTCGCCTTTGCAGCAGCTCACTGGTCCAGAAAATCGCCCCAAATCGCCCTGAGATCACCCAACACCTGATCAGTGTGTTGTGCTTTGTTTTTATAGAAAGTCTGATTTTGTGCACGACCGTGCGCCTAAAGTGCACAGCCGTGCACTTTATCTTGACAACATGACGTGCAAGTGGGCAAGTGGCTAAGTCGTTTCTGGAAATATCTAGATATTCTGCACGGCCGTGCACCTAGGGTGCACGGGCGTGCGGGTCTGGTGGTGGCCGGGTGTAGGGAGTGCACTGCCTGGTGCACTGGCAGTGCAGCTCGTCTATGTCCGAGCCAAATGAGCCCGCACGGGCGTGCACCTGGGGTGCACAACCGTGCACTTTTTCCAGACTTGGCTGATTTTGCAGAAACTTTCCGTCTTGTCCGATTTTCGCCTGGTTTCTTTGACTTTGCTCGTGGGACGTCGTTTAAGACCTGCAATAAACATATGAAGCGGTTAAGTACCGAATTTGTGCAATTATGGTCGAAAACGCATAATTTGGGAGTTTAATCGGGGATTTAAATATGTATATTTTAACGTATATCAACCGTCACCGTCGTCATTGATCATCTCTTTGTCTACTTCGCTTTTTCACACCTGCAAATCAACAAAACAACACTATTCCCAAACCAAGAAACATTATTTCAATGATTTACCTTCTTTATCTTCTTGAAAGCTTTGATGAACAAGAGGAGATTTTCCGGCGGGCGGGTGTGTGTGTGTGAGAAGTTTGAGAGCAAAATTTAGTTTTGTGACTTTTGAGAGAACAAACATATGCCGTCCCCCTTTTGTGTAAACCAAGATTTGTGTGGCCCACCAACCGTGTGGTGGGCCCATCTCGGATCCCAATCCCATTTTCGAGGTGTGTTTTGCAAAACGGGTCCAAGTCAGATCGTGAACTGGTCTAATAGAAACTTTATTAAAAGATAATTTAAACGAAAAATTTATACAAGATTTTTGTCACGAGATCAAATCACTGAGTTTCGGGCTGAGCTACACTTATCAACTCTAATCTACTTAAGTTGGTCTTAGCAATTGCCAGTATATTTGTCCCCTTAAACATATTTCCTTAGGCCTTCTCGTATGACAATCTGTGATATTATTTATCATGTTTTGGTGTATTAATTACGAACACTCAAGCAAGTCACAATCAAATCCTAGAACATCAAGTGGTACATTTTATCATGCAAGCAGTTTTCCTACCACATATTTTTCACAGTATCTGTTCTAGAGTTCTGAAACCTTGACTCGGACTGGATTGAGAGAAGAAAAGAATAGATCACTGAGAGATTCAGAGTAATATATACAAGTCAGATGATTTATCAAATGACGAGGGCTATGGGTTTTGGACTCTAGAGGGTCTCTTTTATGACATCCTGACTGTGTCCAGGTCAGCATATATCTGGATGCAGCAGAGGAGCAGCCAGGAAATCTTTGAACACTAAGGTCTCTTTTTTGTGAAAAATGATCTACAACGCGACAAGGAATAACTAGGTCAACATATATCTGGATGCAGCAAAAGCTTTCGTTGCCTAGCATCTCCAGGTCTTTGCTTACACAAAACAGAGGAGATACACGAGTTTTTCAGAAAAGGTTTCAGACCTAGATCACGGTGTTATGCTTCGGGACATCACACAAGTATTCAAATAGAAGTTGTACCTGATTCCAAGTGATGTTCCTTACTGAGGTCGTGTCTTATCTTTAAGTGCTTCACAAGATCATTTACATTTCAGCCATCAGGACCAAGCCTACTAGCACATCACACCAGAGCCAAATTGTTTCGATACACGTCTTACATGAGTCAGCCTTAATCCAACTGTGAAAGTTCATTTCATCTCTCGTTTTTGACACCAAAAATGTTTTGATCTTTTCTTAGGGTACATCCCCCTAAATTTGTGCTTAAAATTAATAATTTTAAAGAACAAATTTACAAACCTAAGACAAAGAAAAAAAAATTTATTTATTTATTATTATTATTATTTTTTAACTTGGACCAATTCAGTCCTCGAAATGGACCATCTTGAGCAGTTCAGATAGAGCTTCAAAGCTAGCTCGATCAACAGGTTTTGTAAAAAGATCTGTGACATTGTCGTCAGTGTGAATGTGTGTAGGTATAGTTAAACCTTGGTTAAAAGAGTCTCGGATGAAATGTTCTTTTATGGCAATCTGTTTTACTTTTGAAAATTGAACTGGATTTTTCACAATTTGGATGGCAGCATCATTATCACAATAAATAGGAGTGAGAGAGAAATCCAAACCGTAATTCACCAGCTGATGTTGTATCTAGATCACCTGAGAACAGCATGCTGAAGCAGCAACATATTCAGCTTCCGCTGTTGAGACGGAGACTGTTTGCTGCTTTTTACATTGCCATGCAATAAGCCGATCGCCTAAAAATTGACATCTAGCAGAAGTAGATTTCCTGTCAATGTCACAACCTCCAAAATCGCTGTCAGAAAAAGCATGTAATTCAAAGGGAGAATCCATAGGATACCAAAGACCAAATCTGGGTTTCCTCTTAAGGTATCTAAAGATTCTCTTAACAGGATTTAAATGAGAAGTTTTAGGATCAACCTAATAACGTGCGCACTGACACACAGCAAACATGATGTCAGGTCTGCTAGCAGTCAGGTACATTAGCGATCCAATCATTGAACGATACAGTGTTTCCTCCATGGCTTCTCCTTCCAGGTCTTGAGTCAGACCTGGTCTCTCAGACATTGGGGTGTTGGCTGGCTTTACATCGTTGAAGCTGAATTTTGCAAGAATGTCATCCACGTATTTTCCTTGATGAATAAAGATACCCTTTGAGTTTTGACGAAGTTGCAAACCTAAGAAAAAGGTCATTTCACCCAGAGCACTCATTTCAAACTGCTTTTTCATCACCTCTTCAAACTCCTTGCACAGTGCATCACTAGTGGAACCAAAAATGATGTCGTCCACATAGATCTGCACCAGTATACGATCTTTATTCACCGTTTTGACGAATAGGGTCTGATCAATAACACCACGGGTGTATCCATTGACGAGCAAATGTTCAGTCAAGGTAGCATACCAAGCACGAGGTGCCTGATGTAACCCATATAAAGCTTTGTCTAACTTGTACACATGCTCTGGATATTTTAGGTTTGTGAAGCCCGGTGGTTGACCAACGTAAATCTCTTCTTTGACAGTTCCATAGAGAAATGTTGTCTTGACATCCATCTGATAAACAGTAAATCCCTTAAACAACGCATAAACGAGAAATATTCTTATAGCTTCTAATCTCGCAACCGGGGCATACACTTCATCATAATCTAAGCCCTCAATTTGCCGGAACCCTTGCACAACCAATCTAGCTTTGTTTCATACAATTACCCCGTTGTCATCTCTTTTGTTTCGATAAACCCATCTTGTTCAAAGAGTTCGCTTTCCTGGAGGCAACTTTACTAACTTCCAAAACTTTAGCTTCTCAAACTGATTAAGTTCATCCTGCATTGCATCAACCCAGCTTGATTCTCGCATGGCCACAGCAATAGATTTTGGCTCAATTTGTGAGATGAAGCACGAGTACAAGCATTTGTTGATGTCACCAGTTTGAATCCTTGTTAGGACACCCGCATCTACTGGACCGATAATGTTTTCCAGTGGGTGATCTCGTTGAATGTTTGTTGGGATAGCTCTGTCTGGAACTGAAGAATCTCCAGGTAGGGTCGTAATACTACCGGTTCCAGTCCCTTCCACGGTGTCAGTATCAACTTCGTCCTCATCATTGTGCTCCACCATGCATTCAAGAGGTATGGGATCATAGAAAGCAGGAACTAAGGTATCAGAAGACAAATCTTCATCATCTAGCTGTTGCACAGGATCCATAGTGGAAATAGATGGTTTGGCAGAAGCTGAGTGTTGCTGTGTTGATGAAGATCTTGGTATATCATCCCCCTAATCCTATGCATCATTAACCAAAGAGGATGAGGTGCCAGTAGCGTATGTTGAGGAACCTGTAGAACCTGTATTAACAGCACTAGACACATCATCAAAAATACGAAAAGACCGAAAGAGAGTATCATAGTCAAATAACCAGTCTGGACCCACTCTAGCATCCGTCTCATTCTCCTCAAGCCAACGCACGTCAAACGACTCTATGATTTGCTTGGTTTGTTTATTGTAAACCCTATATGTAGTCTTGCCAGCATACCCGACAAAATAGCAGTCGTCAGCTTTCGCATCAAACTTTGGTGTAGCATCCAGATGCAACAAGATGCACGGATAACCAAAAGCACGAAAATGCTTGATGGAAGGTTTAGCTCCAAATAGCACTTCGTAGGGTGTTTTCATTCGTGCTTTGTTGACTAGAACTCGGTTTTGCACATAGCAGGCTGTGTTCACATATTTTGCTTAGAAGAATATTGTACGAGCAGCTTCAATCAGGGTACGATTCCTTCTTTCAGCGACTCCATTTTGCTGTGGCATCCTTGTTGAGCTGAATTGACGTGCAATCCCTTTCTGAGCACGGTAATGTTTTAATTCTGCATTCTTGAACTCAGTTCCATTGTCACAACGAATGCCTTTTACCTTCAAGTTGGTCTGATTCTCCATCAAAATGATAAACTGTTTGACTATTTCTGCAGTCTCGCTCTTGTTAGCCAGAAAGAAAACCTACGTAAAACGTGAGTAATCATCAGTTATTACTAAACAGTAAGCTTTGCGAGAAATGCTGAGCACATTCACTGGACCGAACAGGTCCATATGAAGTAGCTGCAACAGAGAATCAATAGTGTTTACCAACTTAGGATGATGTGGTTTTCGATGATGCTTTCCTCTGGCACATGCAACACATTTTTCAATTGTTATAAAATCACGTATTGGCGAATCCCTTACCAATCCCAGTTTAGCAACCCGGTTTAAGTTTTTAGCATTTGCGTGTCCAAGACGACTATGCCATAGTATGGCACTGTTCTGAGATACTTTTGAAAAAAGACACGTAACGCTTTCAGATGGAGGTCTGTTCATGTCTATGACATAAGCATTTCCTCGATGTTCAGATTTTAGTAACACCCATTCTTCCGGAATCACAACTCCAGGTTTCAATATCAAACATCCTTTATCAGTGAAATGAGTTGAGTAGCCATTATCACAGATTTGTGAAACACTTAGTAAACTATGCTTCAATTCAGGAACATAGTTTACTTTATTAAACTGAAATGCACCATTTCTTACCGTTCCCCTTTGACTTATTTGACCCTTCTCACCTCCCGCAAATGAGACAAATCCACCATTGAAAAATTCACATCAGTAAACAAGGATAAGTCTCATGATATGTGCCTTGAATAGCCGCTATCAATGTACCAAAGACGAATGATAGTCCTCCACAGCCGTTCCTGCACATGATGCGGGATAAGTTAGTTGTTGGTACCCAAGCCATAGTTGTTTTGAGTACACCGTTGTTATCCATGTACTGGACTTTTATCCAGTGCATGTTGGCAGCTGAAACGGTAGCACATAGATTAGATATATCATTAATAGAACAAGAAGATCCTACAGACAGGGAAGAATTTGAAATAGAACATTTTGGTTTCTAGTGGAATTTGTTTTTTGGAATTAGATGATACCTTGGAAGTTTTGATTTGATGTTTAGGTATCTTACCCGAGTGTTTGAGCCGCTTATTTCTATTCCATTCACCATCAGAAGGCTTCACCTTGGATTTGTCATTCCGCATTGCCTTAGGTTTCTCAACCTTCATTGGCTTGGGATGATTATGGTTCCCGTTTGGAGCCTTCTGATGTTTCCAACTTGCAAAAGTTTTCAGATTTGTTTTACAATTTCTGGCAATGTGTCCTGGGATTCCACATGTGTAGCATATCTGACGCTTCACAGGTGGATCCCCCTGAGATCTTGCAGACTCTCCAGATTCAAAAAATTTGTTTACAGCTCGATACATGTGTGATGCTGTTTTTTAATACCTTTTTCCCTGATTTGAAGAGTTCTGGTTTTCATATTTTGCTAAAACATGTTTTGGTGGAAGATATTTCCCAATCCCACCCGTACTTGTTTGTTTAACCAAAAGATTTTTCGTTGTATCACAAGCATTTGACAAAATAACAGAATTTGAATGATCAAACAAAGAGTCAGACGACATGTCACAAGATTTTATGCTCAAAACAAACGAGCCCACACAAATATTTTTGTCTTTAGCAGAAATTGATAAATTGTTTCTCTGATTTTTATTATTTAATGCAAGTGAATCAGAGTCATCGACTTCATTCCCATCATCTACCCAATCCTCAATAATTAAATTTTCTGCACAAGAATCAATCGAATTAGTAACATTCACAACATTAGAAACATGAAAGCAATTTATGTTAGAGAAATTTTCAGCTACAGAAGACACAGGAGATTCAGATGATTCTGAGCTCTCCTTATCTGAATCAAATGAATTTGGAATAGGCACAGAAACAGATTCATTCAATTCGGACATGTCCTCAGATGATTCGGCTATTTCACATGACTGATAGCTAGATTCGTTGGTGTCACCTGAGTCTGGATCAGAGTCAGATTCAGGTTCAGTCACTGGCGAATCATCTAAGTGAGATTGAGAGTCGGTCAAATTATTTTCACTGTTTGCCCTTTGCTTTAGACAAAGCTTCCTGATTTGTTTCATGAAGTAAAACTCATAGGTCACACTTGAGTCTGGTTGAGTGGTCGGAGCAGGAATCGGTTCATTAACTTGTATTGATTCAAGTTTAGACTTTTTAGAAATAGATAGCGATTCATTTGACTCAGTTGATGTTGGAACCTCATCTTTGCTAACCTCAAAAACTCTATCAATTTCTTTATTCTTTTCAAAATTTAACGTCTCAGTCTGCTTTGAAGCATGTTGAGACCTGACAAAAGTTTTTGACGGGCCTGCTCTTGCTTAGATTGTCTGTGTTTAGGTTTAGAGATTCTAATTGGGGTTGATTCAAGTTTGGTGATTTCAACTTGATCCCTTGATGGTCGACTGGTTGGCTCTTCTATTTGTGGACCATATCCTTTAATAGGAAGAGCCAACAGTTCTTCATCCAACATGGGAATTGAGGAATAATTTTCATTAAAGGGTGGAGGAATTTCCACAAACCCAATACCCTTATTCCTCACTTCCTTTGGTCTGAACTTTAACTGGGTATTGATCATTTTCTCAACTTTGGGACTAGAACAATCGAATTTTTTTAAATGAAAATCTGCATTTTCAAATTTAGATTTTAAGTCGATCAATTCCGTGGTCAAAGTATCATACAGTCGTTTGAAGTGTAAATATCGACACTTGTGATCACTCACCTCCTAATGCAAACGCTTGATATCAAGTTTTAGTTTTTCGACCATTTCTTTATAAGAGTTAAATTTCTTTTTAATGTCCCAAGTGGCCATTGTTTTCACATTCAAGCTGTTTGTATGCAGAGAGAGTTTCTTCTATAAATCCCTTAATTTTAAGTTTACACCTTTCAGTGCAACAAGATTCAGCTAAAATTTCAGAATGTACCTCAACTGCCGACGGAACATAATCATCATCCATCTGGGCCATGAGTGCTTTGTACACAGTATATTCAACAATCTTCAGGTCCTCCATTTGAGACGACCAATCCCATCCACCTCCTGATTGAGCAACCATGGCTTTATTTGAGTTTAAAGACGCAGATTCAGTGCGAATGGTAGATGTCTGAGTTCCAGGAGTAGATGCGGAAGCAACAGTTGCAGGAGCAGAATTATCTATTTCCTTCTTCGGCTTGGTGCACTCACGAGCAAAATGACCAGGCTCATCACAATTATAACAACGCATCTTAATTTTATCCCACCCAAGTTTCTTAGTTGGGTTCTCCCACACGTTTCTCCCAGTCTTCTTTACAAATTTATTTGCTCTATGTACCACCATAGCTATTTGCCAAGTCAAATCCATTTCTTCTATATCATCTTGATTTACATCGTTTAGGTCACATGCTCCAACATCTTTGGCAGTGAGTTGTCCAGTTAAAAATGCGTTGTAGCAATTCATAAATCCAGCAAACAAGCTTAAGTTACTTTCTAGCTCATTTGGAATTTTCACAATTGACTGGGGTGCAGCAGAAGATTGTGATGCGGAAGATGAGGATCCAGCAGTAACCATTGAGGAAGCAGGCATGACCGAATATATGACCGAATTTTTGGATGAACTAGGTGCAAACATTGGTGGGTGCGAGGATCCACTGGCAGGATAAGAGTATAATGAGGGACGCTGAGGCTCTTGCTGAGACATGAGAGCATTACTGGGAGTTGCGATGATTGCATTATTGTAGCTTGCGGTTTGAGTCAGATAACGTTGTCTGACATCGAGGTCATAGGACTTGATCAAGGATATGGTTTCAGACAAAGTGAGTCATGCCAGATCTTTGGTTCTCTTGATCAGTGTCACATTTGAGTCCCAACTCCTTAGTAAAGTGTTAAGCAACTTTTTGTTCATCATAGAGTTATCCACTACCATATCATTTGATTTCATCTCACTAACTAGAGCCACAAAGCGCTGAATCTGGCTTTCCAGTGATTCGCCAGCAATATGATTAAACGCATTGAACTTTTGGCTTAGAATTTCCCTTCTGCTTTCTTTCATTTCTTCGTTTCCTTCATACAGATTTTCAAGAGCTTCGCTCTTCGGCGGTAGCATTATCACGAACCCCTATCGAGACTTCAGGTGATAGTCCTTGATGAATATAAGCAATTGCCCTTTCATCAATATCAGTCTTTTTGTGATCCTCATCAGTGTACATGCTCGTTGGTTTGATGGCAGTGGCCCCAGTTGTTTCATTTACCATATACGTGATCACACATGGGCCATTTAAGATAGATCTTAGGGCCTTTGCATCTTTTATTTTCATGACCTGAATAAACCTGAATTTTCACTCAGAATAAGACATTCCAAGTTGAAGAACAGGTATTTTCTGATGAGTGCCAATAACAGATTCCATGGATTTGTCCACTTGTGCAGCTACGAGTAGCTGGTCAGCATTCAGTCCATTCAAATTAGCCTGATTAACAATTTGATCCATTTCTGAAAATAAAACTTAAATTTATTAGTTCAAATTTATGTGGTCTAAATTTAGTCCAAGATTGTTTGAAGTCTAGTCCTCAGATTTGTAGAGGTCCAGTCCAGTGTATAGGTCGAACACAAGCCAAGGTCGAACACAGGTGTGTAGGTCGAGCACAAGCTAAGGTAGAACACAGTTGTGTAGGTCGAACACAAGCCAAGGTCAAACACAGGCCACGGTCGAACACCAATGTGTAGGTTGAACACAGGCCAAGGTCGAACACCAGTGTGTAGGTCGAACACAGGCCAAAGTCGAACACAGGCCAAGGTCGAACACCAGTGTGGAGATCGAACACGCCTTGAATAAGGAAACCTGCACAAAATTGGAAACAAATTCTCCACAAACTATGGAAATCAAGGATTTTGAAAATTTAAAAGAGATTTAATGCAATAAAAACACTTCCTTTTTCAAAAACAACAAAATCTCCTTAATTTTAGCAAACATCTTTGACTTCTTATCAAAACAGATCAAAATCAAAATTTTAATAAAACTTTGAACGAAAAATTTAAAAACCATGAACATTTCACGAAGTAGGCTGCCTGAGAGAAAACGATTAGTAACAACAACACATAACTTTGAAATCAATAAAAATCAAATCACTAATATCAACCTCTCTTGTAGCAAGAACTTCTTTGATCTTCTTCTTTTGATACCGAACCGAGCCTTCAAAAGACTTCTTAGGCTCTGATACCAATTGTAAATCCAAGATCCTTCCCGGGTATCAAAACACACACACAACCAAAAGGCGGAAACAATGATTGTATGTAAAGAACAAAGAAGAAACTTGAAATAGAATGATTCGATTAACAAATTGCACACGATTTCTATGAACCGTCTGGTACACGAGCAAAACAATCAAAACAACTAGCAACCCCAAAAAAAACAATGATAAGAGAAAGGTGGAAAGAGTTTCATACCAGGCCCTTGGTGCTTGTTTTAGTCCATACTAAGCTTTGTTGAGCTTGTAGACATGATCAGGATGGAATGTGTCTTCAAAACCAGGTGGTTGACATACATAGACCTCCTTCTGAATTTTGCCATAAAGGAATGAATGTCCATCTGATACACCTTAATGTTATGGTTGACAGCAAAGGCTAGGAAGAGTCTGATAGCTTCTAGCCTAGCTACAGGAGCAAAGGTTTCATCATAGTCTATCCCCTCTTCTTGTCTGAAGCCTTGATCCACAAGCCTGGCCTTGTTCTTGACAACTATGCCGCTTTCATCAGTTTTGTTTTTGAAGACCCACTTTGTGCCAATTGGACAGACATCCTTTGGCAGTGGTACAAGTTCCTATAGTTGTTGTCTTTTGAACTGAAGGAGCTCTTCCTGCATGGCTTCTACCCAACTGTTGTCTTTCAGTGCCTCTTTGTACTTGACATGTTGTGTGAGAGATAGAAAGCCTACAAAAAGACAGATATTTGAGGATTGGCTCCTTGTGAGCACTCCCTCTCTGATGTTGCCAATAATTTGGTCTGGTGGATGAGCTCTTAGGTAGATTAAATCTCCCTGGTATGGTATGATAGCATTTTGAGGTGAGGGACAGAGGTTTAGTGACTCTATTGTTGTAACATCTGTTTGCACTTCTGTAGTACCAATAGTTGTTTGAAATGGAAATGGGGGAATGGGTCCAAGTGGTGTAAAGTTGGACTGACTTTTGTCAACGGAGGTTGAACTTTTGTCTACAGATGTTTGAACAGTGGTTGAACTGGATGAGGCAGTGGTTTGAGGGTAAAACTGGTCAACAGTGGTTGACACAGCTGTGGCAGAGTTTTGACAAATGTTTTGAGCATCTGCTTCCCATGATGCAGAAGTGACTTTGTAGTGAGTTGGAATCACAACATCAAATCTGTAATCTTGTTGTGGAGACTGTGGAATACCTGAACTGTTAGGTTTAGCAGTAATATCTTCAAATTTAAATTTTTCTAAATCAAACAGTTCAGCAGGATTTGCTAGGATTTTTAAGGATGAAAGTTCATTGAACTTTACATTCAGAGTTTCTTCTATTGTCCTAGTCCTTGTGTTAAACACTTTATAGGCCTTGGCAGTAGAAGAATATCCTAGAAAATAACCACAATCTACTTTGGCTGCAAATTTTGAAATGGAATCTTTAAGCTTTAAAATGAAACATGGGCAGCCAAAGATTTTGAAGAATGATATCAGTGGTTTGATTTTGAACAAAATTTCATAAGCAGTCTTTTGATGTCTAGGGTTAATTAAAACTCTGTTTTGAACATAGCAAGCAGTGTTTACAGCTTCTGCCCAGAAGGACAGTGGCAAACCAGAATCTGCTAGCATAGTTCTTGCAGCCTCAATGAGAGTTCTGTTTTTCCTTTCAACCACCCCCATTTTGTTTTGGTGTTCTTGGAATGTTGTACTGCCTCACAATTCCTTTTGACACACGGAAATCATCCAACTCCTTATTTTTAAACTCTGTTCTATTGTCACTTCTAAAGACTTTTACTGGCAAGTCATATTGTTTTTCAACTTTGGTGACAAAGTCCTTCAAAATACCTGCAGTCTTATCCTTGGAGTGTAAAAAGTAAGTCCATGTATACCTAGAAAAATCATCAACTATGACAAGACAAAATCTCTTACTTCTTAGACTCATGATTTTAACTGGGCCAAACAAGTCCATGTGCAAAAATTGAAGACATTGACTTGTTTTGGACTCATCGATGGATTTGTAAGAGCTTTTATGTTGTTTTCCTTTTAAACAGGAAACACTATGCTCATCACATTTAAATTCTTTTGATGGAAGGCCTCTGACAAGGCTTTGTTTAGAGAGTGAGTTGATAGTTTGAAGGTTAGTGTGACCCAGTCTCCTATGCCACAATTCTGTCTCTTTTGTGGAGGCAGCAGAAAACAGACAGACATTTGCCATAGGATTGTCCTTTAACATATCAACTACGTACACATTGCCACTCCTATGAGCAACAAGTTGTGCTTTGCTCTCAGCAATGATGGTATCAATCTTTTTCACCACTTCTGGCCCAATAATCATACAAGTTTTCTTAGTGAAGAATGAGCCATAACCTTTGTCACTCATTTGTGATACACTAAGAAGATTAGATTTAAGATTATCAATAAGATTGACATTTTCAAACTTGAGTTTCCCAGCATGAACAGTCCCTGAACCCAATACTTTACCTTTAGAATCATTACCAAAAGATACATCACCCCATCCATGAGCTAAGAAGTCCAGAAGTAGGGCTCTACATCCTGTCATGTGCCTGGAGCCTCCACTATCTACATACCATAGACTATCTAAGCAAGCAGAAGCTCCATGCACATCAGTAATGGATTAGTTTTGGTGAGTGTCCAAAGCCAAGTTGGCTTTGGATGGGTCTCCAAGACTTTTCAGCCTCAAGCTTAGGAGAATGATCAGTGGTTTGAACCAATTTTTGAACCAATATCAACAACTATTGTTGACCATTTGCCAGTGTTTGTATGTCAACATTTGGTGCAACAGATGTTTGACCATTTCCTGTCAGATGATACTAACCATAAGGATTTCTGTTCACTCTTGGTTTTGAAGTCCTCTTGGGCTCTTCATAAACATGTGACAGACTATGACAAGGTGGTTGTCCATATCCTCTTGGGTACTTGTTTAAGGGTAGAGCATCTGTTACTTGGACATCCCTGGGAGCAGATGATTCAAGACTTTTGGTAACAGATGTTTGGGTTGGTACATAAGTCAGTTTGGGCATTCCTTTTGGAATACTAACCACCTGACTTGTTTGAGTTTTAGCCTTATACTCTTGTATTTTGACATTAAAATTTTTGAGATAAAGACACTCTTTGGTTTTGTGATTCTTTTTACCACATATTGAACATGTGGCTTTACAATCATACACACTTGTTCCTTTGTTGATATCATATGCTTTTAGAAGAAAATAGTTTTTAGTAACATGATTCTTCTTTTCACAGAAATCACAAAACAAGTGTTCACCCTTTTCTTTCTTTTTCCCTTTTTCAACCTTCCTTTCAACAGATGTTTGAGCATCTGCCGGAAGATCTCTCAGGGGAATGACCTTTGCTTGTGGTGCTTTCTTACCATCAGGGGTTTTGAAATTAACTGGTTTGAAGTTTTCAAGGGTATCACACTCATCTGACCAAGTGGGTTTAAACTCATACTTTTCAAGTTCAGTAAATGATGAGGAACCCTCAGGTTTTTCAAGAATAATTTTCTTGCCATTAGGTTCAGTGATATTAATTTTTTGACCCTCCAAATTAGTTGGAACAACCTCAACTAACTTTGGTTCCCTTTTGTCAGTTTTTTGAAAAGCTTGAGTAGTGGTTTCAAAACCAAAACCAAACTTCACAAAACTTTTGGTCTGTTTGTTGAGGAGAATCTCAAAACCTTTACATGATTCCACCCATTTTTCACATTCAACTTGGGTGGACTCAAGCTCCTTTTTACAACTCTGATATTTTGTTATCATAGTTTGGAGCTGGTCTTTGGTTATAGTTGCTTCATGTTTTATACTGCTGATTTCAGATTCTTTTTCAGTCAATTTTGATTTTAACTCTTTTAAAAGTTTTTCAAATTGAACTTCATCATCTAAATATTTCTTCCTAAGGTTTTCATTCACCTCTTTAATGTTAGCAAATGCTGTTACACATTTGTTTGAACACAAATCATTTAAGATTTGAGGAGATACCTTAGCAGCAGCCATCAATGCACAATCACACTTGCACTCACAATCATTTTCACCCCAAGGATCTGAGAGATTCACAACCTCTTCTTTAGACTTTTCATCTAGAACTACTGCATAAACATTATCATTAGTCACATTTTCAGATTCAGTCACCACATCTTCAAATTCAACTTCTTCTACTATTGTGTCCAGAGCCATGAAACAAAAATTTTCTGGTTCATTTTCAGCTTTGGCAACAAGAGCAAAATTCTTATCTATTAACTCATTTGGTAAACTGCTCCAATCAACAAAGCCTTGTATGAAAAAACTCTGTGACTGGTCTCTGCAGGGGTAGAGGGTGGAGTAGCAGTTATTGGCATTTGTGCCTGAGCAACAGGGGTTTGAACATAGTGAATCTGAGGAACAGTGGTTTGGACATAATGGACAGGAACAGTGGATGAGGACTATGCAAAATGAGCAGTGTTTTGCACATTTGGTCCAGGGGTATTATGGGAAACTTGATAAGTGTTTGTCTGTGGCCTTTGATTTGGGTAGGTAATCATAGGTGTACCATGTTGACTCCTACATTCCCTAGCAAAATGACCAAGTCTATGACATGTATACCACTTAATTTTAGATTTATCCAACCCCACCTTTTACCTGCCAGTTAACCCTGGAAATCTTCTGCCAGTTAACCCTGGAAATCTTCTACGAGTTTTCTTGTAGAAATTGTTTGTTCTAACACTGAGCAGAGCCAATTGGTGCGTTATGTCCATTTCTTTTAAATCATCAGGGTCAAGATATTGAAGGTCATTATACTCAAAGGATATGTTATCAGATGCCTGGATATCACCACCACTTGCTGCAAAAGCATAGTTGGGTGAACAAGAATCAGAGTTAAAACCAGAGTTAAAACCTGAAGTTATGTCAATGAAATGATCATAACTCTGATCCTTATTATTACCAGGCACCTCATCCTGACCAAAAAGTGTTGTATTACCGAAAACATAATCATCAGACACTTTTCCAGAGTGCTGAAGCTTCTTTTTCTGGTTAAGCTCTCTCTCATAGGTCAAGAGCTTACCATGAAGCTGGGTCAGAGATAGGTCCTTGAAACCAATTTAGTTTCTCATAACTATAGCAATAGTGTCCCATTTGTCTGGTAATGATCTTAAAAACCTATGGTTCAAAGTTGAATTAGGATAAGTTAGACCTACTAGTTTTAGTTCACTAATAAGACAGTTAAACCTCTCAAATTGTTGAGTTAATGACTCTCCCTTTACATGACTGAATGTTTCATATTGTTGGTAAGTATTTCACGGTTGTTTTCAATAACCTCCCCAGTCCCACCAAATTGTTATTTCAAAGCATCCCACAACTCCTTTGCACTATTACAGTGTAGCAGTCCAGCATAGATATCATTTGGTAGAGCCATGGCCAAAATACTGAAGGCCTTAGCATCTAACTCAATTTGCTGAAAATCCTGCTCGGATTAGTTTTCTAATTTCTTTGGCTCTTGAATCTTTGGATCTTCGGTACTCGGCACCGTCGGAACATGTGGTCCGAAGATAACCGACTTCCAACACCCAGTATTATGTTGAGCTAGAACATCGCTCATCCGACATTGCCAGATATTGTATTCAGATCTGACAAGCATCGGTGGCTTGTTGTTCGTGCCAGTGTTATGTGGATCGTGATTCATTGAAGCCATTCTCTGATTGTTTGTAAAACAAAGTTTGTTTATAAAACTTTGAACGTAAATAAACTATTACTATGTTTTCAATCTGACAAATAAACGATATTAATAATTGTGAGCTGATCTGTTTATATTAAATTGATTGGTTAGATCGAATTTAATTGACCAAGCTCTGATACCAATTGTTAGGATCTGAGTTTGATTTGTTTTGATTGTTTGTAAATGAAATTAGATGAAGTTAAACAAATATGGAAAGTGCAGCGAAATATTAAACTAAAAATTAAAAAAAAAAAAAAGAGAATAATTGTTTTAGAATCGAAAGCTTCTCATTACTCGAATGATTACACAATGATTACACAATTACTCCCCCTCAGCCTGATCACTCACTGATTGTTTGTCTGAGAGAATGTTTGGAGTGATGAATAGAACAGTACATGCACTGTTTCTATTTATAGACAAACTAAACCACTGATGACCTAGGACTGACGTCACCTAAGACAGTGATATCTAACAGATATATAACAACATAAAACAACTGTTATATACAGACACTGTTACATTGCAAGCTCTGATGACTAAACAGCTGATGGGCAAAACTATGATACTTTTATCCACTGTTAGAGCCTAAGTGTTGTTGGCTCCAACAGTCTTTGTCTTCAACAGTCTTTTAGCTTCAGCGGTTGTTTCTTCAATCAGCACTTTGTGATCAGCACTTGTACTCTAGCAGTTGTTAGGGGAACAACAGTTGTTAGAAGCCAACAGCCTTTTTGGAGAAGTAACTTGAAAAAACTGATTTTATTAAGGATCAAATATAGTATGTTTTGGCTTTTCAGATCATCTGTTCTTCTCAAGGTCAGCAAACCCAACACGACCTTTTTTAAAATAAACTAATTTTGCTAGTAAGGCCTTTGGTCTCTATATAGGAGCAACATGCTCCTCACATCAAATTAGATGCCCTGAACACAACCATCAACTCTTTAAGGCCTAAAGAAATAGCGGACACATAATAACTTATACACAACAAATTAGGAAGTCGAGTAAATCGTACTTTCGCAAGCTCAATATTCCAGATGAAATAACCGGCCACGGTCGTCTTGACTATATAAACTACTGTATCAATTTAAATTTGTTCCACCATGTCAATTTTCCTTATTTGAATAAAACTATATATTAGCATTCAACATAGATTCAAGAAAATAATTTAGCAACAAACTTTCAGCAAATCAAACCACTTTTATCTCTTACATCTACAGTTTGACCCCATTAATAAGAACTTACAATTATGAAAACCAATTTCATACAAATAATCCTAGAATATCTAGTAAAAACTTTCAACATCAAATTGAATTCGTTTATATTTAACTACACTCATGTATTAACCAAAACTTTTCCAAATCTTGATTTCTTACTGCAACAAAATATTAAAGCGTTAAAAATTTTCTTAATACAAAGCTGGTAAACGCATACCCAAATCGAAGAAGATTAAACACGCGAAAACTGAAATCTTAGAAGATGAAACACGCAAAATTGAAATTCATACCGATCAGCTTTAAGTCGAATCAATGGTGATACAACTTTTGTCGATGTCTGCTCTGCCTCTCTTCCTGGTCTGAACAGGGTGGCCCGCCGTTGGCAGTGTGGGTAGGAGGCGAATCTTCACATCTGAACCCTTGAATCTACGCCAACACCACCAAGGGTTTCTACCCCTTCGTTCTATGGGCGGGAGGTAAGCACGCGACGGGGAACTCTCGATGGCTTAGGATCTCGCTTTCTCTCTATGTGCTATGTTGAAAAAGGCAAAACTAAAAACACGTATGGAATACACAGGTGGAGTAAATGGCTGGCCAAAACGTGGTTATACCAAAGCCAAGTTAGTGTTAACATGGATGTACCAACAAAAAGGCACAACTAAAAGCCACCCTAGTTAAAAAAAACATCCAAGGTTTCGAAGCCGTGCACCCAACCTAAGCGCTTATATAACCCAAACACCTAAACCACGTACTATACTATTGCCAAACAAATTGATCATGCCAAACGAATATGTATTTATCAACACAAAACATGAATGTCACGTGGCACCATATATTGTTCATCAAGCTTTGAAAACTAATATAAGGATAATGAGTGATAATGTGAAAAATGTAAAGATTTGAAAGGATGTTTGTATGGTTGGAGATAAAATTGAGAATTTGTAAAGATATAATATGAAAGCTGACTAGGCATATAAGGGCCTCCTTAGGGTTGGAGATAGTATAACAAGTATTTAACTCTTACTAACAATAACAGTTTTGTCATTTATGGTTTTGTCTTTTTGTGTTTTGTTTTTATATTTAACCCTTGTATCGTTAGCGACAAAACATTTCATTTACTTTTTTTTTTTTTACGTTTCAGTCTAAATGTTGTGAATTAACACGTTGTAACTTGCATATTTAAATTAATTTTTTTGCGTCTAGTTTTTTCAGTTTAACGGTCTCGTATAAACGCGCGGGTCCTAGTTCAACTGAATTATTATCTTCTATGTTTTACGTTTCGGCCTAAATTTTGTGCGCTAAAATGCCACAATGGACATGCGTTGTTCAACGTTTTTACGTCTACTTTTCATTCAGTTTGTGTTTATATACGTTTTTTTATGTAAATTTTGTTCGAATAACTTAGCTTTCCTATATAACCACATACCTTTTCCATGACATTTGAATATACTGTCGTAATGTATAGTTTTTATAATCACGTTCAGCATTTACTTATTATTGTCTAAGTTTCGAAAAAAGCTCGCCGCTGTATACATCGCTCGCCAAAAGTGGAAAACATCCAAAAGTGGTTGTAACCGATAAAGACCCTGCTATGAAAAATGCAACCCAATTGATTTTTCAAAATAGCAGACACGGATTATGCATGTGGCATATCATAAAGAAGGTTTATGATAAAGTCAGTATGTATGTTTGATATAAATTAAAATTACAAGGTGCGTTTGTTTGTAATATGAGTGCGTTTAAATAGTATTTTGGTTGGTTACAATCTAGTGAATGCATCCAAAGTTATATTAAAGTGCGTTTATAGTTTTTATTGATTTTCACGTGAATGCGTCCAAATTTATAACAACGTGCGTTTGTTTTCCATGTTTTTGTTTTTTAGGTGGGTAGTGCATTATGCAGTGATGATGAGTTCAAAAGGAGAATTTGTGCAATTGTGTGGACAGACTCAATCATCCCAGAAACATTTGATTTTGAGTGGGGTGTACTTATTGTTGATTACAAACTAAATGAGAACAATTGGTTGACGGACATGTTTAATATGAGATCCATGTGGATCCCTGCTTTTTACCGGGATGAACCTATGCCTCGCCTAATGAGGACAACATCAAGATCTGAGAGTGAAAATCATTTTTTTTCCAAGTGGCAAATTCTCAGTTAACTCTTGTTGAGTTTTTCAACCACTTTGAAACTTCCCTTGAAGCTCAGAGATTCAACCATAGGAAGAATGACCATGATTCAAGACATACCGTTCCTGAGTTTTGGACTACGGACCCTATTGAGGAAGAGGCATCTAAAATATTTACACGGGCTATCTTGTTTGATATTTAAGAAGAAATATATGCCACTTACGAAGGATTAATAAGTGTTCATATGAAAAGGGCTGAAGAAGGTTTTTTAAAGATTTATGTTGATGATCCTCAAGCACATGGTCAAGGTTTTCTTGAGGTATTTATTTATTTTTATTTTTATTTTTTGTTTTTTTTTTTCTTAGATTTTTAAGATACTTAATGCGTTTAAATTTGTTTTTACGTGCATCCAAAATCATCAACGTAGTTTTTAACAATTTCACAGGTTCTTTCCAAGAAGGAAGTTGTCGAGGGTGTTGAGGATGTTACTACATTATGTACCCGTAGGAGGTTTGAGCAGTATGGGCTGCTTTGTAGGCATATATTTTTTGTATAAAGGATGATGAAATTTTATAGATTCCTGAAGAGATACATTATGAAGAGGTGGACAAAAGATGTTGTTCCAAATGAAATCAAGTATTCATTTGAAACATGAGAGTTTGGTGATGACAAGACGAAAGAAGCTAGACGTATTGTAGGGGAGATAGCCTTGGCCGGTGAACGCTCTAATTGCAGATTTATCTGAGTTAACTTTGGTTAACGATAAAATGAAAGAGATGGTTAAGAAGGTTGATGAGGGCGGGTCTAAGAGACCTAGTCATCAGAATAAGTATGATAGGTATGCTTCTCTTCTTGGCTACCAGAAACCATCAGAGGCCGAACCCACTATTCGACTTCCGAATGGTATCAAGAATGTAGATGCATATTTGCGACTAATGCTTTGGATTGGATAAATAAAGTGTTTTATTTGATTTCGAGAGGTCGAAGGTGATTACGAATGGTCGAAGGAAGATACAGTTTGGTCGAAGGTAGAGATTCAAGACAGAAGACTGATTCGAGCTTACTTGCAGGTGGAAGGTGCTCATTCGACCTCATCGAGAGGTCGAATGTAGACTAGTATATAAGCTTGACATTTTGATAACTTTATAACTTTTGCCATTTTGAGTCTTGTGTCTGGTCTAGGAATTCTCTTTGTGTTTTAACCTTCCTGATCTTGATTTATTAACTTGTAATCTCAATTGTAAAGATCTTTAATCAAGTTTATTAATGAGAATGAGTATTGAAAAGGTACTTTTGTGTGTTTGATTTGATTCGTATCATATTGTAAACAAACTAGGGCTTCCGCACCTGGTTTTGTTAGACTTGTATGATCGCCTAAACGTTTTTGCTAAAACCGATCTGTCTACAAAGTGGTATCAGAGCCTACAAGATCAAACAACTACAATTTGATATGTTTTGAACTGAATTTGATCCAAAATTGTCCACAAATATTTTCTGTTTTGATAAAAGTTTGAGTTTAATTGGAAATTGATTAATTTGGATAAGTTTCATGGATAAAATCAAAAGTTTCACTTGTTAGAGTTAATCTACATTCAAATCCGAGCATAACCTGATTAAGATCATCAAAAACTATAAACTTTTGAAAAATTTGGATCAAATTAACTGATTTTCAAAGAATAACCGTTTTTCAAATGGGTCAGGTCGAACCAGAGAGAATTAGGTCGAACGTGTAAGTTTTTGGTCAAACCAAGGTCTTTTTAGGTCGAATCTGGGATTTTTAGGTCGAACCAAAACTTTTCTGGTGTGTTGTTTGTACATTCGACCAGTTATTGTTCCCTCGACCAACCGGGAGGTCGAACGAAGGTTTAGAGTGGTCGAACGTGAGTCTTGTGTGTTTCATTTTTACATTCGAGTCTGTCTTAGAGGGTCGAACCTAGGTATTCCTACCTTCGAACCCACGTTTTCACTACAGAGGTCGAACGAAGCTTGTTTTTAGGAAATTTTTCTAAGTGTTTACATCTTGGACATTATGGATAACATGTGGGGATTTCCTATGACACCAAGGCGAGCAACAACACAACAACAGAACGTTCCGATGAACCCATGGGCTGTAGCTTCTCAAAAGACAAACACTCAGTCATCTCAGCCAATCAATTATCTTGCTATGAGCAGTTCGATTCCAGCACCAGCTACTCAACCTCCACAGCAACCGACGACAGATTATTGGGGCGTTGCAGCAGCAGCGGTACACTCTCAAACTACAAATGCTATTTCTACTCTAATAAATGATTTGTCTTTAGGTAGTGGGAGTCGTCCACCGAAGCTGATGGACATGGCAGAGTATATGTAACATCCGGCCCCTCTCACCACCAATATTGTCCACTTTGCCCCGATGGGTTGCCCATCCAGAGCTCACGGATTTGTTTTTGGTCGCCCCGGTGGAGACCTCCCAGGAGGTCACCCATCCTGATACTACTCCTACCTGAGTACGCTTAACTATGGAGTTCTCCTCTCATCCACTAGCATTAAGCCCAAGACGCGTTGGTGATTTAAGAGGCTTTGGATTACTTATGAACCAAGGATCTCTCCTGGCCACGGCCGATGTGGGATTTGTCTAGGGTGTCATACAAAGGTCCATGTTAATCTCCCAGAAATCAGTACTGTTACAATCACCCCCCTTAGGGACTCATCGTCCTCGATGAGGTTTGCCCCACCATCCCGAACGGCACAGGAGTGGCTCTGATATCATTTGTAACATCCGGCCCCTCTCACCACCAATATTGTCCGCTTTGCCCCGATGGGTTGCCCATCCGGAGCTCACGGATTTGTTTTTGGTCGCCCCGGTGGAGACTTCCCAGGAGGTCACCCATCCTGATACTACTCCCACCTGAGCACGCTTAACTGTGGAGTTCTCCTCTCATCCACTAGCATTAAGCCCAAAACGCGTTGGTGATTTAAGAGGCTTTGGATTACTTATGAACCAAGGATCTCTCCTGGCCACGGCCGATGTGGGATTTGCCTAGGGTGTCATACAAAGGTCCATGTTAATCTCCCAGAAATCAGTACTGTTACAGTATAATCAGTGGCAAAAGAAATTCAAGATACATCTTGAAGGAATGGGATTGGAAGGAACAGAGGCGTGACAGATGATTGCTAAGGGATATGTTGCTCCATGTTTAGAGAACACAGGTGAACCGATTCCACTCGATGGTTTATATGATGATGAGAAAAAGAAGTTTACTATGGAAAATAAGGCTTTCTCACAGATATCTCAAGCATTGTCTACTGATCTACTTCATCAATTTCGATCGTGTACCACTTCTAAGCAGCTTTGGGATATGCTGAAGAACCGGCATGACGGGAATGATAAGACGAGGAGATTAAAGGTGGAAGAACTAAAGAAGGAATTTGAGAACTTTAGTTATGTGGGGAATGAGACTCTGAAGGAGCTAATACCGAGATATTGTCATTTGTTGACTGAGTTGTCAAATTATGACATCAAGATTCCTATGTCCGAGTTGGTTGATAAATTTGCTGATTCTTTACCACCATATTGGAATCAACACATTGAGGTATTGAAAGAGAATGATGCTTACCAATATTGGACTATCAACGAGCTTATTCAGAAGTTGGAGAACAAAGAGTTGGAAGAGAAGAGGAAAGCTAGAGGATCACAGATTCCATAAAATCCGGAACTATATCATGCTTCTACATCCACTTCTGTGTCTGGATCAAGTGTGGCAGGTAATGTTGTGCCACATATAGCTTGTGTGTCGAGTGTCGTTGAACCTCCAAGACAACCAATCAACTATCTTGCACAAACACCAACTTATCCACCAAACTACACCACAAATTCTTACATTCCACCACAACCTCAAATGTCTACCGCATGTTATTCATCCAATACACCTCAACAACAACCTTATGTTCCTAACACATCACAAGCTTCTTCAAGCCAAAGTCCAGTTGTGTTAGAAACTTCTAACATGAATAATGTCACAGTTGAAGTTGCTCAGCAACACATTGCTTTGGTTTCTGCAATGGTTGCATCTTATAATGAACTGGTGGCGAGTCAGATTGGAAATAATAATCTGACTAACGAAGATTATGCCCAAATTGATAAGGAGGAAATGGAACTGATTGACATTCAACGGGCGTTTGCCAGTGTGATGAGAAGGGCGACGGAGTTTATTGAGAAAACCGGTAGGACTGATTTGGCAACCTCACCGAATACCACATACGGCTTCAATAAAGCCAAAGTTACTTGTTTCAACTGTGGTGGTCGAGGTCACTTTAAAAGAGAATTCACTCAACTGATGCAACAAGGTAATCGAAACCCTTTTAACTCGAACTATCAAAATCGTCAAGCACAAAATCAGGTAACCTACCATAGCCAAAACAATAACACCTATCCACAACAAAATAATTATTGAAGAAACAATAAGTACACCGGAGATTAAGACTGAGCTCCGGGGGGTTAGTACTTATGTAACTACAGGTTTAATCCTTTACCCAAACCGTTATGGTAACCCGAGAGTTTGTTAAGGTGAGTGTGATATGTATTGTGTGTGCTACGAACAAGAGATTTAAGTGGTTCGGTCGTTAATGACCTACGTCCACTGTAAGTACACCGGAATATTATTACTAACAAGAGAGAATTACAAGTAGAGAGTATAGTAGTGATGGTTGTATTTGTGAATGCCTACATGAGTAGTATCTGGCGCTATTTATAGGCTTAGTAGTGGGCTGCATGGAGAGGCCCATAAGTGACACCATTGGCTTGGACCCAACCGGGGCCCAAGCCCATGGTCCTTCTGGAAATGGCGGGAAAGGACGAGGCACTGTTGATGACATCAGGCTACAGTGTGGTCGTTGTTGTAGTTGGACACGTGGCGGCCTTCTGGTGGTGCACAGTAACGTCGTACTTGCTACAGTGTCCAGGCTATCTCTGCTGGCTGATTTGACGTCTGACAGTGGGCGAGATAATGCCTGCTGGTCACTGTTCACGACAGCGTGTACAGTGCAGCCGTTCCCCTTTTGTACTATCTGCCACATGTCCTTCTTCTGTTGGTGTATGCTCTGACACAGACCCTTATGAATCTTCCTTTTGTCATCCCTTGTACCTCCTCTGACGTGCCAAGGGAATATTCCGCGTGTGGTGGCACGCGCGTATCAGGTATTAGTTGTTGCTTATCATCTGTGCCGGCGCGCGAGGATGTTGATTGCCTGTCCTCGCGCGAGTATGCTCCTGCGCCGTGACCTGGCGCAGGGTTGTTACCTTGCGGGGATAGGGACGCCCTTCAGATTAGGCTCCCTATCCCTTCAAGTCCCCCTAGTCTAGGGCTTCTCCTGCTCGCTGATGAGGAGGTGGAGTGCTAGACTCGAAATATAGAAGTCGCGGATGAAAGCTCATCTGCTTGTGCTGTAGCCTTTGGGGGTATTGTTCTGATTTGAGAAAATTTAGGCGGGAAACGTCTTTCTCCGTTTTTCGTCAAATTTGCGCCGTGAAGGACGTTCTCCGCCCCAACGTTGCAGTGGTTGAGCGGGGAACGTCTTTTGAAAGTTTACCTCAACTTTCCGCTGGGAAGGACGTTCTCCGCCCCAACGTTGCAGTGGTTGGGCGGGGAACGTCTTTTGAAAGTTTACGTCAACTTTCCGCTGGGAAGGACGTTCTCCGCCCCAACGTTGCAGTGGTTGGGCGGGGAACGTCTTTTGAAAGTTTACGTCAACTTTCCGCTGAGAAATTTACTGCTGCTGGAGTAATTTAATGCGGGTCTGGAGTTGTGATAAATCCTAAATCATTAGCATTGAATTTGTCTCTCATAAATTGGAATAAATGCGCCTGGAATTCGAATGATCAGTTACTTCTGATGGAAGCTTAGTGGTTGCTGACGTGTCAGTGACTGTCTGGTTGTACAGACTGATACACGTCCCATCGTGGTTGCAGTTATCAATATATCGTCTGTGTCAGGAGCATGGGGTTTCACGCGTCTGACGTTTTGTCTTTATGGTTGAGATTGTGCCACGTGTCGATGGGCACGTGTTGTCTGTCAGGCGCGTGAGTTACCACGCGCCTGAATGGTTGATATTGTGAGATCTGTCGACACGTGTCGACCATCCGGCGCCTGTGTAGTGTATAACTGTCATACACTATCATCCAGGCCGTTCGTTTTTGTTGCGGACACGTGTCACCATCTCGTGCATAGAATTTGAAAAGTTGTGACGGTTTACGCTTCCCAGGTGGGTCCCTCTGTCATTAATGCGATGAGTATATAAGGATTAGCAATGTTGCTATGAACGGTTACTTTTCCTATTTCTTTCCTTCTTGCTCTCAATTTCCTCTCAACTTCCGGTCAACTTTTCCTTTGAAGTTTCCGTTTAATCTTCAAAGATCTCTCTGATCTTGAAGATTCATTGTTGAAACTTCAAGTTTCTTCCTTTCTAGAGTGTCTTCTGCTCTTGTTTCCTCTTTGTCAATCATCTCATCAACCGTTCTTTTTCACTTTGTTTGAAGATTCCGGTTGATCTTCAAGTTTTCCGGTGAGATTCCCAGGTTTTTCTTTTTTAAACTTCCACAATGTCTGACAGTCACAGCATTTCCGGTGAGGTTGTGGGTAAGGAGACGGAGGAGGTGGTGCAGGAGACCACCGTTGAGCATGGCCGAACGAAGGAGAGGAAACTCATGACCAACACATTCTGTGTTTGGGGTCAGGAGGCCTTTAACCGGTTCTGCGTTATGTATGGGATCCTCCCGGAGTGGGAGCCCATGCTTCCTTCTCCGACCAGCACCGTCTTATCTGCTGGTAGTGGCCAGCTGGCCCTTTATGAAGCCCACTTTGCCAAGTGTGGGTTCCGGCTTCCATGCACCCGTTTCCAGATAGATACCATGGTTGCCTATGGCGTCGGGCCTACTCAACTAACCGCCTTCGGGCTTCTGAGGTTAGTTCATTTTGAGGCGTCGTGCCGCGCCTTAGACATTGAACCGACTGTTGAGCGGTTCAATGTGTTTTATTTCTTGGCGCGGGATGAAATGTGGTTTTCTTTTAAGCCACGCCCCAAGGTGCCTCCCATGGCCACCCATACCCCAAAGTCCCTTCACTGGGCAAAGGAGAAGTTCTTCTTCGTGAAGAGGGGGGTCATCCCTGTTAGCCTCCCTTGGAAGATAATAGGGGATGGTCAGCGCGTGGCGGACATGCCTCTGCTTAAAGATTACAAGAAGCAGGATTGGTTCGTTGCCCTTACCGCCAACGCCACTAGGCTGGAGTTCCAGAACCTGACAGAGGGAATCTTTTTCCTTCTGGGGATGAGCCGGAACGGCATCCGGGTGGGTAAAGAGCCTTACATCGCGCAGGAGGGTAAGTATTTTATATTAGTTATTATCATTATTGCCTCCCGCGTTCCTTTCCTTATGATGTGTCATTTGCAGGTGTAAGTAAGTTTGAATTCTACGCTGCCCGCCAGGAGAAGGGCATTAAGTGGAGGCCTGTGGCGGAGGGCCAGACCTCGTGCTTGGATGCGTTGGCGGATCGTTTCTATTATCCTGACCTTTCTGCTGCGCCCAAACCTTATTGCACAACTGGTGAGTCTCCTAGCCCTTTATTTGATAGTATTTTCGGGGATGATACCGTAGGGAAGACTCCGCCGGTAGGCTCGTCCGCGGAGCGTGGTCGTTGGAAGCACGCGCCGCGGAAGCACAGGTACCGAGCCATGATTACCCTTTCTGACTCGGGTTCTTCCGTTTCAGCAGGAGAAGCTGTGAAAGGGCGTCGGCGGAGGAAGGATGGCCCACCCTCCGAGGATGAAGAGGAGGCGGAATCTTCTCAGCTGGAGAAGAGGAAGAGGCCGCGGACCGCTGGCCCGGTAAAGGAGACTCCGGTCGCGCCTGGCGCTGGAGATGGTGAGGGATCGGTTCCTGGTCCGGAACCAGTTAATGTTCCCAAGGGTCCTCTTGGGAGTGGTGGCGATGGCGGGCCCGTTTTCAGCATGGGCATTGGTGCCGCCCCTGCGCGCCAACCACTCTTCCAAAAGTTACTGAGGAAGAAGACTCCTGGTAAGTTGTTCTTTTTTCCTCCTCTCTCTTCCTTTCTATTTTTATGAGTTGTATTATTATTAATAAGTTATTGTTGATTTGCAGTGGCGCCGAAGATTGTTCCAACTGCACCTTTGTCTCCTTCCGCCGAAGCGGGTGGAAGGGAGGAGGATGCTTTGTGGAGGGAGCAGGAGCTTGCGCGGGAGCAGGCGCAGGCCGAGGAAGCCTTGCAAAAGGCTGAGGCTGAGAAGGCCGCTGCTGCCAAGCAAGCGGCAGCCGATGAAGCCCACCGCCGGGCTGAGGCGGAGAAAAAGGCTGCTGTCGATGAAGCCGCAAGAAAGGCTGAGGCAGACAAGAAGGCCGAGGCGGACCGTCTTCGCCTCCAAGAGCAAAGGTTCTTGGAGGAAAAAGCCAAGCTGGCGGAGGAGCGCGCTGCGAGGGAGCGCGCCGAAGCTGAGAGCCGGGAAATGGCTCGCGATGAAGGAGGGGATGCCTTCGAGAGGGCTCTGCTCCAGCAGGGCGCCTCTGGGGCTGGTGCGAGCGGCTCGCGTCGGGATCGGCGCGAGTCTTCCAGGGTTGGGGAATCAGCAGGAGTCTATGACGGCTCTTGTTGGTCTGGTGGTGACGCTATCTGGCGCCCTCGCTGGGCAATAAGGGAGAACACATTGTTTTCCAACTCCTTGGCTGCCGAGGAGTTTGTCAGCGAGGTGGTGCCTCCCTATGAGCGCACTCACCAGGATATGTTGAGTCGTGAAGACCTAATAGCCGCCTTGTGCGTTAACCAGGCGACTCAACTATCCATGATGGACTCGCTGCGGCGCCGTGACTCGGCGTTGTGGCGGGACATGGAGCGGGTGGAGGCGGAGAAGGCCAGCCTTGCTGAAAAAGAGGCTGCCTTCCAAGCCGAGATTGCCAAATACCGCCGCCGTGCCCATGACGCAGAGGCCAAGGTTGCCAAACTTGAAGAAGACGCGGTTGCTGACAGGCGCCGTTGGTCAGAATCATGGAAGAAGGCCAACACTGACATCTCTGATCTCAAGGAGCTTCTGTCAGTGGCGCGTGAGGAGCGGCGGACGGCGGTGAAGATGCTCGAAGAGAAGAGCAAGGCCCTCACGGAGAGGACGGCGAAGTATGTAGAGATGCGCAAGGAGCTCGAGTCTAAGGACGAAGCCCTTGTTGCGGCTACTGAACGCGTCTCTTCACTGGAGCGGGAGAGGGTCCAGGTCCTCAGTGCGAAGGAGGACCTGGAGCGGGACCTGGATTCTTATGACCAGGCTCGCCTTGCTGCTGTGAAGGAAGGTGAGGCGGCCAAGTTGCTACTGGATGAGGCTGTCACCGCCCAGTCCCAGATGCAGGACTCCATCAAATGGTTGATGACAGACGGGATGGCTGGGGTAAGTCTTCGCGCTTTCTCTGCTTTTGAGACTTGTCTTTTCCATATGCTAACTTTGTTTCTATGCGCAGGTTTTCAAGAGATTTTGGCAGGAGCCTCTGCTCGGGGACCAGGTTGCTGCCATTGCTGCCAGTGCCCAAGCCTACGGTTATGGCGAGGGCTATGAAGACGGTTTCTTGCATGCGCAAAATAATGGGCGCATCGTGGACGCGGAACACTATGGCAAGCCACTGAAGGATGAGTATGAGGCGGAACTTCAAAAGTTCGAGAAGATAGAGTTCCCCATCCTCCAAGTGCTTGCGGACTGCAACAAGAACGCGGATCCACCTGCGGCCCTTAGGTATTTTATAGAAACGTCTGATGCGCTGGCGAAAGCTTCTGGTGAGGGGACTTCCGGCGCAGCTGACCAGTGATTAGGCCTTTTAATACTTGTAACTTTTCTTTTCCTTGTAAATATAGAAGGGTTTTTAATTCCCTTTGTTAATGAAACTTTTGTTTGTTATATCGTGTTGTCTCGTCTCTAATTTACTTATTTAACCAAGTCGTCACCCAGTGTGTAAGTAAGAATTAGAGCGCGCGCTCGGCTAGACAATCCGACGTCTAAGTGTTTAACACTTTCTCGCCTTGAAGATTGTAGCGGAGGCGACTTGTGCCATTGAGTCCGACTTAGGCGCGTGATCGCCTCGCCTTGAAGACCCGTTTACCGCGTTTATGTGGTGCGCTACTCTGTTGTCCGAGTTGCAATGACTCTAGAAGACAAGAGTTGGGGCGCATGTTGTTGTTATGCGGTGTTGTAGGTCCGGCGAGTAAATCCGTCTTGAAGACTACGCTGCTTCAGTAGGCGCCCGACGTGCACGTGGCGCGCCTTGAAGGCATGCCTTGCTAGCGTGTTTGGTCCGACGTGATTTTGCCTAAGTCTTGAAGACCCTGGCGCGGAAAGTACAAGTAGAAACACAGATATAGGAAACGTTTTCATTAATGGTATGGCATGTGTAGCCATTTTAAATTACAAATAACAGCGCCGTAACTGAGCGCCGTTCCATGATCTTGGAATAGGGGTGCCATCGAGCCTTTCTAATGCGTAGGCACCTTTCCCGAGCACTTCTTGAATTTTGTAAGGGCCTTCCCAAGTTGGGGCGAGCTTCCCAGGCTTTTCGGCGTTGGAAGCTTCATTGTTGCGGAAGACGTAGTCCCCAATCTTGAAGGTTTGCTCCTTCACATGCTTGTTGTAGTATTGCTCGAGTTGGGTCTTGTAACTTGCTTCTTTTATTGCCGCGAGGTCGCGGCGTTCCTCTAACAGATCGAGGTTCATGCGGAGTTCTTTATCATTGTCGGTTGTGTTTGCCATCAATACCCTTGCCGTGGGGCAAGCTATTTCTGCGGGGATTACCGCCTCGGACCCGTATGTTAGGCTGAACGGGGTTTCGCCATTGCTTGTTTTCGTGAGGGTACGGTAGGCCCATAAGACGTGCGGCAACTCGTCTACCCACCCTGTTCGCCTGGTTCCGAGCCTTGTCTTGATGCCTTCAACGATTGTGCGGTTGGCTCTTTCTACCTGACCGTTGCCTTGCGGGTGCGCAACGGATGTGAAGATTTGCGTGACTCCCATTTGAGCCAGCCATTGTTGGAGGGCCTGGTCTTCGAATTGTGTTCCATTGTCACTGACCAGTTGCATCGGCAATCCAAACCGACAGATAATGAACTCCCAGATGAATTTCTTGACATGTGCGCCATCGATCTTTGCCAGAGGTTTCGCTTCGACCCACTTAGTGAAGTAGTCGATAGCGACGACCAAATATTTGACATTACCCGGCGCCGCCGGGAATGGTCCCACTAGGTCAATAGCCCACTTTTGGAAGGGCCAAGCCGCGGTAACTGGTACGAGATTGTTCTTTGGGCGCAAGGTGTTTGGGGCATGGCGCTGGCAGCTGTCACATTTGCGTAACTCGGTAACTGCGTCGACGTGCATGCCAGGCCAGTAATATCCTGCATTCATCAGCTTTGCCACTACCATTCTTGGGCCTGCGTGTAACCCGCATGTTCCTTCATGTATATCTTTAAGAAGAAAGGAGGCTTCTGCCGGGTCAACACAGCGCAAGAGTGGCCCCAAGTAGGAGCGGCGGTACAGGATGTCATCGGTCAGTTGATATTGCAGGGCCTTGGTTTTTATCTTCCGGGCCTCTAGTTTGTCATTGGGCAGAATTCCCGACGATAAAAAGGCTTTGATCGGTGTCATCCATGACGCGTTACCTGTTTGAGTGACATTGACCTGGCGCACGGGGACCGATGGTTTATCTCGTACTTCGACGCGGACCTCTTTTGCCATGTGCTCAAAAACCGTGGATGCCATTTTGCTGAGTGCGTCGGCGGGTTTGTTCTCGCTGCGCCGGATGTGTTCGACTGTGCATGTGTCGAACTTGCGCATGAGTTTCTTGGCTTGCTCCAGGTATAGAGCCATGGTTTCGTCTTTCGCATCGTATGCCCCGTTGATCTGCCGTGCTACCAACAAGGAGTCTACATGTGCCTCTACGTGCCTGGCCCCCATTTTTTCCGCTATGCGGAGGCCTGCCAGCAACGCTTCGTATTCCGCCTCGTTGTTTGTGCTTTTAAACTCGAGGCGGATGGCGTATGTAAACTCATGTTTGTCTGGGCTGATGAGGCGCAAACCGGCGCCAGCACCGTCTCCGTTGGAGGCGCCATCAGTGTATAAGGACCACTTTTGCGATGGGTCGTGCGCTGGCGCAGGCGATTCTTCTTCTCGGCACTCTTGAACCTTGTCGGCTGGGATCTCGGTTGCGAAGTCTGCCAATACTTGTCCCTTGATTGCGGGTCGGGGCTTATACCTGATTGTGTGCTCTCCGAGCTCAATAGCCCACTTCGCCAGTCTTCCTGACAATTCTGGTTTGGCCAAGATGTCGTTAATCCGATAGTCCGTGAGGACGTTTATCGGGTGGCCTTGGAAGTATCTGCGCAATCTTCGGGAAGCGTGAATTAAAGCTAGGACCAGCTTTTCCATTATGGTGTACCGAGTTTCCGCATCTAACAGCGTGCGGCTGATGTAATAGATAGGCGTTTGCACGCCTTTACGATCGACCATCAGGACTGCGCCGATTGCCCGCTCCGTGACTGAGAGATAGAGCGTGAGTGGCTCTTTAGGGAGCGGGGCTGTTAGTGTAGGAAGGTTCATCAAACACTGCTTCATTTGTTGAAAAGCTGACTCAGCTTCGGTTGTCCAGCGGAAGTTACTCTTCTTCAGACAATTCTTCAAGGTGTCGACAAAAGGAAATGACTTTGAAGCGTAGTTGGATAGGAAACGGTTTAGGGCGACCAGGCGGCCCATCAATGTCTGCACTTCTTTGACGGAGGCTGGAGATGGCATCCGCTCGATTGCTTGTACCTTTTCTGGGTTGGCGCGGAACCCGTCCCGCGTAACGATGACTCCCAGAAATTTCCCTTCTTCCATTCCAAACGAGCACTTGCTTGGATTTAGCTTCATGCGGACCTTTCGTAGCTGGTCAAATGTTTGTTGGATGTCTTGTAGCATGTCGGTTTCTTCCCTGCTTTTGATCACTAAATCATCGACGTACACTTCAAACCGTACGCCGATTTCTTTCACGAACGTTGTATCCATCAGGCGTTGGTATGTGGCGCCCGCATTTTTCAGGCCGAAAGGCATCTTTGTGTAGCAGAAGATACCCGCGTCTGTGCGGAACGCTGTTTTGTCTTCATCTTCTTTCGCCATTTGTATTTGGTGATATCCTTTGTAGGCGTCCAGGAAACACTTGAATCTGTATGGGGCGAGGGAGTCCACCTTCAAATCGATCCCTGGTAGGGGATAACAGTCCTTTGGGCACGCTTTGTTGATGTCTTTGTAATCGACGCACATGCGCCATCCTCCATTCGCTTTGGCGACCATGACGGGATTGGCCACCCAAGTTTGATATCTGATGGGGCGGAGGATGCCCGCATTGAGCAGCTCGGTGACTTGTTCGTTCATGGCCTTTGTTTTCTCCGGGCCCATACTTCTCTTCTTCTGTACAATTGGCTCTGCGGAACGATATACATTAAGCCTGTGTTCCGCTATGTCCCGCGGAACACCCACCATATCTGCCGGTTGCCATGCAAAAATGTCTATATTGTTGATCAGAAGTTGCTTCAAATGATTTCGTATGGATTCGGAGATTACATGGCCAATGGTCACCGTTTGCTCCGGAAATTTGGGGTTGAGCGCCCATTTTTCCGGCTCTGTGCGGGCATTTGTCTTGACCATCTTTGGCGGCTTGGCTGTCTCCGTGACATGGCAATCTTTGTTCCCCCGGATGAAGGCAACGCCTGTTTTGGTGGGAAAACCAACCATTGTGTGTGCCGTGGAGGCGTTGGCGTTGAAGTGAGCAATGCCTTCTCTTCCTAGGAGTATGTCATGGTTTGATGTGGCTGGTAGGACCATGAAGTCGCATATTTATGTGCGCTCGTGTGTACCATCCGTCCATGTTACAGGCAAAGAGAGCATGCCGCGGGGCATGATGGTTTCATGGATGAAACCAGAGATTGGCTCATTGACCGGAATGAGCTTCGCCTTGTCTTCTTCATCTAGCTGTTGAAAACATTGGTCATACATGATATCTGTGCTGCTGCCGCCGTCTAAAAACATGTACCGCGTGCGGTAATGTCCAAAGACGGCAGTGATTACTAGTGGAGCTGTGCAAGAGGCGCCACCTCTGACCCTTGGCATGAGGATGTCTACCTCCTTCCAGGAGTCGTCTAGAGGCTGTATTCGGGTGCGATTCCCATGTTGGTGTTCTTACCCCGCCGTGTCATGTTGCATTGATGGCGGGGAATTAGTGTTGCAGCATGGGTGTTAAGGTCGCGGATCTTCTTCCGTGACCCCTCGCCTTGGGTTTCCTCGTTTCCTTGGCTTTTGCCAGCTCGGTGAACATTTTTAACCAAGTGGCCGAGCTGGCCTGATTTCAGCGCTGCCTCTATCTCCATTTTTAGACTATAACAGTTGTCTGTGAGATGGCCGTAGTCATTATGGTACTCACAGAACTTGCTACGGTCTACATTTCGGCGCTTCCCCAGGGGGTTAGGCTCCTTGAGTGTGACCTGCTCGGTCTTCAAGACCTGTGAAGGAGTTTTAGTTAACGGAGTCCAATCGTGGTTTTTCTTGGAGTGTCCACGTTGTTCTCGCGTTTGCTTCGAGCTGATGATTTGGCGGGCGTCCCCTGCGGGTGAATATTTCCCCTCGTCGGTGGCGCCCGAGATGCGGCTCCAAACAGATTTGTTTTTGTGTTTACTATTATTATTATGGTGTTGTGGTTGGAAGCCGTGTAGTTGATTAAAAGATCTTTCGGAGGATGCATATATCTTTGCTGAGCGAATGAGTTCATCCCAGGATTCTGGGATGCCATCCTTGCCAGTTAGACATTTCATGAGATCTGGGCTGCGCACATTGTGAATGAACGCGGCCCGGGTGAGCTCCTCCCCACAGCCTATTTGCAAGGCCTCCTTGTTGAAACGGACGATGTAGTCCTCAATTGTCTCATGATCATAGCGACGACATAGCAAGATGTGTGCTTTGTCCTTCTTGTGTTTCCGCAAATGTGAGAAGTGACTGCCAAACTTTTCTGTAAGGTCGTCGAAATCTTTTACGCTTCCCGCCGGGAGGTTGTCGAACCACACCCGGGCGGCACCCGTGAGGGTTTGAGCGAAAAGATGACACCATACTTGGACGGGCCAGTCTACGGACATACCTGCGCACTCAAAGTCGTGCACATGGTCGTCGGGATCACGCAGGCCATCGTATCTACCGATGCTGCTTGGAAGTTTGGCCTTCCTGGGTATTTTGGCAGCCGCGATGCGGGCGACAAACTTGGATTTCTCGGCAAAAGCTTTTGGTCGAAATGGTTTGACCAAGTCATCGTCTATCTCACTGTCTCGCGACGTGGGAGTGTATTTCTTCCCTTTGTTCCCAGAGTCGCTGCTTGACGATTCATAACAGTCTGGCTCGTCACGTGATTTGGCGTAGCCCCGAGCTCTGACGTTTCCGCCGAGCTCCCCGCTACGACCGTCACCGTGACCGGCCGTATCTTTCTTCTTGTACTTTGCTTTTGACGGAGTATCAAAAGCAAGTGCTTTACCTTTCTTTTTTGCTTGCTGCAACAGTTTTCGTTGATAGATTGCAGCACTTCTGGCATTCTGACGGAGGAGCCACTGGTCTGGGTCCTCCTCGGAGAGTTCTTGACTGTTGTCATCTGACTCGACATCACGGATTTCAACAGCTGATCTGTCGAGCCGGGATGTCGGTTGTTTGACGACAGTGTTAGGTGTGATTTGGTTGTCCGGCTGTTGGACATCTTCGTCTCCGGCTCGGTGCATGCCGGAGGTGTTAGGGTTGGGTTCAGCCATGGGTGGGTTAAAAGATGGGTGAAAAGAGCTGTTCTAACCGTTGGATGGCGCCAATGAAGAAACAATAAGTACACCGGAGATTAAGACTGAGCTCCGGGGGGTTAGTACTTATGTAACTACAGGTTTAATCCTTTACCCAAACCGTTATGGTAACCCGAGAGTTTGTTAAGGTGAGTGTGATATGTATTGTGTGTGCTACGAACAAGAGATTTAAGTGGTTCGGTCGTTAATGACCTACGTCCACTGTAAGTACACCGGAATATTATTACTAACAAGAGAGAATTACAAGTAGAGAGTATAGTAGTGATGGTTGTATTTGTGAATGCCTACATGAGTAGTATCTGGCGCTATTTATAGGCTTAGTAGTGGGCTGCATGGAGAGGCCCATAAGTGACACCATTGGCTGGACCCAACCGGGGCCCAAGCCCATGGTCCTTCTGGAAATGGCGGGAAAGGACGAGGCACTGTTGATGACATCAGGCTACAGTGTGGTCGTTGTTGTAGTTGGACACGTGGCGGCCTTCTGGTGGTGCACAGTAACGTCGTACTTGCTACAGTGTCCAGGCTATCTCTGCTGGCTGATTTGACGTCTGACAGTGGGCGAGATAATGCCTGCTGGTCACTGTTCACGACAGCGTGTACAGTGCAGCCGTTCCCCTTTTGTACTATCTGCCACATGTCCTTCTTCTGTTGGTGTATGCTCTGACACAGACCCTTATGAATCTTCCTTTTGTCATCCCTTGTACCTCCTCTGACGTGCCAAGGGAATATTCCGCGTGTGGTGGCACGCGCGTATCAGGTATTAGTTGTTGCTTATCATCTGTGCCGGCGCGCGAGGATGTTGATTGCCTGTCCTCGCGCGAGTATGCTTCTGCGCCGTGACCTGGCGCAGGGTTGTTACCTTGCGGGGATAGGGACGCCCTTCAGATTAGGCTCCCTATCCCTTCAATTATCAAAACCGACAAAGAACCTCAAATAATATCTCCACTAGACAAACAACTACACCCAACCAAACTCAAACTCCAAATAACCCAACCAGAACCATTATTCCTATTTCCACACCAAACAGCTAAACCGAAACCCAAAATCAGGCTTTGGTGATACAAAAGGATGAAGGTTATGACTGAACGGGGATGCAACTGGGAGTTGAGGAGATAACATCTGGGAATGTAGCGTGTTTTGCTAATGAGATGGATATTGAGGAGCCGGTGATAGATGAACAAGTTTTGGATTCTGAGAAGGTGTCTGAGGTAGTGATTGAGGAGATAGTCGAAGATTCTCAGATTTCTGTTACTGAGAAGGTTGAAGAGTTTACAGAAGAGAAGGTTTCAGGAACTATTATTGACTTTGTCACTGAAGTTCCTGATGAACCCGAATCTGTGTATTCCGACTCTGAGAGTGAAGCTGATTTAGAAGCAAGTGCGAATTCTTTGGAAGATGATATTGATCATCTGCTAGCCGAAGCCGATTTCTTGATGACCAGGAAATCTTGTATTGTTGATGATGCCTTCACTAAGATCGATTATTCAAAGTTCTTTACAGGGAAGGAGGCTCATTTTGCGCTTATGGCTATGACTGATGCACTAAAACCGGTAAGTTCTGACTCCACTATTGACATGAATAGTGATAAGTATTGTGGTACTTGCGATAGATTGACTGAGGAAAACAAGCAACTCAGGGTTAACCTTGAGAGTGCTAGAATCAACATTCAATCTCTTCGTAAGGATTTATTTGGGTTCAACAAAACACTTGAAGGGTATAAAAAGGACATTTCTGAACTAAAGAAAAGCCTTGCTTTAAAACAACTTGCCATTAACAATTATATAAATGAACTTGAAAACACTAAACTGGAAATGGCAACTGTCAAGTGTTTTGCTGAAATGGTCAATAAGAAGTTAGAGAGTTATAAGCACATAGCTTATGTTGTTGACCACATTATTGAGGAACCATCACATTTTAGTAGTGCAAACTACAAATCTATTCCTTCTCAGTGTTGTTTGAGAATCATAACTTCAACACAGTAACACCTGAGAGTTCAGTTAGGTCGGACTCCACATCAGACACTGAATCTAATACTTCAAGTATTGGAGATCCATATTCTGATGTGAGACCGATTCTCGGACTGAATGATGAGGGAGTGGTCGCGGTGACGGATGATTTAGACACTGAAGATGAGAAACCAAAAGAAGGCAGTGATGTTCCTTTGGAAAATCACATTATCACTATTGAACCAGTGTCGCCCTCTCAGTTTTCTCATCCTCAGGCTAATTCACACAGATAGAATCAATCAATTACTCAGAATGTGAAAAAGATTGAGAAAGATGATTCAGTTGACAAACCCGTCAATGTTTTCTATCAGATGGAAGGATCCGATAAGATCATCTCTGACGAGGAGTATCCGATAAAGTTTGCAAATTATTCAAAGATTGATAAAATATGGCAGGAAAGTACAATTTGGTTTCCTAAACACGAGAGGACCAATGACTTTCCTTCAGAACTTTTGAAGAAATTGCATTGTGATTACCCCAAAGAACCTAAGGTTCATGTAATTGAATTCATAAAGCCTAAAGAAAAGGCGAATGCATTTCTAGAGCCGGCTTACTCAATGGACCCAGCTCCAATGAGTTTGAGACGTAGATGTGTTGATAATCAGTTTCCGATCACTTCATATGCTAAGCCGGGAGCTAAGAATGTATTTGAAGAGTACCGTGCATGCTACAAATGCGGAGAGAGGGGGCATTTACTTGCTCACTGCCCGTATGTGCGACACAAAAGGCACGAAGTTGAGCATAGGCAACATATCAAAGTTCAGTCGATAATCATCGATATCCACAACAACACTTTATCCTCAAAGACCACCTTTTTACAATCAAAGTCGATATTTTCAAAAGAGGGAAAGTCGTCAGGTTGTCTATGATCATCGAAACAAGATTGCCATGGAGAAACATTTAAAGAAACAAGTGGTGAACTCAACTAATGACAGACAAAAGGTTGTTCCTAAACCTGCTGTTAAGTCACAAGTTGGACCTAAATCTGTTAAATCAGAGAACGTAACCAAGAAAGTTTCGTTTGAGAATGACACTAAGAAACCTGCTGTGACCCAAAAGTCTTAGATTAGGATTCTTAAACGTTCTGAACAACTTTGGTCACCGGTGGGTTCTCCAGGTGCTTCCACCTCAACTGCAAATGAGAAAGTTAAAGAAGAGAAAGGTTTGAACGATCATAAAAAAGGTCAATTCTAAACCTAAAGTTGTTGAAAATGATTCTTTGAAGCTTAATGTTCAAAGACCCAAGACCAAGCACGCTTGGGTCCCCCGAAAAATCTAATCATTTATTTGATTGGTGCAGGGAGCTCCAGCTGGCCCTGTTAGCAGTCTTTTGATTGTTGATAGTGGAGCTTCTGGGCACATGACCGGAGACTTAACGCTTTTATTCAACATAAAAAATGTGAATGGAGGATATGTAGCGTTTGCGGGTAATAAAGGAGGTTATATAACAATGGAAGGAAGTGTGAGCAATGGGATAGTAAGCTTTGAGAGGATTTCTTACGTGAAGCAGATTGATTATAATCTGTTAAGTGTTAGTAAGATTTGTGACAAGTAGTTTTCTGTACACTTTGATGATAAATCTTGCTATATTCTGAAACCCGGTTTTGTCATTCCAAAAGAATGGATTATGTTGAGAGCACCAAGAGTAAACAACTTGTATATTCTTGATATGAGCAAGGCGATGACAACCCAGGGCCAAGTTATGTGTTTTCTCTCCAAGGATACAGAAAAAGAATCGATTATGTGGCATAGGAGGATAGGACATATTCACCTAAGAAAAATGAATCATCTGGTGAAGAATGGGCTCGTAGAAGGGGTTAATGTGAAGCATTTTCATCTCAACGATAAATGTGTGAGTTGCAAGAAGGGCAAACAGCACAAACAGTCCCACAAATCAAAGAAAGTGAATTCTGTAGATATGCCACTTAAGCGTTTGCATATGGACCTTTTCGAACCTGTCAAGCGTAAAAGTTATGCTGGAGAACTTTACAGTCTTGTGGTTACTGATGATTATTCTAGATTTTCGTGGGTGTTGTGTTTGCAACACAAAAGCGACACGTTTAATAATTTGAACGTTCTGTTCACCCGTTTGGAGAATGTTTACGGATTGAAGATCAAAAGGATTCGTAATGATAACGGGACGGAGTTCAAGAATACTCAAATGGATGCACTTTGTGAACATAAGGGAATTCATCATGAATATAGTGCTCTGTACACTCCACAACAGAACGGTGTTGCCAAAAGGAAAAACAGGACTCTAATCGATACGGCACGGACAATGCTTGCGGATTCGAATCATCCAGTAATGTTCTGGAATGAAGCTATTTACGCAGCTTGTTATACATTGAATCGTGTATTAACAGTGAAGAAATTTCGCAAAACTTCTTATGAAATGTTGAATAGACGAAAGCTGAATCTGGAGTATCTAGAATCATTTGGAACGCCTTGTATGATGTTGAATCCGACTGAGAAGTTTGCAACAAAAGCTGAAGAGGGATACTTTGTTGGATATGCAACCCCGCTCAAACGGGTATTCAACAAACGAACTCGACAGGTAGAGGAGTGGGCTAACGTTGAAGTTCAACGATATACTCAGAACGTACAGGGAACCGGTCCAGATTGGATGTTTGATTATAAAGATTTCTTTGAATCATTCAATCTAGATAACTTAGTTGAAGAGGCTGTATTAAGACTTTATTACGAGTATGAAAACGCAGTAACATCACTGTTGGTGCGTCCGATCACCGTAACTCCTCCAACCGCTTCTAATGATACAAATGTTCCTGCTAATGAAGAAGAAGTGTTCCAAGAAGCTTCAACAACTCTTAATTCATCTGAATCGTAAGATGATAATGAATTCACCAGTGAAGCTATTCTAGATCATGTTTCGGAGGAACCACCAGTGAACCCAAAACCAGATGTTGCTTCATCATCAAATATGGGTAATGATCTGGATACGGCAGAGAATCTATCTACTAAAACTGGAGTTCAAGTTCCTGATTATCCGGAATCTCGGATACATCAGATTCATCCACTTGAGCAAGTTATTGGTGATCCCGGAAGCAGTGCCATGACTAGAGGACAACTTTGAAGAGCAACTTCACATGATAATATTGGAGCCCTAGCCCTTTATGCTAAAATTCAAAAATATGGTTGTTAAAATGACTGGTCCTTTGCTTGTTATGTTTCGCAGGTGAAGCCGCGGACATACAAAGATGCTCTTTTGGATTATGCTTGGGTTGAAGCGATGCAAGAAGAATTATTGCAGTTTCAGAAGCTGGGAGTCTGGACACTTAAAGATTTACCTCCATGGAGAAAGAAGATTGGTACAAAATGGGTGTTTAAGTGTAAGAAAGACGATAGACGGGTAATCGTACGAAACAACGCTCATCTGGTCGTTCAAGGATTTAGCCAAATGGAAGGAATCGACTACAACGAAGTTTATACACCTGTAGCACGTATAGAAGCTATCCGAATGTTTCTAGCATTTGCTTCCTATAAGAAATTCAAGGTGTATCAAATGGATGTGAAGAGCGTGTTTTTGTATGGTGTGGTCAAGGAACAGGTTTACGTTGGTCAACCACCAGGCTTTGTAGATCCTATCCACCGGGATAAGGCTTACGTTTTGAACAAAGCACTTTACGGGTTGCACCAATCTCCACGCCAATGGTATGAGGAGCTGAGAACGTACCTACTTTCGAAAGGATTCAAACGAGGTTTCGTCGACTGTACCCTTTTCACAAAAAGAACAGAGGGTGACTTGCTTCTCGTTCAGATATATGTTGACGATATTATTTTTGGCTCTACGAACGAACTTTTGTTCAGAGAATTTGAAAGAGTTATGCAGGAGAAGTTCGAGATGAGTGCAATGGGAGAAATGCAGTTTTTCCTAGGATTGCAGGTGGACCAATTGCCAATGGGCATTTTTATTCATCAGAAGAAATACGTATCTGACGTCTTGAGCCGATTCCAGATGGAAGATTCTAAGCCTATGGATACCCCGATATAACCTAATCACGGGATTGGAGTTGACGCTAAGGGGGAGCTCATTGATCCATTCACTTATCGAGCCATAGTCGGATAATTGATGTACCTGACTGAATCTCGTCCAGAAATTATGTTCGCAACATGTCTCTGTGCACGATTCCAATCGAAGCCGAAACAGAGTCATCTAACAGCCGTCAAACGAATCCTTAGATATCTGAAGGGTTGTCCGTCGAGAGGACTTTGGTACCCTAATGATGATAATTTTGACTTTGTTGCTTTCAGTGATGCAGATTTTGGTGGCTGTGACAAAGACAGTAAATCCACAACAGCTGGATGCCAATTCTTTGGGAGCAGGCTCGTGACCTGGCAGTGTAAGAAGCAGACGGCGGTCACTCTATCTACTTGTGAAGCATAATATGTAGCAGCCTCTAGTTGTTGCTCACAGGTTATGTGGATTCAACAGCAGATGAGAGATTACGCTTTGAAATATCTTAAAACCCCAATTTATTGTGATAATGAAGCCACTATCGCATTCACGAAAGACATGAACAATCACTCTAAGGCTAAACATATCCGGATTAAGTATCACTTTATCCGTGATTGTTATGCTAAAGGGTTGATCGGCATGGTCAAAATCCATACTGATTACCAACGTGCTGATCTTTTTACCAAGGCTTTTGATAGATCTCGATTTGAATTTTTATTAAAAGCTAACGGTATAAAAGAGAAACAAGACTAATCGTCACCTCGGTTTATCAATTTTTAGTTTTAGTTTTTATTGTTTTTCAAAAAAATCAAAAATCCAAAAATATGTTTTATATTTTAGGGGGAGTCTTTAGATTTTCAGAAAAAACAAAAACATTGAAAAACCAAAAAGCCCTAAAAATCAGAAAAACCCAAAATGATTTTCCAGGATTAAAAGAGGAAATGATAGTACATCAGTGGGGATCTGACACATGCTAAAGATTTTAAATGTTATATAAGGCGTGTGTTGAATCTGTGTGATGTGCTGGTTGGCTTCGTAGACCTATTACTGCGTGTTTGATACATACATATCAAACGAATTGTTATGTGGATGAACACCTCATGGGCATATGGTCTTAGTACCGTAATTTCGTTTGATAGGGTTTTTGTACAAAATTCGGAGGTTTCGGGTTGTTATGTTATTAGTTATCTGGGGATAGCCTATCTGATCTTCTGTCGTAAGATTTTACGAACCTAGATCAGACAGGGTATCTTTATAAAAGAGCTTTAATGCCAAAACCTAAAGTTACCGAATTGAGGAACTTTCAATATATGACGCTAATCAAAGATTATCTAATGCATCGTATCTAATCATTGATGCAAATCGTGATTGATATAAGCCCTCAACCTGGAAGAGTGTACATGTTACTTTGTAGCATTGAGTTGCTGAGTTGTACACCTCTGTGCTTCAATACCTTGAAAATTACAGATAACGAAAGCATAATCACGCGTTACAATGAGTCTTTGTACAAAATTCCTTGATACGGGAGTATGTCGTGTGTGTGGGAACCACAGACAACTTAGTTTATAATATACATAGCCGTATCAAGCACTGCACAACACTCTGCATGTGAGCTTATGTGGATAACAATATCAGCAATTGCCAGATCACACATTGTCTTTAATGATAATAAACACTAAAGATCAACGGTGTGATCAGATTTCTCAAAAACTAATATGATCCTCTTACCGGAAATCACAAATCATCTACTGCTTTGTGTTTACATTTTCGCATTTTACATTTTATTGTCAAGATATCAAAAACTCAAAAAGATTTTAGATGTGTTTTAACAAAAATTTCAGAAAATCCAAAAGATTTTACATTTCTGATTTATTTTTGATAACCGATGGTGTTTTGATGGTGATTTTCTGAAGTTTGGCTGACCATTTAAGTTTTGTGACTTTTAAATGCAAAATGATGAATGTGTGAAAGTGAAAAAGTTTGAAAATGTTAAAACGGGATTCGATTTTGATATTTGGTAAAAATTTCAGTTTTTCCATTTGTTCATTCGCCCCTTCGATGGGTCGAAGGTACAAATGTAGCTACATTCGAACCTCTTAAAAATGTCGAAGGAGAATGCTCACTTGAAAATCTTTCATTCGAGTTCTTTAGTTTTTCATTCAAGCCTTTCATAGGGTCGAAGGAAATTAAAGCTTCTCCTTCGAACCCTAATATAGGTCGAAGGTAGGGTCCTATATATACCAGTTTCTCATTCGAACCTTCATTCTGAAAAAAAAATTCAAAATTCTGATTTGGGAAGGGAATTTTCATCTTGATTTCTAGATTATACCATTGTGATCCTTAGCTTGTGCTGATCATTTTAATACCAAATTTACAGGTATTCACTGGATAATTGTATCAGAATCATTGATATACAGTTTCGAACCCTTGAACCATAATTTGACCATTGAAATAGATTGTTTTGATGAAATTGATGTTGGCAAATCAGTTATCATCAGTTTTAGGGGGGGGGAGTAAACCAAAATCTGGACTAATAACTGTTTAATCAACATAATCGATTGTTTAAAACCTATTAAACCTAGATTTTGAATAAAAACCAACGAAAACTGATTGATAATTAAAATTGATTGTTTAGTTTTGATAATCGGCCATATTAGATGGTATTCGAACAAAAATTTGATGTTTAAATGAACTGAAATCGATTTTGATAATTTCTGGTCAAGAACATGTACATTCGACCAAATTCATAGGGTCGAATGTAGCTGAAAACGGTCGAATGTAGGATTTTGGTCGAATGAACAAGTTTTTCAAAACATTTCCACATTCGAACCAATTTTGTACATTCGAACCACAGAATTTCTTCATTCGAACCCATGTTAGGATCGAAGGAAGAACTTTTGACCAAATTTCTAATTTTATCCGATTTTGACGAATTTTCATATTTTTGTTTTGCATATTTCAAAATGGCTGAACAACAACATAATCCAGAGAAACAGACTACAGAACCAGAGAAACCGAAGGAGTTGATTTTTGAAGCAGATCATAATTGTTGTGCGTATATAGGCGAGGTGAAACAACATGTAGCCTTCACTGGGATTGTAGATTTTCTCAGACATTGCAGAGTTTTGTACGCCATTGCTACTCCAATTTCTATTTATAGAGATCATCAAGTAGAATTCTGGGAGAACGTTGTTATAGAGTTTTGAGAAAACAAGACGGTAATCAGAAGCAAAATACATGGCGAATTGGTGTTAGTTACTGAACAAGATATCCGGGAAGCACTTATTTTGATGATTCTCCGACAGATCCGAGGAAGTTATCATGGATTAAGCAGAGACTATGTTTTCTCAGGATGAAATACAACGGTCCTATCACTGACGGTCTATTGCATAAGGCGAAGCTGTGTCCATAATTCAAGTATCTTGCATATGTGGTTTTACATGTTTTCGGACCAGTTCGTGGTGGATATGACGTGATGAGAAGCAGTATAAGTTCGTTATTGGTTGCTTTGATTTTGAACAAACCATTTAACGTGTCTGGAATGATTTTTGATCACATGCTTGAAGTTCTGAAAGGGTTGAAGGTTGACAAGTTTCTCATGTATCCAAGGTTTCTGCAAATGATTTTTAACAAGAAGTATTCTACTCTGAGGAAAGATCCGACACAAGTTTTGGTTCAGCATCATATGAATTTGAGTACACTAAGCAGGATGAAAGCGTATAAGGGTGTTCCAGAGAATGAGAGACCACCTCACAAGAATCTATTTGGTCACTTGATTAATCCAGGTTATAAGGATCCAGGTGAGAACAAGGCAAGGAATGATGGTAGTGAATCTGATGTTGATAATCCTTTACATGTTGTTGATCCTGAAGCAAAAAGGAAGAGACAGGTTATCAACAAAGGTGCAAAGTCTGGAAAGGGAAAGGCTAAGATTGTTGAAGAAGCCGCACCTAAGAGACATAAAACCATGGCTAGAAAGAAAAAGTCTGGTAAAACCAAGACATTATTAGTTGATGAGGAGTCTGCTGATTCTGAGGAGACTCAAGACAATGAAGAATGGGATTCAGGAAACGAAACTGTTAAATCCACCAAGCCCAAGGCCACTGAGGCTGGTGAGATTGAAAGTCTGAATAAGTCGATTGAAGAACAACAACAAAAGAGTCCAATAGTTGTTGAAGAAGGAGAACTTGGACTGGAGAATTTAGATTTTGTTGGATCTCCAGTTGCTGGTGAAAAGATTCTTAAGCCAAAATTCAAGTCAATGGCTAAGAAGTCTAATCCTAAACAGAAGAGAGACAGGGAGATTGAGATTTTAGTTGCGGGAAAGAAAGTTCCTGATATTGGTAGCTCGTAAGCTGCTACACCTGTGACATCCCCATTAGCGAAGAAATCTAAGAAATCTGCTACAGATACAACAGTTAATCCTTATGCAGATTTCGAAGCTACTTTGGAAAGTGTGTTGAATAAGTTTAAGAAGAAGAAATCTCATGTTTTTGAGGCTTCTACACCTCAGATTACTGTGTCTAGTGATGTGATGGATGCAGTTAATCAAAAGCTTGCTGATATGATAAAAGTGATTAACCAGCAACAGCAGGAGATAGAATAGCTGAGAAAGAATGACAAGAAGATGTTAGAGGTTGTTGTATCTTCCCAAGAAAGTCAAGAGGCATTGGAAGCAAAGATTAAACAACTTCAGGAAGAAAATCAGACATTCTTATTGCACGAACAGAGAAACATACGAAGAATCATTACTATGAGCCTTGAGAACAAGAAGATGAGAACGAACAATAAGAGTATAATGAGACTTATTGATGAGTTATATGAGAAAGCTCCACAATTGAAAGCTGGAGAAGAGGATAAAGAACCTAAAGAAGAAGAAGTTGATTTTGAACAATCTAAGTCTGAAGATGAGGATGAAGATGATGATGAGGATTTGGATCAGGATGCTGGTGATGCTCCTGAGAAAAATAAAAATGATGATAATGACGGTTCTAGAGAAGGTTCTGGTGATGACAGTTCTGCTGATGATGATGATACAGATAAGTATCGGTATAAGAAGAGGGAATCTGATAGAGATGCAGGTGAATCTAGCTCGAAGAAAGAACCTGGTGGAAATACTAATGATGATAGTATTTTCTAGACTGACAAGATTAGAGCTTTATCAGATGATGACAAGAAGTTATATCATCAGATATTAACACAGAAAGTGTGGACGATTGAGCTGACTGGAAAGTTTCCAGAGATATTCGAACCTGATGATATGAGATATGAATTAGAGTACAATGATCCTGATTTAGAGGATGGTTAATTTTCTGCAGCTGTTGCTAAGGAAATTCTTGTAGGTTTGGCAAAACAGGTCGGTAAATCTCTTAAAGAATTGATGAATGATAATCAAATTCCAAACATTCCTGAAAGAGAAGCTAGAACTCATTCTGATGATAAAGATACACCAGTGTTTGAGGATATAGAGATTGAGGATATTACAAGTGAAGAATATCCTGAATACTTCAAAGACAAACAGGATGATGCATTTCCTGAATTTACTGAAGATGTATTAGAACAGGCTAAGAAACTTACACAGACGAAGAGCGAAACTTTCGTTAATGAAGTGTTTAAGAATGCAGATAATCAGAAGCCAAATGTTGAACAATCTGATGATCTGAAGAGTTTGTTAAGAAAGCTTAAAGAAAAGAAGCTAACCGACCCAAGACTGAAGTTCAGGGTAGTTTCTACAAGTATCGCAATGAATTGTTTAAAGGAAAAGCTCTTGGTCGGAAGTATCTGAGACAGTTAAGGTGCGTTGCTGTGAAATGGGAAAAAGGGATTCTGTACTTTGACAGATTCCATGAAATCAAGACGCTACCTTACTGGGCTGTGCGAGATATCTGCCGACATACTATGACTGGAGCAATTGTGAACAATGATGCAGTTGGTTATATCGCAGATCGTATGGCAAGAGAAAGCAGAACTAATTGGAACGTGTTCAGGCCGCAGTATCCTAAAAGGCTAGTTCATAAGGAGATTGATCAAATCATTGGGCTGAACAAGGTGACGTTAAAGTACAAACCACCAACAGTGCTGAAGCATATTCCGTTGATGCCGATTCAACAACACTTCAGTAAGGAATTTGTCATGTGGTACTACGATTGGAGAACCGCAGAAGCTGTCATGTTATTGAAGGACAAACGGGATTAATATAAGAAGATCCATATCTTTGACCCCATGTGGCTGATAAATTGTTCGTATGAGGATATTATCATGCTGTATTACAATCCTATATACTGTGAAGAGAAGGATCGTGAACAAGCGCTGAAATACCATCGTGTGGTATGCTTGTGTTTTGCATGGGATGTCAATGCAGGGTGTGATTACGATAAGAAGTTGGGAAAGTTTGTGAAGATTCAGAAAGTGAAGAAGAAGGTGAAACCAACTTTCGAGCCGGTAATGACGAAAGAGCAGAAGACGAATTTGTGCATCAAGCTGATGAACAAGACACTTGATTACGAACGCCAACGACAACAATCCAAGCAATAGTTGAGGGGGAGTTTGTAGATGCATATTTGCGACTAATGCTTTGGATTGGATAAATAAAGTGTTTTGTTTGATTTCGAGAGGTCGAAGGTGATTATGAATGGTCGAAGGAAGATGCAGTTTGGTCGAAGGTAGAGATTCAAGACAGAAGACTGATTCGAGCTTACTTACAGGTCGAAGGTGCTCATTCGACCTCATCGAGAGGTCGAATGTAGACTAGTATATAAGCTTGACATTTTGATAACTTTATAACTTTTGCCATTTTGAGTCTTGCGTCTGGTCTAGGAATTCTCTCTGTGTTTTAACCTTCCTGATCTTGATTTATTAACTTGTAATCTCAATTGTAAAGATCTTTAATCAAGTTTATTAATGAGAATGAATATTGAAAAGGTACTTTTGTGTGTTTGATTTGATTCGTATCATATTGTAAACAAACTAGGGTTTCCACACCTGGTTTTGTTAGACTTGTATGATCGCCTAAACGTTTTTGCTAAAACCGATCCGTCTACAAAGAACAAATGTCATGGTAAGCAGAAACGTATAAAGTCCAACAAGGAAAAACAAGTTAGTCGATCCGGCAAAAGGAAGAGAACCTGTGCCATATGCGGAGAGAAAGGCCATGATCGACGAAAACATGCGAAGGAGGGTGCTTCAACACAGCCACAAGGTGAACCAAATGACCAGAATGTAGAAGATGACTTTGATGATAACGAAGAGATTGAATTAGAAGATTTTGATGATGAGGAGTTGTCTTAGATATGTGTTGTTCTTTGTAAATTTAAATAGTTAACTAGTGCGTCTGAAGTAACTAAACGTGCGTTTGTTTTGATTTTTTATTTCAGTTGAATATATGGGTGCGTCTGTTTATAACATAAGTGCGTCCAAAGATAAACCTAAAGTGCGTCCAAAATAGCTAATAAGTGCGTCTAATTTCATTAATATTTAAAGTCCATACAAGTTACAGACCACCATTACACCATCAACCACAAAAGCCATCACCACCACCATTACACCCACCATCACCACCACCATCAAAAACCACAAAAACCATCACTCAAACCACCACCGTAATATAATAAAATAAAAAGATATACAAACACAAAAAAAAACCACTGCAAAAACCACCATCACTTGCCACCCAAGATTACATCCATTGCCTTCTTTTTTGCTGCCATGTTCTTCATGATGCAAATCTCTGTGTTGCTAAGTGCTTGGCAGATGAGATTATCAAAAGATGCTTGTGTCTGGAGTTGCTCAATAGCTGCATCCCTGAATGGTGTTTTTTCTTCATTCAGCAGCTTCTCAATCAGATCCAAGTTCTTCACATATTCCCTTTGCACCTCATTTTGTGCTCCTAAAACTACACATGATGAGTTGATGCCATCTCTTACTTCTGAGATGCAATCTACCATGATCATTGTTTTGACTTGAAGATTGTTGATTGCATCAATGTGGTTTTCTGCATTTTTTTTAGGTTTTCAGTTTCTGTATGTGACTCACTATGTATCTTTGATATTGTTTTTATAGAACAAAAAAAAGTAAATTAGGTGGTGGTAGTTGAATATTGAATCTCAGGAATTAACTATATTTATTAGCAGTCAAATCATGGTTAGTAGATAGCAAGATTTTTTGAATTTTTTACCAAATAAATAATCATCTATATTGATAGGTTGACGTTTTACTATTAATAAGAGATGTAACTTGCATTTTTCATCATTACATGTACGTACAACATAAAAAAAACAATCTGTGTATTTTTGTCAATAACGTGCGTTTAAATAATACAATACGTGCGCTTAAATTTTAAAAAGTGTGTTTAAATATAATAAACGTGCGTTTTAAAGATAAGTTATTATTGTTGTTTGTTAGTTCTACCAGTGACCTTTAAACGCACCGTATACCTTAATACATATATAAAGTGCGTTTAAACAGAAACTGTTTACAAGTTAATTATCTTAATTTTCTGAAACTTTTTTGAAAGCCATTTTTTTCTTTAATTCTTCTTCTATTATAAAAAATCGTAAGTTTCTATGAATAATACATTCGTTGATAGTGATTTTTGAATATGATTGACTGATTTTATCAATCGAGTTGTAATACTCTGTTTTCTTGTTCTTCTGCAAATACGTTTAGATTTTGATTGTAATCGAATGTTTTGAATGTTTAATGATTCCAATCGTTTTAATTGAATTGAATCAATGAAAAATCAGTTTCAATCGTTGGAAATTTTGCTTTCGAATACATCTGTTGTTACAATTCAAAAAAATTTAAACACGTTTTTCCTAGTTTGCCCTCGGTTAGATTAACCCAAATATGATTAGGGTTGTTAATTACCATCTTGCCACCGCCAAAATCTAATGGTTGAGAATGTTTCTTACGCTTTGTACGTTATCTCTTCCCATTATTTATATACGTAATATTTGTCCCAATATATGCAAATAAAATATGACTAGTCCGCTTTATCACATAAAAATTTAACACTAAGTTTAATAGTAAAACCCTAAGTCGTAACGTGACAGCCTTGACTTCTTTATGTTTGAAAGTGTAGGGTCCTTGCCCTCTTCTCCATTAATCATGACTATAAATAATACAAGGTGGTTCCACAAAATATGGCAACTGATAATTACAATGATGACCATTAATATAATTACAATTTACTATAAATATATATGTGCTATTACACCCCCGCAGTCGAAGCGGGAGGGGACCGTATGCTGAGACTGGAGCGAAAATCTTCAAATAAGATCCGAGGAAGGCCCTTTGTGAAAATGTACGCAATCTGGTAGCGGGATGGCATGTGAAGGACACGAACTCGACCGCGCTGGACCTGCTCTCGTCTCGAACAAAGTGGATATCTAACTCAATGTGCTTCGTTCGCTGGTGTTGAACCGGATTTCCAGATAAATAAATGGCGTTGACATTGTCGCAGTAAACAAGAGTTGCACTAGAGAGCGGGACAGATAACTCGAGTAAGAGATTTCTCAACCAACATATCTCAGCAACAACGTTAGCAACCCCACGATATTCCGCCTCAGCACTAGAGCGGGAGACAGTACTTTGGCGTTTGGAGGACCAAGAGATGAGGTTATCACCAAAGTAAATGCAGTAGCCACTCGTGGATCGTCTCGTGTCAGGGCAGCCTGCTCAATCTGCATCAATGTAAGAGATGAGGGACGGCTGTGGAGATGACGCGCACAAGGTGAAGCCGAGAGTGGACGTGCCTTTAATATATCTAATGATGCGCTTTAGAGCATTCCAGTGATCCAGCCTTGGGGAGTACATGTGCATGCAAATCTGTTGTACCGCATAGGTGATGTCTGGTCGAGTAAAGGTGAGGTACTGTAGAGCCCCGGCTAGACTGCGGTATAATGTTGGATCATGAAACAGTTCACTGGAGGTAGCACTGAGTTTACCATTGGTGTCCACGGGGGTCACGACAGGGTTGCAGGATTGCATGCGGGCACGAGCAATGATGTCATTGGCATACGAGTGTTGTGATAAAAACATGGAGTTGCCTGTGCGAGTGACTGAGATTCCCAAGAAGTAACTAAGAGGGCCGAGATCCTTCATGGCGAATTCGACAGACAGACTGTGGAGAAGACGCTGTCGGAGAGCAGGAGAGGAGGTGACCAGTAAGATGTCATCGACATATAGGAGCAAGTATGCGGTGTCATGGCCCTGATGTAAAGTGAAGAGTGAAGCATCGCAACGGCTATTAAGAAACCCCAGGCGAAGAACATATTCTGTAAACCGTTGGTACCAAGCCCGTGGTGCCTGTTTAAGTCCATATAGGGACTTTTTGAGAAGACAGACATGGTCAGGATATTGCTTGTTACGGAATCCCATTGGCTGGTACATATAGACTGTTTCATGCAGGTCCCCGTGTAAGAAAGCATTTGTTACGCCCAATTGATGAACGACCCAGTTTTGGATAAAGCAATTGATAGCACAGTACGAATGGTGGCCGGTTTGACAACCGGACTAAAAGTTTCTCCACAATCTACCCCAACCTGTTGTGAACATCCATCACAGACCAACCGAGCCTTGTATCTTTCGAGAGTGCCATCCGACCTATATTTATGCTTAAGCAACCACATGCTACGGACAATATTCATATTAGGTGAGCGAGGAACTAACTCCCAAGTACCGTTTCTAATTAAAGCATTATACTCCGTAAGCATGGCGGAGTACCATTCCGGGATGGTCAAGGTAGCGAGTGGGTTTTTGGGAACGGGTTGGAGCGTGGGAGGTGTTTTGATGGTGTTTAGGTTAAGCGGGTGTTTGGGTTTGAAGATACCGCTCATAAAGCGAGTGTGCATGGTCCGGCTCGCAGTAGCGGGTGGGTTTTGTTGTGTGGGCTGGTTCGGATTAGGCGTAGGGCTGGGAAACGGTTGGAGGGTTGTGGGCCGGTTGTATGGGATTGGGCTGGGCTCTGTGATGATGGGAAGATGGTAGGGTGGGCGAGGTTGTTTGTGGCTGTGAGGAGGTTGGGCCTGGTGGGACCGGTCATGGGCTTGGGTTGGTGGGGCGGGATGTTAGGCCAGGTGATAATGGGTTAGGCTGCGGTGGGACGTTCGAGGATGGATGGGGATGGGGTGTGTTGTGCGACGAGATGTGTGGACATAAGTGATGAGGGTACGGGTCGTCTAAGAAATTATATGTAGGGGGCGGGCCGACGGTACGTTTGAAGGGAAAGCTGGTTTCATCAAACGCGATGTGGCGTGACATGAAGATTTGTTTAGTGTTAAGGTCGAGACAACGGTATCCTCTATGGGAGGTGGGGTAGCCGAGAAAGACACATGGCTGGGAGCGGTTTTCGCGTTTGTGTATGGTGGTGGAGGGTAGGAGTGGGTAACATAAGCAACTGAAAACCCGTAGGTGGTCGTATGTAGGAGTGGTGAGGTATAGTAGTTCGGTAGGTGTTATGTTTTCGGTAGGTTTAGTGGGGAGTATGTTTATTAGGTAGGTTGCGGTTTCAAGTGCAAAAGGCCATAGGTATGTAGGTAAGGATGCATGGGCAAGTAGGGTGCGGATCATATTATTAATTGTACGCATTTTACGTTCCGCTTTCCCGTTTTGGGATGAGGTGTAGGGAAAAGACACGCGGTAGAGGATACCGTTTGTGGTGAAAAAGGATTGAAAGGCATTGTTAACATATTCACGACCGTTATCACATTGGAAGGTTTTAGTTGTACGTTCAAATTGTGTTTTAATTAGGGTTGCAAAATTGGCGAAGGATTGGAAAACTTGGGACTTGTTAGCCAAGGGATATGTCCATAAAAAATTAGAATAATCATCCAAAAATAAGACATAATATTTGTTTCCCGAAGAGCTAACAATAGGGGACGTCCACACATCACTATGCACAATATCAAATGGTTGAAATGTATGAGAAAGCGATGTAAAAAAGGGTAAATGAATACTCTTTCCATAAACACAAGACTGGCAAACATTATTCAAATTATTGTCTAAATTAATAAAACTAGAAGTCTTTAATTTATTCAAAGAAGGCCGTCCTGGGTGGCCAAAACGGTGATGCTATAGTTGTGCAGTGACAGCAGCAAAAACAGAAGGCTGGGTAGTTGGTGATCCAAGCACGAGGGGGTATAGATCACCGCTGCTATTACATCGCAGGAGGGGGGCCTTGGTCTTGTAGTCCTTCACAAGAAAACCAAAGGGGTCGAATTCTACTGAAACAGAATTATCAATAGTGAATCTACGAACAAAAAATAAATTTTTAACTAGTTTGGGTGAGTAAAGGACATTTTTAAGGATAAAGGGCGGGAACGGTTTGGGTAGGTATTTGGTGCCTTGACCAAGCACAGGAATGGTGTCGCCATTACCTACAATAATATTTTGAGAAATGCTAGAATTAGAAAAAGTATGAAAGTCACCTTGCTCATGAGTCACGGTGGATGATGCGCCCGTGTCCAGGTAAGATGTGGGATCTGGCTGCTGCAGGGACATGGTGTAGAGTGCCTGTTCAATATCAGTGGGTGTGTATGCTGTGTGAGCCTGCTGTGGTTTCGGCCCAAGGATACCTGGGTTATTGGTTTGGTTTTGTAAGGTGGGCCGATTGGTATTTGGGTAGGGACAAGGTGGTATGGGCCATGAGTAGGATAAGAAGGTATTGTTGGTGGGCCAGTGGTTAGGGGCGGACCATTGGTTGGTGTTGGGCCAAGGAGAGGGGGGGGGGGGGTTGTGTTGGGCCAAGGGGTGTGGGAGTAGTTGGGCCAAGAGGAGTAAGGGTTTTGGTTCAACGCAGATTGTTGGTAGCGTCCGCGACCAAAGCCTGAGCGGCCACGGCCGCGTCTGCCACCTCGGCCCCGACCCCTTGAATAGGACCGGTCATCTGCGCGTGGGGTGTCCGAGTGGGGGCTTCGAGCGGTGGAGGAGGTAAGGGCGGTGGAGGAAGTTTTGGATGCGTGGAGGGCTAGTTCAGCTTTGTGGGTTTCAACTTGCATGATTTGAGAGCGGGCCGTGTAAAAGTTGGGTAGTGGTTTGGTGTTGCGGAGGATGGTGGTGATGGATTCATATTGTTCGTTAAGGCCAGCAAGGAGTTGGAGGACCAGTCGGTCACCATCAACGGGTGCGTCAACATTGGCCAACTAGTCGGCTAGGGTTTTGAGTTCCTGACAATACACAGAGACATTGGGAAACCCGTCTAGGCGTGTGTTTGAGAACTTTTGCATAAGGTGGATGGCACGGGCGGCTTTGTTGTCTTGGAAAAGGTCCTCAATAGCAACCCAAGCTTCATGGGCGTTTGAGGTTTTATTGATTATGGTATGCAAGAGGTCGTTGGAGATGGTGCTATAGAGCCATTGAAGGACAATGGCATCTAAGCGTTCCCATTCAGCGGCCTCTGCAAAGGAGGATGTTTCGGGTTTGGGGGAAGGTGGTCATGGACAAGGAAGGCTTTGCAGTGTATGGTAAAAAGGGTAGCCTAGGAACCATACTGGGCGGAGTCGATTTCAAGAAGGATAGGTATGTATGTCTTGATGTTAGACACGGTGGTGGCGGGTGGATTTTAGAGGTGATGTTGATGGATGGGGTGGTAAGGGCATCTTGCGGTTGGTCGGACATGATTAGGATGAGCAAAGGAACGATGAAGATGGGTGATTGGAACAAGAAAATGTGGCGGAGGGGAGGCGATCGGTCGCAGAAGAGGAGGCGGCCGATCTAGGGTTAGAAGGTGGAGGTATCCCTGGACACTGATACCATGAAAGTGTAGGGTCCTTGCCCTCTTCTCCATTAATCATGACTATAAATAATACAAGGTGATTCCACAAAATATGGCAACCGATAATTACAATGATGACCATTAATATAATTACAATTTACTATAAATATATATGTTCAATGTTATTAGTCGCCTGTCACTAATCATCGCTTGATATCACCCTACGCCACAATGCGACAATTGTGCTCATTACCTCACCAGCCTTAACCTAAGCGTCATTCTCGAACACTCAGACCTCAATATTAGTGTCCTCACCGGACTATTCGACTTTAGTTGTCACTTGACAACCAAAACATTGAAGAAAACATTCCAATTTCATGGTTGTCTAAATACTCTCCCGCTCGTTTCTCACTCGACGCTCGCTCGAAAAAATTTATGCTTGAAAAATGCTCGCTCACTTTTCGACTCGGTTGTAAACGAGCCGCTCAGCTTGGCTCAGTTTGTAAATGAGCCAAGCATGAGCAAAATTCCGTTCGATTCGTCCCAGCTCGGCTCGTGAACAGTTAATAAGAAGATAAGAAGATAAGAACCATTAATATGCATAAAAGCTGGAAGGCTTGAGATATTTATCTCTACAAAACTAACGTGCGAGTCCACAGTTACTACTTTAAGCCCATAACCACTTTACAGATTCAATCTCTCTCTCTCTCTCTCTCTCTCTCTGTAAAACACTTCACCGGCGACGGAGAAAACAAGATGGTACCACCGGCAGCAGCGGTGGAGGGCGGTGACGCCGGTGATAGACAACAACAACAGCAAGGTCCCGGTCAGATGGTGACCGGAATACTAAGAATAATAATCATATATTACTTCGCCTCTAAATTCTTTTCCTCCAATAAACCCTCGTCTTCTAGTTCCGATCCTGCTCTTCAGATCTCCAATCTCTTCCAGAAATCTGAACCTCTGGTTCGTTTTTGTTACTTTATTATTATTTACGTAATTGATTGTTGGTGATTTGATGATAGTGTGATTCATGTGTTGTGATGTATGTGAACCTAGTTTTTGATTGAGTGGTTTTGTGTATTGGTAGGTGTGGAGGATTATAGGTTATTAAATTTTTAGTTTTTGGATACTTGTTTTGAACTACATGTTTTTTTATTGTTAAAAAAGAAAAAAAAAACATGTTTAGGAATTAATGAATTGGTGGTGATTATGTTGTGTGTGCAGTGGTGTACCTAATAATTTTGCCTATGTTAGTATGGAACATACTAGGGTTGACTGAAATTTAAGTGTAGTTTAGTGTTTTTTTCTTTAAAAAAAGGATACTTTGAATTTGTTTAGTGTGTTTTATGTGTTTTTTTTATATTTATTTTATTTTTTGAAGTTTGAATGATTGGCTGTTATAGCATGAGTTTGTAGGCATGACTTATGAGTTGAGGATTATAGGTTTTGAAAGTTGTAGTTTTTGGATGATTATGTTGGACTTGGACTACCTGTCTAGTGCTTAATGAGTTGTTGATGGTTATGTTGTGTGTGCACTGTGCACTGTAGGAGTTTATAATTTTGCTTATGGAACAGACTAGGGTTAACTGATATTATTAATTGTGGTTCAGTGTTTTAAAAGGATACTTTGAATTTGTTTAGTGTTTTTTTTTTTTAAGTTTGAATGATTGGATTTTAGAGCATGGCTTTGTGGTTTGAATTGAGAGTTATAGGTTTTGAAGTTTGTAGTTTTTGGATGATTGTGTTGAGGTATGTGTTTAGTGATTAATGGGTTGGTGATGGTTATGTTGTGTGTGAAATTAAGTATGGTTCAGTGTTTTTGAAAAGGTTACTTTGATATATGTAAACCTAATTGTTGATTGAGCGGTTTTATGTGTGTTTTGATGTTCTTTGATGTGTGGATGATTGGATTTTACAGCATGAGTTTGCAGGTATGAGCTGAGGGTTATAGGTTTTGAAATTTGTAGTTTTTGGTTGATTATGTTGAACTATGTGTTTAGTGATTGATGGATTATTGATGGTTATGTTGAGAATGCAGTGAAGGGGCTAATAATTTTGCCTATGTAACAGACTAGGGTTGAATGAAGTTAGGTGTGGTTCAGTGTTTGTTTAGTGTGTTTATGTGGTTCTTGAAGTTTGAATGCCTGCTAGACCTTTATTATGTGTTGATGAATGTGTTTGAACATGCTGTTAAGCTTGCTTATTATGCAAGTTTCTGTGTTTAGTTTCTTATCTTTGTATGTGACTTTGAAGGTGGCTGCTTTACGTAATGCCTCCAGGATATTTGGTTTAGTGCTCAATGAGTTAGTGATGGTTATGTTGTGTATTACCTAATTTGCCTATGAGACAGAATAGGGTTAACTGAAAATTCTGAAATTAAGTGTATGAGTAAGTCAGTGTTTTGAAAAAGGATGCTTTGAATTTGTGTAGTGTGTATTATGTGGTTTTTAAATTGTGAATGCCTGCTAGAACTTTGATTTATGTGTTTCTGAATGTTTATGAAAATGCTGTTATACTTGCTTCATATGCAAGTTTCTTGTTGGGTTTCTTATTTTTGTATGTGAACTTGCATATTGTCTCCAGGATATGTGGTTTTATCTCTCTGAACATGAAAAGTTTAATGATTTTGGGAATGAAGAGGCGCTTATATGGCATGAGTCAAACATTCCTTATGCAGTTTGGGGACCAGAGAGCACCCGGACTCTTTCTTTGAAGTATTATCCATCTGAGGTAACTGTTTCTGTTTTCTCGAAACATTTGAGGCTTCACCCTCGTTTATACTGGGTGCTCGACATCTTGTTTTCGGTATTAACAATGCTTATCATTGTTTTAGCATCAAAGAAATATCTTGATTCTTGATTTGACTTCTGTGAACAGCCAGCCAAAACTTCAAAAACAAAAAGAATTTTTCTCTGATAATTGTAGTAGTATTAACTTTAATACCCATGGGTAGAGGTAAGGTTGTCTACATCTTACCCTCCTCAGACCCTACCTTCTCTGATGCATGGAAACGGCTAAGAGGTGCCGTACCCCGTACCCGAAACTCGCCGGGGACGGAAACGTGTACGGGGACGCCTGGAAACGTTTCCGGCCCGTTTCCTCTTTTAGGGGGACGTTTTCTGAAGTTTCCGAACCGTTTCCATTTACTTTAGGCAACAGTAGGCTGCTACAGGGTGCTTTGCAGCCACATATCAAGCAAATAATGACTTCCGATGAAAAACTCCGGCGACGGACCTGCAACTTGTGCCGGAAATCTGTTCTGAAACAGATGAAGATGAAGATAGGCGGCTGCTGCTGCATCTTATGTTTTATGATTGTAGGGTTATATAACTTTAGCTATATTAACCATTTAACCCCTCCATATTTTACAAGTTTATATTTTTATAGCCTAAAACTTGTATATTTACATATAAAATTAGTTTGTTTATTTTAACTTTTAACCCCTCAATGATTTGATCATTGATAATTATAGTATTTTTGGAATTTGGTTAATATATTTTTGACTCTATGTGGGATATTGGTGGAGATATATTTATTTTTTTTATGTATTTATTTTCGTACCCGTGCCGTACCCGTTTCTTGATTTTTTGAGTTTGGCCGTTTCCCGTTCCGTACCCGTACCCGTTTCTCGTTCCCGTACCAGTTCCCGTGCAACATAGCCTACCTTAGCTTTTGCTATTGGTGGGATTAACTGAGTATGATGATGATGATGATGATGATGACCCATGGATTCATTTGTTTTAAAGTAAATATCAAACTTTTGTGCATGCTAATTAAGTTTGTATGCTTTTGGTTATTAGGATGATCATTTTTCTTGACTTCTTTAGTTTAACTATGTCAATTGATGATGCCATTGTCTGTTGGTTGATGCTTTTTTTGAAGTTATCATGGAAGATTAAATAATCTTAAGCATGTGACATGTGTCAAAGCTAGTGTTTGGATGTGCTTATGCTGTTTAGACTTGTAATAAGCACGTGTTCGAGTGCTTGGACAATTTTTATTATTAACAAAGGTATCAAATAAAATGACAAAATAAAGATTTTTTGTTTTGTGAAGCAGAGGCATGCTGTTAAATGGGAGTATTAATTTCCCAAGTTAGGTTAAAAGATGTACCAACTAGGTAGTTTTATTTTACGTTGATAATCAGTTTTGTTGTTTCAGAAGCAGTTTACCCGAACATGTAAAACTGATTCTTGTATCTTCAAGTCGTAATAATAAAATAGCCAGTCTCAATACGCGAATCTAAACACCCTCGGTCGAATATTATTAATCATCGGTTTTTATTATTATGTTTATGCCTACTCAAATGATACTTGTATTTGAATTTCAGGCTTTGAAGCATAATGGAAGTCTATATGCTCATGTGTTCTTTGCCCGTTCAGGGTACCCAGCAGACCCCAGTGACCCTGAGTACCAACCTTTGGCTGCCTTCGGACTAAAACATCGTAATAATTTGCATCTCAATATCTCATTAATTCACATATAAAGTTGCATTATTAAAAGCTACATTATAATTGGTAACATTTGTGTGTGTAAATATATAAATTTGTCTGAAGAAGCTTAATTTCATTTGCAGCTGTTGTGGCATACTTGCCAAAGTCAAAAGCAAACAAAAAGAAGAGCCTATTGGGGAACTCCAAAGACACCAATGAAGATGATTCCGTGTCTGAGGTTTGTTCAACTATACGATTATGATCTATGTTGCATAACTTTGGTATTGTGTGTGTCAGCCTGAGTTTAAATTCATGTTAATTGAATTAGTCATGTTTTGTTGTATTCTTTGTTCATGTAACCATTTTGTTTGATTACTTACTTGCCCTCTTCTGCAGCATACACAAATAAATTTATGTCTTCCAGGAAAAAAAATAAAATTTTATATTAATTTATCCCAAAAATTCCAACATTCTTTTTTCCCTTGCATCTTAAATAACTTATTTATCTAACAATAATCATAATTTTGATGTAGCAACTATTGTTTTTTCACTAGTTTCTTTTATATTTTTCCCATCTAAGAGGTATTTTAATCTTTAATCAATTATCACACAGTTCACTTGTATGTCACTCAGGGTATTGAAGAACCTCAAGCTGATTTGAAGGACGAAGGGCCTGCGGAATACATTTCATATTGGAAACCAAATATCACTATTAACTTGGTTGATGATTTTACCAAGTATGTAAATATGTTTATTGTTTCCAGCCTAATTTTTGTTTTGGAATGGAGTTATTTGCTGACATGGCAATTCTTTTAACTGTTCTCCAGGTACTCACAGCGTTCTATTCCACCCAATGTCGCTCCATGTATCCTTTTCTGCTTCATTTTTTTAATGAATTCATCCTTCGATTTCATTATCTAATAAATTATTTAAGAGTTTTTTATTCCTCCATGGTATATGATTTTGAGATTCTTGACTCAAGTTTCAGACATGAATATTGAACCTAAAACAGGGAACTATTATCCAACCGTTTACTTCAACGAATTTTGGTTACTTAGGGATAAGCTTATAGCATTAAATGATACCGTGACGGAGTTGGCCCTTCATCTGGAAGTGGCTCCAATAAGCATGACCAAATGGCAGCTATTCCTGCAGATTGATCAGTCATTTCAGATTCATCGCAGTTATGGAAGTATGCTTGAAGGAGAAGCTGATGAACTTAAGGTATTCACTTGTATCCTTTTTATTTTTTGGTGCATAATTAGAAGACTGATACATAAGTCAACGCTGGCTTTGAATGTACTTTTTTGAGCAAATTGCAAGCTTTTCTATTTTTGTGATAAAAAGCAGGACATCCAAAATAATTTTTATTGAACATAATCTTACTTTGTTAATTGGTCAAAATATTGACTGGTCGTTGGGTCAGTAACTTTAACCATAACAACCTTGTTTTCTAAGGTGGCTCCAGGAAACCAATCAACTTAAAATAGTACTCTAATTGGAAAATATATGAAGGATTTGAGTTCTTTGTGAGTAAATATAAAGTATGTGACCCGAAACAGAAGACTAAATTCGTTACATTTTATGCAATTTGCCTTTTTTTTTTGTTCTTTTCATTTTGTGATATATAGATAACAATTTATAATATTTTTAAAACTACAGAGGGTGTTTGTGGAAGGGAATCCGTATCTCCTTGGAGTTACCATGCTTGTTTCGCTGCTTCATTCAGTATTCGACTTTTTGGCATTCAAGAACGGTAATTTCTATCATTTTTATTCTTTTTTTTTTTTTTCAATTATGAAAAGCATTACGCGCTTAATTAACCATTTCTATGACTTAACTTAATGCAGATATACAGTTCTGGAACAAAAATAAATCTATGGAAGGACTTTCTGCAAAATCAGTGGTGGTGAGTTTCGTTTGCCAGCTCATCATCTTCCTTTACTTGCTGGACAATGATACTTCATGGATGATACTTGCAAGTTCTGGAATTGGAGTCTGCATTGAGTTCTGGAAAATTGGGAAAGCAATGCACATCGAGGTAGGCATCACTTATTTTAAATTTAATTAGTATAATTATCTTATCTTAGTAATGAGTAACAAATTCAATTAGTATATATTAGTCATCAGTTTTTTATTTTTTTTTCTTTCAGGTTGATCGAAGTGGGAGCATACCTAAACTGAAGTTCAGTGATCGGGATACATATGCTGGGAACAAGACAAAAGAATACGATGATCTTGCAATGAAGTATTTATCGTATGTACTTTTTGTACTCGTAGCCTGCTCGTCTGTGTATTCACTCATGTATGAAACCCACAAAAGCTGGTACTCGTGGATTCTCTCATCACTTACAAGCTGTGTATACATGTTCGGTAAGCCCCTAATTGTTTATTTCTTTCTAACAATTTTTTGTACTTGCTATTGCATTTATTAGAAATTAAAAGAGAAGTATTAAAGGTTTTATTTTAATCTATTATTCATATTCTGTTGCAGGATTCATTATGATGTGCCCACAATTATTTATTAATTATAAGCTACAATCAGTTGCGCATATGCCATGGAGGCAGATGACTTACAAGTTCCTCAATACAATTATCGATGACCTCTTTGCCTTTGTGATCAAGATGCCAATGCTACATCGACTTTCTGTCTTCCGTGACGGTACGTTTGTATTTAACTTCACTGATAATTGGGCGAAGTTGGGTAACGAGTTGGGTATTCATTCAGGCTGAAATAGGCTGACCTGCAACTTAGATTTTATAAGTTTTCATAAACAAGTATATATTTAAATTCTAACATGCCAGATATGATTACAAAAGTTGTATTATTTCATAATAATTTTAATAATATAATGGTGTATCATGCTTTTATGCATTAAACCACACTTTTGCGACTTTTGACTTGACATTCTTCTATTTTAAAACACAACCAAAGTATAGGGGTGCTCACAATCCAGTTCGGCCTTTTTGACGAAAATTCTTGTTTAAACAGCTAACTTATGGTTTTGAAAAACAAAAACTAAACCGGCCAAAACGGTGGGGCCTGCCTGCCCGTGGCCAAAACGGTTTGGTTTTGCGGTTTAAACATTTTTTCTTCTCAAAATCGTTAGTTTGTATCAAATTTTTAAAAATGACACGAGATGGTTCTTAAATATTTGACATATGTATGACAGCTTCATATTCCAATCATGAAAAAAAAAAGTTATTATAAAGTTAAATGGCTGGTTCGGTACGTTTTAGGCGGTGAACTGGACCGTTAAACCTGGATTTTATACCGTAATTCTCAAAACCATAGGATTTGCTTCGGTTTGGGAGTTTTGTAAGCTTCTAAGGTTTTTACACTTCACCCAAATTGACCCGTTTATAAGTAAACAGGTCAATTCTGAATGCTAAAGTATTTGTATCTACTTTTTCCATGTTAAAAAATGAGTATGTTTTTGTGGTTGCAGATGTTATATTCTTGATATATCTGTATCAAAGATGGGCATATCCAGTAGACAAAAAGAGAGTGAATGAATTCGGTTTTGGTGGGGAGGATGAGGATGAAGCCGCTGCAGCCTTGACCGCAGGCCCAAGCAGTAGTGCAGAGGAGAAGAAAACCAACTGAGACCAACCAAGCTGACCTAAAATAATATGAAGTTTTGAGAAGACCTTAAAAGTCCATAGATTATTTTTTTCTGTTTAATTATTATTTTTTGTTTGATTGTGATTTTACTTTTCTATAATTCTAAACTTGTTGACCTTGATAGTATTAAGTTTGCGTTTAGATGAGTAGAAAAGGAGATACAGTATTGTAGTATTAGATTTAAATGTGTCAATTATTATTATTTTTTGTTTAAAAACATATAGTTATATTTTGTTTTAGATATTCTATTATCAGCTAAGTATTACATTAGAGAGTGCATCACTTCATATATCGTATGAGATATTCTGAAAGTGGTGTCATTTACGAATTTAACAACTTTTTTGTAAATGTAAGATAAATTTCAGCCATAAAATGAGATACAAATATGAACAAAACAAAAGATGTAAGGTTAGCCGTTGGTTTGGTTAAACTCGCTTCCTATTAAAATCTACTTGTGGCGAGCACAGTTAGATCGGCTTCCTACCTGGGAGACACTAGCTAAAAGGCATGTTGCGTTGTTGGCTTGTGCTAGGCGCGGTGGTCGCGGTCTCTAAAGATGTGATAAGAGGGTCATGGTATAAAGACGACTAAAGTTCTTACGTAATTAATCACACTATATACCAACTTTCAGGTATCATTTATATGTTCAAAACATGGTGTTGAGTTATTTTTTGCTTTAAGTTTTTCAACTTGCCTAATATTTACAAATGTATATAAAGTTCAGTATCTTTTAATCATTAACTTATTTATTATTCTTCATTTGAACAAGTATTTTCCAGACCTGGCAATTTTGATCCATGGGGTCTAAACGTGAGTTGATATGGACATTAAAGAAAAGGTCATGTACTATTTTGGGTTAACATATAAAGTCAGGAGGTTAGAATGGGTATATCAGGTTTTAATTAATATCAAAGATGGATGGTAAGTTAAAAATACTCAACGAGACCCATCTAAAAAACACAACATGAGGTGAAAGGATGGGTAAACTAACAAACACAACATGTAAAAGGATAGGTTTAGTTTTTAAGCACTATTTAAGTTATGTGGATGAGTTTTATTCATCTGATTGGGTTTGGGTTAAAAGTGGGACACTATCTTTTGATGCTATGTTACTCATTGCTAACAGTGATCTCATTGAATTCATTGACCCATCTAAAAAACACAACAGGTGAAATGAGTGCTCCTCTTCAGCTCTTATCTTCTTCAATTGAGTGCTTATGGTTTCAACATCGCTTGCTCTGACGAAGTCCCACGCCATTAACGTTGTTGTTTAACACAAATGATTGTGTTGCTCATCGATTCAAGGTAATGCTGTAGGAATCTTATTTTGCAACTATAAGTAGATGAAACAAAAAATTGTATCCATTATACTTATCTCTAATGTCTAAGGATATTTGATTAATCAAATGAAATGTCTACTCCTAACTATATGTATAGTTATGTAATTACTTTTATTGATGCAATTAAATGTTATAGGCATATTAATGCTTCTAGAGAGACCCCACTACTCCAAAACCAATTGCATATGCAAATTTAGCTTTTCAACAAGCTTTTATATATCAACATTATATATAGTTTTTCAATAACAAACTAATCGCTCACAACATAATGTTGCACTAAGATCTCCATTTGCACTGATACTACTAACATTGACATCCTGCAATGGAAGACTTGCATTACAAAAAATGTGAACAAACACCGGAAACATTATAAATGATAATGAAGTCAATTCTTAGTAACTAATATCCATAATCATAACTCAAATCCTCATTGACCATTTATAAAATGCGTTAAACAAGTCCTAAATACATTATAGTTTGATAAACGTAACAATGATTTTATTCCAAAAAATTTTGTTCGATCATTAGATGCACTTTTAACATGTCTCCATATGTTCGAAAACAATTACAAAATCATTGACTTTTGATTGGAGAAGAAACGGGTGGGACATTAGGATTTGAAGGTAGCGGAGAGATGTTGGAACTCTTAACATCCATCTTCTTTGCCGCACATGGAAAATGACAAACACAATGTACATAACTTAGGCAAGTTCCGACAGCTTCCAATCCATGTAACCTAACACACTTGTAGCCACATCCATAGCTGTCGCATCCGACTAAAGAAAAATTATCTTGACATGGTAGTCTCGCCATAAAACCTACAAATTTATAATTCATATTTCCTTTAGTTAATGATTATACAACTGTAAAGGTAATTTTTGTAATGAAACAACCCTCGATCCACATAGTTTACAATAATATATACTATGAAAGGTACCATTGACAATGAGAAATGGAATAGTTACCATTGAGCATGAGAAATAGAATACATATGATGAACCAGATAGACTTTGTCATGTTGAGTCCTCGTGTGATGTTTATGTGATCGTGATAGGCTGTGCAATGAGCTAATGAGCTACGGAGATTATATATAGGAAATAAGGTTGAAACCATGCATCTTAAACAAGAATTGTATTAATGTGTTGATACAATTATGGCAGCATGCATTCATTGTATTATTAGTCATTTATTTGTTGCTGTAAGTGTATATTTGTCACTATAATATAGAAATAATAGATTTACATTACCTTAAAGTTATTTTTTCGTTTTATTAAATCTGAAACCATTAATAATTATATATATAATTATAGGAGATGAGAAACTTATTTTTCATCAGTATATTTTGGAAACATTGTTCCCATGCATTTATTTTTTATTATTTTTTCAAAGTAGTTGTAAGAACGAAGAACATGAATGCTCTAAATCCCCCAACAAGGGGGTTAATATGAGCTCTATTTGGATACAAAATACAATATTTATAAATTCTAGGAGCATTCACATCTCGTCCTCTAGCTCTATCCACTAAATTACACTAAAAATCACTATATTTTCATTTTTTTTCAACTAAATAATACTTTTTTTATATCTTTATCATTACCCCCCCCCCACCCCACCAACTCACACCACTTTTAAAAAAATATAAAAAAAAATGGGATAGAATAATGTCCCCCTAATTAATATACTAATGAACAATATCATTTTCTGTCTCATCCACTCACAACCTCTCAAAATCACTTTTTAAATATACGAGGGATTCATTCATATAAATTTAGTGAACAAGATTTGAATGCTCTAAAACAGAAATCGTATTTCGTGGGGCCTGAGGCCTTGCAGAAAAAGATCGATCAACTCCCTCATCTCCATCTGTCAAATTACACTAAAAGTCACTAATTTTTCTTCTCCTTCTCAATTAAATATTTTTTATATTTTTATCATTGTCCCATGATCACTTTTAAAAAGTAGTAATAGATGCATAAGGTGGAATACTATCTCTTAAATTATACAGATATTAACTTTTTTAATATATAAAAACTCATTCACAAAACTTGATGTGATTGGTTTAAGACCTTCCTAAGACCATGTGTAATGGGAAGTTGAAAATTTTATGAAGCATGTGGCATTAATTGACACATGGCATGTGGGACCATTAAAGGATTCAAATTAAGATGTGGTGTAGTGGTAAGGTGAAAATTTTCAAGCCCTTCCAATCATTTAATATTAATTATTTTTTATTTTGAAAATAAAAACAAAACTATTGACCGAAGGTTGGAAAGCTTCAAAACTATTGGTCCATCAACAAAAAATAACGCCGTGGAAAATTTTGGGTTGGGCAAGAAAACGCCCCAATTTAAATGGAGGAGGGCGGTGTTACTTTGGGTTGGGGGCGTTATTTGCCCCAAAAACGCCCAAAACTTGCCACCATTACATATGCTCTAATAATCATCATACGAAACATATCACCCACCAACCGGACTGACTGATCAGCGATATTATCCCAACGACATCGTTTTCCCTATCCTCTTGCTGCCATTATTCTTATGATTATCGTTGGCTTCGGATATTCAGACATGGAGGGTTTTTATTTGGACATCCCCCTCCACGTCCCGTGCAGGCCTCCACAGGACGTGGAGGGGCAAAAGTAGAAAATCACGGGCCGTGGGGATCTCCACGGGCCGTAAAAATGCTCCCAATCATTAACAATCATTGGTAATGGTTGGGCAATGATTGGTAGTGAGTGGGAGTTGTGAAAAAGAAGTATGGGTGTTTAAGATGGGTTAGGGATGTGAAAATGAATGTATATGGGTGTTTGGGATGGGTTGGAAAATATAATTTTAAACAAAATGTTTGGTTTTTTTATAATTGTTTTTTTGTTATTTATATAAAATGATTTTTTTATATGGATGTTATTTTTAAAAATAACTAGAATTATCCTTATAAAATGATATAATAATCGTTGCGTAAACATTAACGTTTATGTTGCTGAACTAAACAAAACACAGGATACAAACAATAAAACAAAATAAACCATAATATTCAAGCATTTACATAATTAAAAATGTTCATACAATAATAATATCCAAATAAACAAACAACTAATCATCCTGCCCCCGAGATGCACCAGACGTACCGGCCTGACTGCTGAACGCCCCACCCTGATCAGTACGCGGTGGAATACGCGACTGCCGCGACGCCAAACCCGCTGAAACTCGCCTCTTGTTCTTGCTCTGTACCAACCACCGAATATTAGACCGCATCTCCTCCATCTGCTCCAGAACCAACTGAAGTAGCTGGTTCGTGGTACCAGGCAAACTAATGGCGTGATAAACGCGGGGAGGATGTTGTCGGCTATCAGGCGACACGTCAACCATCTCTACATCCACCTTTGGATCGCCCTAATGCTCCAACTCGGCAATGTGTGGCATCTCAACCTCCTTGGCCCCAACTGGACCCCAAGCGAATTGGTAATATACAGGTGGATTGCCCTTGGTCTTTCCTGCCACCTTCATCTGCTGCATAGTCCGCATATTTAACAGACTGAAACGCACAACAATAATAAAAATATTAAATAATAATAAATAATAAATAAAAAATAAATAAATAATAATCATACATGGGCCTCAAAGGAGGTGAAAAAATCTCATCATCAATATGAGTCCAAAATTTGGTCGGGGCAACACACAACGCGATAGCGGTGATGATCCCCGACCGGAATACCCCCGTTGAATTCCTATGAGGGTAGGCAGCAATGTACTCGGCAAAGCACCTATGCAGGGCAACTGGGCTACCCCTGAGGATGCAGTAGGGATAGAAAAGGTCGATTTGGGAGACCCTTTCATTATAGGTACACCGTCCGGCAATAGACCAGGTAATCACACGGTGTATGTAACAAATTAAAGGGTCCTGAATGTTGCTGGCCTTATCCGACCTGCGCAGGATACTAATAACATTATAAACATATTACATATAAATAATATACAAAAACGACTAAACAAAATAAAAAAGCTTCGGATTTTTATAAAATTTTGGCAGAGTTTCCTCTGTTTTTGTACGAACCAGACAACACAAGTCGTCTACAAAACGCTTCAAACATTTATAAATTCATAACAAAACGTCAGGACTATGACATTAGGCGTTTTGTTTAAAACGACAAAACTATACTAGTTTAGGCGTTTTAAACAAAACGCCTAAACTATACTAGTTGTAAATGTTAAATTTACAATAGTGAATGCTTCAATTTATGTGTAAACTTGTTAGTATGAGGCTCAATTGAAGCAAGATTTACATTTCTAAAATGGTTTGATAGAATGCACACCAACTGTAAGTCCAAGATCTTTCCTACCGGGTATCAAACAAACAATCGAGTGCGGAAAACAAGATTGAATGTGAAGAACAAAAGATTAAAACACAATGAAATCCCTTGTATTGCTGCTTCACCTTGCACACAATCTCTAGGATTGTCTGGTACAAGGTGGTGGCCAGAGAACTACAAAATGAAAGTCTAATGAATGTCTAACCCTAACAATGAATCAAACAAAATATTATATAGGGTCCACTAAAGCCTTGGCCCACATGGCCTAACCCAAGTCCATTAACTAAACTAAGCCCAAATCTAATAAACTAGCTTAATAAAGACAAGTGTAAACCTATAAAATCTAGCCCAAAAATATCCCCCTAGGTTTATGCTGTCTTTATCATGGCTTAGTAGGAAGAATCTTCAGATCTTGATCTTCCAATCTTGGGTTCTTTCTTCTTCTCTTAGAGGTAGCTTCACAACTTTAATCATTATCAGCTTTTGCTTGAACATCTTGTTAAAAGAGAATGTGAGAGGAGGATTCTCAGAAGCTCTTTTCTTTGTCAATCTTCTCTTTCAAGCAATTTTTTAGGTACTTCTTCACTTGTACTTTCATTGTCAAAAGATGATTCACTTCATGTTCTTCTGACTCAGGTACATCTTCTCAGTGTGGATATTCATGCTTGTCAACAACTGGAACTCTTTCATTCTTCATCAACCCCTATTTCTTGATTCGAATAAAATTCTGCAAATTCTCAGAATTTTGTGAGCAAACAATTTTATGCAACAGAGGGTCCAGTATATACATGAACACCAAGTACATAAGTGTACTTCATTTTTAAAATCTCAAAAACCTGAATTTCCTTCGAGAATCGATCAAAACTTCAAGAATGGTCAAATTTTCATAACAGATAAACAAATTAAAACAAAAATTCAAACCAATTACAATGCATCTTTTTGGTGAGAATCATGTGCAAGAAGATCATATCAGCTTTGTTAAAATGCAACACATCGTTAGTATATTTGTTCTAATAAACTTATTAAAGTGCCAGAAAGCAGTCCAAGACGATTACCAGCATCGTTTATCCACTTAAACAAACATACACACACGTCTTCAAGTCCTTTATTTTTCTTATTTTCTTAACGTGTGTTAGACCGAAATAACTGTGTGTCCCACATCATGACATACCCCCGCGATCAAGGTATGCACAAAGCTTTTTCATAATAGGTGAGTAAATTGCTGACATCTGTATGTTTTACAAGGTCAAGATCATCGGTGATCAGGTCTGCATATATCTGGATGCAACAGAGAGACCGATGGATTCTCGACCAGGGTTAGGGCAAATACCAAATGTTTCGGTATGATCGTTGCTTTAGGCTTTTGATTTGTGCCTTTAGCTTGAATTCTCTTTGAGAATTTTGGGTTTTGGCATTTCCTTATTGCTCTTTTAAGACGTCCTGACTGTGCCTAGGTCAGCATATATCTAGATGCAGCAGAAGGGCAGCCAGGACATCCCCAGATGTATCAACAATTTAAAGACCTGAAATCTCAGACTTTGGCAATCTATCAACGCAAGATTTAAGACCATAAAATCATACGCCGATGATGTGTTCCCCACAAACTACACAACCCTTTATATTTAGAATTAATTTTTTTTTGGAATGAGTTCGTTGTGCAGCTTGCCTGCTAGTACATCGTATAATGGTGATGCAATCACACTTGATTTAATTTTCTTTTCAATTTTAAAGTGTGACGTGTGACAGTTCAACAGCCGATGTACTATCATTTCTTCTTTTTCGCATCATGAACTCTCATTTTCTGAATTTTCTATTGTTTTTGTATTTTTCTGAGGGTATATATCCCCCTAAATTTGTGCTTAAAATTGAAAATTTAAAGAACAAATTTACAATCTAAAACTAATAAAAATATTTTTGTGTTTTTTTTTTATTTTTTTAAGACCATTCTCGAATTAATGACCAAAAACAATTTCAAAATTTTAACGAATCAGATTTTGAGCGCACCTCTCTAGCTGATTTTACCTCCATTATCTCCTTTAAAGGAAACATACTCACTGCTTGAAAATTTTAAATAAATGTATAACAGAGAGATTTCACCTGTCATGTGCGTGGAACAACCATTATCAACATACAAGTGGTCGTCGACAATCCTCCTTGGATGTCCCTGCACTAAGAAAAGAGATTAGTTAAACATTGGTACCCAGGCCATCACGGTCCTGGGCACTCCTGAAGCATCTACGCAAGACACTTCTCTCAAGCACATGTCCTTTTGCTCATTTGGATATGGTACTGCTGCCTCCTTTGCTTTCCAAACTTGCTTAGGCTTAATAACCGGTTTTGCTACTTTCGGAGTAGTAGCTTTTTGTTTCTCAGGTTGCTTCGACTTCTGTGGTTGAACAACCTTCCGTTTGCTCTTGGCAGCATTCCAGTCTCCATCAGACGGTTTAACTTTGGGATTCATGTTCTTCCTTGCCTTAGGTTTATTACCCTTCATTGGCTTGGAGTAGTAGTTATCCCTAGGCATAACCCTCTGATATTGTCGATAATAGGGCACATAAGGACGACTTGTGCAGTTCCTTGCAATATGACCGGGTCTTCCACAAGTGTAGCATGTTTGCTTCTTTGCATAAAGATCATATCCCGGTCTGTTTGATCCCACTGATGAATGTGAGTGATGGGATCTGTTGGATGATTTGTTTGCAGGCTTCCTAGTCTTTCTGCTCTGCTTAGACATCTTGAACACCCGTGTGAACAAGATTGTGCGTGTGATAATGACTGTCCTTGAGCTTTCTGTTTCACTTCAGGAACCTGTTCATGAGAGTTAGCACAAGTAATTTTTCTATGTGGTGGCACATATTTATCGGTCGTGCCAATAACAGATAGCTCAGAAACAGCCTTTTGTACATATGGTACAGCATTAGCAGATAATTTTGATGTTTTCGAACAAACATCAGCAGTTTCAGAGTAAACAATATCATCCCCCTCAACCTTAACCACTACCTTAACTTCAGCTGCACATGAAGTAGAAGCATCAGTAACGTTCACACATTTAAATTCAGGGACTATTGGCTTTACCACACCCGTGCCAACAGTCTTGGATGAGGGATCCGCACATTCTTGTTTAGTCTCGACTGGCCTTGAGCACACAGATTCTTCAGATTCTGGCACAGTCGAGGGTGTGACATTTGATTCAGCCGAACCACTTGATTCAGAAACATGTGGTGACTCTGCTAAATCCCCCATTGACTCGGATGCTCTAGAGGACTCACAGCTGGATTCACTCGATTCAACTGATACTGATTTCTCAGATTCGGTTGTTTCGGGTGATTCACATTTGGAGTCACTTTCAAAAGTTGATGGGGCAGCTGGTTCAACGGTCTGTGGTGCCCTGTACTCTTCAAAAATCTTCTTGAATGTTTTCATGAAATCAAACTCAAAGGGCACATTTGAGTCTGAATGGCCAGTCGGTTCAGTTTGCTCAATTTTCGGTTCAGTTTCAAAAACGGTTTCTTTTAAAACATCATTCAATTTAGTTGTGTCATTTGAAACTGGAACTTCATCTCTCTTCACATCAAAAACTCTGTCAAATTCTTTGTTTTTCTCAAAATTTAATGTCTCAGTCTGCTTTGAAGCATCTTGAGACTGGACAAATGTTTTTGATGGAGCCTGCTCCAGCTTAGGTTGTTTGTTCTTGGGTTTAGAGATTCGGACAGAGACTGATTTAGGTTTGGAGATCTCAACTTGATCCCTCGATGGTCGACTGGTTGGCTCTTCTATTGTAGGACCGTATCCTTTAACAGGCAGAGCCAACAATTCTTCATCCGACATGGGAATTGAGGAATAATTTTCATTAAAGGGTGGTGGAATTTCCACAAACCCCAGAACTTTATTCCTCACGTCCTTTGGTCTGAACTTTAACTGGGTATTGATCATTTTTTCAACTTTGGGACTAGAACAATCGAACTTTTTAAAATGAAAATCGGCATTTTCAAATTTAGATTTTAAGTCGATCAATTCCGCGGTTAAAGTATCAGACAGTCGTTTAAAATGTAGATAACGACACTTGTGATCACTCACCTCTTGATGCAAACGCTTGATATCGAGTTTTTGTTGTTCGACCATTTCTTTATAAGAATTAAATTTCTTTTTAATATCCCAACTGGCCATTTTCTCGTATTCAAGCTGCTTGAATGCGGAGAGAGTTTCTTCTCTAAAACCTTTAATTTTTAACCTGCATCGTTCAGTACAAACATGATTCAGCTAAAATGTCAGCGTGTACCTCAGATGCGGATGGCACATGGTCATTCAGTTGTGCCATTAAAGCTTGAGCGGCAGGGGCAGCAGAAACAACAGGAGCAGCGGGAGCGGCAGGAGCAGCGAGAGCGGGTGAGTAGTCAGATTTTGAATTTGAAGATGAAGTGTCAGAGGCGGATGAGCATGTTGTAGCACAGGTGTTGCCTTGAGTCGTCAGCTTTGCACACTTAGCATGTTCTTTGACGAGTAAGATTAACTCATCTGACGTCATTTTGGACCAACTTGTTTCTGCGTAGATCTTCATGACATTCATAAACCAGCTGCATTTCGGTTGATCTGGTATTCTTTTTAAAGTGTCCAGAAGACTCTTGTTGACCCAACGATTTGCTATCACAGTCTCTGCATTCTTCATTTCTGACAGCAGTTCGGTAAATCTGTCAAGCAGTGCATATACAGTTTCACCAGGAATGTAACCGAAACTCTCAAGTCTCTGCTCAAACACCTCACTTTGAGAAGACATTATTAATTCTCTAGACCGTGATCCCCCAAAAATCGAGACGTTTTTTTTTAAAATATTTCACACCGAGCACAGGAAGTCCAAACGTAGTCAACCGTAAAAAAATAGTACACAGTCTAGTCCACCGTAGTCAACCGAATCCAACCGTATGCCATAAGGTCGATCCCCCCAAATTGAGCTTGTACACTCCAAATGATACACTATTATTATTATTATTATTATTATTATTATTATTATTATTATTATTATTATTAATATTATGTCCACAAGAATCAATCCCACTCACTTCCTTTGAAATCACTATTTTCTCGAGACCCTCCCTGTCTATTACAAGCTTTTAATTCTTTTGCCTCCAACACACTTCTCAAGACTCTTTTGTCTACCTCTCTCTAAACATACACTGCAACAATACTCAAAAGTCCAAACTCAATCCCAAATCACAATGTCTCTCTCTCTTTCTTAACACAAACAACAATCTGCTCCCTCTCTCTTCTCGTTCTCGCAAGACTAACAACAACAAAATTTCTACAACCCTCTCTCTATCCCCTCACACCTCGGTTTTTGTGCAAAGGTTGGTTAAGTATGTAACGAGTTCGAGGATGGCGACGAAAATGAAGAATGATGGTGAAGGTGGTGTTTGACAGGTGGGTGAACGGGTTGAAGGTACGGGTGTGGTGGTGGTGGGTGTTGGGTTGATCGGATAGCCGCCGTATATCGAGTGCAGGTGATGAGGGTTTTGGTCCGGTCGTTTTAGGTTTCCGGGTGGGGTTCTCCGTTGAAATTTTCTGATCTGGGTTTGTTTTAGGTGTGATGGATTCTGGTCGGAGGGTGGGTTTTCCGAGTGGTGATGATGAGTCGGGTGGGGTTTCCGGTGGTTTTCGGGTCAGGTAGGTACTGGTTTCCGGGTTCAAGTGGGTTTCCGGTGGAGTTCAAGTGGGTTTCCGGTTGAGTTCAAGGTCGGGTGTCCGAGCGAGTGTTCGAGTTGGATCCGGGTTCAAGTGCCAACACTAATAACAACCTGAATCCCGAAAATTGTGCCAACACTAATAACAACCTCCAAACAAGATTAAACACCCTCTTTTGAATCTGTTTTTGATGTTCTTCAACAATTTGAACAAAAACAAATCTGCATAACAACACTAAAAACACCAAAAAAATGATTAGATGAATAAAATTAAAAATTTTAGATGCGAATAACCTGTAAAACCGATAAAACGCAGCAGCATAAACGTCTTCTTTTGATCTTCGAATGATACCGAACTGAGCCTTCGAAAGACTTCTTAGGCTTTGATACCAATTGTAAGTCCAAGATCTTTCCTACCGGGTATCAAACAAACAATCGAGTGCGGAAAACAAGATTGAATGTGAAGAACAAAAGATTAAAACACAATGAAATCCCTTGTATTGCTGCTTCACCTTGCACACAATCTCTAGGATTGTCTGGTACAAGGTGGTGGCCAGAGAACTACAAAATGAAAGTCTAATGAATGTCTAACCCTAACAATGAATCAAACAAAATATTATATAGGGTCCACTAAAGCCTTGGCCTACATGGCCTAACCCAAGTCCATTAACTAAACTAAGCCCAAATCTAATAAACTAGCTTAATAAAGACAAGCGTAAACCTATAAAATCTAGCCCAACACCAACTACTCAGTGAATTGCTTGTGTGTTACTTTCTTTTAACAAAGACTATTAATAAAGTCAAAATATGAGATTTATGAAAGAAGCACTGGTTCAGAGTAGAGCAAAGCAGACTGAATAATTGATGGTTTATGTTGTGTATTGGGTATCCTATCGGTCCAATTCTCGGTTAATTTCGGTCCGACCCGCAATATACTCATCCCTACCTAAAACAACCTAAACTAACCTTAAAGAAGCCCGGAATCAACCTAAAACAACCTAAACTAAACTTAAAGAAGCCCGGAATCAACGGAATTTCATAACAAAAAAACCCCAAATTAACAAAAATTAAATTAACAAAAAAAATTGAAAAACAGAACAAATAACTTACATTACACGGTGGTGGAGATGGATTGTGGTGGTGGTGGATCGAGCTATAGTGGTGGACGATGGTGGTGGTGGGTGGTGGTGGAAAGGGAGAGAGAGAGAGAGAGAGAGAGAGAGAGAGAGAGAGAGAGAGAGAGAGAGAGGATAGTGGTTGTGGAGGATGGTGGTTGTGGTGGAGGATGGTGGTGGTGGTGGAGCTGTGGTGGTGGACGAGGGTGGTTGTGGTGGACGAGGGTGGTTGTGGTGGACAATGGGTAGTGGCGGTGGACGAGGGTGGTTGTGGTGGCAGTGGTGATGTATAGAGAGAGAGAGAGAGAGAGAGAGAGAGAGAGAGAGAGAGAGGTTAGAGAGTATAGAGAAGAGAGATGTGAAAAGTTGAACTAACCGCCCCTTTTTGTGATTTTTGGGGTTTTTCCACCGTTCGTGGAGGCCCCGACGAGCCGTCGAAGGATTATTATTATTTTTTTAAATATAAGATAAAACGAAGCTTCCTCAGGAAGCTTGGTTTTCAACGGGCCATTGAGGTCTGGACATCCCGTGGTTTGGTTTACGGGACGGGCCGTGGAGGCCTCGACGGGACGTGGAGGAGAATTCAATGGGATGTGGGGATCCCCGCGACCCCATGTGATCCATTTTTTTTAGTTTTTTAGTGTGTTTTAAGTATTTTAAGCTTGATATTTGTGTTTTTTATAAAAAAAAGTACGATCTTATCATAAGTATAAATTAGCTTATACAACAATTTTTTTCCGTTAAATAATTTGTATACATGATAAAGCAGTAACATACGATAAGCTATCCTAAGTCAATATAGTCTCTTGTTTTATGCATCTTTTGTAGACGATCTTCATACAACGTCTTCCACTCCATTGCCTGTTCATCTCGAAATTCACGCTACGTTCAATTCAGTTTTGGCATTGGAGCGCCTTTTGCTAACTCAACCACGATGTAATGTCTGCGGTTAACCAAAGCAAATGATATGAACACATAGTCTTTAAAATTGCCTGGACCATCGAACATAGGGAAGTAAGTCTCACTGTGACCACCCATACATAAAAACTGAACAACCACCCCAAATTTCTGAGCAATCAGCAATCCTGTGGAGGGCATATCCATCCAATGGGTGTCCGAGGCAGGTCCCACTCCATTCCAATTTAGTATCTTGTATAGGTCGTCGTACCAACTGCGATCTTGACTGTTAAAATTGGCTCCCACCAGTCTCTGTTGACCTCCATCTCCTCCATAAGCTGTGTGCGGATGAAGTGCCACTGCTCCTCTGCCCACCCTAAACGCACAACTACGGAGCGGAACCCACAGTTATCGTCCCCATGGACATTTCGAATTTTTGAAATGTATTCATGAAATGTAGATGGAAGCCCTATCTTAAACATGTCGATGACGAGTTTGTGCCTGTCACGTCAAACAGAGAGATTTAATATGTGTATAAATATGTATGCATGTATGAATGTATATATCATTAGTTTGTACCTTTTCCGTACCAACAGTGGAAAATCTTTATCATAAACAATCGATTTGTCCTTAGATTGTTTACCTCTTCTGAATGGCTGCTTCCCCTATATTGAAAATTTTATATAATAATAATAATAATAATAATAATAATAATAATAATAATAATAATAATAATAATAATAATAATAATAAACGCAACCTTCTCCTCCTTTTTTTGTTTTTCATTCGTTGTTCGCCGCCCACGAGTATCGGTTTGTATCTCTGGAGGTTGATGGTCAGTCATTCTTGGATTCAACACCGCCTTTATTTTCGACAACATGCTTTTTTCACTTGCGGCGGTTTGCAACTTTAGTTGCTCCTTGACTGCATCCATTTCCCGCTGAAAGTGACACTCGGGAGTCTCAGCTTCTTCTGGCATATAATAAAGTCGTGTCCAGAAGACGTCGATTTCGGACAGTGATACTTGTATACATGTATTAAGAATTCACAGTTAATAATAATGATAATAATCTAGATAATAATAATAATAACATTATAAGCATATTACATATATATATATATATATATATTCAATCACAACAACAATCAATAATCTACAAAAATGCCTAAACAAAATAAAAACGCTTTGGATTTTTATAAAAATTTCGGCAGAGTTTCCTCTGTTTTTGTACGAATCAGATAACACAAGTCGTCTAAAAAACGCTTCAAACATTTATAAATTTTAATATTATACCCTTATAATAATAATAATAATAATAATAATAATAACAACAATAATAATAATAGTAATAATAATAAGTATAAAAAAATGATGTTACTTCTTCTTTCACACGAATCCAGTCGACATGCACATGGCAATCCAAACCTCGTCATAAGTCGGTGATCACAAGTCTGATTTGTTTTCCTAAAATAATTTATCTGATTGAGCTCGAGGACCAACATATCGAGTGCTGCATGGGAAACCTTACCGAGTATGTTTTGAAACATCGGTAAGTCATGGGGCACCATTCTATGTGATCAACTGACTTCAAAAAACACAATTTCATACACCTTCATTAAGCTACATCTACAATTCTGCAAGGTATTAGTAGCTTCTTTTTATACATTAATGTTTATGTTTATGTATTGCTTTTGTTTTTAGTTTTTTGATAATTGTTCCATCATCAACCTCATTGAAGTTGATTTAAGTTTTTGCTGTAAACAAAAGATGCTTAATTTAAAATATTATCACATGATTTACAACCTTCGAAGTTTGAACCATGTGTCCATGTTAAAGCATAATGTTAGGATCTGAGTTTGATTGTTTTGATTGTTTATGTAAATGAAAGATGAAAGAAGTAAACTATAAATAGAACGTGCAGCGGAATGATAAACTATAAATCAAAATAAGAGAATATTTGTTTTAGAATCGAAAGCTTTCATATATGATTGAATGATTACAAATGATTACAAATACTCCCCCTCAGCCTGATCACTCGTGTAAGTTTGTCTAAGAGAATGTTTTGAGTGATGGAATAGAACAGTACATGCACTGTTCTATTTATAAACAATCTAAACTATTGATGACCTAGGCTGGCGTCCCCTAAGACAGTGACCTCTAACAGAATAACAACATAAAACATCTGATGAGACAAACACTGTTACATTAGAAACCTCTGATAGGTAAACAGTTGGTAGGTAACCTCTGATGGTCTTGAATCATCTGTTGGAGCCTAAGTGTTGTTGGCTCCAACAGACCTTTAGTCTTCAGTACTCTGATCAGCAGTTGTTCTTCATCAGACCTTTGATCAGCAGTTGTTCTCTATCAGACCTTTGCAAGCAACATTTGTTCCAGCGGTTGTTAGGGTACAACAGATGTTAGGGTAAACAGTCTTTTGGGAGAAGTATCATGTAACTACTGTTTTATTAAGGATCAATATGTAGAATATTTTGGCTTTCCAATCATCTGTTCTTCTCCAGGTCAGCAGACCCAACAATCTCCCCCTAGAACAGATGATGGCAAAACTAAGCTTTATTGTTGATCTTTATTCCTCATTAAACTTTCTCTGATTTGCCCTTTGAACTGTAATTCAAAGTTCAATGAGAAGGGTTCTTCTGCATCTCTTTCAAGCTCTAAGTTCAGCAATGTTTGGAGATCATCTACACATAGGCCATGTGCATCATCCATACTCAACTTCTGGGCTTCTCCATCTGATTTGAGCAATGTCAATTCATGGGTGTCTTTGTTGACCTTCCATTTTAGAATTTTTGAACCAGAGGATCTGTTGAGTTGCAAGTTTATTCTAGATGAGTTTGGTGATGGAGGTCTCCCAATGAGTTTTCTGAGTTCATCAGTTATGGGATCAGAGAAATAATGAACTTGGTTGTAGATACCCTCTTTTACAAATATATCAGCAAACTTCTTCTGGTCTTCTTCAGACATTTCCTTCTGTCTTTTGAACTGTCTCTTGGCAGCAACAGATAGGTCAAATGTATCAGGCAAGCTGTCAAGTGTAAAGGCCTGTTGAGGTCTCTTAACCATGGGAGCATCTGAGTAAATTGGTTTTCTCGGCAGTGTAGGATCAGTCTTTCTATTATCTTCCAGCTTCTTGTATGTTTCAACCAGCCTTAGCTCAGCCCATCTTGCAACTGACCTCATCTCTCCATATTTAGCAGCCACAATCTCTTCTCTCATTCTTTTGAATTTTAAAGCTCTGACTGGATCTCTGCCTTTCCTAAAATCAGGGGCAGAGACTTTCAACGGAGGATTCTTGGCCATTTCTTCAATACTTAGAAGTTTTTCTTGAAGAGCATGAGTGGTCCAGCCTGCAAACTGTTTCTTGTTTGCTTTGTAGGGCATGGTTGCCAAGATCTGGTCAAGTATAGATTCCCTTACCACCTTTTCCAAATCACTGTTGAGAGGCATGGTGGACATGGAGTTGCTCAGGGTCTTAGCAAAATCTTCAATCCTTCTTAGTTTGCTAAGCTCTGCTGAATGGATGCCCTGAGCAGTCATGTCATCCTTCCCTTTGCATCTATTCTTGATGATCAAATTAGCCTGTTCAGTTTTGAATTTTATAAATTGATCTATGTTTCTGGGAACAGGGAAATTTGGAAGAGATGGGAAAGATCTTTTAGATGGATCCTCGGTATTGTAGAAGGATTGCATTTCCCCCTTGAGTAGATCAAACTCAAGAGGATACTGAGTAGCCAATGGTGTCATGGATGGTGGTGGTTTATGGGAAGTTATATGAGAAGTGTGTGGTGAAAAGGATGAAATTGGAATGGGTGCAGATTTGGATGTTGAAGTGGAAGGTGGTGAGGTTTGGATATTCTCATCCTGTACCACAAAGGTTGATTTTCTCTTCTTTCTGTATAAGATAAGTGGTGATGGTGGTGTTTGGGCAGTAGTGGTTGTGTTAACATCTGTTGGCACTTGTGCAGGACCAGCAGATGTTTGGGATGGTGAAGTGATTGGTATGGTTATGGTTGGTGTATTGGTGTTTGTGGTAATGGGTTCAGTGGTTGGTTTGGTGGTTGTGGCGGTAGGTTCAGTTGTGTTGGTGGTAGCAGTGGTTTTGGTGGCAGCAGTGGTTCTGGCAGCAGATGTTTTAGCAGTAGTAGTTTTATCAGCAGTTTTAGATGGTAGTTGCCTTGTGTGTTTTTTAGGCATTTTCTTCATTTTAGAAGAGCCAACATCCTTAACTTCCTATTGCTGCTCTATCTTCCTTTGCACTAGAGCCTCTGCTTTGACTTCCAATGTGTCAAGGCTCTTTTGCTTATCTTCAGCAGCCTTTTCAGCAATGACATTAGCAGTGTGATCAGGTTCTTTTGCTTTGCCTGCATTGACAGCTTCAGCATCAGCAGTGGATTGAACATTGGGTTGTTGTGTTGGTGGTGCAGACCCTGGTTTTGTGGCAGCAGACTTTGGTGATTGACCTTCTTGTGATGGTGGACATTCAAAGGGCTTTAGCTTTTTCAATCTATCTCTACCACTCTCCCCCTTTTGGCATCATCAGCTATGAACTCATCATCATCTTCATTTTCGTGAATGGTGGTAGGGACAGAGCCAATGGTCTTCAGCATATGGTCTTTTATGGCTTTAATATCTGCTTGGGTATCTGTGTACCTAGCATATACCATTGTCCTGATCTCAGACATATAAGTTTCATGAGTTTGGTCTGCTAGTTTTCTATGAGCTATGATGATGATGGAAATAGATTTCCATAGCTCACTAGCAATGTCTTCTTTTGAAGGTTGACTTTTAGTTAGAGCAGCCGAAGATAACATGATTGTCTTGAGATCTGTCTTGATATCAGTAACAGAGGTTTCAATGGAATGAACTCTATCCATCAATTATTGGTATTTTAACCAATCACCTAAGTTAATAGGGTCGTCTGGATTCCTACCAGTGGTAGTTGTAACTGGTTCAGTCCTAGGAGGTGAATCCATAGAATAAGAACCAGATGCCCCTTTGTCTTGGTTCTGGGGACTTCCAACTGATTTTGGGGTCACTATTATGGCCTCATCAGTTGTTTCCTTCAAGGAAGTCTTAGCTATGTAACCACTGTCTTGTTGTGAGACAATGGTCTCTACATCAGTAGTGGCTGCTTCACTTGAAAACTCGCCAAGAGTTACATTGAACGCCAGGGGTGTAACCTCCTCTGTTCGGGGGTTAGCTAATTGATTTTTCTTAGTCCCAGTCACTTGTTGGTGTGTACTCTCATTGATAGGTGATGGAGAGGAACTAGGAATGTCCTGAGTTTTATTAATAGCTTCGAATAATGGTTTCATTGTTGGAAGGATATGTGATGGTGAGGGTTGAGGAGTGAAAAGAGAAGTAGCCCTTGGAGAAGGGCTTATGAGCATATGGTCAAGTGACTCATATGTCTCATGATGTGTTTCCCCCTTGGCTTACAACATGATCCTTTTGAGAGGAATCATGAGGAGTTTAGACAGGTTGAGATATCTCCAACTGTTGTGAGGAAGTACCAACAGTGGTTTCTTGTTGCTTTTGTGCTACAACAGGGGTTACCTCTAGTATCTAATCTTCCAGAGGCCCTTTTTTGGTTTTCTTGGTGGTTTTTGTGGATGGATGTTTTCTTTTGGAGGTGGCTGGTGTGGGTTTCACAGCACTGGATGTAGTGCCATGATCACCAGGAGCAGTGGGCTCAACAATAGAGGTTTTGACAACAGTTGTTGTCTTAACACTCTTTGTTTGTGTTTTAGAAACCTTAACTTTTGACATTTTTTCTTGGGTGTTTGGACCCAACATTCTTGTAAAAGTTTCATCTGTTAGACTCTTCATTTGAAATGATTTACCCTTTTTAAAATCTTTTTCAGGTAAAACATTTTGTAGGATTACACTTAGAAGTCTTGGGTATATCAGAAAAGCATTCTTTGACCCAGACTTTATTCCCTTCACATTTGCAACTAAATCCAAGAACAGGGCCTGGGATAGATTGTAGTCAGATTCTGACAACATAGCATATCCCAAGTACTGAACTTTCAATGGAATTTCATTGAAAGAAGTGGATTTAGCAGAGATACAGAGAAGGAGTGTATGAAAGAAAAATTTCATGACTGGTGGGAAATTTTTTTTTGAAAAGAGTTGAACCAGTCATCTGTGAATCATAACCCATTTCCTGAAACCCAATGTGAAGTTCAGCCTTAGGGAAAGAGTCGTTACCTGACAAGTCATTCAATGAGAAGGTTGTGGATATTAGTTGGGGGGTAATGGTGATATTTGTATCTCCAATTTTTTAGATAATGGTAGTAGACTTTTTGTCATGTAGAAGAACATCAGCATTTAACCAAAATTCTTGGAGAGTATCGATAATTCGATATAGATGGGTGCATCAGCAGTTAGTATTGTCAGGTATTTGGATTTGAGAATAATGTCGATGGTGGTATGGAACGGGATGTTTTCATATGTTTTAACCAGATAGGGAAGGTAATTATGGGTGGCTTTAGCTTGAAGATCCATTGTAATGGATTTCGAGTGTGAGGATGAGAAGAATTAGAATGGGAGTTTGAGGTTGAAGAAGGCGGTTTCAGTATTTTGAATACAATGAGACAGTGTAACATCTGTTGTGGTAAAACAGGGTTTTTATAGCCTATGGTGAAACCACTGATGTGGCCAAAACTCTGCTTTTGAGAGCAGACGTGGCAAACATCTGGTGGCCTACAACTGTTGCCAAAGGACTGATGCAAACAGCTATTGAACTACCAAAGTGCTGATGCTAACAACACTTTTTTTTGGAATATATATATATATATAATGGAAACAGTTGTTTTATCTGATCAAACGTTTGAAAACAGATTTTTCAACCAAGCAGTGGTTGTTTTATCTGATCAGATGTTTGAAAAAGATTTTTTTAACTAAAAGTGGATAGAATGGATGAAACAGTGGTTGTTTTATCCTTAGCAGATTTTTCAACCAAAATGCTATTTTTAAGGATGAATTTTGATTTTCTGAAACATTTTAATGTATTTATTTAAAACATTTTTGTTGTTTAATCCATGTTTAAGATACCAATCCGAGAAATCAGTTTTTCAAAGGTAGATGTGTCTAAAGCTTTTGTTAACACATCTGCCAACTGATCCTCTGTTGGAACATGGTGCAGAGAAATCAAACCTTTTTCATAGCTATTTCTGACAAAGCGATGTCTGATGTCTATGTGATTTGTGGTTGAATGAGAGACTGGATTTTTGATGATATTTTCAGCAGCTTGACTGCCCAACATGAGTGGAGTCTATAGTGTAGTTATACCAAAGTCCAGCAGTTGATTTTGAAGCCACATGAATTGGGTTGTACAGCTTGCAGCAGCAATGTTTTTCAGCCTCTGCTATTGAGGTTGAAACAGCTGCTTGCTTTTTGCTTTGCCATGAGACTAAGGCATTCCCTAGAAATTGGCACCCTCCTGATGTAGACTTCCTTGTGGTGTGGCAGCCAGCAAAATCACTATCTGAATAACCTGAAAGATCAATGTTTCCATTAGCAGGATGCTAGATACCAAGTGTGGGAGCACCTTTTAGGTGTCTGAATATCCTTTTCACAACAATAAGGTTTGACTTTCTAGGTGAAGCCTGGGATCTTGCACAGACACAAGTGGCGAACATAATGTCTGGCCTAGATGCAGTTAAGTACAATAAAGACCCAATCATGCATCTGTAATGTGTCTGGTCAACCAGTTCATCCTTGTCATCAATAGTGAGTAGCTTGGCTGTGCTCATGGGTGTACTACATGGATTACAATCATTCATCTCAAACCTGGTTAGTAAGTTTTTAACATACTTGTTTTGATGGATGAATGTGCCATTTTGCAGCTGCTTCACTTGGAGACCAAGGAAGCACTTAAGTTCACCCATGGCACTCATTTCAAACTCTGCTGTCATGAGTTCTCTAAACTCTTCATACATTTTGTTACATGTGGATCCAAAAATGATGTCATCCACATATATTTGAACAATCATTAAATCTTTCCCTCTCCATTTTAGAAATAAAGTTTTATCAATTTTACCTCTTGTGAAACCAATGGATAAGAGAAAGGTGGAAAGAGTTTCATACCAGGCCCTAGGTACTTGTTTGAGTCCATACAATGCTTTGTTGAGCTTGTAGACATAATCAGGATGGAATGTGTCTACAAAACCAGGTGGTCGACATACATAGACCTCCTCTTGAATTTTGCCATAAAGGAATGCACATTTAATGTCCATCTGATACACCTTGATGTTGCGGTTGACAGCAAAGGCTAGGAAGAGTCTGATAGCTTCTAGCCTAGCTACAAGAGCAAAGGTTTCATCATAGTCTATCCCCTCTTCTTGTCTGAAGCCTTGAAACACAAGCTTGGCTTTATTCTTGACAACTATACCCCTTTCATCAGTTTTATTTTTGAAGAACCACTTTGTGCCAATTGGACAGACATCCTTTGGCAGTGGTACAAGTTCCCATACTTGTTGTCTTTTAAACTGAAGGAGCTCTTCCTGCATGGCTTCTACCCAACTATTGTCTTTTAGTGCCTCTTGGTACTTGACAAGTTGTGTGAGAGATAGAAAACCTGCAAAAAGACAGATATTTGAGGATTGGCATCTTGTGAGCACACCCTCTCTGATGTTGCCAATGATTTGGTCTGGTGGATGAGCTCTTAGGTAGATTAAATCTCCCTGATATGGTATGATGACATTTTTAGGTGAAGGACAAAGGTTTGGTGACTCTGTTAATGTAACATCTGTTTGCACTTCTGTAGTACCAACAGATGTTTGAAATGGAAGTGGGGAAATGGGTCCAAGTGGTGTGAAATTGGACTGACTTTTGTCAACAGAGGTTGGACTTTTGTCAACAGATGATTGAACAGTGGATGAGGTTGATGAGGTAGTGGTTTGAGGGTAAGACTGGCCAACAGTGGTTGACACAGCTGTGGTCGAGTTTTGACAGGTGTTTTGAACATCCGCTTCTCCTGATATAGAAATGACTTTGTAGTGACTTGGGATCACAACATCCGTTCTGTAGTCTTGATGCGGAGACTGTGGAATACCTGCACTGTTAGCTTTAGCAGTAATATCTTCAAATTTGAAATTGTCTAAATCAAACAGTTCAGCAAGATTTGCTGGGATTTTTAAGGATGAAAGTTCATTGAACTTTACGTTCAGAGTTTCTTCTATTGTCCTAGTCCTAGTGTTAAACACTTTTTAGGCCTTGGAAGTAGAAGAATATCCCAGAAAATACCCACAGTCTACTTTGCCTTCAAATTTTGAAATGGAATCTTTAAGATTTAAGATGAAACATAGGCAGCTAAAGATTTTGAAAAATGATATTAATGGTTTGATTTTAAACAGAATTTCATAAGCAGTCTTTTGATGTCTTGGGTTGATTAAAACTCTGTTTTGAACATAGCAAGCAGTGTTTACAGCTTCCTCCCAAAAGGACAGTGGCAAACCAGAATCTGCTAGCATAGTTCTTGCAGCCTCAATAAGAGTTCTGGTTTTCCTTTCAACCACACCCATTTTGTTCTGGTGTTCTTGGAATGCTGTACTACCTCACAATTCCTTTTGACACATAGAAATCATCCAACTCCTTATTTTTAAACTCTGTTCCATTGTCACTTCTAAAGACTTTTACTGGCAAGTCATATTGTTTCTCAACTTTTGTGACAAAGTGCTTCAAGATACCTGCAGTCTCATCCTTAGAGTGTAAAAAGTAAGTCCATGTATACCTAGAGAAATCATCAACTATGACAAGACAAAATCTTTTTCTTCTTAGACTCATGATTTTAACTGAGCCAAACAAGTCCATGTGCAACAATTGAAAACATTGACTTGTTTTGGACTCATCAATGGATTTGTAAGAGCTTTTATTGTAAGGACAAAAAGGATTGTTGAAACCTGTTTTGCTAGCCTTAGTCTAATTCCTACTTCTGCCAAAATAGTCTAAGTATGAAACTACTGAAGAAAGAAGTCACAAGTACCGAAGAAGGATTCAACAAGTACTGAAGAGAAAAGATCAGAAGTTCTGAAGTCAAACCAGACAAGTCAACCAAAGAACTGCTGAAGACAAACTACTCATCAGTAGTTTGTCACTCATCAGCACATGTAAAAGAATCTTTCCACTGCCCTTATGTTTCAGTAGTTTATTAGTTTATTATTACTTTATCTTTTGTACAAGTTCCAAGACTGCAACTTGTTGCAGACTTGCTTTTGTAATAAGGTTCATGTATTTGTTTGTCTATAAATAGATGGGTTAATCCCTCCGTTTTAGACATTGATTTTAATTGAAAACTGAAATCCTTCAGAGCTTAAACTTGAAATACCATTTCATATTCTGAGAATCTCTTTGCATATTTATCATCATATACATTCATTGCTTAGATTCTCATTAACTGTCTTTAGTTTACAAACATCCAGGGGGAGTAATAACTCTTGTTGATAGTGAAACTTTATAACTTATTCCGCTGCAAACTGCTTTGATTAAACTTGCAAAACACATATGTGTTCATAAGCAAGCAACTGTTAAAAGAGCATACTGATCCAACAATTGGTATCAGAGCACTGGTTTATCTGATCACATATCAATCTAACAAATTGAGAATCAGACACAGGCTCTTATTGATATTCAATAAAGGATAAAAGTTCACTTTTTCAACATCCATCACTTTGAGAGAAACTTGACAAATCAATACTCTCAAAAATGGATCCTCATAATACTGGTTTTGCCAATAAGCCTGCCATGCTTGTTCGTTCAGAATATAACATATGGCAAAAAAGGCTGGCACATACTCTGTCTCAGACCAACACTGGTTGTTGGAGATCTGTGATGTATGGTCCTCACAAACCAGTAAATATAAACCTTGAAAGTAAAGTTGAAATACTAGAGGACCCAAAAGACTACACAGATGAAGATTTCCTTAAACTTGAGCTTGATGCCAAGGCTTTCTCTATGTTGGCAATGGCACTCCCAAATGAAATCTACTCTAGACTTTTACATTGTGAAAGTGCCAAAGAGCTTTGGGACTGCCTAAAAGATCAGTTTGGAGGAACTGAAGAGGTGATTGCCAACACCAGAGAAATCCTGGCTCAGCAATATGAAACATTTACTCATATTAATGGGGAAACTTTGACACAACAGTTTGAAAGATTCTCCTCATTAATTTCTGAGTTGAAATTAAATGGTCAGACCTACACAAATGTATCTATGCTTCATAGATTTTTAAGGTCATTACCAGAAAAATGGGAAACTTACTCTATAGTCCTCAGATCTTCACCAGATTTTAACTCCCTCACTCTTACAAAATTACATGGGAGATTGCTAACTTTTGAAAGAGAAATTGATCAAAAGAAAAAGTTGCAAAATTCTGGTAAAACAGCTGATGACTATGTACCAGGTAGTACACCACTGTTGGGACAAGACTCACCTTCTTGTCCAAATAATTTTGGATCTTTTGACCACATTGACATAACTGCTGGGATCTCATCAGAAAGATCATATCCAGCTTATGACAATGATGAAAATAGTCAAACTGCTGATAACATGTGTTTTATCATGGATGACTTGAAAAATTTTAGTAGTGATGACTTAGAAGAAATAGACATTTTACACCAACTGGCCATGTTAAGTATAAAAACTAACAAATTTTACAAAAGGTCAGGAAGAAATGGACATTTTACAAAAGTTGGTTTTGACAAATCTAAACTTAGATGTCACAAGTGTCAAAAGTTGGGACACTTTGCTAGAGAGTGTAAAAGCTCTAGCTATAACCAACCACAGTCTGGAAATCAGTTTAACCCTAGTTATAATAGGAATAATGGAACACAGGGAAGTGCACATTTTATACAGGCACAAGCTCCACAAATACAATATGTACAGATGGCTGCTCAACAAATGCAGAGCCAACAACCAATGCCTTCCATTCTAGCTGATCAACAACCTCCATAAACTCAACAACCCTCACAACAAAGTGTTTTCACTTCAGGGTATGTTGACTGGAGCAGTCTTCCTTTAACACAACTCAGTGCAATCCTGATGCAGACAACAAAATGTTTGACATCAACTGGGGAGAACCTGACAATGGTAGAAAGAACTTTGCCTTAATGGCATTTGAGGGTTGCACCTCTAAATCTGCCTTATCTCAGGTATCAAAAGAATCTTTGACAAAACTATGTTCAAACTCATTCAAACAATCTTTTGCTCTCATAAGAGAGACCAATGTGCATTTACAAGGCAAAGCCAATGACTCAGAGAGAAAATGTACTCAAATTAAATGTGATTTAGTAAGAAAATTTGCTGCAAAATCAAAAGAAAAGTCTAAATTGACAAATAATGCTATTGAAACCCAAGCACAACTTAAAATCATGATAGAAGACCTAGGAAATGTCAGAAAAGAGCTTGCTGACACCAAGGTTGAATGTGAGAAATGGGTTGAGTCATGTAAAGGGTACCAATTGCTGCTTAACAAACAAAGTGCATCAAATGTTAGGTTTGGCATAGGGTACAATCACACTGAAACACCAACTGATTTTTCTCCCAAAACTACTGATGATGGGAGAAGAATAGTTCAAAATCAAACTTCTGAAGAGAAAGAATGCACATCTTTTCATGAAAACTTTCTAAAAATTGAAAAAGAAAGTTCTTCAGAAGTACTGATCAAATCTGACTTTAAGCCATCCGTAGTTTCATCAACATCAGGAGTTGAGAACCTAAAAACTACTGATGACCTAAACCAAATCAAGACTGTCAGAAATTTGCCTTTAAATGAAAAAGAAAAGGCAAAAGAATGTGAAATTTGTGGTTTGTTTAACCACAAAACAGAATTTTGTAGATACAGAAAAGGAAATCAGTATAACAAGAAGATTTCACAACTGGTTGTGGGAAAACAACTCAAAAATGATTTTGAAGAAACTTTCTTTCCTAACAAACAACAACCAGGCAACACCTTTTATCAGAAAAAGATGAAATCTCAACAACAGTCTTTTTCTCAAAATTCTCTTTCAGTAGTTAGACCTAAATCATCAGCAGTTTCACAAACTGCTAAGTTAAAGATCTCATGAATATGGTACAACTACTGATGACCAAGGTTGATGATGGTCCTCAAAATGATACCACCATTGCTCTTAAGGAAAAATCCATTGCCAAAAAGACATGGATTCCTCAACCTGGTCAAGAACAAACTGTTAATGTTCTCAAGAGCAAAACCAAAGCCAAATTGGCTTGGGTTCCCAAATCTAACTAATTTGCTACTTTGTGCAGAGGGTCTCCAGAGGCTTAAATAGCATTTGGTATGTTAATAGTGGAGGCTTAATGCACATGACAGGATGCAGATACCTGATAAACAATTTTATCAGTCAAAGAGAAGGATCTGTATCCTTTGGGAACAATGCCAAGGGATATGTGCTAGGACATGGCAATGTCTCTTCAGGAAAAATACAGTTTGACAAGGTCAATCTGGTTGAAAACCTTGAGTACAACTTGCTAAGTGTGTCACAAATGTGTGATAAAGGATATTCTTCCTTTTTCACAAAGACGGCATGCAAGATCATATCACCAAAAGGCCAGAAGTTGATAGAGAAGATCATTGAAGATCATACTTTATTGATAGCCAAAAGATGAGGCAATGTCTATGCAGTGAACATTGAAAAGGACAAAGTACTGAACAACACTTCCTGTTTCTTCTCAAGGGCATCAACTTCATAGACTGATCTCTGGCGCAGGAGACTTGGCCATGTGAACTTTAAAACCATAAATAAAGTCACAAAAATGGGCTTGGTCAAAGGTCTATCCTTGAAAGTATACCAGTGTCAAGAACACTGTGTATCCTGTCTAAAGGGAAAAAACGTAAGTCCTCCTATAAGTCTATTGAAGAATAAAAAACAACTGCATGTCTTCAACTACTCCATATGGACTTATTTGGGCCAGTCAAAATCATGAGCCTTGGTAAGAAGAAGTACTGCTTAGTCATCATTGATGACTATTCAAGATTCACATGGGTCTTCTTCTTATTTTCCAAGGATGAGGCAGCTGAAATCATCAAGTTCTTCATTCTAGAAGTAGAGAAACAATATTCTCTTTCTGTCAAAGCCATTAGAAGTGACAATGGGACAGAGTTCAGGAACAAAACTTTGAATGAATTCTGCTTGTCTAAAGAGATTATTAGACAATTCAGTGTTCCCAGAACTCCTGAACAAAATGGTGTGTTGGGTCTGCTGACCTGGAGAAGAACAGATGATTGAAAAGCCAAAACATGCTAACAGTTGATCCACACAATAAACAGTCCTTACAACATACTTCTCCCAAAAGACTGCTGACTCTAACAACTGTTCCATCTAAACAACTGCTATGACAACTGCTGATACAAAGGACTGCTGAATAAACACTGATGAAGAACAACTGCTGATCCAAGTACTGAAGACTAAAGCACTGCGGGAGCCAACAGCACTTAGGCTCCAGCAGAGGATACAAGACCATCAGAGTTTTCCTACAACAGTAGTTTACCTTCAGAGTTTTCAATGTAACAGTAGTTTGTAATAGGCAGATGTTTTATGTTTGTTATTCTGTTAGAGGTCACTGTCGTAAGGTGACGTCAGCCTAGGTCATCAGTGGTTTAGGTTTGTCTATAAATAGAACAGTGCTTGTACTGTTCTATTACATCACACACACAAACATTCTCTCAGACAAACAATCACTGTGTGATCAGGCTGAGGGGGAGTACTTGTATGATTGTAATCTTTTAGATAAATGAAAGCATTCGATCAGAAAACAATTACTCTCATGTTTTGATTAAATAGTTTATCATTCCGCTGCACTTTCCATCTATATTCATATCACTCTTATCATTCTTAGTTAAACATAATCAAAACAATCAAACTCAGATCCTAACAATTGGTATCAGAGCTTGGTCAATTAAATTCGATCTAATAAATCAATTTAATATAAACAGATCAGCTCACAATTATTGATATCGTTTGTCTGTTGGATTGAAAACAGAGTAATAGTTTAATTTCGTTTCAACCGTTTTTAAACAGACTTTGTTTTTTGAAAAATCAGAGAATGGCTTCAATCAATCACGATCCACATAACACTGGCACGAACAACAAGCCACCGATGCTTGTCAGATCTGAATACAATATCTGGCAACGTCGGATGAGCCATGTTCTAGCTCAACAGAACACTGGGTGTTGGAAGTCGGTTATCTTCGGACCACATGTTCCGATGGTGCCGAGTACTGAAGATCCCAAGGTTCAGGAGCCAAAGAAACTTGAAAACTACTCCGACCAGGATTTTCAGAAAATTGAGTTAGATGCTAAGGCCTTCAGTATTGTGGCCATGGCTCTACCCAATGATATATATATGCTGGGCTGTTACACTGTAACAGTGCAAAGGAGTTGTGGGATGCACTGAAAGAACAATTTGGTGGGACTGAGGAGGTTATTGAAAACAATCGTGAAATACTTAACCAACAATATGAAACATTCAGTCATGTCAAAGGAGAGTCATTAACTCAACAATTTGAGAGGTTTAATTGTTTAATTAGTGAACTAAAACTGGTTGGTCTTACTTACCCTCATTCAACCCTGAACCATAGGTTTTTAAGATCATTACCAGACAAATGGGACACTATTGCTATTGTTATGAGAAACTCGATTGGATTTAAGGACCTATCACTGACCCAGCTTCATGGTAAGCTCTTGACCTATGAGAGAGAGCTTAACCAGAAAAAGAAGCTTCAGGACTCTGGAAAAGTGTCTGATGATTATGTATTTGGGAATACAGCACTTTTGGGTCATGATGAGGTGCCTGGAAATATTAAGGATCAGAGTTATGATCATTTCATTGACATAACTTCAGGTTTTAACTCAGGTTTTAACTCTGATTCCTATTCACCAAACTATGCTTTCACAGCAAGTGGTGGTGATATCTAGGCATCTGATAACATATCCTTTGAGTATGATGACCTGAAATACTTTGACCCTGATGATTTGGAAGAAATGGACATTATGCACCAATTGGCCCTTCTCAGTGTAAGAACTAACAATTTTTATAAGAAAACTGGGAGAAGGTTTCCAGGGTTAACTGGCAGATCAAAGGTTGGGTTGGATAAATCAAAGATAAAGTGTTACAAATGTCATAGACTTGGTCATTTTGCTACGGAATGTAGGAGTCAACATGGTACACCTATAATCACCTATCCAAATCAAAGACCTCAGACCAACACTTATCAAAATTCCTATAATACCCATGGACCAAATGTGCAAAACACTGCTCATTTTGCACAGTCCTCAAACACTGTTCCTGTCCAGTATGTCCAAACCACTGTTCCTCAGATCCACTATGTGCAAACACCTGTTGCTCAAGCACCTGTGCAAGCGACTGTTGCTTCATCCTCTGCTCCTGCAGAGACCAGTCAACAGAGCTTCTTTACACAAGGCTTTGTTGATTGGAGCAGTCTACCAGATGAGTTAATAGATGAAAATTTTGCATTAGTTGCCAAAGCTGAAAATGAACCAGAAAACTTTTGTTTCATGGATATGGTTGATGAGGTTGAATCTGAGGAGGTGGTGATTGAATCTAATGTTGTGACTAATGATGTTGTTGATGAAGTTGTTACAGGTGAAAAACCTGAAGAAGAGGTTGTGAATCTCTCAGATCCCTGGGGTGCATCTGATGATTGTGAGTGCAAGTGTGATTGTGCATTGATGGCTGCTGCTAAGGTATCTCCTCAAATTCTTAAGGATTTATGTTCTAACAGATGTGTAATAGCATTTGCTAACATCAAAGAGGTGAATGAAAACCTTAGAAAGAAAATTTTAGATGATGAAGTTAAATTTGAGAAACTTTCAAAAGATTTAAAAACAAGTTTAACTGAAAAGGAATCTGAAATAAGCAGCTTAAAACATGAAGCAACCATAACCAAAGACCAGCTCCAAACTATGATAGCAAAATATCAGAGTTGTAAAAGTGAGCTTGAGTCCACCCAAGTTGAATGTGAGAAATGGGTGGAATCATGTAGAGGATTTGAGATGCTACTCAACAAACAAACCAAAAGTCATGTGAAGTTTGGTTTTGGTTTTGAAACCACTGCTCCAGCTTTTGAAAACACTGACAAAAGGGGTCAAAAGTCTGTTGAGATAGTTCCAACAAACTTGCAGGGTCAAGAGATTAAAATCACTGAACCAAATGGTAAGAAAATTGTTCTTGAAAAACCAGAAGGTTCCTCATCATTCACTGAACTTGAAAAGTATGAATTTAAACCTACCTGGTCTGATGAGTGTGATACTCTTGAGAATTTTAAACCTGTTGATTTCAAAACACCTGAAGGAAAGACAGCTCCTCAGGCAAAAGTCATTCCCTTGAAAAACCTTCCAGCAGATGCTCAAACATCTGCTGAAAAGAAGGCTGAAAAAGGGAAGAAGAAAGAAAAGACTGTCCACTTGTTCTGTGATTTCTATGAAAAGAAGAATCATGTCACTAAAAACTGTTTTCTTCTAAAAGCATATGACATTAACAAAGGAACAAGTGTATGTGATTCCAAAGCCACATGTTCAATATGTGGGAAAAAGAATCACAAGACCAAAGAGTGCTTGTATCTCAAAAATTTTGATGTGAAAATACAAGAATACAAAGCTAAAACTCTTGCAAATTCTGGGGTTAGTACTTCAAAAGGAAAGCCCAAACAGACCTTCACTCCTGTCCAAACATCTGTTACTAAAAGTCTTGAAACATCTGCTTCTAGGGATGTCCAAGTAACAGATGCTCCACCCACAAGCAAATACCCAAGAGGATATGGACAACCACCATGTCATAGTCTGCCACATGTTTATGAGGATCCAAAAAGACCCTCTAAACCAAGAGTGAACAGAAATCCCTATGGGTATTATCATCTATCTGGAAGTGATCAAACAACTGTTGCCCCAAGTGTTGCATTCAAGCACTGGCAAATGGTCAGCAGCAGTTGTTGAACTTGATTCAAAAATTAGTTCAAACCACTGATCATCTTCCAAAGCTTGAGTCTGAAAAGTCTGAGGACCCATCCAAAGCCAACTTGGCTTTGGACACTCACCAAAACTAATCCATTACTGCTGTGCAGGGAGCTTCTGCTTGTTTAGATAGTCTTTGGTATGTAGATAGTGGAGGCTCCAGGCACATGACAGGATGTAGAGCCCTTCTTTTGGACTTCTTGGCTCATGGAGGGGGTGATATATCCTTTGGTAATGATTCAAAAGGTAAGGTGTTGGGGTCAGGGACTGTACAAGCTGGGAAACTCAAGTTTGTAAATGTCAATCTTATTGATAATCTCAAGTTTAATCTTCTGAGTGTTTCACAAATGAGTGACAAAGGTTATGGCTCATTCTTCACAAAGAAAACTTGCAAGATTATTGGGCCAGAAGTGGTGAAAAAGATTGATACCATCATTGCTGAGAGCAAAGCACAACTTGTTGCTCATAGAAGTGGCAATGTGTATGTTGTTGATATGTTAAAGGACAATCCTATGGGAAATGTTTGTCTATTTTCTGCTGCCTCCACAAAGGAGACAGAATTGTGGCATAGGAGATTGGGCCACACCAACCTTAACACTATCAACACACTCTCCAAACAAATCCTTGTCAGAGGTTTACCATCAAAAGAATTTAAATGTGATGAGCATTGTGTTTCCTGTTTAAAAGGTAAACAACATAAAAGCTCTTACAAATCCACTGATGAGTCCAAAACCAGTCAATGTATACAATTGTTGCACATGGACTTGTTTGGCCCTGTTAAAATCATGAGTCTAAGAAGAAAAAGATTTTGTATTGTCATAGTTGATGATTTTTCTAGGTTTACATGGACTTACTTTTTACATTCTAAGGATGAGACTGCAGGTATATTGAAGGACTTTGTCACCAAAGTTGAAAAACAATATGACTTGCCAGTAAAAGTCTTCAGGAGTGACAATGGAACAGAGTTTAAAAATAAGGAGTTGGATGATTTCTGTGTGTCAAAAGGGATTGTGAGGCAGTACAGCATCCCAAGAACACCAGAACAAAATGGGGTGGTTGAAAGGAAAAATAGAACTCTTATAGAAGCTGCAAGAACCATGCTAGCAGATTCTGGTTTGCCATTGTCCTTCTGGGCAGAAGCTGTAAACACTGCTTGCTATGTTCAAAACAGAGTTTTGATCAACCCTAGACATCAAAAAACTGCCTATGAAATTTTGTTCAAAATCAAACCATTAATTTCATTTTTCAAAATCTTTGGCTGCCCATGTTTCATTTTAAATCTCAAAGATTCCATTTCAAAATTTGCAGCCAAAGTAGATTGTGGTTATTTTCTGGGATATTCTTCTACTACCAAGGCTTATAAAGTGTTTAACACAAAGACTAAGACAATAGAAGAAACTCTGAATGTAAAGTTCAATGAACTTTCATCTCTAAAAATCCCAGCAAATCTTGCTGAACTATTTGATTTAGATAAATTCAAATTTGAAGATATCACCGTTAAAACTAACAATGCAGGTATTCCACAGTCTCCACAACAAGATTACAAAACAGATGTTGTGATCCCCAGTCACTACAAAATCTATTCTGCTTCAGAGGAAGCAGCTGTTCAAAACAATTGTCAAAACTCTGCCACAGCTGAGTTGTAACACCCCAACCGATGGCGGAAACATCGGGATGTCACGTATTGATGATTGTTTCAGTAGCTCATGGTAATTAATTCTCATTATATGATTTAGATAAATTACATACAATTGTTCTACAAGAATTCGTACATCAAATTGAATAAAACTATGCACACATCTTCAAGCAAATCTTCAAGCAAGTAGAACCTGAAACATGTTAAGTTGAAAATATTTTGGGTCAACAAAAGTTGGTGAGAATTACATAGGTTTTCATAATCGAATAAAATTGTTGTGCAATTCATGTGTCATGGCAATCTAGTCCATATGTGAAAACAAACTAGAAGTAAATCGAGTGCATAATCAACCATTGTGACTGTTGTATTGTGGTACATCCCATACGCTCATGGTTCACTCGTTTATATTGCAGTAACAAACACCCACGCAACCTTTGTAGGATGCGCGTATCCGGGTGGGATTGTCAGTCCAATTGTGACACCCGGCATATTCAGGTCAATACTTTTATACCTTACATACATGCGTTACGTACTTTACATGCATACGAGTCTATCTCAACGAAAACATTTCAAATAACTACTAAATATCATACTTAACTAGGGTTAATTAAGTCGTATTGATGATTCGGGAATCATCGGGAGTCGTTACAATGGTTTGAGAAACCATTGGGTGTCGGTCCATAACCACGTGTACAAGAATCGGTGATTCGTGGGATCGCCGGGTTTAACGCAACCACGCAAGTCTCGAGTCCCGGGAATTGGTGATCGGGTGGGAACGTGTCATTTATCATGTATTATATGTTTACAATCATTATGTGGCTTGTTGGTATGTGAATATGTGTTAACATATGTTAAAACGGGGTTTAACGCGCAAAACACACAAACTGGGAGGCTTCAGGCGATTAGGCAGATGGAGAATAGCCTAATCGCCTATATAGGGGCGATTGGGAGGTACATATAGGCGATTAGGGGCTAATCGCATGAAGGTTCATGCGATTAGGCTCCCTAATCGCGTGTAGGTCTGCGTAATCGCGTGTAACGTGCTGGACGACTAGAAACGCCTATAAATACCACCCTTGACCTCCAAAACATCATAATAACAACCCTAGCCGTCCCATAACATAACCCAACACCCAAACACCCTCTGGAACTCGTTTTTGCATCAAAACCATCATTTTCAAGCTTATTCCATCATCATCTCTTAATTTCAAGGTGTGTCCTTCAAACCCAAACCTTTAAATGATTATGTTTTGCTCCCTAAACGTCCAGACCTGACTTATAAAGGTTTTTGTCTTTGAAAATCCATTTAAAACCGTTTTTAAACAAACCTACACCTTTACATGCGTTATATGTGTTTTATGTGTTAAAGGTAGGATTTTTAGGGCTGAATCATGGTTATTCTTGTGTTGTTTTGATGTTTATTGCTGTTATAAGTTAGTATGATGATGTCCTAGGAGTTTGAATGGTTTTGGTGGTGTATTATTGATACTTGATGTTTTGACCCGTTTGAAGGATTTTGGATGATTAAGGATGATATGAGGTGTGTTGTTGATTGTGTGATGTTAGGGTTTGCTCTAGGATGATGCTAGAACAGTAGGATGCTATCGGACAACGTGATTATGTGGTTAAATCTGAATATTTGCTATTTAGGGCAAGTTCTTGCATGTTGATGTGATGTTTACATGCTAAGTTGCCATTTTGGGAAAACGCTCGCATTCGGGACTGTTAGAATGATGAAAACTTAGGGGTTTTGCTTAGAATATGTTTGTTAATGTGTTAGAATGATTATTGGGTGTTTTTACATGTTTCGGATCTGATTTGGAGTGTTCGGCACGCGAATAACCACATCAGCTGCACTATAGGCGATTAGGGATCCTAATCGCCTATGTTATAGGCGATTGGAGGCCTACTCGCCTATATGGCAGCCTAATCGTGTATACAAGTGGCGATTGGGGGTCCAATTGCCTTTACTTCATGCGATTACGATCCTAATCACTAGTTAAGCCCTGAATTGCATACCTTATGACCCTACTCGCCTATAGTTCACACGAGTAGCCCTATTCGCCCATCCTTAGGGGCGATTAGCCCTTGTACTCGCCTGTTGACTAGCCCTAATCACATGTTGACTTTTCCTAATTGCTAGTTTGATTCCTAATCGCGTGTAATGCTGCTGTATGTATATTTTAACATCCCGGAACATGATTTGACGCCTAGGAACATGATAGGAACCCCGGGAGTCACCCAATGACTTAGTAACACGTATTCGGACCTGTTTATGCGTTAAACGGATATTATGCTAGACTAGGTGAACTGTTGCGCGTATTAAGTGTTTGATTGCATATGTGGCATGATGTCTTGTATTGTCTAAACACATGAGATGTCGGGTCACCAATGGGATGTCGGGCCTTGCCTGGTACGGTCGGTTAAACGTTGGAACATCATTTCATATGTACACAGTTATGGTCTGGACTACTAGGGACTAATCAACCTACGGGTTGTTAGTCTAACACCTTATATGCTCGTCATGATAGGTCACCGGTATTAGGGGCCGTCTATTGAGCAGGTTTACTTGTTGTAGTGTGAAGAGCAACATCAGGTGAGTTTCACGGCCCCGTCTTATGCTTTACATTTTGGGGGAGACACATGCTTATACTTATTACATAAATTATCATGTTATGCTAGTGGTTGATTCATTTACTTACTATACGATACGTAAAGTCCCGGGGAAACCATGAATATGCTGGATAGCATAACGGGGGAAATGTGGATAGATCTATTGGGATTGACAGACCCCACCCGTCGGCTGGGAGCCGGGCGGGTGCATATTGTCTCGGTCGTACGCTAAATCATTTCGGGCAAAAATCATATATCGTTGTCTGTAATGGTTTCCGGTCGTAGTAGTATAACTCATGCGTCTAGCTAACGCTATTACTTTTGATATAGTGATAACATGATGGCTTTCATTACTTTAAACATTTAATTAAAAACCTGTGAACTCACCGGCATTATTTGCTGACGTTTTTAGCATGTTTGTCTCAGGTCGTTGAGGTAGCAGCTTACTATAGGCGCACGGAGTCACACGGCGTCTAGGCTTCATATGCATTATCATATCTTTTTCAGACTTATGCACTTTTACTTTTTGGGTTGTAATAAAAGTTACGCTTCCGCAGCGAATGGATTTATGAAACTTGATGGTTGTTTATTTCATTTTACGTATCATATAGTGTCGTTTATTGTGACCGTTGACTTAGATCCTGGTTTGTCATGCGCCTCGCGGTAAAACCCCGCACGTGGAATTTGAGGGTGTGACAGATTGGTATCAGAGCCAATGGTTATAGTGAACTAGGACTGCATGTTGAGTCAAGTCTATAGCCGAGTCGCACACACACTAGACGGTCACATTCATAAAAGTCATGTCATACGGGAATTTGCCGGGGTGTTCGTATTACATTCGTTATTATCACTTATGCTTACATCATCTATCTATTATTCTTATCTCCTATCTTGTACTTCAACTTCGCGTTGGAAACGAGGATCCTTATTACCTTTGCACAGGCGGTGGCGTGCGTTGGAGTGGCTTCGGCATCCTGCGGAGATTCGTCCAAGATTCGGACGTCTCCCATTTCTATACTCCAACGGACACACCTGCTTGCACACATTATCACACACTTGTACTTGCTGTTTATATTTTGGACATGGGTGCCTAGTGGTTTGAGGGTCAGGCTAGGAGCACGCCTCGGGGACCATGTAGAGCGACTTATCATTTCGGGTGCACACGAAATAATAAGTTGAGATGCATGGAAATCCTGGTGGACTCTGCGTTTGATCTAATGACTATGATGGAACCCAATCCCTTGATTCACCTTATTTTACGGTTTCTTCATGATTCTTTGTTATCTGTTCTGGAATCTGATGTCTTGTCTTTGATCTTGACAGAAGATGGCAGGACGTCGTGGTGGTCGCGTTGGTGGTCGAGTTGGAGGCCGGAATGGCGGGGGACGTAATGGGGGTCGTGGCAACATCAGCATGACCCAGGCGGAGCTGAACAATCTGATCCAGGAGCACGTGGCAGCTGCTATTGCTGCGCAGCAGGCCGCCCACCAGGGCCATGGTGGTAATTTAATTACTCCTACCCTCATTCCTTATCTTTTATCGTGTGTTGATCGTGTTCTGACCGTGTTGTTTTGTTGATATTAGGGGATGCTTTTCCTCCTCCACCACCTCCACCTCCTCCAGTCCACTGTACTTATAAGATGTTTCAGGATTGCAAGCCCCATAACTTCAGTGGGACTGAGGGGCCTGTGGGACTACTCCGTTGGTTGGAGAAGGTTGAGTCTGCTTTCTCCATGTGCAATTGCCCTGTGGAGTTTCGTGTGAAGTATGCTTCGGGGACGTTTGAGGGACGTGCTTTGACTTGGTGGAATTCGACTGTTCAGACTATTGGTTTACTGGAGGCCCATGCGTTGCCATGGACCGAATTTGTGTTTCGTTTGAAGATGGAGTATTGTCCCAGGGATGAGATCAAGAGTTTGGAACATGAGCTGTGGAATCATCAGATGGTGGGATCTGAGATAGAGGAGTATACCACTCGCTACCATGAGCTGGCACTTTTGTGCCCGGATTCTGTGACGCCTGAATATAAGGCTATTGAGTTCTACATCAGTGGGTTGGTGCCTGAGGTTCGCGGGTTGGTGACCGCTAATGATGCTGCTACACTTCGGGATACTATTCGATTGGCTCACAGGTTGACTAAACAGAAGGTTCAGGAGGGTCTTTTGCCTCCTAAGGGTACTGTGGTGAAGACCTCTGACTGCAACAAGAGGAAATGGGATAACACGGGCAAGGGTACAGCGCAGCCTCAGCAGCAGCAGCAGCATAAGAAGTTTGAGACTACGGGTTCGTCTTCTGGGCAAAAACAGGGTGGTTATACTGGTAGGCTGCCTAGATGTGATCGTTGTGGGTATCATCATGTGGGAAATTGTAGTTTTTGTACCCGTTGCAAGAAGAACGGGCATCTGGCCCAGACATGCAGGGTGAATCTTCAGACTCAGCAACAGGTGGTTGCCCCTACTACTACTACCACTGCTGCACCTAGGGGTAACCAGGGATGTTTTAATTGTGGGGAGACGGGGCACTTTAAGAAGGACTGCCCCAAGCTGAAGCAAGGGAATGCTGGGAGAAATGACAGGGGCAACGGGGGTGGCGGCAGGAACGCGCGCGCCTTCGTCATCGGGTCGGGCGAGGCCCGTCAGGATCCGGATACTGTTACTGGTACGTTTCTTCTTTGTGATCGTTATGCCTCCGTTTTATTTGATTCGGGTGCCGACAAGAGTTTTATATCTGTTGAGTTTAGCCGACTGTTAGACATTGTACCGACTCCCTTAGAGGTCAAGTATTTTATAGAATTGGCTGATGGTAAGAATATTGAGGCGACTCATATTCTTAAAGGATGCCAGTTGGAACTATCAGGGTTATCTTTTCCTATCGACCTCATGCCGGTGTCATTGGGTAGTTTCGACGTTGTAGTGGGTATGGATTGGTTGTCCTTATATCGCGCAGAGATCGTTTGCTTCGATAAAATCATTCGCCTCCCTCTCCCGGATGGAGAGACTCTTTTGGTTCATGGCGAGAAAAGTGGAGTTCCCTTGAGCATCATTTCATGTATGAAGGCGTATAAGTATTTACGTAAGGGGTATTCCACGATCTTAGCTCTTGTTTCGGTTTCATCTAACGATGAGAAGAAGATCGAGGACATTCCTGTCGTTCGTGATTTTTCCGACGTGTTTCCCGATGATTTGCCTGGCCTTCCACCTCACCGTCAGGTTGAGTTTAGCATTGATCTTGCGCCCGGCGCGGCGCCTATTGCCCGAGCTCCTTACCGCCTTGCACCTCCTGAGATGCAAGAATTATCTAACCAACTGCAGGAGTTGTTAGAAAAAGGGTTCATTAGACCTAGTTCATCCCCGTGGGGAGCTCCTATCCTATTTGTCAAAAAGAAAGATGGGAGCCTTCGTATGTGTATTGACTATCGGGAACTGAACAAGGTAACCATCAAGAATCGTTACCCGCTTCCTCGAATTGATGATTTATTTGATCAACTCCAAGGCTCCAGTTTTTATTCCAAGATAGATCTGAGGTCTGGGTATCATCAACTGCGGGTACAAGAAGCTGACATTCCAAAGACCGCTTTTCGTACACGTTATGGCCACTTCGAGTTTTTGGTTATGCCCTTCGGTCTTACGAATGCACCTGCCGTTTTCATGGACTTGATGAACCGCGTTTGCAAGCCCTATCTCGATAAATTCGTTATCGTGTTTATCGACGACATTTTGGTTTATTCTAAGAACGAGACGGATCACGAGGAGCACTTACGATTGGTTTTGGAACTTTTGAGACGGGAGCAGTTGTACGCTAAGTTCTCAAAGTGTGATTTCTGGTTACGTGAAGTACAATTCCTAGGGCATGTGGTTAATGAACTGGGAATTCATGTCGATCCGGCAAAGATTGAGGCCATTAAGGAATGGGAAGCACCAAAGACGCCATCTGAGGTGCGGCAATTCCTAGGCCTTGCGGGTTACTATCGCCGTTTCATTGAGGGATTTTCGAAGATCGCTCAACCCCTCACCTCTCTTACCCAGAAAGACCGCAAGTTTGACTGGGGTGAACCGCAGGAATCAGCATTTCAGATGCTGAAACTTAAACTTTGCTCTGCGCCCATCTTATCCTTACCTGAGGGCACAGATGATTTTGTTGTGTACTGTGACGCTTCCATTCGTGGTCTCGGTTGTGTGTTAATGCAACGGGGGAAAGTTATTGCCTACGCCTCTCGCCAACTTAAAGTCCATGAAAGGAACTACACCACTCATGATTTAGAGTTGGGTGCGGTGATCTTTGCGTTGAAGATCTGGAGACATTACTTGTACGGTACCAAGTGCGACGTATACACCGATCACAAGAGTCTCCAGCATATCTTCGACCAGAAAGTATTGAACATGAGGCAACGACGTTGGGTCGAACTCCTGAACGACTATGATTGCGCCATTAAGTACCATCCTGGTAAGGCGAATGTTGTGGCAGACGCCTTGAGCAGAAAGGAATCTGTCAAACCCCGTCGTGTTCGAGCCTTACAGCTCACTATTCATTCTTCGTTGCCTGACCAAATTCGTTCGGCACAATTGGAAGCTTTGAAGGAGGAAAACCTTAAAGCTGAAACCATGCACGGTGCTGATAAACACCTCGAGCTCGGGTCTGATGGCCTGCATTACTTTGCCGAGCGCGTTTGGGTTCCTTTATTTGGGGGTTTGCGGGGGCTTGTCTTGGACGAAGCCCACAAATCCCGGTATTCTATTCATCCGGGTTCCGATAAGATGTATCAGGACTTAAAGATACTCTATTGGTGGCCTAATATGAAGGCTGACATAGCTTCGTATGTCAGCAAGTGTCTGACCTGTGCTAAGGTCAAGGTGGAGTACCAGAAGCCGTCTGGTCTTCTACAGCAACCTGAAATTCCTGAATGGAAATGGGAGCGGATTACCATGGATTTTGTGACCAAACTTCCGAAGTCGCCCAGTGGTTGTGACATGATCTGGGTGATTGTCGACCGATTGACAAAGTCCGCACATTTCCTCGCTATTAAGGAAACCGACAGTCTGGAGCGGTTGTCTCGTATCTATCTTAAGGAAGTGGTTTCCAGGCACGGGGTGCCCGTCTCTATCATCTCCGACCGTGACCCTCGTTTCGCCTCCCGTTTCTGGAAACAATTACATAAAGCGTTGGGTACTCAACTTGACATGAGCACCGCATATCATCCGCAAACTGACGGTCAGAGTGAGCGGACGATTCAGACGCTTGAAGACATGCTTCGAGCATGCGTCATCGATTTCGGTAAGAGTTGGGAGATTCACTTACCGTTGGTGGAGTTCTCTTACAACAATAGTTACCACTCTAGCATTAAGGCGGCACCGTTCGAGGCTCTGTATGGACGGAAGTGCCGGTCCCCTCTTTGTTGGGCCGAAGTGGGCGAAAGCCAACTCACCGGTCCAGAATTGGTGTACGAAACTTCCGAAAAGATCGTACAAATTCGTAATCGTATGGCGGCAGCTCGTGATCGTCAGAAGAGCTACGCTGATCGTCGTCGCAAACCTTTGGAGTTTCAGGTTGGCGACAGGGTTTTATTGAAGGTATCTCCATGGAAGGGCGTTATACGCTTTGGGAAGCGCGGCAAACTTAACCCTCGTTATGTCGGACCGTTCCCCATCTTGGAACGTATTGGGCCGGTGGCATACAGACTTGACTTACCAGCCGAGCTTAGTGGCGTACATAACGTCTTCCATGTCTCGAATCTTAAGAAGTGTTTGGCAGACGAATCTCTCGTAGTTCCTCTCGAAGAAATCAAGGTTGATGATCATTTACGTATTGTAGAGGAACCAGTTGAAATCTTAGATTATAAGATTCGTAGCCTCCGTCGGAGTAAAATCCGTATCGTTAAGGTTCGTTGGAATTCTAATCGTGGACCGGAGTTCACGTGGGAACGAGAAGATCAGATGAAGGCTAAGTACCCTCATCTATTTCCTAAGCGTGCGTTTGAATCGAACTATGTGGCCTCCAAAGAGAAATGAATCTCGGGTCGAGATTCCTTTCAACTGGGGGATGATGTAACAACGGGGAAAATTTTTTCTTTTCTTTCTTCCTTTCGTCTCTTCACCTACGGACTTCATTTAATTTTCGGGACGAAAATTCTTTCAACTGGGGGATGATGTGACACCCGGCATATTCAGGTCAATACTTTTATACCTTACATACATGCGTTACGTACTTTACATGCATACGAGTCTATCTCAACGAAAACATTTCAAATAACTACTAAATATCATACTTAACTAGGGTTAATTAAGTCGTATTGATGATTCGGGAATCATCGGGAGTCGTTACAATGGTTCGAGAAACCATTGGGTGTCGGTCCATAACCACGTGTACAAGAATCGGTGATTCGTGGGATCGCCGGGTTTAACGCAACCACGCAAGTCTCGAGTCCCGGGAATTGGTGATCGGGTGGGAACGTGTCATTTATCATGTATTATATGTTTACAATCATTATGTGGCTTGTTGGTATGTGAATATGTGTTAACATATGTTAAAACGGGGTTTAACGCGCAAAACACACAAACTGGGAGGCTTCAGGCGATTAGGCAGATGGAGAATAGCCTAATCGCCTATATAGGGGCGATTGGGAGGTACATATAGGCGATTAGGGGCTAATCGCATGAAGGTTCATGCGATTAGGCTCCCTAATCGCGTGTAGGTCTGCGTAATCGCGTGTAACGTGCTGGACGACTAGAAACGCCTATAAATACCACCCTTGACCTCCAAAACATCATAATAACAACCCTAGCCGTCCCATAACATAACCCAACACCCAAACACCCTCTGGAACTCGTTTTTGCATCAAAACCATCATTTTCAAGCTTATTCCATCATCATCTCTTAATTTCAAGGTGTGTCCTTCAAACCCAAACCTTTAAATGATTATGTTTTGCTCCCTAAACGTCCAGACCTGACTTATAAAGGTTTTTGTCTTTGAAAATCCATTTAAAACCGTTTTTAAACAAACCTACACCTTTACATGCGTTATATGTGTTATATGTGTTAAAGGTAGGATTTTTAGGGCTGAATCATGGTTATTCTTGTGTTGTTTTGATGTTTATTGCTGTTATAAGTTAGTATGATGATGTCCTAGGAGTTTGAATGGTTTTGGTGGTGTATTATTGATACTTGATGTTTTGACCCGTTTGAAGGATTTTGGATGATTAAGGATGATATGAGGTGTGTTGTTGATTGTGTGATGTTAGGGTTTGCTCTAGGATGATGCTAGAACAGTAGGATGCTATCGGACAACGTGATTATGTGGTTAAATCTGAATATTTGCTATTTAGGGCAAGTTCTTGCATGTTGATGTGATGTTTACATGCTAAGTTGCCATTTTGGGAAAACGCTCGCATTCGGGACTGTTAGAATGATGAAAACTTAGGGGTTTTGCTTAGAATATGTTTGTTAATGTGTTAGAATGATTATTGGGTGTTTTTACATGTTTCGGATCTGATTTGGAGTGTTCGGCGCGCGAATAACCACATCAGCTGCACTATAGGCGATTAGGGATCCTAATCGCCTATGTTATAGGCGATTGGAGGCCTACTCGCCTATATGGCAGCCTAATCGTGTATACAAGTGGCGATTGGGGGTCCAATTGCCTTTACTTCATGCGATTACGATCCTAATCACTAGTTAAGCCCTGAATTGCATACCTTATGACCCTACTCGCCTATAGTTCACACGAGTAGCCCTATTCGCCCATCCTTAGGGGCGATTAGCCCTTGTACTCGCCTGTTGACTAGCCCTAATCACATGTTGACTTTTCCTAATTGCTAGTTTGATTCCTAATCGCGTGTAATGCTGCTGTATGTATATTTTAACATCCCGGAACATGATTTGACGCCTAGGAACATGATAGGAACCCCGGGATCACCCAATGACTTAGTAACACGTATTCGGACCTGTTTATGCGTTAAACGGATATTATGCTAGACTAGGTGAACTGTTGCGCGTATTAAGTGTTTGATTGCATATGTGGCATGATGTCTTGTATTGTCTAAACACATGAGATGTCGGGTCACCAATGGGATGTCGGGCCTTGCCTGGTACGGTCGGTTAAACGTTGGAACATCATTTCATATGTACACAGTTATGGTCTGGACTACTAGGGACTAATCAACCTACGGGTTGTTAGTCTAACACCTTATATGCTCGTCATGATAGGTCACCGGTATTAGGGGCCGTCTATTGAGCAGGTTTACTTGTTGTAGTGTGAAGAGCAGCATCAGGTGAGTTTCACGGCCCCGTCTTATGCTTTACATTTTGGGGGAGACACATGCTTATACTTATTACATAAATTATCATGTTATGCTAGTGGTTGATTCATTTACTTACTATACGATACGTAAAGTCCCGGGGAAACCATGAATATGCTGGATAGCATAACGGGGGAAATGTGGATAGATCTATTGGGATTGACAGACCCCACCCGTCGGCTGGGAGCCGGGCGGGTGCATATTGTCTCGGTCGTACGCTAAATCATTTCGGGCAAAAATCATATATCGTTGTCTGTAATGGTTTCCGGTCGTAGTAGTATAACTCATGCGTCTAGCTAACGCTATTACTTTTGATATAGTGATAACATGATGGCTTTCATTACTTTAAACATTTAATTAAAAACCTGTGAACTCACCGGCATTATTTGCTGACGTTTTTAGCATGTTTGTCTCAGGTCGTTGAGGTAGCAGCTTACTATAGGCGCACGGAGTCACACGGCGTCTAGGCTTCATATGCATTATCATATCTTTTTCAGACTTATGCACTTTTACTTTTTGGGTTGTAATAAAAGTTACGCTTCCGCAGCGAATGGATTTATGAAACTTGATGGTTGTTTATTTCATTTTACGTATCATATAGTGTCGTTTATTGTGACCGTTGACTTAGATCCTGGTTTGTCATGCGCCTCGCGGTAAAACCCCGCACGTGGAATTTGAGGGTGTGACACCAATAGATCTATCAATGTATACCGTTTGGCTGATGAATGTTTATGCTAGAATTGTGCTTACCCTAGTCATGTTCAAGACATAATGCAACATAGAAATACACATAGACACATTGATGATTGAATTGCATAAATAATGTTGTAACATGTTTCACCCCAAAAATGGTGATAAATAGAAAAGGGGCTATGTAAAACTCACCTTAGCAAAATGTTATATCTGTTGAAAAAATTGAATAGTGGTGTTGCCCAAATGTATCAAGTATCACCCTATAATAAGGTAATAAATATGTCTAAGTCTATCAAGTCTACAAATGTATAAGTTCTAGGGCTTCGAATTTGGGGATAAATGCTCGTTAGATTAATATTAAAATTTGTTTGATAATTGAGAGAATTTTTGTAAATAAATAAACAAAAATTCTTTTTATGAAATTTAAATTTAAGATGGTCATAATAATGTGTTTAAAGTGTAAAAATAATTTTTACAAAATTATTTTCTTTAAAATAGAATATTAATTCTATTTATAACAAATTGTCAAAATTTAACTTTAATATTTAAAAATACTAAAATTAAAGAATTATCAGTTTAAAAATTATATTTCTGTTCCAAATAATCAGAAATAATTTATGTAAAATTTTGGTGCAAAAATATTAAAAATTGGATTTATTATGATTTAATTATGATTAAAACTAACAAAAATTGATTAAAAATATTAAATAAATGATTTTTCAGAAATAAAAATCATTTCTGAAAAGCTTAATGTTATAAAAACTCAGAATAAATTTTGTGGTAATTTATAAATTTGTTTTGATATTTTAATGGAATTTTATAAATATAATAGAATAAAATTGATTTATTTATTAAATATATTAAATAAATAAATTTTTGAAAACTAAAAATTGTAAGTTGAACTATTACATGAGATTAATACAAGATAATTTTTGTAGGATTTTTAAAAATGTGTTAGCATTTTAAAAATGAATTTATAAGATTATAAGTATTATATATATAGTTGATTTGATTAAAAACAAAATAAACAAAAAAATGCGCCACAGCCGGGACTCGAACCCAGGTGGCTTGGTTTGTGAGCACCAGACACAACCACTTGGTCTAGACCAGTGGTTGTGTTGATTCTTGTTTTAAAAAAAATAAATAGCATAACTGATCTTCATGTTCTTCCCCAATTATTAGCAATCGAGTCCTAGTTTTCCAATTGAACAATCCACACAACATTAACCCAATTAACCATAGGGTTAATGTTGTGCATCAGCCGATTAATGAAACCCACAAGAAAAATCATACTTACAAAGTTTAATCGAACACGAACGGACAGTCAACCTAAAAAGTCAAATGGCGATCGTGAATCAAGAACACAGTATGATTGTGAAGAATTGGAGGTGGAGAAAGATGTAATGGCGAGTTGTGAAGGTTAAGGAATGATCAATTTATAGTGACAAGGTCTGGATCATTGAATTGGAAATGTTTGACCTTGTCTTTAAAGTTTGACGCGTTTAAGTGTATAATTGGTATGAATTGATTTATAATTGGACGTATAATGACACATAACAGGCCGATAATCACGACTCCAAGTCAAACCATGATCAATACGCGTTAATTGAGCCAAATTGATCTGGTCAAAAGATGGAATCTCTTGACATATCTGCTGCTGCGCGTCAACAGGAAAGAAAAAAGAGAGACGAGAGTGGGTTTTTATATATTTAAAGTTGGGTTTAAAACAAAAGATAGACATGGCTTAGCTGGTTGTGTGGGTGTGGTGCATCAGGCTCGGCTCCGGTTCGATACCCGGCAAGAGCATTGTTTTTTTTTTTAGCAGAAAGGGGGTTGGAGTTGGGCCAGGTGTGGACTGGGCTGGTTTAATGGGCTCAGGTTTGGGCCCCAAAATTAGACAAGGGTCTATGTTTGGTTTGGTTGGGCTTTAAAGATTGGTTTTAATTATAGTGTGATTGTTATTATTATTATTATTACTATTATTATTATTATTATTTTTACTATTATTATTAATATTATTATATATATATATATATAACGAATAATTATCTTAGCATTAAAATGTCTCAAAAATAATAATAACGTACATTTATTTAACGCGAACTGTTACAGTCTCCCCTACTTTTAGGAACTTCGTCCCGAAGTTAAAAGAGAACACCAAGTTTATAATTGGTCAACTACCGAAAACCTTGATAAAATTTCACACTACCTTAATGTACCTGTAAATTCATGATTACGTTACGGACCGTAATTACCAATTTACCTTACATTAGGGTTTTGCGTCCTTTTATGACTTTACCGATTGTTGAGCAGGTTCGATAGTCTCCACCAGTCGTTGAGCAGGTGGTAGGGCCTCTCCCGACTGTTGGAAAGACATGATGACCTCTACCAATCGTTAAGTAGGTTGTTTGGTAGTCAACTAATTGTTGTACAAGTAAGCAAGTATGATTATAGATATAGCACTTAGTTCACATTCAAACAAGCATACACTCAGATGTTATGATGATACTTGAATAAAATGTCAATACATAGAATTAAAGAGAAAGTAGACATCATTCGAATGGTGGGGTTTAAGTAGCTGGAGGGTCTCAAGCGGGGTTATTTGGAGCATCAAGAGCGTTTGTAGCAGGATTCGACAAGCATCTGCAAGATGCCCATACCTTTGACAATTGGTGCACTGTCGGCAGGGTACTTGAGTTGGATGGTGATACTGGAAGGTTTTACACTTAGGTAGCTTCCCGTTGTATTGTTTCTTGTTGGGTGGGGTAGTGGTGTCTATTGCAAAATTTCTGACCTTACACTTCCCGTTGGTTGAGGCCTCGGTTTTGATTTCAACGGCAGGTTTGGGGAGTATCCTTTTTCTTTTCCCCTTTACGAGTCAGGGTTCCTGCCTTCACATGGTTATCTGTTAGGGTGGCAGCCAAACGCTTTGCTTCCTCCAAAGTAGCAGGGTCCCTTCCCCACACCGTGTCTTGAATCTGCATCGGTAAGCCACCAATGTATTTTTCGATCGCAATGGGCAAAGGGGTGACTTTGTGGGGTAGCAGTAAGCTAAGTTCGTGAAAACGAGTGTTGTAAGCAAGGTTTTCCCCACTGTCTTGAGCAAGATCATGAAATTCATCTTCCAGCTTCTTAATTTCATTACGAGGACAGAACTCTGCCTTCATAATGTCTTTAGCTTGATCCCAAGTTAAGGCTAGTGCAGCTTCAGCTCCGCGAGTGCGTTTTTCTTCATTCCACCAAGTGAGTGCTCGTTTGTGAAGAACACTCATGGCATAACGGACTTTAAAGTTGTCGGGGCATTCACTGTTAATGAAGTATTCTCAATACCCTCAAACCATTGTAGGAGTCCTGTAGCTCCTTCTTCTCCACTGAACTTTGGGGATTACAGGAGTTAAAGTGCTTGAGAGTGCAGGCTGAAGACCATTTCCATTCCCGTTGTGGTTTCCATTTCCATTTCCATTGCCGTTACCGTTCCCGTTGCCATTCAACTGGATGACTTGAGCTAGTAAGTTGGGAACCAGAGTTGCGATTTGCTGCGCCATTTGTTGAGAAATGATTGCAGCCAGTTGAGCATCGACACCATTGTTGTTGTTGTTGTTGTGATTAGTGTCATGGTTATGGTTGTGATTGCTACTTCCTTCGTTATGGTTGTCACCACTGTTGAGACGAGCACTGCGACGTGGAGGCATGATCTGTAAGAGACACAATGAAATGAATGAGGTTATATAAGGAATGTAATCGTTTATTCATTAAAACGAATAAACGAAAACGTTGACTTATCAAAGATTCTAGATTCTAATAACGTATGAAGACATGCTTTAGCCTATAAGTGAACACTCATCCCGAGAATTCCCAGGTAGGCATCCGGGTCCCTCGTCTGATGGGATATATGCGCAATGCCAGCCTAGATAGAAGACTCAGAATACAGGCGTTCACCCTTCCAGATTGCACGTGTTCGTTATTAAAATCTAGAACTTCGACAAGATCTCAAGGTGGTTCAGGTTAAACCTGAGGATTTTGACAAATTGTCAAAATTTAACTTTAATATTTAAAAATACTAAAATTAAAGAATTATCAGTTTAAAAATTATATTTCTGTTCCAAATAATCAGAAATTTTATGTAAAATTTTGGTGCAAAAATATTAAAAATTGGATTTATTATGATTTAATTATGATTAAAACTAACAAAAATTGATTAAAAATATTAAATAAATGATTTTTCAGAAATAAAAATCATTTCTGAAAAGCTTAATGTTATAAAAAACTCAGAATAAATTTTGTGGTAATTTATAAATTTGTTTTGATATTTTAATGGAATTTTATAAATATAATAGAATAAAATTGATTTATTTATTAAATATATTAAATAAATAAACTTTTGAAAACTAAAAATTGTAAGTTGAACTATTACATGAGATTAATACAAGATAATTTTTGTAGGATTTTTAAAAATGTGTTAGCATTTTAAAATGAATTTATAAGATTATAAGTATTATATATATAGTTGATTTGATTAAAAACAAAATAAACAAAAAAATGCGCCACAGCCGGGATTCGAACCCGGGTGGCTTGGTTTGTGAGCACCAGACACAACCACTTGGTCTAGACCAGTGGTTGTGTTGATTCTTGTTTTAAAAAAAAAATAAATAGCATAACTGATCTTCATGTTCTTCCCCAATTATTAGCAATCGAGCCCTAGTTTTCCAATTGAACAATCCACACAACATTAACCCAATTAACCATAGGGTTAATGTTGTGCATCAGCCGATTAATGAAACCCACAAGAAAAATCATACTTACAAAGTTTAATCGAACACGAACGGACAGTCAACCTAAAAAGTCAAATGGCGATCGTGAATCAAGAACACAGTATGATTGTGAAGAATTGGAGGTGGAGAAAGATGTAATGGCGAGTTGTGAAGGTTAAGGAATGATCAATTTATAGTGACAAGGTCTGGATCATTGAATTGGAAATGTTTGACCTTGTCTTTAAAGTTTGACGCGTTTAAGTGTATAATTGGTATGAATTGATTTATAATTGGACGTATAATGACACATAACAGGCCGATAATCACGACTCCAAGTCAAACCATGATCAATACGCGTTAATTGAGCCAAATTGATCTGGTCAAAAGATGGAATCTCTTGCCATATCTGCTGCTGCGCGTCAACAGGAAAGAAAAAGGAGAGACGAGAGTGGGGTTTTATATATTTAAAGTTGGGTTTAAAACAAAAGATAGACATGGCTTAGCTGGTTGTGTGGGTGTGGTGCATCAGCTCGGCTCCGGTTCGATACCCGGCAAGAGCATTGTTTTTTTTTTTTAAGCAGAAAGGGGTTGGAGTTGGGCCAGGTGTGGACTGGGCTGGTTTAATGGGCTCAGGTTTGGGCCCCAAAATTAGACAAGGGTCTATGTTTGGTTTGGTTGGGCTTTAAAGATTGGTTTTAATTATAGTGTGATTGTTATTATTATTATTATTAATATTATTATATATATATATATATATATATATATATATATATATATATATATATATAACGAATAATTATCATAGCATTAAAATGTCTCAAAAATAATAATAACGTACATTTATTTAACGCGAACTGTTACATGAGTCAACCACTGTTGGCCAGTCTTACCCTCCAACCACTGTTTCACCTCTCACAACCACTGAACAATCATCTGTTGACAAAAGTCAATCATCTGTTGACAAAAGTCAGTCCAGTTTTACACCACTTGGACCCATTCCCCCACTACCATTCCAAACATCTGATGGCACTACAGAAGTGCAAACAGATGTTACATCAACAGAGTCACCAAACCTCTGTCCTTCACTTCAAAATGCCATCATACCATATCAGGGAGATCTTATCTACTTAAGAGCTCATCCACCAGACCAGATCATTGGCAACATCAGAGAGGGTGTGCTCACAAGAAGCCAATCCTCCAATATCTGTCTTTTTACAGGCTTCTTATCTCTCACACAACCTGTCAAGTACCAAGAGGCACTGAAAGACAACAGTTGGGTAGAAGCTATGCAAGAAGAACTCCTTCAGTTTAAAAAACAACAAGTATGAGAGCTTGTACCATTACCTAAGGATGTTTGTCCTATAGGAACAAAGTGGGTCTTCAAAAACAAAACTGATGAAAGGGGTATTGTTGTCAAGAATAAAGCCGGGCTTGTGGTTCAAGGCTTCAGACAAGAAGAAGGAATAGATTATGATGAAACTTTTGCTCCTGTAGCAAGACTAGAAGCCATCAGACTATTTTTATCCTTTGCTGTCAACCACAACATAAAGGTGTATCAGATGGACATCAAATGTGCTTTCCTTTATGGCAAAATTTAGGAGGAAGTCTATGTATGTCAACCACCTGGTTTTGAAGACACATTCCATCCTGACTATGTCTACAAGCTCAACAAAGCTCTGTATGGACTCAAATAAGCACCAAGGGCCTGGTATGAAACTCTTTCCGCATTTCTCTTATCCATTGGCTTCACAAGAGGTAAAATTGACAAAACTTTATTTCTAAAATGGAAAGGGAAAAACTTAATGATTGTTCAAATATATGTGGATGACATCATTTTTGGATCCACATGTAACCAAATGTGTGAAGAGTTCAGACAACTCATGACAGCAGAGTTTGAGATGAGTGCCATGGGTGAACTTTAGTGTTTCCTTGGTCTTCAAGTGAAACAACTGCAAAATGGCACATTCATTCATCAAAACAAATATGTAACGAATTTATTAACAAGATTTGAGATGAATGATTGTAAGCCATGTAGTACACCCATGAGTACAGTCAAGTTACTCACTATAGATGACAAGGATGAACTGGTTGATCAAACACATTATAGATGCATGATTGGGTCTTTACTGTACTTAACTGCATCTAGGCCAGACATTATGTTTGCTACCCGTGTCTGTGCAAGATCCCAGGCTTCACCCAGAAAGTCAAACCTTATTGCTGTGAAAAGGATATTCAGATACCTCAAAGGTGCTCCCACACTTGGTATCTGGTATCCTGCTAATGGAAACATTGAGCTTTCAGGTTATTCAGATAGTGATTTTGCTGGCTGTCACACCACAAGAAAGTCCACATCAGGAGGGTGCCAATTTCTAGGGAATGCCTTAGTCTCCTGGCAAAGCAAAAAGCAGGCAGCTGTTTCAACCTCAACAGCTAAAGCTGAATACATTGCTGCTGTAAGCTGTACAGCCCAACTCATGTGGCTTCAAAATCAATTACTGGATTTTGGGATAACTGCACTACAGACTCCACTTATGTTGGATAGTCAAGCTGCTGAAAATATCATCAAGAATCCAGTCTCTCATTCCACTACCAAACACATTGACATCAGACATCATTTTGTCAGAGACAGCTATGAAAAAGGTTTGATTTCTCTGCACCATGTTCCAACAGAGGATCAGTTGGCAGATGTGTTGACAAAAGCTTTGACACATCTACCTTTACAAATCTGATTTCTAGAATTGGTATGTTAAACATGGATTAAACAAACAAAAAAAATAATAATAAATTTTTTTTTAAAATGTTTCAGAAAATCAAAATTTCTCCTTAAAAATAGCTTTTAGGTTGAAAAATCTGTTTCAAACATCTGATCAGATAAAACAACCACTGTTTCATTCATATCCACTGTTGGTTGAAAAATCTGTTTCAAAACATCTGATCAGATAAAACAACTGTTTCGCTATGTATCTATACTATATCTATACATAAAAAAAAATTATTATTACAACAGTTGGTTCCATCAGCTGTTTGTATCAGCTGTTTGCCAAAACAGCTGTTCTCCACCAGATGTTTATCCATCAGATGATTGCCACGCCTGCTCCTACAAGCAGAGGTTTGGCCACATTAGCGGTTTCTTTTGAGCCTATAAAAACCCTGTTTTACCACAACAGATGTTACACTGTCTCATTGTATTCAAAATACGGAAACCGCCTTCTCCATTCTCAAACCCTCAATCAGATTTCATTCATTTTCACCTTCAGAATCCATTAAAATGGATCTTCAAGCCAAAGCCACCCACAATTGTCTCCCATATCTGGTTAAAACAGATGATAACACATCATTCCATTCCACCATTGACATTCTTCTAAATTCCAAATATCTACCCATCCTAACCGCTGACGCCCCCATCTACATTGATACTCTCCAAGAGTTCTGGTTGAATGCTGAGTTCTTATTACAAGACAAAAAGCCTACTTCCATTATTTCCAAAATTGGAGAAACAAGTGTCGTAATTACCCCTGAAATCATATCCACAACCTTCTCACTAAATGACCTGGCAGGTAAGGATTCCTCCACAAAAACAGATCTTCACACTGAGTTTCAAGAACGAGGGTATGATGGTCAGATGACTGGGTCAACTCTTTTCAAAAAGTTTTTCCCACCAGTCATGAAATTTTTCTTCCATACCCTTCTTCTATGTGTCTCCGCTAAGTCCACATCCTTCAATGAAATCCCATTAAGGATGCAATATCTGGGTTATGCCATGTTGTCAAACTCTGACTTCAATCTTTCCCAGGGATTGTTCATGGACCTAGTGTCAAATGTGAAAGCAATTAAGTCTGGGTCAAACAATGCTTTTCTAATTTACCCAAGAATTCTTAGTGTAATCCTACAAAAGGCCTTACCAGAAAAAGTTTTCAAAAAGGGTGAGGCAATGCAAATGAAAAGCTTAACTGATGAAACTTTCACTAGAATGCTGGGTGGAAGCACCCAAGAAAAAGTGTCAAAAGTGTCCAAAGTTTCAAAAACACAAACAAAGAGGACAAAGACAACAACTGTTGTCAAAACCTCTGTTGTTGAGTCCACTGCTCCTGGTGATCATGGCACTACATCCTGTGCTGTGAAACCCACACTAGCCACTTCCAAAAGAAAACATCCATCCACAAAAACCACCACTCAACCACAAATGAGACTTCTGGATGATGAGGTACCAGAAGATAACTCTGTTGCACCACCAAAGCAACCTGAAACCACTGTTGTTACTTCCTCACAACAGTTGGACATACCTCAACCTGACCAACTCCTCATGAATCCTCCCAAAAGGATCATGTTGTAAGCCAAGGGGAAACACATCATGATACATTTGAGTCACTTGGCCAAATGTTCACAAGCCCCTCTCCCAGGGCTAATTCTCTTGTTACTCCTCCACCCTCACCATCACATCATGTTGCACAAACCATGCAACCTTTGTTTGAGGCAATTGAGAAATCTCAGGAAAATCCCAGTTCCTCTCTTCCACCTATCACTGAGAGCATACCCCCATAAGAAACTGGTCCTGAGAACATTCAATCTGCCATCCCACAAACAGTAGAGGAGCTTACACCACCTGAGTTCAATGTAACTCTAGGTGAGTTTTCAAGTGGAGCAACCACTACTGATGTAGAGACCATTGTCTCACACCAGGACAGTGGTTACATAGCTAAGACTCCCTTGAAGGCAACAACTGATGAGGCCACTATAGTGTCCCCAAAATCAGTTGGAAGTCCCCAGTAACCAAGAAAAAGGGGCATCTGATTCACCTATTAGGACTGAATCAGGTAGAACTACCACTGGTAGGGACTCAGATGATCCTATTAACTTAGGAGATGGGTCAAAATACCAAGAATTGACGGACAGAGTTCAAGCAATTGAAACCTCTGTAGCTAACATCAAATCTGATGTCAAGCTTATACTGGGTTCCATAGCAGATCTTTCCAAAAGTCAACCATCAACAGCTGATATAGCTAGTGAGCTATGGAAATCCGTTTCCCCCATCATCATAGCTCACTGAAAACTAGCTGATCAGAACCATGAAACATATATGGCTGAAATCCGAAACATGGTGGATGTAAGGTACAAAGATACACATGCAGACATTAAAGACATCAAAGATCACCTGTTGAAGACCACTGCTCTGCCCCTACCACCATTCTCAGGGATGAAGATAATGATGTCTTCACGGCTGATGATGCCAAAAAGGGGGAGAGTGGCAGAGATAGGCTACCAAAGCTAGATCCCTTTGGTTGTCCACCTTCTAAAAAGGGCAAAGCCAAGTCTGCCAACAAACCAGAGGCTAGTCAAACAGCACCACCACAACAACAACAAGCAAAACCATCAGCACCACAACAAACCACTGATAGAAGCAAAGCAGTAGACAACTCTGCAAACAAAGAAGCTGAAAAGGCTGCTCAGGCCAAACAAAAAAGGGCTGACACCTTGGAAGCTAAAGCAGAGTTGTTGGTGAACCTCAAGAAGGAACAACAGCAGGAGGTTGAAGATGTGGGATCCTCAAAAAGGATGAAAATGCCTGCTAGACATGTCAGAAAACCACCATCTAAGCTAAAAACCTCTGTTGACAAAACCACTGCTGCTGCAACCACTGCCACCCAAAACACTGAAACCACCCAAAACACTGCTTCCCAAACCACTGCATCTATACCTACAAACACATCTGAACATACAACCACCAAACCTACACCCAAACCTACATCACCAACCAAATCTCAAACATCTGCTGGTCCTACTAAAAGGTCAACAGATGTTAATCCAACCACTGTTTCCAAATCACCATCCCCTAAAATCTTGTACACAAGGAAGAGAAAATCAACCTTTGTTGTACAGGATGAAAACATACACACATCACCAAATACCACCTCAACTGCACAATCCACCCCTATTACAAGCTATTCCACTCTCATCATTCTCACCACACACATCCAAATTCAGTTCCCATAGACCACCACCATCCATTACACCATTGGTTGTTCAGTATCCCCTTGAACTTGATCTACTCAAGGGGGAATTACAATCCTTCTACAATACTGAACAACCATCTGACAGATCTTTCCCTTCTCTCCCAAATTTCCCTGTTCCCCTAAACACTGATACATATCTTAAATACAAGGGTGAACAGGTAGATGCCATCATTAAGGAGAGATGCAAAGGGAAGGATGACAGGACTGCTCAGGGCATCCATTTAGCAGAGCTTAGCAAACTCAGAAGGATTGAGGACTTTGCTAAGACCCTGAGCAACTCCATGTCTTCCATGCCTCTCAGTGTTGACTTGGAAAAGGAGGTTAGGGATTCTCTTCTGGAACAGATCTTGGCAACCAAGCCATATAAAGCAACTAAAAAGCAGTTTGCTGGCTGGACCACTCATGCACTAAGAGAAGAACTTCTCAGAATAGAAGAGTTGGCCAAAGACCCCAAAGCTAAAGTCTCTACTCCTAATTTTGGCAAAGGCAGAGACCCAGTAAGAGCCTTAAAGTTTAAAAGAATGAGACAAGAGATAGTAGCTGCTAATTATGGGGAGATGAGGTCTGTTTCTAGATGGTCTGAGCTGAGGCTGGTTGAGACATACAAGAGTCTTGAAGAAAACAGAAAGAAGGATCCCAGCCTACCTAGAAAACCTGTCTATCCTGATGAGCCACTGATGAAGAGACCCCAGCAGACTTTTACCTTAGACAGCTTACTTGAAACTTCTGATCTATCAGCTGCTGCAAGAAGACAGTTCAAGAAAAAGAAAGAAATGTTAGAAGAAGATCAGAAGAAGTTTGCTAATACATTTATCAAAGAAGGGCTCTTCAATCAAATACATTTCTTCTCTGATCCCACAACAGAGAAACTCAGGGAACTCATTGGAAGACCTCCATCACCTAACTCATCCCAAATAAAAGTTCATCTCAGCAAATCCAGTGACTCAAAAGTTCTAAAATGGAAAGTCAACAAAGACAACCATGAATTGACTCTGCTCAAGTCAGATGGAAGAGTTCAGAAAATTAGCATGGATGATGCATACAGCCTATGTGCAAATGATCTTCAAACATTGCTAAATCTAGAGCTTGAAAGAGATGAAGAAGACTTATTTGCTCTGAACTTTGAACTACAATTCAAAGGTCAAATCAGAGAAAGTCTGATGAGGAATAAAGATCAATAAATAAAGCTGAGTTTTGGCATCATCTGTTCTAGGGGGAGATTGTTGGGTCTGCTGACCTGGAGAAGAATAGATGATTGAAAAGCCAAAACATGCTAACAGTTGATCCACACAATAAACAGTCCTTACAACATACTTCTCCCAAAAGACTGCGGACTCTAACAACTGTTCCATCCAAACAACTGCTATGACAACTGCTGATACAAAGGACTGCTGAATAAACACTAATGAAGAACAACTGCTGACCAAAGGTCTGATGAAGAACAACTGCTGATCCAAGTACTGAAGACTAAAGCACTGCGGGAGCCAACAGCACTTAGGCTCCAGCAGAGGATACAAGAACATCAGAGTTTTCCTACAACAGTAGTTTACCTTCAGAGTTTTCAATGTAACAGTAGTTTGTAATAGGCAGATGTTTTATGTTTGTTATTCTGTTAGAGGTCACTGTCTTAAGGTGACGTCAGCCTAGGTCATCAGTGGTTTAGGTTTGTCTATAAATAGAACAGTGCTTGTACTGTTCTATTACATCACACACACAAACATTCTCTCAGACAAACAATCACTGTGTGATCAGGCTGAGGGGGAGTACTTGTATGATTGTAATCTTTTAGATAAATGAAAGCATTCGATCAGAAAACAATTACTCTCATGTTTTGATTAAATAGTTTATCATTCCGCTGCACTTTCCATCTATATTCATATCACTCTTATCATTCTTAGTTAAACATAATCAAAACAATCAAACTCAGATCCTAACATGGTGAGGTAGAAAGAAAGAACAGAACACTAATTGAAGCAGCAAGAACTATGTTAGCTGATTCAGGCCTACCATTGTCAACAAGAGACACTCCAAAACTGCCTATGAAGTTCTTCATGGCATTAAGCCCCTTATCTCCTTTTTCAGGGCTTTTGGATGTCAATGTTTCATTCTAAACATTAAAGACTCTATTTCAAAGTTTGCTGCAAAAGTTGATTCAGGTTATTTTCATGGTTATTCTTCCACGAGAAAAGCCTACAAGGTTTTTAATTCAAGAACCAAGATAGTAGAAGAAACACTGAATGTCAAGTTCAATGAGTCAAAACACACTCTCATTCCAGCACATCCTGCTGAACTCTTTGATCTTGACAGTTTCCATTTCGGACCTGAAAAGACTGTCACTTCATCTAAACCTATTTATTATGGTGCTCAAAGGTTTGATGATGAGGATCCTACAACATGGACTCCTAATACAGTCATTAAGTCAACTTTTAAACCATCAGAAGTTTCACAAACTTCTGATTCAACAACTGCTGATGTACAAACTCAAACATCTGTTTCAGCTCCTACAACTACTGATGATGTTCAAACAGTTGAACAAGATATTATAAACCTCAGTGGTTTGTTTGAAAAAGTACAAGAGCCACCTACACCTGTCAGTGGTTTACAACAACTGATTGAACACAAGGATCATCCATTGGATCAAATCATGGGTGATATTGCATCAGGGGTTCTCATAAGAAACCAGCTTTCCAACTTTTGCTTCTTCTCAGCATTCATTTCTCAGTTGAAACCTAAGAAGTATCAATTGGCACAAGATGGGTTTTTAGAAATAAACAAGATGAAGCTAGTATGATTATCAAGAACAAGGCAAGACTGGTGGTACAAGGTTATTCTCAAGAAGAGGGAATTGACTATGATGAAACCTTTGCTCCAGTTGCAACACTTGAAGCCATCAGGTTATTTTTGGATTATGCAATTTCCAACAAAATTAAAGTTTTTCAAATGGATGTTAAAAGTGCATTTTTGTATGGAAAAATTAAAGAGAAAGTGTATGTCTGTCAGCCATGTGGGTTTGAGGATCCTTCTCATCCTAAGTGGGTGTACAAACTTGACAAGGCTTTGTATGGCCTAAAGTAGGCTCCTAGAGCCTGGTATGAAACACTTTCAAACTTTTTACTCAAAAATAACTTTACAAGAGGCTCCATTGATACAACTCTTTTCATAAAACATGTTGGAAATCATGTCTTACTTGTTCAAATTTATGTTGATGATATCATATTTGGTTCAACTAATACAAAATTGTGTGATGAATTCAAGAAACTCATGCAATCAAAATTTGAGATGACTACAATGGGAGAGCTGCAGTACTTTTTAGTACTGCAGATTAAACAACAAACAAATGGAACTTTTATACATCAATCTAAATATGTTTACGAATTATTGAACAAATTTTCTTTACAAGACTGTAAATCATGTTCCACTCCCATGACACCAACCAAACAAGTTGAACCAGATGATCAAGGAAAACAGGTTGATCAAACCATGTATAGATGTATGATAGGTTCCCTTCTGTATCTAACTGCTTCTAGACCAATGTTTTCAACATGTGTTTGTGCTAGATATCAATCAGCTCCTAGGGAATAACACCTCATTGCAGTCAAAAGAATCTTCAGATATCTGAAAGGAACTCCTACACTTGGAATTTGGTATCCTGCTTCTTGCAATACCAAGTTAACAACTTTTTCAGATGCAAAATGTCAAGAAAATCAACATCTGGTGGTTGTCAATTCTTGGGAAACTGTCTAGTGTCCTGGTAATCAAAGAAACAAACATCTGTTGCAACTTCAACTGCTGAAGCTGAATACATTGCAGCTGCAAGTTGTACATCACAGATACAATGGCTCCAATATCAACTTCTTGATTATGGAATCAAAGAGACCAAGACACCATTGCTTGTAGACAGTAAATCTGCCATTAGCATCATTCAAAATCCTGTTCAGTTCTCAAAAACTAAACATATTGAGATCAGGTATCATTTCATAAGGGATTGCTATGAAAAAGGCAAGATTGAAGTGAAGCATGTGACAACAGCTAATCAAATAGCTGACATATTCAAAAAACCCCTTGACACATCAACATTTCAGAAGTTAGTATCCATGCTTGGGATGCTAAATTTGTAAGTGTTTCTTTTATTTTCCTGCACATATTTTTACTTTCACTTACATTATCTGTCATAAAACTTCTGAAAAACAAAAAGAGAGAAACTACTGATGTACAAAAACATCAGTATGGGGATATTTTCTGAAAAATGATTAACTTCTGATAAAATAAACTTCAGAAGTTATGAATAAAATGTTTATAAAACATTCTCATCAGTTGTTAACAAACTACTGAAGAGAAAATGGGAACTACAGATGAAAATTGTTCTTCATCAGCAGTTTTGTCAATAAGGGTAAATCAGACATTTCCCATTTCAGAAGTTTTACCTAGGGCGGTTATAAACTTCTGATAAACACCTTTTCCATCAATTATCCATTCAAAAAGCAAAATTCCCTCCTTCTCTCTCATAAACACTCTCAAACCCTCCCCTGCAACACAAAACAAGAACACTGTTCGATCAAAACACACACGAACCACATGGCTCTAATACTAAAACAGGGACACAATCAAAGAGGCTATTTTGAGAAACATGAAGCCTGGTCCCAATACGACGAAATCATTGATTTAGTTGTCATATCCCAATACTTCACTGCCCTCACCATTGATCCTCCAATCCATACTGAAACTCTTAATGAGTTCTGGGCAAATGCCGAGATGGTGACAGTGAATGATTAGATTATTTCCCTAAAATCAACCATCCAAGTGAAAGTAATGGCAATCACACCAGCTACTTTGCGGATAAGACTGGGTCTGGATGATGCGGATGCACCAGATCATTTTCCCAACTCTGCAATTCATTTAACCATGACAGAGTGTGGTTACCAAGGTACTCTCTCACATGCAACCATTTTCAAGAAATTTTTTGAACCAAAATATAAACTTTTGTTTCATTACATAATCATGTGCTTGAGTCCTAAAACTGGATCTTATGATCAGATGCCCTCTACTTTTCAACCTATTTTTCATTCCATTGTGAATGAAACAAAATTCAGGGCATCAGCACTTTTCTTTAATGAGTTGGTGTTGCATCACCAAAATTCTAAAAAGAAGTTTTTGTTGTATCCAAGGTTCATAATGCAATGCATAATTAAAGAACTTGGAGATGAGGTGCTTGTGGGAAAAAACAACTATTTTAACTCCATTAACCTCACAAGCATACTCAAGGCATAAAAAACCAGCTGCCTGGCCAGAAGATGACCAAGGGGAACAACAAACAGTCCCCATGGAACCACCATCTTCCAAACCCTCACCCAAAAAGGCCAAGAAAAGGAAACAACAAAAGCCCAAAACCACCAACCCTAAAAGAAAGGCAGTTCAGGAACTTGAGATGCCTGAAACTGCTGATGTGCAATCTGCACTTGTCAAAGATGTGACTGAAACATCCTCTCAGTCTCATCCATCTCAAAAACCCACAAGAGCACCCATTACCATTCTTTTCAAAAGAAAGAAATTTAAAAAGACCATAACTACTGATCCTTCTTTTGAAACTGCTGAACCATTGCCCCAAATTACTGAACCAGAAACATCACACACAACCATTGAAATTGCCAAACTTCTCTCTGGGCTAAAAGAGACAATCCCATCAGAACATGTCATTCCCCAAAAACCACATCAAACAGGGGAAGTACCTTCAGAAGTTGACATGGATGTGGATGTCATTAGCCCTATCCCAAGAGATGAGGATGAACCAAGGTTTCTAAGCCCAAACTTAGAGACTTTAGGTATATTTGAGGCTGCTACTACTCATTTACCACCCAGTGGTGGATCTGAGGACAGAAGTAACATTGCTAAGACCTCATTTGTGGCAACTACTGATGAAGCTTTATGCCTGAGGTAGGAAATCCTCAAAACCAAGAAACAGAGGTTCATGAGACAACTAGGTTGGGCCCAGCTCATGATATAACTGATACTGTCCTCATTGAGGATGTAATCAGGGATTCAGATGATTCCATTGATTTGGATGATGATTCAAATTCCACAAAACATGAATTGACGGCTACTAGTGAAGGTCCTGAATCTGGTGTCTCTAAGCTCAAAGAGCTGGTCACAACAAATCAGGTTAAAGACCACTTAATCCCCGATTCCCCTAAAGTGGCATCTTTAGTACACTCTGAAGATCACCCAAAAACACCCCCTCACTAAAATTTCCCACCCAATTCCCTAAGTCATCCAGCATAGACTTGAACCACCTATGCAGCCTAGATGGTCCCCTATACCAGATGATGAACACCCTCATATCCAATCACCTCAAATCTTTCACAAACTTCTTGGGAGTTGAAAACCACAACTCAATTTGAGGTGATTCAACCACAAACTAAGTGAGCATTGCAACAAAATTGACAACAATACAAGACAGCTTGCAAAGTTATCTGGTAGAACTTCTCAACCTGGCAAGCTTTCAGAAGTGGATGAAGCCAAAAAGGGGGAGAAGATTAAGGAACCAAGAGAGTCACTGGAAGCTAGGATAAAGGCAAGAGTGCCTCTACAAAAACAACAAGAGAAAGAGAAAGCCCAAAAAGACTTAGAAGATCAAGATAGGCTCCTTTTTGGAACTGAAGTTGAAGCTGAAACTTCCCAATGCCTCAATGAAGAAATTTCTGAAGACTCTGAAAGTATTGAAGACAATCCTTCAGTAGTTGATACTTCAATCAACCCTTCAGCAGTTCACACTTCCAATATTCAAACTGAAGAGCCTTCTATGGCAAATGAAGACATTCCAACTCCTATTCCAAGGCCTACAACCACTCAAATGCATGTACTAAACCCTTTCTCCCATCTCAATGTCCAAAGAATTACTGAAGAAGAGTCTACTTGCAGCAAAAAGAAAGGCTAAGGAAGATGAGATATGGAACAGCCTAGAAGCAAGGGAAGATTTGAGCTACAATGAAAAGCTCAAAGCATATGAAGATGAGTTGAATAAACAAGCTGCCATTGAAAGAGTTGCCGAGGAAGACAAGAGACAACAACTGATGTCTTACATTACAAAGAAAAGCAAAACCAAAGCTTATTCACTCAAAGGGCTCTCCATGGATGAGCTAATAAGAAGAGCTCAACTTGTTGCTGACAAGATTGCCACTGAAAAAGACAGAAGGGCAAAGAGAGCTAAGATAATAGATGAACTGGTAGCCAATGATTTTGGTTCAAAAGCCTCAGTGTCAAAATGGAGAGAAGACAAATTATTTGACACATATAAAAGATTCAAGGCTGACAAGGCTGCAAATCCAGAGAAGTACAAAACTTCTGAAGTGTCAACTTCAGTAGTTAGAACTTCTGGTGCTAGACAATCAAAGCCTGCTACCAAGAAGAAGTAAGAGGAAATCACAAAGACTGATTTCAAGATGGTATTTCTTGAAGGAAATATAGTAGTACAAGGAGACTTTGTGATTGAAGAAAAGCCTCTGCTGACACAATTCAGGGATCCTTCAACATTTGCCTGCCAAATTCAAAAGACTATAACTGATAAACTGCATACAAAGGTAATCACTGAACATCATTTACCTACCTTTGATAGACCTAATGTGGTGCAAACAGAAGAAGGAAGAGAATCCCACCTGAGGGTCACTGAAGTAGAAAACATCCCTCACTCAGGAACATCCCAGGGATCCAGCATGGTCCCTTACACTTTAGATTTTGACACATCTAAAGTTCTGATAATGAAATGGTCATTTACTGATTCCAACTCAGTATTAGTGACAAGCAGAGATCGTTCAAGCAAGGCCTTCAAATCTATGAATGAACTGAAGAAACTATCTACACAAGACTTGCTTACAATTCAACATCTTGAACCTGAACAAGGATCTCTCACAGATGAACAACTGAACCAACTCAAGACTTCCATGTTCAAAGAAATCTGGAAGATACTTGAAGACAGAAGAAGACAATAAAGAATTAGATAAGGTTTTGGCTTCATCAATCCAGGGGGAGATTGTAAGGACAAAAAGGATTGTTGAAACCTCTTTTGCTAGCCTTAGTCTAATTCCTACTTCTGCCAAAATAGTCTAAGTATGAAACTACTGAAGAAAGAAGACACAAGTACTGAAGAAGGATTCAACAAGTACTGAAGAGTAAAGATCAGAAGTTCTGAAGTCAAACCAGACAAGTCAACTGAAGAACTGATGAAGACAAACTACTCATCAGTAGTTTGTCACTCATCAGCACATGTAAAAGAATCTTTCCACTGCCCTTATGTTTCACTAGTTTATTAGTTTATTATTGCTTTATCTTTTGTACAAGTTCCAAGACTACAACTTGTTGCAGACTTGCTTTTGTAATAAGGTTCATGTATTTGTTTGTCTATAAATAGATGGGTTGATCCCTCCGTTTTAGACATTGATTTTAATTGAAAACTGAAATCCTTCAGAGCTTAAACTTGAAATACCATTTCATATTCTGAGAATCTCTTTGCATATTTATTATCATATACATTCATTACTTAGATTCTCATTAACTGTCTTTAGTTTACCAACATCCAGGGGGAGTAATAACTCCTGTTGATAGTGAAACTTTATAAGTTATTCCGCTGCAAACTGCTTTGATTAAACTTGCAAAACACATAAGTGTTCATAAGCAAGCAACTGTTCAAAGAGCATACTGATCCAACATTTATGTTGTTTCCCTTTTAAACAGGAAACACAATGCTCATCACACTTAAATTCTTTTGATGGTAGACCTCTTACAAGGCTTTGTTTGGAGAGTGATGTAACATTTCGCATTTAATACTTGTACGTTACGAATAATTTGAATAAAACGTCAAGTTCATCAATTATCGCCTTTTTAAAATTATTATTGTGGCATTTTTGGAACCCTAATACTATATTAATTACAAATAATATACATATATATAGTTTTAAATGTCAAAAAGTATTATGCTTGGGCCGGGAATCGAACCCACGCCCCAAGCTGAGTCACCAACACAACAAATCCAACCACTTACTCTACACATACAGTTGTTATAAAACCCGGCTTATAATAATTACATCACGTGAATGGTTCTTCACAGTTGACTAGAAAAGTCAACTGTGACAAGCAATTACCATAATTAACCATTTTTGAACGCGTTTTAATCCTGGATTGGTATGAAATCATGATTTCCGGTCTATTACGCGTCATACACACGAACAATTACCTTTAATTCGTCCCAATTTTACATAATTACGCGGCATTACAATCAACACAAGGTCAACTTTCCAATTGTGCAACCCAGACCCTATCCCTATATATTGGACCTCCTCAAACCTTCTCACATCGCCGAATACTCTCTCTCAATCCCCAATTTCTAATTCAATTCATCTATTCTTGAGTTTTGGTTCGAAGTTTGACTCTCGAGTTGACTGATCAATTCGTATTCAATTCGTGTTTGTAAGTTCTATTTTATCAGTGGGGTTTTGTTCTTCGGCAATCACACAACAATAACCCTATGATTAATTGGGTTATTGTTGTGTAATTTGATCAATTGTAAATCCTAGGGCTCGAACGTTATAATTGGGGAAGAACACGATTTAATACATGTTTTATAATTTAATTAAACTGGAATCAAACACAACCCCTGATCTAGATCAGGTGGTTGTGTCTGATGTTTGTTTGTCCACACACGCGGGTTCGAGTCCCATTGAAATGGTTTAAACATTTTTCTTTTAATTGAATATAAATCTGATTTTTCTTATTGTATATAATTAATATAATCAGAAACTAATCATTCTCAGGGTCCAGACCAGTTGGTCTGGGCTTGTGATTTAAAACCTACGAACCGGCCTAGGGCCCGGGTTCGAACCTCGGCATCAACAAACATTCTTTTTAATTAAACATATATATATATATATATTCCTTTATATTTTTTTTAAAAATTCATTTTAAAATACTAAAACTCTTTTATAAATTCTACAAAAATTATATTATGTTAATCTAGTGAAAAAGTTTAACATACAATTTTTAGTTTTCAAAAATTTATTTATTTAATATATATAATAAATAAATCAAGTGTATTCCATTTTATTTATAAAATTCTATAAAAATATCAAAACAATTTTATAAATTTCCACAAAAATTATTCTGAGTTTTTATAACAATAAAATTTTCTGAAATGATTTTTATTTTTGAAAAAACATTTATTTAGTATTTTTAATCAATTATTGTTAGTTTTAATCATATATAAATCATAATAAATTCATTTTTCAATATTTTTGCACCAAAATTTTACATAAATTATTTCTAATTATTTGGAACAGAAATATAATTTTTAATTTAATAATTATTTAATTTAGTATTTTTAAATATTAAAGTTATATTTTAACAATTTGTAATAAATAGGTTTAATATTCTATTTTTAAGAAAATAATTTTATAAAAACTATTTTCATACTTAAAACTTATTATTGTGACTATCTTTAATTTAAAATTTACAAAAAGACTTTGGTTTATTTATTTATCAAATTTCTCTTATTATTCAAACATTTTATTTATTAATCAAACGAGCACTTATCCCCAATTCGAAGCCCTAGAATATATTTGTAGACTAGAAGGACTTAGACATATTTACTACCTTAATTATAGGGTAACACTTGGCATTGTTGGGCAACACATACTCTATTTTTCACGAGACATAACATTTTGCTAAGGTGAGTTTTACATAGCCCCTTTTCTATTTATCACCATTTTTGGGGTGAAGCATGTTACAACATTCTATATGCAATTCAATCATAAAGTGTCTATGTGTTTTTCTATGTTCCATTATGTCTTAACCATGACTAGGGTAAGCACAATATTCTAGCATAATCATTAACATTGATCAGCCGACGGTATACAATGATAGATCTATTGGACTGACAATCCCACCCGGATACGTGCCTCCTACAAAGGTAGCGTGGGTGATTGTTATCGCATAACATAATCGAGTGAACCATGAGCGTATGGGATGTACCACAATATAACAGTCACAAGGGTTGATTATGCACTCGATTTACTTCTAGTATGTTTTCACATATGGACTAGACTTGCCATGACACTTGAATTGTACAAGTTTTATTCAATTATCAAAACCTATGTAATTCTCACCAACTTTTCTTGACCCAAAAATATTTTCAAAATTAACATGTTTCAGGTAACAATGAAGCTGAGTCTTGAGTATGCATGAGGATTTATCATGAAGTTTTTGTTTGAAGTTATTTGAAGTTGTTGCGTTATTTGATATCATGTATTTGGATTTCAAGACATCACTTTATTTTGGATATTTATATTATGAATAAATTATTTAAAATTCAATTTATACCATGTGCTACTGAAACAATCATCAATACGTGACATCCCGATGTTTCCGCCATCGGTTGGGGTGTTACAGATTGGTATCAGAGCCTTGGTTATAGGGAATTAGGTTATTAGAAAAATAATCTAGTCTATAACCATAGGATTATAACCAGTATTTGCTCCTTTTACTTGTTATTCTCTATCTCCCTCCTACTTCTTATCCCTACTTTCATCCTTACAAGAAGGTTGCTCTCCATCACTGGATCTACTCTTAGACTAATAGGACAAATTCCTCAGGCTTAGCCTGAACCACCTTGAGATCTCGTCGAAGTTCTAGATTTTAATAACGAACACGTGCAATCTGGAAGGGTGAACGCCTGTATTCTGAGTTTTCTGTCTAGGACTGGCATTGCGCATATATCCCAATCAGACGAGGGACCCGGATGCCTACCTGGGAATTCTCGGGATGAGTATTCACTTATAGGCTAAAGCATGTCTTCACTATGTTATTAGAATCTTGAATCTTTGATAAGACAACGTTTTCGTTTATTCGTTTTAATTAATGAATAAATGATTACATTCCTTATATAACCTCATTCATATCATTGTGTCTCTTACAGATCATGCCTCCACGTCGCAGCACTCGCCTTAACAGTGGTGACAATCAAGATGAAGTGAATAGCAACAACCACGACGCTAACCACAACAACAACAGTAACAACAACAACAATGGTGTTGATGCCCAACTGGCTGCGATCATTTCTCAACAAATGGCGCAGCAAATCGCGACTCTGGTTCCTAACTTACTAGCTCAAGTCATCCAAATGAACGGTAACGGCAACGGGAACGGTAACGGCAACGGAAACGGTCATGGAAACGGGAACGGTAATGGAAACCACAACGAAAACGGGAATGGTCTCCCAGCTTGCACTCTTAAGCACTTTAATTCCTGTAATCCCCCTAAGTTCAGTGGAGAAGAAGGAGCTACGGGACTTCTACAATGGTTCGAGGGCATTGAGAATACCTTCACTAACAGTGAGTGTCCCGATAACTTAAAGGTCTGTTATGCCATGAGTGTTCTTCACAAACGAGCACTCACTTGGTGGAATGAGGAAAAGCGCACCCGCGGAGCTGAAGCTGCACTGGCCTTAACTTGGGATCAAGCTAAAGACATTATGAAGGCAGAGTTCTGCCCTCGTAATGAAATCAAGAAGTTGGAAGATGAATTTCATGATCTTGCCCAAGATAGTGGAGAAATCCTTGCCTACAACACTCGTTTTCACGAACTTAGTCTACTGCTACCACACAAGGTCACCCCCTTGCCTATTGTGATCGAAAAATACATTGGTGGCTTACCCATGCAGATTCAAGACACGGTGTGGGGAAGGAACCCTGCTACTCTGGAGGAAGCAAAACGTTTGGTGGCCACCCTAACAGATAACCATATGAAGGCAAGAACCCTGACCCGGAAAGGGGAAAAGAAAACTGTTGTAAGGGATACTCCCCAACCTGCCGTTGAAATTAAAACTGAGGCCTCCACCAATGGAAGGCACAAGGTCAGGAATTTTGCAATAGACGCCACCGTCCCACCCAACAAGAAACAATACAACGGGAACCAACCTAAGTGTGACACCTGCCAGTATCACCACCCAACCCAAGTGCCTTGCCGTCAGTGTACCAATTGTCAAAGGTATGGGCATCTTGCGGATGCTTGTTGAATTCCTGCTACAAACGCCCTTGCTGCTCCAAATAACCCCGCTAGGGACCCTCCAGCTACTTAACAGCAAGCCCCACCATTTGAATGATGTCTGCTTTTTAATTCTATGTATTGATTCAAGTAATAAATTCTAGTATTATCATAACACCTGGATGCATGCTTGTTTGAATGTGAACTAATTGCTATATCAATATCTAAACCATACTCGTTATACTTGCTTACTTGTACAACAGTTAGTTGGCTACCAAACAACCTACTCAACGATTGGTAGAGGTCATCATGTCTTTCCAACAGTCGGGAGAGGCCCTACAACCTGCTCAACGACTGGTGGAGGCTATCGAACCTGCTCAACAATCGGTAGAGTCATAGAAGGACACAAAACCCTAATGTAAGGTAAATTGGTGATTGCGGTCCGGAACGTAATCATGAATTTACAGGTACGTTAAGGTAGTGTGAAATTTTATCAAGGTTTTCGGTAGTTGACCAATTGTAAACCTGGTAGTTCATTTAGTCCTCCTATAGTCCATCAACTCATTTCTTTTAGGATTCCTAAAACTTAATGCTTTGCTAGATTCTTACTCTCCTTGCGATGTCAGACGAACCTAATTCAACTCTTAAAGCTCACACCTACCCGACCCGAAACCACTATCCTATTACCAATAAAAGAACTTCCAAATCACAGTTGCCCCAAATTCTACCCAATCACCCTCAACCTTGTGTTTTTCTTTTCACTTCGGGACGAAGTTCCTAAAAGTAGGGAGACTGTAACATTTCGCATTTAATACTTGTACGTTACGAATAATTTGAATAAAACGTCAAGTTCATCAATTATCGCCTTTTTAAAATTATTATTGTGGCATTTTTGGAACCCTAATATTATATTAATTACAAATAATATACATATATATAGTTTAAAATGTCAAAAAATATTATGCTTGGGCCGGGAATCGAACCCACGCCCCAAGCTGAGTCACCAACACAACAAATCCAACCACTTAGTCTACACATACACTTGTTATAAAACCCGGCTTATAATAATTACATCACGTGAATGGTTCTTCACAGGTGACTAGAAAAGTCAACTGTGACGAGCAATTACCATAATTAACCATTTTTGAACGCGTTTTAATCCTGGATTGGTATGAAATCGTGATTTCCGGTCTATTACGCGTCATACACATGAACAATTACCTTTAATTCGTCCCAATTTTACATAATTACGCGGCATTACAATCAACACAAGGTCAACTTTCCAATCGTGCAACCCAGACCCTATCCCTATAAATTGGACCTCCTCAAACCTTCTCACATCGCCGAATACTCTCTCTCAATCCCCAATTTCTAATTCAATTCATCTGTTCTTGAGTTTTGGTTCAAAGTTTGACTCTCGGGTTGACTGATCAATTCGTATGCAATTCGTGTTTGTAAGTTCTATTTTATCAGTGGGGTTTTGTTCTTCGGCAATCACACAAGAATAACCCTATGATAAATTGGGTTATTGTTGTGTAATTTGATCAATTGTAAATCCTAGGGCTCGAACGTTATAATTGGGGAAGAACACGATTTAATACATGTTTTATAATTTAATTAAACTGGAATCAAACACAACCCCTGATCTAGATCAGGTGGTTGTGTCTGATGTTTGTTTGTCCACACACGCGGGTTCGAGTCCCATTGAAACGGTTTAAACATTTTTCTTTTAATTGAATATAAATCTGATTTTTCTTATTGTATATAATTAATATAATCAGAAACTAATCATTCTCAGGGTCCAGACCAGTTGGTCTGGGCTTGTGATTTAAAAACTACGAACCGGCCTAGGGCCCGGGTTCGAACCTCGGCATCAACAAACATTCTTTTTAATTAAACATATATATATATATATATATATTCCTTTATATTTTTTTAAAAATTCATTTTAAAACACTAAAACTCTTTTATAAATTCTACAAAAATTATATTATGTTAATCTAGTGAAAAAGTTTAACATACAATTTTTAGTTTTCAAAAATTTATTTATTTAATATATATAATAAATAAATCAAGTGTATTCCATTTTATTTATAAAATTCTATAAAAATATCAAAACAATTTTATAATTTTCCACAAAAATTATTCTGAGTTTTTATAACAATAAAATTTTCTGAAATGATTTTTATTTTTGAAAAATCATTTATTTAATATTTTTAATCAATTTTTGTTAGTTTTAATCATATATAAATCATAATAAATTCATTTTTCAATATTTTTGCACCAAAATTTTACATAAATTATTTCTATTTATTTGGAACAGAAATATAATTTTTAATTTAATAATTATTTAATTTTAGTATTTTTAAATATTAAAGTTACATTTTAACAATTTGTAATAAATAGGTTTAATATTCTATTTTTAAGAAAATAATTTTATAAAAATTATTTTCATACTTAAAACTTATTATTGTGACTATCTTTAATTTAAAATTTACAAAAAGACTTTGGTTTATTTATTTATCAAATTTCTCTTATTATTCAAACATTTTATTTATTAATCAAACGAGCATTTATCCCCAATTCGAAGCCCTAGAATATATTTGTAGACTAGAAGGACTTAGACATATTTACTACCTTAATTATAGTGTAACACTTGGCATTGTTGGGCAACACATACTCTATTTTTCACGAGACATAACATTTTGCTAAGGTGAGTTTACATAGCCCCTTTTCTATTTATCACCATTTTTGGGGTGAAACATGTTACAACATTCTATATGCAATTCAATCATAAAGTGTCTATGTATTTTTCTATGTTGCATTATGTCTTAAACATGACTAGGGTAAGCACAATATTCTAGCATAATCATTAACATTGATCAGCCGACGGTATACAATGATAGATCTATTGGACTGACAATCCCACCCAGATACGTGCCTCCTACAAAGGTAGCGTGGGTGATTGTTATCGCATAACATAATCGAGTGAACCATGAGCGTATGGGATGTACCACAATATAACAGTCACAAGGGTTGATTATGCACTCGATTTACTTCTAGTATGTTTTCACATATGGACTAGACTTGCCATGACACTTGAATTGTACAAGTTTTATTCAATTATCAAAACCTATGTAATTCTCACCAACTTTTGTTGACCCAAAAATATTTTCAAAATTAACATGTTTCAAGTAACAATGAAGCTGAGGCTTGAGTATGCATGAGGATTTATCATGAAGTTTTTGTTTGAAGTTATTTGAAGTTGTTGCGTTATTTGATATCATGTATTTGGATTTCTAGACATCACTTTATTTTGGATATTTATATTATGAATAAATTATTTAAAATTCAATTTATACCATGTGCTACTGAAACAATCATCAATACGTGACATCCCGATGTTTCCGCCATCGGTTGGGGTGTTACACGTGAGTTGAGAGTTTGAAGGTTGGTGTGACCCAGTCTCCTATGCCACAATTCTGTCTCTTTAGTGGAGGCAGCAGAAAACAGACAGACATTTGCCATGGGATTGTCCTTCAACATATCAACTACATACACATTGCCACTCATATAAGCAACAAGTTGTGCTTTGCTCTCAGCAATGATGGTGTCAATCTTTTTCACCACTTCTGGCCCAATAATCTTACAAGTTTTCTTAGTGAAAAATGAGACATACCCTTTGTCACTCATTTGTGATACACTAAGAAGATTAAATTTAAGATTATCAATAAGATTGACATTTTCAAACTTGAGTTTCCCAGCCTGAACAGTCCCTGAACCCAACACCTTACCATTTGAATCATTACCAAAGGATATATCACCCTCTCCATGAGCTAAGAAGTCTAGAAGAATGGCTCTACATCCTGTCATGTGCGTGGAGGCTCCACTATCTACATACCATAGACTATCTAAGCAAGCAGAAGCTCCCTCCACATCAGTAATGGATTAGTTTTAGTGAGTGTCCCAAGCCAAGTTGGTTTTGGATGGGTCCACAGACTTTTCAGTCTCAAGCTTAGGAAGATGATTAGTGGTTTAAACTAGTTTTTGAACCAAGTTCAACAACTGTTGCTGACCATTTGCCAAGTCTTGGATGTCAACACTTGGTGCAACAGATGTTTGATCATTTCCTGTCAGATGATAGTAACCATAGGGGTTTCTATTCACTTTTGGTTTTGAAAGCCTCTTGGGTTCTTCATAAACATGTGACAGACTATGACAAGGTGGTTGTCCATATCCTCTTGGGTACTTGTTTGTGGGTGGAGCATCTGTTACTTGGACATCCCTGGGAGCAGATGTTTCAAGACTTTTGGTAACAGATGTTTGGGCTGGTACATAAGTCTGTTTGGGCTTTCCTTTTGGAGTACTCACCACTTGACTTGCAAGAGTTTTAGCCTTGTACTCTTGTATTTTGACATCAAAATTTTTAAGATACAGACACTCTTTGGTTTAGTGATTCTTTTTACCACATATTGAGCATGTGGTCTTAGAATCACACACACTTGTTCCTTTGTTGATGTCATATGCTTTTGGAAGAAAACAGTTTTTAGTAACATGATTCTTCTTTTCATAGAAATAACAAAACAAGTGTGCAGTCTTTTCTTTCTTTTTCCCCTATTCAACCTTCTTTTCAACAGATGTTTGAGCATCTGCTAGAAGGTCTTTCAAGGGAATGACCTTTGCCTGTGGTGCTTTCTTACCATCAGGGGTTTCGAAATCAACGGGTTTGAAGTTCTCAAGAGTATCACACTCATCAGACCAAGTAGGTTTAAATTCATATTTTCCAAGTTTAGTGAATGATGAGGAACCTTTAGGCTTTTCAAGAATGATTTTCTTGACATTAGGTTCAGTGATTTTAATCTCTTGACCCTCCAAATTAGTTGGTACTATCTGAACTAATTTTTGTTCCCTTTTGTCAGTGTTTTCAAAAGCTGGGGCAGTGGTTCCAAAACCAAAACCAAACGTCACATGACTTTTGGTTTGTTTGTTGAGGAGCATCTCAAAACCTTTACATGATTCTACTCATTTTTCACATTCAACTTGGGTGGCCTCAGGCTCCTTTTTACAACTATGATAATTAGTTATCATAGTTTGGAGCTGGTCTTTGCTTATAGTTGCTTCATGTTTTAAACTGCTGATTTCAGATTCTTTTTTAGTCAATTTTGATTTTAACTCTTTTGAAAGTTTTTCAAATTGAACTTCATCATCTAAAATTTTCTTCCTAAGGTTTTCATTCACCTCTTTAATGTTAGCAAATGCTATTACACATTTGTTTGAACACAAATCTTTTAGGATTTGAGGAGATACCTTAGCAGCAGCCATCAATGCACAATCACACTTGCACTCACAATCATCAAATGCACAGGGGTCTGAGAGATTCGCAACCTCTTCTTTAGATTTTTCATCTAGAACTACCGCATCAACAATATCATCAGTCACATTATCAGATTCAGTTACCACATCCCCAGATTCTACCTCTTCAACCATAGCCATGAAACAAAAAATTTCTGGTTCATTTTCAGCTTTGGCTACAAGAGCAAAATTTTCATTTGTTAACTCATCTGGTAGACTGCTCCAATCAACAAAGCCTTGTGTAAAGAAACTCCATTGAATGGTCTCTGCAGGAGCAGAGGGTGGAGCAGCAGTCATTGGCACATGTGTCTGAGCAACAGGGGTTTGCACATAGTGAATCTGAGGAACAGTGGTTTGGACATACTGAACAGGAACAATGTTTGAGGACTGTGCAAAATGAGCAGTGTTTTGCATATTTGGTCCAGGGGTATTATGGGAAACCTGATAAGTGTTGGTCTGTGGTCTTTGATTTGGATAGGTAATCATTGGTGTACCATGTTGACTCCTACATTCCCTAGCAAAATGACCAAGTCTATGACATTTATAACACTTAATCTTTGATTTATCCAACCCCACTTTTGACCTGCCAGTCAACCCTGGAAATCTTCTACCAGTTTTCTTGTAAAAATTTTTAGTTCTTACACTGAGCAGAGCCAATTGGTGCATAATGTCCATTTCTTCCAAATCATCAGGGTCAAACTATTTTAAGTCATCATACTCAAAGGATATGTTATCAGATGCCTGGATATCACCACCACTTGTTGTAAAAGCAAAGTTGGGTGAATAAGAATCAGAGTTAAAACCTGAGTTAAAACCTGAAGTTATGTCAATGAAATGATCATAACTTTGATCCTTATTGTTATCAGGCACCTCATCCTGACCCAAAAGTGTTGTATTACCAAAAACATAATCATCAGACACTTTTCCAGAGTCATGAAGCTTCTTTTTCTGGTTAAGCTCTCTCTCATAGGTCAAGAGCTTACCATGAAGCTGGGTCAGTGATAGGTCCTTAAATCCAATTGAGTTTCTCATAACTATAGAAATAGTGTCCCATTTGTCTGGTAATGATCTTAAAAACCTATAGTTCAAAGTTGAATTAGGATAAGTTAGACCAACCAGTTTTAGTTCACTAATGAGTTAAATCTCTCAAATTGTTGAGTTAATGACTCTCCCTTAACATGACTGAATGTATCATATTGTTGGTTAAGTATTTCACGGTTGTTTTCAATAACATCCTCAGTCCCACCAAATTGTTCTTTCAATGCATCCCACAACTCCTTTGCACTTTTACAGTGTAACAGCCCAACATAGATATCATTGGGTAGAGCCATGGCCACAATACTGAAGGCCTTAGCATCTAACTCAATTTTCTGAAAATCTTGTTCGGAGTAATTTTCAAGTTTCTTAGGCTCTTGAACCTTGGGATCTTCGGTACTCGGCACCATCGGAACATGTGGTCCGAAGATAACTGACTTCCAGCACCCAGTGTTCTATTGAGCTAGAACATGGCTCATCCGACGTTGCCAGATATTGTATTCAGATCTGACAAGCATCGGTGGCTTGTTGTTTGTGCCAGTGTTATGTGGATCATGATTGATTGAAGCCATTCTCTGATTGTTTCTAAAACAAAGTCTGTTTATAAAACGGTTGAATCGTAAATAAACTATTACTCTGTTTTCAATCCGACAAACAAACGATATCAATAACTGTTAGCTGATCTATTTATATTAAATTGATTGGTTAGATCGAATTTAATTGACCAAGCCCTGAAGCCAATTGTTAGGATCTGAGTTTGATTGTTTTGATTGTTTATGTAAATGAAAGATGAAAGAAGTAAACTATAAATGGAAAGTGCAGCAGAATGATAAACTATAAATCAAAACAAGAGAATATTTGTTTCAGAATCGAAAGCTTTCATATATGATTGAATGATTACAAACGATTACAAAATATTCCCCCCAGCCTGATCACTCGTGTAAGTTTGTCTAAGAGAATGTTTTGAGTGATGGAATAGAACAGTACATGCACTGTTCTATTTATAGACAATCTAAACTACTGATGACCTAGTCTGGCGTTACCTAAGACAGTGACCTCTAACAGAAAAATAACATAAAACATCTGATGAAACAAACACTGTTACATTAGAAACCTCTGATAGGTAAACAGCTGATAGGTAACCTCTGATGGTCTTGAATCATATGTTGGAGCCTAAGTGTTGTTGGCTCCAACAGACCTTTAGTCTTCAGTACTTTGATCAGCAGTTGTTCTTCATCAGACCTTTGATCAGCAGTTGTTCTCTATCAGACCTTTGCAAGCAGCAGTTCTTCCAGCAGTTGTTAGGGTACAGCAGATGTTAAGGTCAACAGTCTTTTGGGAGAAGTATCATGTAACTGCTGTTTTATTAAAGATCAATATGTAGAATATTTTTGCTTTCCAATCATCTGTTCTTCTCCAAGTCAGCAGACCCAACACATAACAGCCTGTGTAATGATTAGGGATGTAATTTTATGATTATTGCAAAGTTTGAGGTTTTTAAATAATACAGTGCTCGGTGCGAAATGCGATTGTAATAAATTTTATGTTAATAAGTTCATTCGGTTCATTTGTAAAAAAACCTGTTTGGATAGATTTGGTGAGCATGCCCTCCATTGTAAGGAATTGCCGGGGTTCAAATATCGTCATGACTGGGTTAAGGATGTTTTATGGGATATGCTTAGGCGTGCCGGGATCTCAGCCAAAAAAGAAGCCCCTGTTAGCTTTCTGACTGACCCACGAGAGGGAAGATCTACCCTGCGTCCTGCGGACGTCCTTCTGTTTGGCTAGGCGGGGGTAAGCACGTGTGTGTTGACCTCACTGGGGTGTCCCCATTGGTGGGGCTGAGAGAGAGTGGATTCGTTCCGGGACAGACAGTTTTGAAGGCGGAAGCTAGGAAGGTTGCTAAGCACGAGGCAGCATGTTTAGAGAATCAGCATGTGTTCATTCCGTTCGCCTTCGATACTTTTGGATCCCTAGTCCCTAGGGCAGTTCGTTTTTTAGAGCGGGTGCAGAGGGTGGTCCACAGTGACTCGCAAAGCCCGAGGAATCAAGGGTTTGTATTTAGTAGAATAGGCTTTGCGATTCAAAAAGGGATAGCGGCGCAGCTTGTTGCTCGCTTACCCATTATCCATATGTTACTTGGTTTTTATATTAAGTTAATTTGAAATGTTTTCATAGCCATTTAAAAAAAAAAAATTAGATAACAAAAACTGACCCACGACTGAACCATCCTTTTTTGTAAGGTTTTGTAAATCCAGTTTTGTCAGTTAACTCGGTTTCCGACTCACCGAATTGTTCAGTCAAGTAGTCGCTGTAAGAGTGTAAGGAATAAAATTTTTCATCATGGGCCATGAGCGGATAAAAAGCCCAGTAGTGTTAGTAGCCATGGGTTTTAGTAAAGTTATATTTTTTCGCATCTTCTTTGTAGTCTTTCTTAACATTATAAAAGATGTTTTGTGTTATATTTATTGCACGAAGTGGTGACACTGTAAAGGAAAAAAAAAAAGACAAAAAAAGAAGATAGAGAAGAGATAAACGATTTTAAAGCTCTTTTAGCCTTTTTTTTCTTTTCTTATGTTGAATCGAAATATTGTTTATATTATTATTTTTTTTTGAATGTTAACTTCATTCAACGACAAACCGAGCAAAGTCCTCAAATTAAGGACCGCCCACAAACCAAATTACAACATATACAACGGGTAGTTTACCCAATCTTTCCACTCAATCCTGAATCTAACCGATCTAGAACTCAACCACATAAAAGATAAAGACTTAACTATCGCTACTACACTACAAATAAAAAGCCATTTAGTGGCACACGCTATTAGTAGCACTTAGCTTTTGTGCAACTAATTTAGGTTTTAGTGACACTTTGTGTATGCATATTTACTCTTCACACACTTTTAGTGGCACTTAGCTTTTATGTCACTAATTTAGGTTTTCAATGGCATTTTACATACGCCACTAAAATTTTAAATATGTTTTTGATGGCACCCTACATACAATGTTTTAAAACTTAGTTCAGACCGGCAAGCAATACCTATTGTCTTGTTGAATGGCTACCATTTATTGTACAGACACAGTTAAGCCCACTATAAATGGGTTCAGAAATAGTTTTTCGAATAACCGGTATATCCCTTAATACCGGTTCATATACTGGCCTACTGGTTTATGGCCATGATAAAATTTTGTGTTTCGTTAAGCAACTTATCCAAATTACCATGACAGACCTAGTTATAACCTAGCAGGCATCCATATTGCCATCAATCGATTGAAAGTTCATGCGTTCCAATGTCATAAATCTATTGTTAACTTTTATTCTAAAAAATATGTTGGAAAATTGAATTTTAATAACGAAATTATAGAGTTATAGCGTTAACTAGTTAATTTGATTAAACAATTTTAAAACTCAACCCGATACAATTTAAACTTGATTTTTAAAACGTTACTTACATATGCTAATGAAATTTTCACATAGATTTCTCTTGTTCCCTCCTAAAACCTTTATAAAATTTTCAATAAATTTTTTTCCCTCCCAAATTTAGTTCCCCCCCCCCCCCAATCAATTTCCATCCCTAAAATCGGCACATCAGTTTTTTTAGGGCTTAATTTGAGTAAACTGTTAGACATAATTCTTGATTATATCCTAAGTATATTATTATCATTTGTATTATTGTGTTATAACATAAGTATGAGTCGGTTACTCCCTCAACCGACACACCTCTTTGTAATAGTCGCAACCTTCTGGTACTATATAAACCGGACATATCCCTTCATTTGTAATTAGAATGTTTGATCAATAAAGAACACATCTTTTACATTCTCTCTGCTCTCTCTCAATCCCACAGTTAGCATCAGAGCGGTTATCAAGTTTTCCGATCACTTCATCGTTTCCGATCATCTTCTTCGTGAAGAACTCCAATCGGAACAGGGGAATAATTATCGGACAGAAACAGAGCAACACAGATTAAGGCTTTTGAACATCCACACGCCAACCAGAATCGAAGATAAAGGAATTCACTAAACCTGTAACCGTTCCTTCACCGGAGAAGAGGAATCCGGCGAAGAAGAAGTTTTCCGATCAAGGGTGTTCGGATTTCAGAAAATGATTCGCGCATCATAATGGTTACATATTCCTGCCCCTCTTTAAGTATTATAATCGAATAACATACTCTTAATCCAAATCCGGATTCATACAACAAGAATCTATTGTTCTTGTTCTAACAAATCGTGATATTATAATTTCCCGCCAAATTTTTCTTTTGAAATTTTTTACAGAAACTTCATGTCTGTGAATCAAGTTGGTCTCGGGAATCAATATGAAAGCGAAACCGGATTACACAAATCGTTCTTAAACGTTGGATTAAGATTTTCTTTGTATCGATCGGACTCGAACAAAGAAGCGAAGAAGAAGATTATTATTCGATTATATATATATATAGAAGTTTGTTTGATTCGATTTAGTACTCGAATCATAGTGTTATATCGATTCGTTGGAGTTTTGGAAATCTAGAATCGAAGTATAATAAGGCGCGAAAGAAAGTTTGTTGGGCAGAAGAGTTTTTTTTTGTGGGAAAAACTAGAAACAAGAAAGAAGGTTGATTTCAGAAAGTCAAACCAAACAAAAGAAACCGTTTTTATCCAAGGATTTTATAATATTCTTTTATTTCTTTCTTGAATTCAGTGTGTGTTTGTTTGTTACGAGACATACAAGAATTCAAAGAAAAAAAAAGAATTTAAGTAACGATTTTTTTTGTAAAAACAAAAGTGATTTGTTTTTATAATTTGGAGGATTTTTATAAAGTCAAAGGGATTGACTTTAAATATTTTGGGAACATTAGTTGATATTTTAGGTTTTAAGAGAAAGCCTATTCCCATTAGCGAAACCCCAAGTAGCGTGTATTAGGCCTTACAAACTACTAGAATTCGTCAAAATCTACAAAGAATATCAAGGTTGACGAGGAGAAAGTCAAACCAGTTCCAGACGGGGTGTTTTAAAATTGTTCAACTAAATTTGGACAATAGGGAAGAAACATAAACACCAGTGAAGCCCACAATGACGAAGGATGACAAGAAGGGAGAAATTGTCAGCAAGGAAACACTCACGTTTAGCCTCCAAACCCCAATGTTAACATCTATAAATTACACGATTTGGGCTATTCGTGTAAAGGAAATATTGAATGCCAACAACCTTTGGGAAGTAGTGGAACCCACAGAAGGAGCAAATGTAGATGTCAAGAAAGATAAGACAGTGATTGCCTATCTATTTCAAGCAATTCCAGAAGGTATGGTGATGCAAGTAGCATCACATACTACAGCCAAAGACATATGGGGAGCATTAAAGACGAGACATATTGGAATTGATCGAGTCCAGAAAGCAAGACTACAATCATTTCGCACAGAATTCGAGATGTTATCGATGAGAGAGACAGAAACAATAGACCAGTTTGCTGGATGATTAAGTGTGTTAAATACAAAGTCAAAGACCCTCGGATCAAAGTTCGAAGAACCTATTTTGGTACGTAAATTATTGGACTCAGTACCAGACAAGTTTTTACAAATTATTGCATCGATAGAACAATACTCCGATATGGAAACCATGACACTTGATGAAGCAATCGGTAGAACAAAAGCTTATGAAGAGGGTCTCCGATCTAGAGATGAAAGAAATCATAGAAATGACTATGATAAACTTCTACTTGCACAATACAAAAGAAAGATCAGTCAAGAAGGACAAGGAGATTTTAATCAAAGTCGTGGTAAAATCAATTATAGAAAAGATGACAGACGAGACAAGTTTCAAAGGACACATGGTCAAAGTCGTGAAGACAACCACCAAGAAGAAACAAGAACAAAGGATAAGTCTCAACCCAAGTGTTATCGATGTGAGAAACGTGGACATTATGCCTATGAATGTCCAAATAAACAAAGGAAAAGAAGAGAAGACAACTAATCATTTGATATGATTAAAGAAGAATATCCGTATGATACGGAAGCAACCTGTGATAGGTACAATGGCGAAATCCAGTGAGTGGATCAAAAGCAAGAAGTTAGGTCATGTGAAGTGATAAAAAATGAAGAGCCAGCGTGTGAGGCACTAAAGAACTAAACTAAAAGATATAAGTCGAAGATCATGGTGTGTGAGGCAACCATGAAAAGAAGAATCGCGTGATACGATCAAAGCCGTGAAGGAATTAATAAAGAAGGAGACCTGTGTGACTCAGATCATCCAAGAAAGCTGTGAAAGCAAAGTTGTGTGAAACAACAATACAAATCAAGCTATGAAGAAAGGAGCTAAAGAAGCATGGAAGAAGAAATCAAGAATTAAGGGGGAGAATGTTAGACATAATTCTTGATTATATCCTAAGTATATTATTATCATTAGTATTATTGTGTTATAACATAAGTATGAGTCGGTTACTCCCTCAACCGACACACCTCTTTGTAATAGTCGCAACCTTCTGGTACTATATAAACCGGACATATCCCTTCATTTGTAATTAGAATGTTTGATCAATAAAGAACACATCTTTTACATTCTCTCTGCTCTCTCTCAATCCCACATAAACAACCTAAACTATGAACATGCATCAAAGTATCAAACACCGTGAGCCATCTCTCATTCGCTTTGTGCTCAAGGAGTCAAACATTTAAGGTATGTATCTAACACATAATCAGTGATGATTTACTTATTTTATTTATTTATTTTTTTCTTTTGCGATTTTTATCCTTTTCTCGACAATTGTACATACTTCTTGTCTAATATGATGGCACACATATGTATTTGACAATTTAGGGATGTAAACTAAGATGGATTTGCTATGCTACTTTTGAATCCCACGAATTTAAAAAAAGTGTGTTCATTCTTTGATTTTTATCCCTAAATTCTCGTGTTCTCTGCCATTGAAGGAAAATGCGGGTAAATTATTTCTTCCACAAAGATTATGTGTATATACTCTGTGAGTGCACACAATTAGAGATAAGCAATTTCACTTTATCTGGTTCATAATTTTTGTATTATTATTTAATTCGGTCATATCAGTTTTGTCAAACAATTTAAACTGATTATTGATACCCTATTGAAACCTGAATTTTAACAATTCAACTAGGTCATAATCAATTTAAAGTAGGCATACAAACCACTTTAGTTTAATCAGACTCTATTGAAACAAAGAACATATTTTTCAAACAAATTAATTGTTGATGAATTAGTAGTTTAACGAAATTGTAGTAGCTGTTAGTTTCAATTTTGTTGGCTTAATTGAAAGGGGAAATTATAACTTGTTGATTTTTTACACACGTTCACAAAATTGTAAATATTTTTCAGCTTACAAAGAATGATTTTTTCAGCCAAAAAAGAGGCTCCCGTGAATTTCTTGACGGACCCACTTGACGGGCGGTCCACCTTGAGGCCTGCGGACGTTCTTGTGTTCGGATGGGCGCAAGGCAAGCATGCGTGCGTTGACCTTACTGGGGTATCCCCATTGGAGGGACTCCGGGATTCGGGTTTTGTGGCTGGGCAGGCAGTTTTGAAAGCTGAGAGCAAAAAAGTGAATAAACATGAAGCGGCTTGTCTAGAGAACCAGCATGTGTTTGTGCCCTTCGCTTTTGATACTTTTGGAGTGCTGGCCCGTAAGCAATCAAGCTCCTCGATAGCGTGAAGAAAGTTGTGCAAAGTAATTCCCCAGCTGCTAAGGGCCAATGTTTTATTTTCAATAGAGTAGGTTTTGCAATACAAAAAATGGGTAGCGGCGCAGCTTGTGGCCCGTTTACATACGTATCACTTGTAATTGGCTGTCTTTGGTTTAATATAAATATAATTTAAGAGATAAAAAAAAAAAGAATGATGAAGTTGCACCAGAATATCCTAAAGAGTTTGAAAAGCTTATTGGTCAAAAATATGGTTTCATAATACATGTGAGTGAGTACAACAAACAAATTGATCAATATTCGATTACAATGCTGACACAAGATAAGGAAATTCTTTCAGCTGTTTATAAAAAGTGGGATATTGAAAAGGTAATTAATTAATTAATTATTTAAAATATTATAAATTTAATTAAAATAATTATTACAATTAAATCAAATGAATTTAATTTAAATTGATATAATTTGTAGCTTGAAGAAAGGTACTCTATTAAAGGAAGTTTATCAGACGTAGAATCTATGAAGAATTTTCTAAGGTTATACAAAATAATGTTTACAATTGCATTTAGTGTTACTTTGATTAAAATAATTATTTCGCATTTATCAATAATAATGTATGTTGGGTCTGCTGACCTGGAGAAGAATAGATGATCTGAAAAGTCAAAACATACTATATATATGATCCATAATAAATTAGTATTTTCAAGTTATTCTCCTTGAAAGACTGTTGACTTCTAACAACTGTTGTTCCTCCTAACAACTGTTGGTGTACAAGTGCTGATCACAAACAACTGTTGAAGAAACAACTGTTGAGTTAAAGACTGTTGAAGACAAGGACTGTTGGAGTCAACAACACTTAGGCTCCAACAGTGGATACAAGTCATTAGAGTTTTACCCATCAGCTGTTTAGTCATCAGAGCTTATCCATGTAACAGTGTCTGTATTCATCAGTTGTTTTATGTTGTTATATATCTGTTAGATGTCGCTGTCTTAGGTGATGTCAGCCATAGGTCATCAGAGGTTTAGTTTATCTATAAATAGAACAGTGCATGTACTGTTCTATTCATCACTCCAAACATTCTATCAGACAAACAACTGTGAGTGATCAGGCTGAGGGGGAGTAATTGTGTAATCATTCTAATCCGGGTTGACTAATGAGAAGTTTGATTCTAAAACAATTATCCCGTTTGTTTTGATTAATACTTTACTATTTCCGTTTCACTTTCCATATTTGTTTATCTTCACTCGTATTTCATTTATTAACTATTAAAACAAATCAAACTCATATCTTAACAATTGGCATCAGACAGTGCCGAGTACCGAAGATCCCAAGATTCGAGAGCCAAAGAAATTAGAAAACTACTCCGAGCAGGATTTTCAGAAAATTGAGTTAGATGCTAAGGCCTTCAGTACTGTGGCCATGGCTCTACCAAATGATATCTATGCTGGGTTGTTACACTGTAACAGTGCAAAGGAGTTGTGGGATGCTTTGAAAAAACAATTTGGTGGGACTGAGGAGGTTATTGAAAACAACCGTGAAATACTAAACCAACAATATGAAACATTCAGTCATGTGAAGGGAGAGTCATTAACTTAACAATTTGAGAGGTTTAACTGTCTAATTAGTGAACTAAACTGGTGGGTCTAACGTATCCTAATTCAACATTGAACCATATGTTTTTTCGATCATTACCAGACAAATGGGACACTATTGCTATAGTTATAAGAAACTCAGTTGGTTTCAATGACCTAACTCTGACCCAGCTTCATGGTAAGCTCTTAACCTATGAGAGAGAGCTTAACCAGAAAAAGAAGTTTCAGGACTCTGGAAAAGTGTCTGATGATTATGTATTTGGTAATATAGCACTTTCGGTTCAGGATGAGGTGCCTGGTAATAATAAGGATCAGAGTTATGATCATTTCATTGACATAACTTCAGGTTTTAACTCTAGTTTTAACTCTGATTCTTATTCACCCAACTATGCTTTTGCAGCAAGTGGTGGTGATGTCTAGGCATCTGATAACATATCCTTTGAGTATAATGACCTTCAATATTTTGACCTTGATGAATTAGAAGAAATGGACATAATGCACCAACTGGCTCTGCTAATTAGTGTTTGAACTAACAATTTCTACAAGAAAACTGGCAGAAGATTTCGAGGTTTAACTGGCAGGTCAAAGGTAGGGTTAGATAAATCTAAAATTAAGTGTTATAAATGTCATAGACTTGGTCATTTTTCTTGGGAATGTAGGAGTCAACATGGCACACCTATGATTACCTATCCAAATCAAAGGCCACAGACAAACACTTATCAAGTTTTCGATAATACCCCTGGACCAAATGTGCAAAACACTGTTAATTTTGCACAATCCTCATCCACTGTTCTTGTCCATTATGTCCAAACCACTGTCCCTCAGATTCACTATGTTCAAACCCCTGTTGCTCACGCACAAATGCCAATAACTGCTACTCCACCCTCCGCCCCTGCAGAGACCAGTCAACAGAGCTTCTTCACACAAGGCTTTGTTGATTGGAGTAGTTTACCAGATGAGTTAACAGATGAGAATTTAGCTCTTGTTGCCAAAGCTGAAAATGAACCAAAAATTTTTTGTTTCATGGCTTTGGACACAATAGTAGAAGAAGTTGAATCTGAGGATGTGGTGTTTGAGTCTGAAAATGTGACTAATGATGTTGTTGATGCAGTAGTTCGAGATGAAAAATCTGAAGAAGAGGTTGTAAATCTCTCAGATCCATGGGGTGATAATGATTGTGAGTGCAAGTGTGATTGTGCATTGATGGTTGCTACTAAGGTATCTCCTCAAATCTTAAATGATTTGTGTTCAAACAAATGTGTAATAGCATTTGCAAACATTAAAGAGGTGAATGAAAACCTTAGAAAGAAAATTTTAGATGATGAAGTTCAATTTGAAAAACTTTCAAAAGAGTTAAAATCAAAATTGACTGAAAAAGAATCTGAAATCAGCAGTTTAAAACATGAAGCAACTATAACCAAAGACCAACTCCAAACTATGATAACAAAATATCATAGTTGTAAAAATGAGCTTGAGTCCACCCAAGTTGAGTGTGAAAAATGGGTGAAATCATGTAGAGGTTTTGAGATGCTCCTCAACAAACAAACCAAAAGTCATGTGAAATTTGGCATTGGTTGTGAAACCACTGCTCAAGCTTTTCAAAACACTGACAAAAGGGAACCAAAGTTGGTTGAGGTTGTTCCAACTAATTTGGAGGGTCAAGAAATTAAAATCACCGAACCTAATGGTAAGAAAATTGTTCTTGAAAAACCTAAGGGTTCCTCATCTTTTACTGAATGAGTTTAAACCAACTTGGTCAGATGAGTGTGCTATTCTTGAAAACTTCAAACCAGTTGATTTTGAAACCCCTAATGGTAAGAAAGCACCAGAGAAAAAGGTCATTCCCTTGAAAGATCTTCTAGCAGATGCTTAAACATCTGTTGAAAGGAAGGTTGAAAAAGGGAAGAAGAAAGAAAAGGGTGTACACTTGTTTTGTCATTTCTGTGAAAAGAAGAACCATGTTACTAAAAACTGTTTTCTTCTAAAAGCATATGATATCAATAAAGGAACAAGTGTGTGTGATTCTAAAACTACATGCTCAATATGTGGTAAAAAGAATCATAAAACCAAAGAGTGTCTTTATCTCAAAAATTTTGATGTCAAAATACAAGAGTATAAAGCTAAAATTCAAGCAAGTCAAGTGGCTAGTACTCCGAAAGGAAAGTCCAAACAGACTTTTGCTCCATCCCAAACATCTGTTACCAAAAGTCTTGAATCATCTACTCCCAGGGATGTCCAAGTAATAGATGCTCCACCCTCAAACAAGTATCCAATAGGACATGGACAACCACCTTGTCATAGTCTGTCACATGTTTATGAAGAGCCCAAGAGGCCTTCAAAACCAAGAGTGAACATGAATCCTTATAGTTCCTATCATCTGACAGGAAATGGTCAAACATCTGTTGCACCAAGTGTTGACATACAAACACTAGAAAATGGTCAGCAACAGTTGTTGAACTTGATTCAAAGACTGGTTCAAACCACTGATTATTCCCCTAAGCTTGAGTCTGAAAAGTCTGGGAACTCATCCAAAGCAAACTTGGCTTTGGACACTCACCAAAACTAATCCATTACTGATGTGCAGGGAGCTTCTGCTTACTTAGATAGTCTATGGTATGTAGATAGTGGAGGCTCCAGGAACATGACAGGATGTAGAGCACTACTTCTGGACTTCTTAGCTCATGGAGGGGGTGATATATCTTTTGGTAATGATTCTAAAGGTAAAGTGTTGGGTTCATGGAGTGTTCAGGCTGGGAAACTCAAGTTTGAAAATGTCAATCTTATTGATAATCTTAAATTTAATCTTCTTAGTGTCTCACAAATGAGTGGCAAAGGCTATGGGTCATTCTTCACTAAGAAAACTTGTAAGATTATTGGGCCAGAAGTGGTTAAAAATATTGACACCGTCATAGCTGAGAGCAAAGCACAACTTGTTGCTCACAGGAGTAGCAATATTTATGTAGTTGATATGTTGAAGGATAATCCTATGGAAAATGTCTGTCTGTCTTCCAATGCCTCAACTAAAGAGACAGAATTGTGGCGCAGGAGACTGGGTCACACCAACCTTCAAACTATCAACTCACTCTCTAAACAAAGTCTTGTGAAAGGCCTATTAACTTGGGTATCGAATATTGAATTAGATGATTCCAAACTCCAAAGTGTACAAAATATATATACATACAAAATGACAACTCTTACTCCTAAATACATGCTCTCCATAAGTACTTGGTCAAGAGCCTTTAGTCAATCCTAAGTACATGCTTTCCATATGTACTTGGTCAAGAGTCTTTGGTCAATATTGTTGGTCAATATTTCCTTAATACTCCCCCTTAGTTTGAGCGGGAGTTGTGACAAACGGTCAAACTAGATCGGAAATTTTCTAACAATTGTCGTGACAGTCCTTTGGTGAAGATATCCGTGTACTGATAGGAAGAAGGCACATGCAAAACGCGGACCTGACCAAGCCGTACTCTTTCTTAGACAAAATGAATATCCAACTTGACATGTTTAGTTCTCTGATGCTGTACCGGATTTTGTGAAAGATAAACAGCTGAAACATTGTCATAGTAGACAATAGTTGCTTGATGAATCGGCACATGGAGCTCTAGAAGGAGATTACGCAGCCAAGTTTTTTCAGCAACAGCATTAGCGATGCCGCGGTATTCGGATTCAGCGCTAGATCTTGAAACTGTGGGTTGGCGCTTTGAGGACCATGACAAGAGATTGTTACCCATGTAAACATAGTAACCGGATGTAGATCGTCTAGAGTCTGGACATATAACAATAGATATGCCATCAAAATATAACAATAGATATGCAAGCTTATCACCATGACGATATATAAAAAGTGACGTATCACATAAATTCCCCTGAAACCATGTGAAAGAATAAAGTTAGAAAAACGACTAAACCAGGCACGTGCTGCCTGTTTGAGCCCATAGAGGGACTTCCGAAGGCGGCAAACGTAATGAGGTTTAGTATCATCCGTGAACCCCGGGGGTTGATGCATAAAAACTGTCTCCTGCAAGTCACCATGTAAAAAGGCGTTTTTAACGTCCAGTTGGTTAATGGGCCATCCCCTGGTAATGGCAATGGAGAGGACTGTTCGAAAGGTAGTTGGTTTAACAACTGGACTGAAAGTATCTGTACAATCAATGCCAACTGTTTGTGACTTTCCATTCACAACAAGGCGAGCCTTATAACGTTCTAGTGTTCCATTGGCCTTAAACTTGTGGTGGAAAAGCCACATACACCGAATGATCGGGTGAGATGTAGGGCGAGGAACCAGTTCCTAAGTACGTTGTCCATTAATGCTTTATACTCATTAAGCATAGCGTCTCGCCAATTTGGGTCAGTTAAGGCTTTCACGTGGGAGGTGGGTAGTGGGGAAATAGATCTGGTGGTGGTTGTGTGGAGGTTATATTTGGGGTTGGGTTTGGTGATGCCGAGTTTGGCTCGGGTGGTCATAGGGTGGTGGCTAGTTGGTATCGGTTCAGCGGGTGGGACCGGTTCTGGTTGAGGTTGCGGATGTGGTTGTGGTTGTGGGGGTGGTTGGGATGGTGGGTGTGTGGTAGGTGGTGGGGTTGCCGGGTTAGGGGAAGGTGGGGTTGGTTGTTGTGGTGAGGCCGTGGGGTTGTTAGTTGTGGTTGATGGAAAGTTGAAGGTTTGTGTGGTAATTGGTTCGTCGTCAAGAAATTGGTACACAGTTTCTGGTAGAGGTTGTGCAAAAGGAAAGGTGTCCTCGTCAAAGGTAACATGTCGAGATATGTGGACTTTCCGAGTTGAAGGGTCAAGACAGCGGTAACCTCTAAAATCCGGGGGATAGGCAAGAAAAATGCACCGGTGTGAACGTGGGAGAAGTTTGTTAGGTTGGGTTGCAGACTCATTTGGATAACACGCACACCCGAATACCCATAGGTGTTCTTAGGTGGGGTGACAGAGATATAAGGCGAAGGTTGGTGTGGTATAGTTGAGACGGGTGGTAGGTAGAATATTGTGGAGATAGGCAGCCGTATGAAGGGCCTCTACCCAAAAGGTGGGTGGGATGTGTGCGTGAATGAGAAGAGCACGGATGACATCGTGGAGACGTCGTATCATCCGCTCAGAGCGACCATTTTGGGAAGAGGTTTGAGGACACGAGTAACGAAAGGTGACACCGGTTGAATTTGCAAAACTTTTGAAAGCATGGTTGTTGAATTCGCCACCTAGATCACATTGAAAAGCTTTGATGTTTTTGTGAAATTGAGTTTGTATAAGTTAGTGAAATTTAGCAAAGGTGGCAAATGTTTCAGATTTAAACTTTAAGGGGTAGACCCAAACATAGTTTGAATAATTATCGACAAGTACCATGTAATATTTATAAGATGAATTGCTTAAAAATGGAGAAGTCCATATATCGCAATGGACTATATCAAAAGGTGCATACGTAAAGGAATTAAAAGCATTAAATGGTAGTCTCTTGCTATTGGATAAGTGACATGAGTCACAAAAAGCAAATGACATGGAAGATTAAAAGTACTAGAAAGAAATTTTAAAACTTGCGAGCCAGGGTGGCCTAGGCGATCATGCCATTTATTTGAGGAAGCTGCCAAGAAAACTTGAGTTGGTTGAGTGAAGGGGTAAAGGTCACCGGTGCTGTCATGGCGCGAAAGAGGTTGTCCAGTCTTGAAGTTCTTCAAAGTAAAGCCATTAGGATCAAATTCAATAGAAACAAGATTGTCACGAGTAAATTTACGAACAAAAATAAGGTTTTTGACAACTGTCGGGGCGTATAAAATGTTTTTAAGTAAATAGGATTGGTTTTCAGTTTGGTGAAAGACGTCACCTTTGCCCAAAATTTGTAAAGATTGACCATTGCCAACAAGTATATTAGTATTAATAGAACTAGATAAAGGTGAACTGATTTTATCCTGATCCGCAGTGACATGTGAGGAGGCACCTGTATCCATATTCCATGTAGATTCCGGTTTGTTTTCGGTCGTGACCGAGGGTGAGGAGGTGTTTTGATTTTCAGCCATGTCGCCGGAAAAGAAAACAGAGGAAAAAATAAAAACAGGTTGAAGAAGAGTATGGCGACGGCGGGACAATGGGTATTGACTATTGAATTAGATGATTCCAAACTCCAAAGTGTACAAAATATATATACATACAAAATGACAACTCTTACTCCTAAATACATGCTCTCCATAAGTACTTGGTCAAGAGTCTTTAGTCAATCCTAAGTACATGCTTTCCATATGTACTTGGTCAAGAGTCTTTGGTCAATATTGTTGGTCAATATTTCCTTAATAAGGCCTTCCATCAAAAGAATTCAAATGTGATGAGCATTGTGTTCCTGTTTAAAAGGAAAGCAACATAAAAGCTCTTACAAATCCATTGATGAGTCTAAAACAAGTCAATGTCTTCAATTGTTGCACATGGACTTGTTTGGCCTAGTTAAAATCATGAGTCTAAGAAGAAAAAGATTTTGTCTTGTCATAGTTGATGATTTTTCTAGGTTTACATGGACTTATTTTTTACACTCTAAGGATGAGACTACAGGTATCTTGAAGGACTTTGTCACCAAAGTTAAAAAACAATATGACTTGCCAGTAAAAGTCTTTAGAAGTGACAATGGAACAGAGTTTAAAAATAAGAAGTTGGATGATTTCTATGCGTCAAAAGGATTGTGAGGCAGTACAGTATTCCAAGAACACCAGAACAAAATGGGGTGGTTGAAAGGTAAAACAGAACTCTCATTGAGGCTGCAAGAACTATGCTAGCAGATTCTGGTTTTCCACTGTCCTTCTGGGCAGAAGCTGTAAACACTATTTGCTATGTTCAAAACAGAGTTTTAATTAACCCTAGACATCAAAAGACTGCTTATGAAATTCTGTTCAAAATCATACATCTTATATCATTCTTCAAAATCTTTGGCTGCCCATGTTTCGTTTTAAATCTTAAAGATTCCATTTCAAAATTTGCAGCCAAAGTAGATTATGGGTATTTTCTGGGATATTCTTCTACTGCAAAGGCCTATAAAGTGCTTAACACAAGGACTAGGACAATAGAAGGAACTCTGAATGTAAAGTTAAATGAGCTTTCATCCTTAAAAATCCAAGCAAATCCTACTAAACTGTTTGATTTAGAAAAAATTAAATTTGAAGATATTACTGCTAAAACTAACAGTGCAGGTATTCCACAGTTTCCACAACAAGATTACAGATTTGATGTTATGATTCCTACTCACTACAAAGTCACTTCTGCATCAGGGGAAGCAGATGTTCAAAACACCTATCAAAACTCTGCTACAGCTGTGTCAACCACTGCTGACCAGTCTTACCCTCAAACCACTGCCTTATCCAGTTCAACCACTGTTCAAACATCTGTTGATAAAAGTCAATCCAACTTTACACCACTTGGACCCATTCCCCCACTTCCATTTCAAACATCTGTTGGCACTACAGAAGTGCAAACAGATGTTACAATAACAGAGTCACCAAACCTCTGTCCCTCACCTCAAAATGTAATCATACCATACCAGGGAGAGCTGATCTACCTAAGAGCTCATCCACCAGACCAAATTATTGGCAACATCAGAGGGGGAGTGCTCACAAGGAGCTAATGCTCAAATATCTGTCTTTTTGTAGGTTTTCTATCTCTCACACAACCTGTCAAGTACCAAGAGGCACTGAAAGACAACAGTTGGGTAGAGGCCATGCAGGAAGAGCTCCTTCAATTCAAAAGACAACAAGTATGGGAACTTGTACCACTGCTAAAGGATGTTTGTCCAATTGGCACAAAGTGGGTCTTTAAGAATAAAACTGATGAAAGGGGCATAGTTGTCAAGAACAAAGCCAGGCTTGTGGTTCAAGGCTTTAGAAAAAAAGAGGGGATAGACTATGATGAAACCTTTGCTCATGTATCTAGGCTAGAAGCTATCAGACTCTTCCTAGCCTTTGCTGTCAACCACAATATCAAGGTGTATCGGATGGACATCAAATGTGCATTCCTTTATGTTAAAAATCAGGAGGAGGTCTATGTATGTCAACCACCTGGTTTTGAAGACACATTCCATCCTGATCATGTCTAGAAGCTCAATAAAGCTTTGTATGGACTAAAACAAGCACCAAGGGCCTGGTATGAAACTCTTTCCACCTTTCTCTTATCCATTGATTTCACAAGAGGTAAAATTGATAAAACTTTATTTCTAAAATTGAGAGGGAAAGATTTAATGATTGTTCAAATATATATGGATGACATCATTTTTGGGTCCACATGTAACAAAATGTGTGAAGAGTTTAGGGAACTCATGACAGCAGAGATTGAGATGAGTGCTATGAGTGAACTTCAGTGCTTCCTTGGTCTCCAAGTTAAGCAGCTGCAAAATGGTACATTCATTCACCAAAACAAGTATGTTAAAAACTTACTAACAAGATTTGAGATGAGTGACTGTAAGCCATGTAGTACACCCATGAGCACTGCCAAGCTACTCACTATTGATGACAAAGATGAACCGGTTGATCAAACACATTATAGATGCATGATTGGGTCTTTACTGTACCTAACTGCATCCAGGCCAGACATTATGTTTGCCACTTGTGTCTGTGCAAGATCCCAGGAATCACCTAGAAAGTCAAATCTTATTGCCGTGAATAGGATATTCAGATACCTAAAAGGTGCTCCCACACTTGGTATCTAGTATCTTGGTAATGGAAACATTGAGCTTTCATGTTATTCAGATGTGTTGCCACACCACAAGGAAGTCTACATCAGGAAGTCTACATCAGGAGGGTGCCAAATTCTAGGGAATGTGATGTGTTGCAAAACACAACTTTTTCCTATGTATTGTGTATATTATTTAGTCAAGTTTTTATTCGTTTTGTGTCATTTTTATTATATATTTATTATTTTTGTTATTTTATAGGTGTTCGTGAAAATGGGCTCAAAATGAAAGAATTTTAATCGAGACACGAACACTTGAGAGCAGGTGGTCATGGACGTTGGAGCGTAAACGAGGAATTTTGGTCGAGCCAAGAACACCCGAGTCAAGAACATGAGCCAAGATATAATAATAATAATAATAATAATAATAATAATAATAATAATAATAATAATAATAATAATAATTAAAAAGAAAATAAACTCACGTGGAGTTGTTTGTGGAGCCCAAGCCCTTTTGAATGTTAAACCTAGTGCAATATTAATTTTGGAAGGGAGGGGACATTATTATTTTATCAGGAAAGAAGGTCAGCAGCCGCATAGAGGATATCACATCGAGGAACACAGTAGCTGCATCGGTCGATGTTTTGAGGAATTATTTTGAAGGGGGAAGGCTTTAAACGACTGGTGAAGCCTTGGGTTCGTTTACCTTAAACGTTAGTTTCGATTCATGATTACTTTGTGTTCTCAAATACTCATTACTATGTGTTATTATTATTTTGAACCTATGTTTTTCCCGTTTTCCATGAATATTATTGGCTAAACCTTTTATGGCTACCTAGGTTGTATGATGACGGCATGATAAATTTATAGTTCTCGGTTTTGGATTTATTTTTGAATGGTTAATGTTTAGGTAACGATTTGGTTGGTGTTTATTATGATGTGTGTGCGTACTTAAGTCTAATTTATTATTTATGATAGTTCCATAATCGTCTTAGTGAATATCTTTCATGTTTGGATGATTATTAGGGTTGCCTGCTTTGTGCTCGTAGCTTAGTTTATGGTTTTGGTACCAAAAGCCATAGGAACTTGATTATAGAATTTAGAGGACTTTTGTATTCTTCCATTCTTGAGACCGGGAGGTGATGAAATGTTGGGTTGTCTAGAGCTTTAGGTGTTAGGTTTTCGGTGAGACCGGGAGGTGATCCTATCCTAGTTGTCTTTAGTTTTTCTGCAATTCCAAGTCATAGTTAACCTAATTAAATTACTCCTTTACATCTTCGGGTGTATTGTGATTAGAGAGACCGGGAGGTGATCGAGTCATTAGAATACCTTTACATTCTTAGTGAGGTGAGACTGGGAGGTGATCCGAGCTAGATAGCCAGTGTTTTATTCTTTAGAATTCTTTGGGGTGTGTTGGTGAGACCGGGAGATGATCTAGCACGTCTTAGGGTTTCTTAAGTTATCTTTAGAATCTGGTATCCATTCAATTTTCCATTACCGAGAGTTGTGAGTTTGCATGTAGGATTATTGACCTAGGTAGTTGCCTTCCTATCCTGATATTTTCCTTAATTATCCTTGCTATCTATTTATCTTATTTATTTTATTTACTTTATTTAATTATTAAAAAACCAAAAACCATTTTAAAAATCAAATTTTGTTAAGTCTTAGTCGAGTCTAGTTTTGTTTTCTAGTTGTGTCATGTGGGTTCGATACTCGGACTTACTTAGTCTGTACTGCATTGATAGGTACACTTGCATGTCGTGTGGTCTAGTTTAGTTGAGTCTGTTTTATATTACTAGGTGTTTAGGTTAGTTTATATTTTTAGACCATACATAGCATATCAAGTTTTTGGCGCCGTTGTCGGGGACACTTGGCGATTGCAAAATTAGCTTTGATTAGGACTTCACTGATTAATTGGTCTTATTTGAGTCTTTTTGGTTTTTAGTGTGTCTAGAGAGTCTTAGGTTTTTATTTTCTTTTTATTTTTGTTTTTTTTGTTGTTTATATTTCATCTAGTGTTGTTCTTCTTTATGCGTTTTTTTTTTCTATCTGTCTTGCAGTTTTATGCCACGTACTCGTTCGTAGGGACCATCAGAGCAAATCAGACCAAAGCCCGAGCAAGACATTGCTGATATTCGGAGGGAACTTCGTCGTGATATCAACCGAACCAAAAAGGTACGTTTTTTCTCTCCATGCTACTATCTTGGGCGACGCTCAACCACCACCACCTAGACGTGCTGTCCACTAGATGGACTGTGAGGGAGCCACGGGAGTGAGAACTCCCATTACTCATACTGCCATGCCCAATAACCACACCTGGTAGATCCCCTCACACGTCATCAACACCATCGCCCATACCGCCCAGTTCAATGGCTTGGATGATGAGGATGCCCCAGGCCATCTGTCCCGTTTTGTGCGCATTTGTGACACCTTTGGTCTGATAGGTGTCACCCCAGACACGATCTATCTTAGAGTTTTTCCATATTCTCTGTCTGGGCGTGGTGCTACTTGGTTGGATACTCTTCCCCAGGATTCCATCACTACCTGGGAAGACTTGAAGACCAAGTTTCTTAAAAAATATTATCCTCCTTCTAAGGTCGCTCGCATTAGGGATCAGATCCACTCGTTTCGAATGGATCCAGACAAGCCATACCACTTGGCCTGGGAGAGGTTCAACACTTTGTTGAACAAGTGTCCCCAGCATGGATCCAGAAATTCTACAATGGCCTTACTTATGCTATGCGACAGATGTTTAACACTGCTGTCGGGGGGCACATTATGGATAAAAAAGACCCTGGTGGGTGTAAGGACATGTTTGAGAGTTTTGCTCTAGCTGAACAGCAGAACCTAGGCGACGGGGTTTCCATTCCCGATACTAGGACTATCTCCTCCACTACTAGAGGTGTTCATCAGGTCAATCCTGAGACTAGTATGGTTGCTGCTATAGAGGCTTTAGCGAGAGAGGTTAAAGAGCTTAAGATGAGTGCACTCAAGTGTGAGATTTGTAGGGGTGGACACGACACCATAGACTGCCCAGTAGGTGTGACACCCCGCATTTTCAGGTTAATACTTTTACTGAACTCTAGTTAACTTACATGTTTATACATGTCTAGATACTTAACTAGGGTTAGTTAAGTAGGTTTAACATATGTTGGAAGATGTTAACATATGTTATAAGTAGGAAAATCCTTGTTAAACACACACATGAGTCCTGTATCCCAAACGTTGGTGAATTATGTGACATACATAGCAATAATATATACAATTGAATTATGGTGAACATGAAGTACGTGCTTATGTGAATTACATGTTTTGTGAATGATCGCCTAACTGAAAGGTAATGCGTAGATTATGCAAACTACGTGCACAACATGAGTAATATGCTATGTAATAATAAAAACAATGGTTTTTATACAATTTAGAATGGTTAATAATATTGGGTCCGGTATTGGGCTAGAACATGGTTAACGGGTCAAGTTAATGGACTAGAAGGGCCCTAATACCAATTGCTTGGGGAACAAGCAAAGCCCTCTTATAATTAGGAGGCAAGAAAAAGATAAAACCCTACTTCTTCTTCTTCTTGTTTGTGCCGTGCGAAACCCCCACCCCCATCCCCTCTTGGTTTTTCAAGCAATCAAGTAATCCTTCACCTAACCAAGCTAGTTCGGGTTTGATTTCAAGGCCCTAGGGAGTTTAATCCTTCGCAAGGTATACATTCTTATGATTTTTGATGAATTATAATGATTGAAAAACTTTAAAAACCCTAAAAATAATGGATATAGAATCGCATGCATGTATGTATAGGGATTCTTGAACGTTCTTGATGATTTGATGATGATTTGATGATGATTGTTATTAGTAACCATCCTTAGGGTTTTCACATGATAACATATGTGTTTTGCTATGATTAATATGGTGTTTAATCAGTATTATAGGTGTTATACATGTATTAGGGATGTTCATGAAAGATTAGGGTTTGTAGATTACTTGGGATGCAAGTTTAAGATTCTGGCAGATTCGGTTAAACGTTTTGTAGGGGCTGTAATGGGTTGGTAAATTGATTGTTTTGATGATTTCTTTGCATGATTGTAATGTACAAGGTCTTAGCTTCTCATAATGGGCAAAACCATCGGATTTGGACATCGTTTGGGTCGTTTTTGGAATTTTAATTGATTAGGGGTCATATCAGATTTTCGGATTTGTAAATTGGGTTAACTTTAAATGGTCATAACTTGAGATTTACAAGGAGTTAGGTTATGAAATTTTTACAGTAGGTCCATACTGGAAAAATAGAGCTTTTCCAAGTGGATTCATCTCGTTTGGATGAATACACAATTTTTGAGAATTCTTCTACTAAACTGACCTGTTGAGGAAATTTTCTGGACATAGCTGTGTTGTACGAATTTTCATAATTTTTGTGTTTGGAATTAAGACAAAACAAAAATAGGTATTGTTAACTGGATCCCAAATAAAATTCAGTAAAAGTTTGGGACTCTAATTTATTCGTTAAGTATTTTAAATAAGTTGTTTTTCACAGCGCAAAATCTGTCCTAAAAACGCAGATTGTGTACGGGGTCTTTATGTGACTATTTGGAGTTTTATGTGGTATGTAATTGACATGTACTTGTGTGAAAACTTGTATGAGATGTAATTGATGTATTAAACTGATAATAATCACTATGATCACCAACGGGATACGTAGGACATACTTGAGCATGTAGAGTCATTAGGTGTCACTACACGGTTTTGAACATTTAAAGGTCTCGGATAAAAGAGTTATATGGTGTGTTGGTTATGCACATATACTCACCTAGTGACACTTGTAATAGGGAGTCGGTAGCTCGTTACTGTTTGAGGGATTTGGATCGTTAACGTGCAACCTAAGGTGAGTTTCACTACTCTTTTCTCAAAAGCATGCGTCTCAGGTATGAGACACTTTACTTAACATTTTCTAGTCCGGTTTGGGACTACTTACACATCCCGGGTTGGGATGCCATGGATCCTTATGAGGGTCGGTTACTTTGCTAGTTCGCAATTGTGTCCTTGATAAACTAAACCATTTCTATCATCTATAAGTCCTCACGTACCGAATGAGTTGCCAGGGTTGGCAAGCGGGTTATTAGTTGATAGCGCTATTAGGTCTTACAAACCTCACACCGGCTCGGGGAGCGCGGGGGTGAACTATAACTTAACGAAACTTTATCATTGTGGATAGACAATGATGTCAGGCATGCGGCACACTTATGTGGCTACAAGTACATAGCAGTTCGGTATATTCGGTTAGTTATCATGAATGGGTTAGCTACCCTTGACATGCGATGAACTAGTGGTTACACGGTGCGGGGCACCAACACAACTTACTTACTTACGTGGTTTTGGAAACCAGCGCATTTGCATATTAAATTACTTTACTTTGTGAACTCACCAGCTTTATGTTGACACACGATTTACATGCTTTTGCAGGTAGTTAGCTTCCGGTGCCAGGATTAGAAAGCACTGTACACTTCACTGCATTTGGGCTCTCGGGCATACACATAAATTATATATTATGCTTTCGTATGGTTTTAATTTGGGCACATTGTTTTGCGCATAGTTTTTAAAAAGGTTTAAATTTGGTTTACGCTTCCGCAGCTTAACTAAACTTGGTTTTTGAAAACGAACTAAATGGTTTGGGCATTTAGAGTTCGTTCCTGTGACTTATGGCTATGGGATCCTGGTTTGTCATGCGCCTCGCGGTATAAACCCCACAGTGGAAATTTGAGGGTGTGACAGATTGGTATCAGAGCCATTGGTTATAGTGAACTAGGACTGCATGTTGAGTCTAGTCTATAACCATTATAGCATAAGTACATTCACAACTTAAGTGCACAACTAGCTTTTAGCTACTCATACCTACAACATATGATTTCAGGAGGTATGTTATCTCCTAGTTCTAGACCTAATTCTAAACACGTCAATGGTGGGAACCCAGGGTTACACCAGGTGACGCACTACTGGGAGTAGTTTTCTAACAAACCTCATGGATATGGAAACAACAAAAGTACAAGGGAGGGAGCCCATTAAATCAACTATGAAGGAATTCGAATGCTGAGACTTATCTTTTGTCACCTAGCAAGGATACAATTAGTTTTTGTTCCTTGTTACTTGATCCTTCTTACTTCCATTCGTAACACAGACGGGACTGGAATACACAAGTAGAACTTATTTCTTACCTTAGTACCTTACGCCTAGTATGAGCGGGTGAACGTATGACTGCATAACCTTGTTTTCTCATAAGTATATGGTAGATTCATGGGAACACCTTAGATCGGGACTTGTTACACACACTCTTGGGGAGTTACGTAAAGCCTGCGATGTAATGCAACATCACAAGGGAGGATGAAACCTACTAATGGCTGATAGCCACGATTGGAGGAACGAGTGGTACAGCTTACCACTAAACTGGTTCACATAGGACTAGAGAAGGAGATTGTACGTGATGAGAACCATATAACACTGACATCGCAAAAGAGGAAGGATAAGAGATGGAAGGGGAACCTGAGCAGGACGAGCACATGGAAGTGAGGATGAAGGCTCTACTATCTAGACAGAGCATGGCGACGATTGGCTCTTACCTTTTCTTACCTATCTTTTCTTTCATTTCCCTTTGCTAACTTAGATAAGACTGAGTTCTTATGATCAACGATAGGGTGGTTGAGGCCCTCGCATCTTTCCAAGCTAGTAAAGATCTATTTTGCTAAATCATTCTTTTCCCCTGACTTCCACATTTGAACTTTCTTATACCTTGAACGCACATCGTATTTTCAAGCCTTTTATTGGTTGTAAACCTCGATAACTCCAACGGAACTGAAGGAGACCGTCTGATTGCTTCGATAGTATAATTCTTTGCCATGTGCATTTGTCCCAGGCAGGATGGAGTAATGTACGCTACATGCACACTCGATGAGTTACAGATACCTGGAAGGAGAACGTAACACCCTGTGGTGAAATCCAGAAATTTTGTTATATAAGGACGGATGGGTCTGAGATCGACGCCTACACTACCAAGCTACAGGAGATAGCCACTATAGGCTCAAATCTATTTAACCTACCTTACAAATACCGAAAGGGTGGGTCCCTCAGATTCGTGGCTTGGCCACTGCAGCTCACCTACAAATCTTTCACTTGACTCGCAAACTCACAGATGAGACTGCCGATCATGGTACTTTTCTGAAGCATGGTGCTTCATTTTCTACTATTGGTGATAGCAAGAGAACGTGGGATAGTGTGAGGTATAAGTCCTGCAACAACAACAACCGTAACGGTAGCAACAACAACGGGGCTCGGGGAAGAGCATATGTGATTGGCCTGGGGAAAGCTAGGACTAATAACAATGTCGTGATGGGTATGTGCTCCTTGAACGACACTCTTGCTTCTATTTTATATGATACTGGTGCGGACTATAGTTTTGTTTCATCAAAACTTAGTAAACAGTTAGGGATGGTTCCTACTCTTCGAGATACCCCATACTCGATTGAACTGGCTGATAGGAAGCCTGTCGAGGTAACCCATATACATCGTGACTGTAAGCTCGAGTTGAATGGGCAATTATTTGCCATCAACCTCTTACCTATCACCCTAGGTAGCTTTGATCTCGTGGTTGGCATGGACTGGTTGTCCAAGCAACACGCTGAAATTCTCTGTCAGGAGAAGATTGTTCGTATTCCCCCTCCCAAGTGTAGAACTTTTATCTATACAGGGTGATCGTGGTGGTGCCATGGTAGGCATCATCTCCTATCTGAAGGCCTGGAAGTGTATTCGTAAGGGCTGTCCAGCCATTTTGGCTAACATATCAAGTACTCGAGCTGGAACTGAAATCAAGATTGAGGACATCCCAGTGGTCCGAGATTTCCCAGATGTCTTCCCAGAGGAATTACCTGGACTTCCACCCGTTCGTCAAGTGGAATTCCAGATTAACCTTGCACCTGGAGCAGCGCCAGTTGCATGCGCACCATACCGTTTAGCACCAGGTGAACTTCAAGAACTATCTACCCAACTCCAAGAGCTATTGGATAGGGGCTTTATTAGACCTAGTTCTTCGCCATGGGGAGCTCCCGTTCTGTTTGATAAGAAGAAGGATGGGAGTTTCCGAATGTGTATCGGAGTTGAACAAGGTGACGATTTAGAATCGTTACCCTTTTGCCTCGTATTGATGACTTGTTTGACCAACTGCAAGGGTCGAGCTTCTACTCTAAGATTGACTTGAGGTCAGGATACCATCTACTGAGAGTCCGAGAAGAGGATGTGGCAAAGACGGCGTTTCGAACTCGTTATGGACATTATGAGTTTTTGGCAATGCCATGTGGGCTAACTAATGCACCGGCTGTGTTCATGGATCTAATGAACCGTGTGTGCAAGCCCTACTTGGACAAATTCGTCATAGTGTTCATAGATGACATATTGATTTACTCCAAGAGCAGGGAGGAGCACGAGCAGCACCTGCGGCTAATCTGGGAACTACTGAGGAATGAGCAGCTGTATGCAAAGTTTACCAAATGTGACTTCTGGATTCGAGAAGTCCAATTCCTTGGGCATGTGGTCAAGGAGGCAAGAATACATGTGGACCCAGCCAAGATTGACGCTATCAAAAGTGGGAGGCTCCTAGGACCCCTACTGAAGTGCGCCAATTTCTTGGTCTCGCTGGTTATTATCGCAGATTTATTGAGGGATTTCCTAAGATCGCTCAACCTCTCACCGCCCTAACGCAGAAAGGTATTACGTATAAGTGGGGAGATGCCCAAGAATCCGCCTTTCAGCTACTAAAGTCCAAACTTTGCAGCGCACCGATATTATCGTTGCCTGAGGGTACAGAGGACTTTGTAGTATATTGTGATGCGTCTATCCAAGGTTTAGGGTGCGTACTGATGCAACGTGATAAGGTAATTGCATATGCATCGCGGCAACTGAAGATCCATGAGAAGAATTACCCCACTCATGATTTGAAACTGGGAGCGGTGGTTTTCGCTCTCAAAATCTGGAGGCACTACCTCTATGGAACAAAGTGCACAATTTTCACTAATCACAAGAGCCTTCAGCATATATTCGATCAGAAAGTGTTGAACATACGACAACGTTGTTGGGTTGAACTTTTGAACGATTATGACTGTGCCATCAAGTATCATCCAGGGAAAGCTAACGTAGTAGCTGATGCCCTCAGTCGAAAGGAAACGAAACCCAAAAGAGTGCGAGCCTTACAACTCACCATTCACTCTAACCTTCCTGATAAGATACGTGAAGCCCAGGGTGAGGCATTGAAGGAAGAAAACATCGGGCTTGAGACCCTACATGGTGCTGATAAGCACTTGGAACTGAGAACAGACGGTCTGCAGTACTTCATGGATCGAGTCTGGATACCACGATTTGGGGATCTCAGACAACTGGTGCTCGATGAAGCACATACCTCTCGCTATTCGGTACATCCTGGTTCGGACAAGATGTACCAAGATCTTAAGACTCTATACTGGTGGCCAAACATGAAAGCCGAGATAGCCACTTATGTTAGTAAGTGCTTGACTTGTGCGAAGGTTAAGATTGAATATCAAAAACCTTCAGGCTTACTCCAACAACCAGAGATTCCGATGTGGAAATGGGATGGAATTTCCATGGACTTCATTACAAAGCTTCCTAGAACAACAACGGGCCATAACATGATTTGGGTTATCGTGGACCGTTTAACCAAATCGGCCCACTTCCTGGCAATAAAAGAAACGGATTCGTTAGAGAAGCTGGCGAACCTATACATCAAGGAGATAGTCTCTAGGCATGGGGAGCCTACTTCCATTATATCTGATCGCGATGGGCGATTCACTTCTCGTTTCTGGACTACTCTCCAAGATGCTCTAGGAACTCGTCTTGATATGAGCACAGCCTATCACCCACAGACGGATGGACAAAGTGAACGTACCATCCAAACATTAGAGGATCTGCTACGAGCGTGCGTGGTGGACTTTGGTAATAACTGGGATAAGCACTTGCCCTTAATCGAATTCTCTTATAACAACAGTTACCACACTTCGATACAGTGTGCGCCTTTTGAGGCACTTTACGGGCGCAAGTGTAGGTCTCCCATCTGTTGGACTGAGGTTGGGTATAGCCAACTAACAGGTCCCAAAACTCGTGCACGAAACTTCTGAGAAGATAGTGCAAATTAGAAACCGGATGGCTGCTGCTCGGGATCGAGAGAAAAGTTATGCTGACAAACGTAGAAAACCTTTGGAGTTCCAGGTTGGGGACAAGGTTTTGTTAAAGGTGTCACCTTGGAAAGGAGTGATACGCTTTGGGAAACGAGGGAAGTTAAATCCCAGATACGTCGGACCTTTCGAGATCATTAAAAGGATTGGTCCAGTAGCTTACCAGCTAAATCTACCAGATGAACTCAGTGGAGTACATAATGTATTCCACGTCTCAAACTTGAAGAAATGCTTATCCGATACGACACTGGTAGTGCCACTGGAGGAGATCCAGGTGGACGATCAGCTACGGTTCGTGGAAGAACCAGTGGAGATTCTTGAGCAGGGCGTCAAGAAACTCAGACAAAGCACTATACCTATTGTTAAGGTACGGTGGAATTCCCGTTTAGGACCGGAATACACGTGGGATCGCAGAGATCAAATGCGGCTCAAATACCCACACCTCTTTGCTAAACCTGAAATCGTACATAGATCAAACGCGGAACATAAAGCAGCTCTTTCAAAGTGAATTTCGGGGCGAAATTCCTTTCAACTTGGGGATGATGTGACATCCGGGAACCAAGCACACATTTTTATAGCTGGCTTTATTGTTTACTTGCTGAATTTCGGGACGAAATTCTTTTCAACTTGGGGATGATGTGACACCCCGCATTTTCAGGTTAATACTTTTACTGAACTCTAGTTAACTTACATGTTCATACATGGCTAGATACTTAACTAGGGTTAGTTAAGTAGGTTTAACATATGTTGGAAGATGTTAACATATGTTATAAGTAGGAAAATCCTTGTTAAACACACACATGAGTCCTGTATCCCAAACGTTGGTGAATTATGTGACATACATAGCAATAATATATACAATTGAATTATGGTAAACATGAAGTACGTGCTTATGTGAATTACATGTTTTTGTGAATGATCGCCTAACTGAAAGGTAATGCGTAGATTATGCAAACTACGTGCACAACATGAGTAATATGCTATGTAATAATAAAAACAATGGTTTTTATACAATTTAGAATGGTTAATAATATTGGGTCTGGTATTGGGCTAGAACATGGTTAACGGGTCAAGTTAATGGACTAGAAGGGCCCTAATACCAATTGCTTGGGGAACAAGCAAAGCCCTCTTATAATTAGGAGGCAAGAAAAAGATAAAACCCTACTTCTTCTTCTTGTTTGTGCCGTGCGAAACCCCCACCCCCATCCCCTCTTGGTCTTTCAAGCAATCAAGTAATCCTTCACCTAACCAAGCTAGTTCGGGTTTGATTTCAAGGCCCTAGGGAGTTTAATCCTTCGCAAGGTATACATTCTTATGATTTTTGATGAATTATAATGATTGAAAAACTTTAAAAACCCTAAAAATAATGGATATAGAATCGCATGCATGTATGTATAGGGATTCTTGAACGTTCTTGATGATTTGATGATGATTTGATGATGATAGTTATTAGTAACCATGCTTAGGGTTTTCACATGATAACATATGTGTTTTGCTATGATTAATATGGTGTTTAATCAGTATTATAGGTGTTATACATGTATTAGGGATGTTCATGAAAGATTAGGGTTTGTAGATTACTTGGGATGCAAGTTTAAGATTCTGGCAGATTCGGTTGAACGTTTTGTAGGGGCTGTAATGGGTTGGTAAATTGATTGTTTTGATGATTTCTTTGCATGATTGTAATGTACAAGGTCTTAGCTTCTCATAATGGGCAAAACCATCGGATTTGGACATCGTTTGAGTCGTTTTTGGAATTTTAATTGATTAGGGGTCATATCAGATTTTCGGATTTGTAAATTGGGTTAACTTTAAATGGTCATAACTTGAGATTTACAAGGAGTTAGGTTATGAAATTTTTACAGTAGGTCAATACTGGAAAAAAAGAGCTTTTCCAAGTGGATTCATCTCGTTTGGATGAATACACAATTTTTGAGAATTCTTCTACTAAACTGACCTGTTGAGGAAATTTTCTGGACATAGCTGTGTTGTACGAATTTTCATAATTTTTGTGTTTGGAATTAAGACAAAACAAAAATAGGTATTGTCAACTGGATCCCAAATAAAATTCAGTAAAAGTTTGGGACTCTAATTCATTCGTTAAGTATTTTAAATAAATTGTTTTTCACAGCGCAAAATCTGTCCTAAAAACGCAGATTGTGTACGGGGTCTTTATGTGACTATTTGGAGTTTTATGTGGTATGTAATTGACATGTACTTGTGTGAAAACTTGTATGAGATGTAATTGATGTATTAAACTGATAATAATCACTATGATCACCAACGGGATACGTAGGACATACTTGAGCATGTAGAGTCATTAGGTGTCACTACACGGTTTTGAACATTTAAAGGTCTCGGATAAACGAGTTATATGGTGTGTTGGTTATGCACATATACTCACCTAGTGACACTTGTAATAGGGAGTCGGTAGCTCGTTACTGTTTGAGGGATTTGGATCGTTCACGTGCAACCTAAGGTGAGTTTCACTACTCTTTTCTCAAAAGCATGCGTCTCAGGTATGAGACACTTTACTTAACATTTTCTAGTCCGGTTTGGGACTACTTACACATCCCGGGTTGGGATGCCATGGATCCTTATGAGGGTCGGTTACTTTGCTAGTTCGCAATTGTGTCCTTGATAAACTAAACCATTTCTATCATCTGTAAGTCCTCACGTACCGAATGAGTTGCCAGGGTTGGCAAGCGGGTTATTAGTTGATAGCGCTATTAGGTCTTACAAACCTCACACCGGCTCGGGGAGCGCGGGGGTGAACTATAACTTAACGAAACTTTATCATTGTGGATAGACAATGATGTCAGGCATGCGGCACACTTATGTGGCTACAAGTACATAGCAGTTCGGTATATTCGGTTAGTTATCATGAATGGGTTAGCTACCCTTGACATGCGATGAACTAGTGGTTACACGGTGCGGGGCACCAACACAACTTACTTACTTACGTGGTTTTGGAAACCAGCGCATTTGCATATTAAATTACTTTACTTTGTGAACTCACCAGCTTTATGTTGACACACGATTTACATGCTTTTGCAGGTAGTTAGCCTCCGGTGCCAGGATTAGAAAGCATTGTACACTTCACTGCATTTGGGCTCTCGGGCATACACATAAATTATATATTATGCTTTCGTATGGTTTTAATTTGGGCACATTGTTTTGCGCATAGTTTTTAAAAAGGTTTAAATTTGGTTTACGCTTCCGCAGCTTAACTAAACTTGGTTTTTGAAAACGAACTAAATGGTTTGGGCATTTAGAGTTCGTTCCTGTGACTTATGGCTATGGGATCCTGGTTTGTCATGCGCCTCGCGGTATAAACCCCGCAGTGGAAATTTGAGGGTGTGACAGTAGGAAACCGTGAGCATGTAGATTATTTGGGGAGTTCTAACCGGGGAAATGGTAATAATTATAACTCGGGGTGGAGGAACCAATCTAATTCTGGGTGGAGGTCTAATAGAGGAGAAATAGGTGATAGTTCAGGGTCTAGATTGAAGAGGATAGAGGAGATGATAGCTAGTCAGAGCCAGATGCTCACTCAGCTAGTTGCAAAAGACCAGCAAACCACTTAGAAACTTGAGGAGCATGACCTAATGCTTAGGAACCAGTAGAATACTTTGTTAGACCTGGAGAGAAAAGTAGGAGATATTTCACAAAAACTCTCTGTTAGGTCACCAGGTACTTTCCCTAGTAACACTGAGGAGAACCCTAAGGGTATAGCAATGGTTGTGAGCACTCGTAGTGGTAGGGGTGCGACTGAGAGAGTAGAGATACCAGTTGAGGATGAAGAGGAACCGGTAGATGAGGAGATAGAGTTAGAGACACCTGCTAGGACACCTTCTAGAGTAGCTACATCCAGTCCTGTGTCTAGCGGTGAGGGTCCTTCTGAGATAGTAGCAGTGGATAGAGATAGTGAAAGGCAGGTAGAGCGCACTAGAGTGTATAAGCCCACTGCTCCTTATCCAGGTAGGTTGTTGCAGAATAAGATAGATCACCAATATGATAAATTTATTGAACTTATTAAGCAACTTTAAGTGAACCTACCCTTTATAGAAGTCCTCCAGAGCATGCCTAAATATGTTAAGTTCCTCAAGAACATCATGGCTAATAAGAAAAAGCTTGAGGAACTTTCACATGTTACTTTGAGTGAGGAGTGTTCTGCAGTCTTGCAGAATAAGCTGCTAGTTAAGATGGATGATCCTGGTAGTTTTATCATTCCATGTTCGATAGGTGACCTGTCCATTAAGAATGCTCTTGCTGACCTAGATTCTAGTGTTAATTTAATGGCCTACTCCATTTTTAAGCAACTAGACCTAGGAGAACTTAAGCCCACCCGCATGTACATCCAGCTGGCGGACAAATCCACCAAATTCCCTCGTGGTATTACTGAGAATCTTTTAGCTAAGGTGGACAAGTTCGTGTTTCCTATGGATTTCGTAGTGTTAGATATGCCGGAGGATGATGCCATGCCAATGATTTTAGGTCGTCCTTTCTTGGCTACTTCTAGAGTTGTGGTAGACATGGGTAAGGGTAAGTTGAGCATAAGTGTGGGGGAAGAGCAGGTTAAGTTTGGGATTAAGCCTAGGATAAGGGGATATTTGTTAGATGAGTTACAGGCTATAGAAGATCATCTGGATCAGAAGTTTGGAGAAATTAATCCCTAAGGAGATTGAGAGTAGGAGAAGAAAATGGAAGGAGAAAGAGACGGTAAGTGTTGTGAATTGATGGATGAATTTACCAGGTAGGTATAGGAATAGGAAAGAACCTGAGAGAAAGGAAGAAGTGTTGAAGGTGTATGATTTCTGGGGTGGTTAGTATTGCAAGGAGAAGCCACCCGATGCTAGAGTGATTGATGCATAGGCACACTCAGATGCTTCCGAGTTGTAGCGTTTGTATAGTTCTAGGATTAGATTTTTTTTCTTTGTTTTCGGTTTGTGTTTGTTTTGTTTTGTAGGTTTTTGTGTTTGTTTGGCAAGGACAACTTACATCATGAGCGAATCCCAGGTATTTATGTATATATTTATATGATTGGGATTTTTGGTGGAGGTTTGGGTAATAAGAGAATTTTTTTTTTCTAAACATTGAATTTTATTAACTTTCTGTGAAAAATGGTTCTTCGTGTAATGCGGAGAGCCTGGGCTGACCTGTTTGTCTCATGTGAACAGTAATTACCCCAGATAGTTATACTTTATTCACTCGCGACGCGCGTTGAGATCACCAGTGTCCTTCACGTCACGCAAGTTGATTAGAAAAAAATATATTTTCCACCCTGTTTTCTTCCACCACCATTCACCATCATTTCACCACATATTTTACCAACACCCACTACATTCCACCGTCTTGCCTTCTGATGTGCTATGTATGGTCTAAAAATATAAACTAACCTAGACACCTAGTAATATAAAACAGACTCAACTAAACTAGACCACACGACAGGCAAGTGTACCTATCAATGCAGTACAGACTAAGTAAGTCCGCGTAGTGAACCCACAGGACATAACTAGAAAACAAAACTCGACTCGACTAAGACTTAAACTAAATGATTTAAAGGTTGATTTTTGGTTTTTTATATAATTAATTAAAATAAAATAAAATAAATAAACAAGATAAACTGACAGCAATGATTATTGAGGAAAATATCAGGATAGGAAGGCAACTACCTAGGTCAAGAATCCTACATGAAAACTCACAACTCTCGGTAATGGAAAACTGAATGGATACCAGATTCTAAAGATAACTTAAGAAACTCAAAGACGTATTAGATCTCCTCCCGGTCTCACCAACACACCCCAAAGAATCCTAAAGAATAAAACACTGGCTATCTAGCTCGGATCACCTCCCGGTCTCACCTAACTAAGAATGTAAAGGTACTCAAATGACTCGATCACCTCCCGGTCTCTCTAATCACAATACACCCGAAGATGTAGAGGAGTAATCTAATTGGGTTAACTATGACATGGAATTGCAAGAAACTAAAGACAACTAGGATAGGATCACCTCCCGGTCTCACCCAAAACCTAACACCTAAAGCTCTAGACAACCCAACATTCCATCACCTCCCGGTCTCAAGAATGGAAGAATACTTAAGTCCTTTAAATTCTCTAATCAAGTTCCTATGGCTTTCGGTACCAAAACCATAAACTAAGCTACAAGCACCAAGCAGGTAACCCTAATAAACATCCAAACATGAAAGACATTCACTAAGACGTTTATGAAACTATCAAAGATAATAAATTAGACCTAAGTACGCACACACATCATAATAAACACCAACTAAACTTTTACGAAAACATTAACCATTCAAAAATAATCCAAAACTGAGAGCTATAAAATTAACATGTGATCATCATATGACCTAGGTAGTGGTTCAAGATTTAGTCACTCATAGTAATATAAAAACAATAAGAACAAAGGTTCAAAAATATGCAAAGCCATGGTACCAATATTCATAAACACAAAGTAAATAAATATAAAAACTAGACTTTTAGTGATCGAACCCGAGCCTTAAATCTTGAATCCAAGCCTTTCTGGCCTTCACCTCCCCTCTGTTCTTTTAAAACTGCTGCTGTAGATCGATTGACTTCCTCTTGGCTTTTTGGCGGCTGTGATATCTTACTCCAATCGATGATATAATGTTGTGATCCTTCGTTTATAATATAATCCTCTAGTAAAGTGCCCCCCAAGTTTAATAACATGTCATAAGGTTTTGACTTTTACTTTGGGCCTCACGTGACTTTTTTTTTCCTTTTTAAATTATTATTATTATTATTATTATTATTATTATTATTATTATTATTATTATTATTATTATATGTTGGCTCATCTTCTTGACTTGGGTGTTCTTGGCTTGATCAAAATTTCTTGTTTAGGCTCCAACGTCCGTGACCACCTCCTCTCAAGTGTTCGTGTCGCGATTAAAATTCTTTCGTTTTGAGCTCATTTCACACGAACACCTACAAAATAATTAAAATAATAAATACATAATAAAAATGACACGAAACGAATAAAAACTTGACCAAATAATATACAAAATACACGGGAAAAGAGATGTGTTTTGCAACACATCACCTTCCAAGTACGTTTCCTGCATTTTTGTATATTGAATCGGTTGAGTCTGTATTTTTTTGAGTCTTTTATTTTTATTTTGAGTCAGTTTTCTCTTAACTCACTTTGGGGGTATCTTCCCTTCAAGTGTGGGATAATGGAGAGAGTCAGTTTTGAATCATTGGTTTGTCTGATATATTTTATTGCAGATTTGGATCTAGCCACCCGTACTCAATCTCCATTCGGGTGGGGATGACCCAACAATCATTTAAGGCAACCATTTGTTTTTATATTTTCTTTTTAGTTTTTATTTGTCAGGTTTGAGTCAAATGCCGCGAATGAAATGCTATACAGCCCGGTTTAGAAGGACAACTTCAGAGCGCTTGCAGCTACATCGCTTATATCCAGGGGAGTGTGTTCCTTTTTGTTGTATTTTTTTATTATTACTTTATTTTATTCCACTCTCACATTGAGGACAATGTGTCATTCAAGTGTGGGGATAGAAACTTCGTTTTTATTTTTAGGTAGTTTGAGTCATAAATTATAAAAATCCAAAAAAAATAAAATAAAAAAAAAATTGAAAAATGTCCCTGATCTTTTGTGCATTTTATATGGAAAATGATAGTAAAATTGGGATTTTTGGTTTTCAAAATATTATACATATGAGAAAATAAATAGATTGAAAGCGTGTTTGCTTAAGATGTGTCGGTAGGCCCAGCTAGCTTTGAAAGGTCATAGGATTGTTCTTAATATACCCTAATAAATCATGATTTCTTGTGGGTTCTCATCTTAGGAGAAACGATAGAACTGAAACCATTGATAGTAATTGAAGGTACCACTGTAGGTTGAAAGCCCATATGTATTATTAATTAAATGGCACACTTGATACTTTTTATGAGAATAAATCCGGTGAAAAGTGGCGCCTGAAAAAAAAATCCACATATCCATCAATTGAGCTAGATAAAAATATAAATAAAAAAATAACTGAAGCCTATGGAGTCTCCCTTGGGGATGGTGACTCTGATCGAAACTCCCTCTAGGTCAAGTTAAAAAAATGCCGAAGCTCATGCTGTCGCTCTCAGGGATGGTGACTCTGGTTGAGACAACCTCTGGTTAGGTATGAAAAAAAAAGAAAAAAAATATATATCTAAGATCATACACTTCATCCATCATCCATCATAAATTTAGTTTCTAATACATTAAGGAGTTTAGTTTGCAGTGGTTGGTAAATCTATATGGTTTAACCTTTGCTTCGAAAGCTTGAGGCGGGATTAGGTGAAGCTAGATATATTGAGTGTGAGACCCATAGATTGATTGTAATAATATGAACTTAATTGATTTACATGATTGGGACCTGATTAGCTGGTGGTTGGGTTTAGGTGGACAACAATACCGACAGTTTTGGTTGATGCGTGATTAAATCTTAATTAATGAACCTAAAAGTTTTTGAAACCGATAGTCCTGATAATGATTCCATTGCAGTCTTTTTCAGGGACGAAAAAGGTTTAAGTGTGGGGATGTTTGATGTGTTGCAAAACACATCTCTTTTCCTATGTATTGTGTATATTATTTAGTCAAGTTTTTATTCGTTTTGTGTCGTTTTTATTATATATTTATTATTTTTGTTATTTTATAGGTGTTCGTGAAAATGGGCTTAAAATGAAACAATTTTAATCGAGACACGAACACTTGAGAGCATGTGGTCATGGACGTTGGCGCGTAAACGAGGAATTTTGGTCGAGCCAAGAACACCCGAGTCAAGAACATGAGCCAAGATATAATAATAATAATAATTAAAAAGAAAATAAACTCACGTGGAGTTGTTTGTGGAGCCCAAGCCCTTTGGAATGTTAAACCTAGTGCAATATTAATTTTGGAACGGAGGGGACATTATTATATTATCAGGAAAGAAGGTCAGCAGCCGCATAGAGGATATCACATCGAGGAACACAGTAGCTGCATCGGTCGATATTTTGAGGAATTATTTTGAAGGGGGAAGGCTTTAAACGACTGGTGAAGCCTTGGGTTTCCTTCTTTGTGCTCGTAGCTTAGTTTATGGTTTGGGTACCAAAAGCCATAGGAACTTGATTATAGAATTTAGAGGACTTTTGTATTCTTCCATTCTTGAGACCGGGAGGTGATGAAATGTTAGGTTGTCTAGAGCTTTAGGTGTTAGGTTTTGCGTGAGACCGGGAGGTGATCCTATCCTAGTTGTCTTTAGTTTTTTGCAATTCCAAGTCATAGTTAACCTAATTAAAATACTCCTTTACATCTTTGGGTGTATTGGGATTAGAGAGACCGGGAGGTGATCGAGTCATTAGAGTACCTTTACATTCTTAGTGAGGTGAGACTGGGAGGTGATCCGAGCTAGATAGCCAGTGTTTTATTCTTTAGAATTCTTTAGGGTGTGTTGGTGAGACCAGGAGGTGATCTAGCTCGTCTTAGGGTTTCTTAAGTTATCTTTAGAATCTGGTATCCATTCAGTTTTCCATTACCGAGAGTTGTGAGTTTGCATGTAGGATTATTGACCTGGGTAGTTGCCTTCATATCCTGATATTTTCCTTAATTATCCTTGCTATCTATTTATCTTATTTATTTTATTTACTTTATTTAATTATTAAAAAACCAAAAACCATTTTAAAAATCAAATTTTGTTAAGTCTAAGTCGAGTCTAGTTTTGTTTTCTAGTTGTGTCATGTGGGTTCGATACTCGGACTTACTTAGTCTGTACTGCATTGATAGGTACACTTGCATGTCGTGTGGTCTAGTTTAGTTGAGTCTGTTTTATATTACTAGGTGTTTAGGTTAGTTTATATTTTTAGACCATACATAGCACATCAAAATGCCTTAGTCTCCTGGCAAAGCAAAAAGCAAGTAGTTGTTTCAACTTCAACAGCAGAGGCTGAATACATTGTTGCTGCAAGCTGTACAGCCCAACTCATATGGCTTCAAAATCAACTACTAGATTTTGGTATAACTACACTAAGGACTACACTCATGCTAGATAGCTGATGAGCCGTCGTCACGGGTCATACAAAACCTAATTAACCTAGGTAGCTAGGGTAACTAGGGTATCGAATCCAGAGGAGTTTGTGGTTAGTGAATGTTACTTAGTTGATTAAACAGTAGTACTTATGAAGATATAGTTTTTGATCACTTAAGAATTTAGTTTGAAAGTTTTGTGAACCAAGAAGTGATTCAAGATTATGAATAAGAATGTGAAAAACAATGATTTGATTAATGAAAAAGACTTGATTGAAAATGATTATTTTAAAAATAATATTGATAAAGATGGAGATCACACCGGGTTCAACAAGCAACCTAGAGTTCCATTACAAGTTGGGATTAATTAAACAATTGCAATGAAGATTAACGGGTTAATTGTTTCAATAGGCATAGGTGTCAAGTTTCATCAACATCAAAGATGGAATAAACTACACTTCATTACCTAGAACATATAAACCCTAATAACAAGTTAAAGCATAATTAACCGAATTCATTTCCCTGGTAATTGGCGCAAGAAACAATTATCAAAGAGAATTCAAAACAAGATTAACCCAATTAAGAAGTTGTTCAAATCAAAATTACAAAGAAATAAGAAAATACCCAAAATGTTTAAGAACCCTAGATTACAAGTTTAAGAACCCAAAACAAGATTTCTTTTTTTTCTTTTTTTTTTTGTGCGAGCCACGACCTCTAATTGTTTCCTAGATAATATGCGATTTTTTTTCCTCCAAGAATAATAATTCTCTTTTCAAAGAAAACCCTGCTGTCCTATCCTTAATTCCCTTCTTAATTTCTTGTGTGTGACCTTTTTTTCGTTGATTGACCGCCATCCCGCCAAAAAATAATAAATGAAACCTCATGCCTACTACTCCTACTAGCAGTAGCAGTAGTAGCACTACCACCACTACGTGGTAGTGGTGGTAGTGGTGGTAGTGGTGGTAGTGGTGGTGGTAGTGGTGGTAGTGGTAGTAGTGGTAGTAGTGGGTGGTGGTGGTGGTGGTAGTGGTGGTAGTGGTAGTGGTAGTGGTAGTGGTAGTGGTAGTGGTAGTGGTAGTGGTAGTGGTAGTTGTGGTAGTAGTAGTGGTGGTGGTGGTGGTGGTAGTAGTAGTAGTATTAGTAGTAGTGGTGGTAGTGGTGGTAGTGGTGGTGGTGGTGGTAGTAGTGGTGGTGGTGGTGGTGGTAGTAGTAGTAGTAGTACTACTACTACTACCACTACTACTACCACGACTACTACCACGACTACCACTACCACGACTACCACTACCACGACTACCACTATGACTACCACCACGACTACCACCACCACCACCACCACTACCACCACCACCACCACCACTACCACCACCACCACCACCACCACCACCACCACCACCACCACCACCACCACCACCACCACCACCACCACCACCACCACCACCACCACCACTACCACTACTACTACTACTACTACTACTACTACTACTATTATTTAATATACTATTATTATAAATGGTATTATGATCCCGTGCTTTCGACTCGGGTGTTCGGGTCTCGAATATAGTTTGTATTGTTTTAGCCCCGCTCCATTTGATCACCTACCAAAAATATAAAATAAATAAATTAATAGTAAAAACAAACAAAAAGTAATAAAATATATACAATCCTAAAATAATAGAGTACAGACATAAATCTAATAAAAATACTATCTAATCGATTCAAAAATATACAAAACTGGAAAATAAACATGATGCGTGCAACCGCGCATCACACCCCCACACTTATCTTTTTTCGTCTCGAAAAAATTATATACACTCTGCTCAAGACATTATCACAGACTAGCACCCCAATCGTCCTATCATACCTTAGCTAAGGTTCAAAGTCATACCCCATTTACAGATCAACATTAGACGTGTTAATTCAGCAAGTCAAATTGATTTTCATTTAAAAACAGAATTACCCCGACTAAATCTAACATGCTTCCAGTTTTTATGTTCATGCAACACACCTCTCACAATTTTTCACTCCACTCGTTTTAATATTTGGACTAGCATGTAATGCGCTAGTATTAATCACTCAAAAACCAAGTATGCAACTCTGTTATCATAGGCTTGTATGACAATCACACCTCAACTGTAGACAATGCACATATCTAAAGGACTTACGGGTTTTGGGCTTAGGGTAAAGGTAGGAAATATTTTGCTAACAAGTGGCTAAAACGAAGACACGTACCGACCCATGACAATCTTTTATTCATACTAAACACAATAACTAAAATTGCGGGTTATTTTCGACCCGTATTACATAATACTAACATTTTTTTTCTTTTATATTTTTTTTCTTTTTTTCAGTCGCCTACTTTTGTATATCGGCCTCATGAATTGACTGATTTTTTTTCTTTTTTAGCGTATAAATACTAAACATCATAATAACTACACTTAGATTGTCAAGTAACACTGGTGACACAAAAGGTCAGTTTAAGAAACTAATTTGGGTTTAACAAACGAATAGGTAAAGGCTCAATATGGCTACTAGGGGTAATATTGTTGGTAAACAGGTTAATCACGTAATCAAATACACGGGTATCAAACGAAAAGGGGAATCCTAAATTGCCTTTATCATCTATGTGCATATCTAGTCTACAACCTCGGCATGTATCAAATCACACAAGTTCTGCAACAGAGAATCATCTGGCCTACTCTCAACAAATGAAAATATATAAATCAATCTATCAACTAGTAGGCTCAAGATCTCACAAAAGTGGGGAAATGGGTTACCGATGTGTGCATGCATTTATTACCAATAGCTTGTTAAATCTAGTCAAACAATTCTAAACTTTTTTCTTAAAAACACATGCTAAAAACGGTTCATACTACTTTTCCACAAATTAGACCATGACTAAGGATCTACTGCCAAAACAATCAAGAAACAACTGGTATGTACTGAAAAAGCTGCTTTTATGTCTGATTAGAATGCTTTTCTTAGGAACAATTTTCAAGACATTTTCAATTTTTTTCAATTTTAATTTTTTTAAGACACAAAAATAAATAAAAATGAAGTTTCCCACCCCCACACTTGAACGACACATTGTCCTCAATGTGAGCTAGGAATAAAACAAAGCAGAAAGAAAACTAAAATACAACAGTAAAAGGAACAGACTCCCCTGGATATAGGCAGTGCGTGTATGAGTCTCTGGAATTCCTCCCAATCGAACCGTATAGCATTTCATTCGCGGCCGATAGACAAACCTGAAACTAAGACTCAAAAGAAAAATAATAAACATAAAATTCTGGGATGACTGATACACAGATGATGTACAACTTTACCTCGCCTGAATGGAGATTGAGTACAGGCGAAGTTATCTGATTGCAAGTTAAACTCCAAGCATTCCCAGAAATCAAAAGAGGCTCAACATACAAAAAATAAATAAAAGAAAAATAAAGCAAAATAAATAAATATACAAAATGTACAAGAATCGTACCTGATGTTCATTCATGATGGTCTCAAAGAACATTTGCCTACCGAGTTTCAAATGTATGCTCCGTAGTTTACCTTCCATGCACCAATATGTTCATTCTCCTTCAGCTTGTCCATCGAGTCCAAGCATGTAGGTTTTATCCCACATTTTCCTACCGAGTTTCCAACATACACTCGGTAGTTCACATGCCAAATCCACAATTGCTTCCCAGTTATTGGCATGAGAATTTGGTGATTCTTGTTGCGGGGCCATTTTACAATAAATTGCCCAATTTCCTCCCAGCTCAGCTTCCTCTTCTTCATCTTTAAACCTTCATCCTCCACTTTGTTGGGTGCTATAATCAGCACGGGATGAGATTCGTGAGGAACTTTCACCTCAGCCGCCAGATCTTCATGAGATGCTAAGTCTTCAGTTGGGTTTAACCATTCAGAAAGACTTGCAGTATCTTTATCTATATCAGCATAAACCATAACATTACTAGCCAACTCTTCACGCTCAAGTTTATGTTGGGCGATTTCCTCAGCTAGTTGACCCACTTGAATCACCAAAGCTTCATGAGCTTTGTCTCTTACTTCATTTGCTCTCTTCATATCTTTGATATTATCATGGTATTCTTTGATCATGATCGCAAGAGCACGAGCTTAGAATGTGTTGAATTTTGAGTGTCTTCATATGCCGGTTGAGGTTGATTAGGATAATAGTCATTATATTCCTCATGGTTTGGATATAGTTGCGTCCTTTGGCTAAATGAACTCCCTTGATACCTGTTATTTAACTGCTAATAGCCTTGGGAGTTTAAATAGCGTGACTGACGATGTGAAGAAGATAAATGTGAACCTCCAGGTTTTTTCGAGCCCCAAAATAATACGTTCTTGTCGTTCTTCAAATGCTTCCATTCTCATACGGGCCACTGGACAATCTCACCACAAATGATATGGGCTCCCACAACAAGGACAAGTATTATCATCATCTTCCCAATACATTGTGATGATGACGATCAAGTCTTGCTAATTTCCCAATCTTCAGATTTACACAAGTGGCATGCATGCATTATCTGTCACCTGCGCACTTAACACACCACGCGTAAAAACGAACAAAAAGAACTAACAAAGACAAATTAAACAGTTAATCAAAATAATCAACTAAAAACTAAACACTAAGCGCACTAGCTCCCCGGCAACGGCGCCATTTTGATGAGACGGTCGTCACGGGTCATACAAAACCTAATTAACCTAGGTAGCTAGGGTAAGTAGGGTATCGAATCCAGAGAAGCGTGTGGTTAGTGAATGTTACTTAGTTGATTAAACAATAGTATTTATGAAGATATAGTTTTTGATCACTTAAGAATTTAGTTTGAAAGTTTTGTGAACCAACTAGTGATTCAAGATTATGAATAAGAATGTGAAAAACAATGATTTGATTAATGAAAAAGACTTGATTGAAAATGATTAATTTTAAAAATAATATTAATAAAGATGGAGATCACACCAGGTTCAACAAGCAACCTTGAGTTCCATTACAAGTTGGGATTAATTAAACAATTGTAATGAAGATTAACGCGTTAATTGTTTCAATAGGCTTAGGTGTCAATTTCATCAACATCAAAGATGGAATAAACTACACTTCATTACCTAGAACATATAAACCCTAATAACAAGTTAAAGCATAATTAACCGAATTCATTTCCCTAGTAATTGGCGCAGGAAGCAATTATCAAAGAGAATTCAAAACAAGATTAACGCAATTAACAAGTTGTTCAAATCAAAATTACAAAGAAATAAGAAAATACCCAAAATGTTTAAGAACCCTAGACTACAAGTCTATACCGGGTGATTTCCAAGGAGACTAGCCACTCATGGTTTTGGTCCCTGTCACAATAGCCAAGAGGCTTGATTTCTTTTTTTTTTTTTTTTTGTGCGAGCCGCGACCTCTAATTGTCTCCTAGATAATATGCGATTTTTTTCCTCCAAGAATAATAATTCTCTTTTCAAAGAAAACCCTGCTGTCCTCTCCTTAATTCCCTCCTTAATTTCTTGTGCGTGACCTTTTTTTCCTTGATTGACCGCCATCACCCCAAAAAATAATAAATGAAACCTCCTGCCTTGTATTCTTCCTCAAAATGGCCTTAGGCCATATTTGTCAGTCGTTGTTGATGTTGCTGTTTTTGTTGCTGTTGCTGTTATTATAAATGATATTATGACCCCGTGCTCTCCACTCGGGTGTTCGGGTCTCGAATATAATTTGTATTGTTTTAGCCCCGCTCCATTCGATCACCTACTAAAAATATAAAATAAATAAATTAATAGTAAAAACAACCAAAAAGTAATAAAATATATACAATACTAAAATAATAGAGTACAGACATAAAACTAATAAAAATACTATCTAATCGACTCAAAAATATACAAAGCTGGCAAATAAACATGATGCGTGCAACCGCGCATCAATAGCCAAGCTGCTGAAAATATCATCAAAAATCCAGTCTCTCACTCCACCACAAAATACATCGATATCAGACATCACTTTGTGAGAGATAGCTATGAAAAATGTTTGATTTCTCTGCACCATGTTCCAACAGAGGATCAGCTCGCAGATGTGTTGACAAAAGCGTTAGACATGTCTACCTTTGAAAAACTGATCTCTCGGATTGATATGCTAAACATGGATTAACAACAAAATGTTTCCTTGAATAAAACATTAAAATGTTTTCAGAAAATCAAAATCCATCCTTAAAAATAGCTTTTGGTTGAAAAATCTGTTAAAGATTAAACAACCATTGTTTCATTCATTCTATCATCTGTTGGTTGAAAAATCTGTTTCAAACATATGATCAGATAAAACAACCATTGTTTGGTTGAAAATCTGTTTCAAATATATATGATCAGATAAAACAACTGTTTTCCACTATATATATATATATACATAAAAAAATATCATCAATGCTTTGGCAAACCATCAACAGCTGTTTGCCACGTATGCTTCATCAGATGATTGCCACGTCTGCTCTCAAAAGCAGTTCTTTGGCCACATCAGCGGTTTTCATCAGAGGCTATAAAAACCCTGTTTTTCCCAACAGTTGTTACACTATCTCATTGTATTCAAAATACTGAAACCACCTCCTTCATCCTCAAACCCTCATACAAATTCCTTCATTCATCTGACTCAAAATTCATTATCATGGATCTTCAAGCAAAAGCCCCCCACAATTACCTTCCATATCTGGTTAAAACAGATGAAAACACTCCATTCCACACCATAATTGACGTCATCCTCAAATCCAAATACTTGCCCACCCTCACTGCAGACGCACCCATTTACATTGACACTCTTCAAGAATTCTGGTTAAATGCTAAGTTTCTACTTCAAGACAAAAGGCCAACAACCATTATTTCAAAAATTGGAGATACAAATGTCACCATAACTCCCCAAACCATATCCACAACCATCTCTCTAAACGACTTGGCAGGTATGGATTCTTTTCCTAAGGCTGAACTTCACACAGAGTTCTTAGAAAGGGGTTATGATTCACAAATGACTAGTGCAACAACTTAAAAAAAAATTTCCCACCAGTCATGAAATTTTTCTTTCATACACTCCTTATCTGTCTCTTTGCTAAAACTACTTCTTTCAATGAAATCCCATTGAAAGTTCAGTACCTGAGATATGCAATGCTGTCAGAATCTGACTACAATCTATCCCAAGCATTGTTTCTAGATTTAGTAGCAAATGTGAAGGGAGTCAAGTCTGGGTCAAACAATACTTTTCTATTCATCACTCCAAACATTCACTCAGACAAACAACTGTGAGTGATCAGGCTGTGGGGAGTAATTGTGTAGTCATTCTAATCCGGGTTGACCAATGAGAAGTTTAATTCCAAAACAATTATCCCGTTTGTTTTGATTAATAGTTTACTATTTCCGCTGCACTTTCCATATTTGTTTATCTTCATTCGTATTTCATTTATTAACTATCAAAACAAATCAAACTCAGATCCTAACAATGTATCAGAATGATGAAGATGATTGTGTGGAGGTTAATCGTAATGTTGACGATGTTTGTGAGATTGAGGACTCCTGTTCAAGTCCTACTAGGAAACGTTAAAAGTTGCATGGAAAGAATGATGAAATTGCCAAGGGGGAAACGAAGCTTCTGATTCCAAAAGTCGACAAGAACTAATGTTTTAATTTCAGTTTATTTATTTTACCTTGTTTTTACAATTGATGTTTCTTTCTCATTAGCATTGTTGAATTTTAAAACTATTATTAATTTCATTAACACCTTCTTAGTTTTTATGTTGATTGCTAATGGTGTTTGAATTTGAACAATTATTTTCAAAAACATATTGTTTGATCATGGGCTTATACAATCCAAAACACATTGATTGCTAATGGTGTTTGAATCGAACATAAATCACCTTATACAATCCAACATTCCTTTTTGTTGGGCTTACTCAATTCAGCCCAACAAAAAAAAAAAAAAAAAAAAAAAAACTAAAAAACAAACAACATTTGTCCAATCCAAATACCTAATTATAATAAACAGCCCACTAGAAACTACCGTTGAATAAACTGCATTACCATTGTAGATAATATTTTTTGGATTTTATTAGTTTTAAGAGCACCCTATTGAGCATCCTAGACTTAAATCATAACATGCCTCTTAAAGGTATTGCTTTGGTACTCATGTAAGAGAGTGTGGTTAACAAGAAATGGTGAAACATTAAGAGATCAACTACTCCTTACAGGTCAATGAAGTTTGAGATGAAGAAATCAAAGCATGCAGCAGACTTGAAAATGGTTGATCATCAAAAGCATAAACGACGAATGACCAGGGACCAGCTTATGTTTTGCTGGCAGAAAAGTGTTCCAAAACATAGGGAGACATATTGTATCTTTGAAAGAATGTATGGATATATAACATGTGTTATTTGCTGATTAAGAAATAAAAATTTTGACTCTTCGAGGAAATCATTTTAAAGCAATCAACTTTCCACATGCCCAACATCTATTATTAATCTTGTCTCCGATTATTAAATATGTTTTTTTTTCCTGAAAGTGAAATGTACCGTAGTGTAGTTTAGATGAATACACTTCGGCGTATAAAGCACATCGACTAAGATCAAATGACCTTAATCAATGTCCAACCCTTAACTGGAACCAAAAGTACTAAAATACTCAGAAATCATCCAAATAATCATCTCCAATACCAATCACCCCAACAGAACCAATAAACATTATACTTGACTCATTTCAAGAACATCACCAAATAAGCTGACAATGATGTTAATCAGACAGAAAATAATATAAAAAAGTAACCAAAAACCACCATACAAACTGTCTCTTAAACTAATCGGTATACTTTAGCACTCTGTAGTCAAAGGCGAAAAATTGCACATGGTTCATATGCATAAAGCAACGCAACACCCCTATTTCAATAAATAAGTTTATAGATTTGTACTCATGCATATCTTTTAATAATAATAACTCAAGAACAACTTACTTGATCTCTGCCATTGTGTATCCATCTTGAACAGACATCATAGTACATAACAAATAAGAATGGAATAATGAAATTGTACCATCGATACACCAGTTACGATTCACTAGCGCTTGCATAGTCGACTGCAGCATCGAATAAGCTACTGACGCAGCAGAACGCGTAATTATGTAGGATACGCAAGCCTCAGGTGTACAATGATATGTTGATGGGTTGCACAACAGAACCACAACTTGTATGCAATCATCATAACCCAATGGTCAACAGTTAACATTAGCATCTGTATATCACCATCATCATACCCTCTCAACTTCTCCTTCTTCAACCGAATCATCAAGGTTATTATATCTACTCTTTTTTTTCCAATTATATTTTAGCAAATGATATTACTTTCAGTATTCATCATTAAAAATAAAATTGCCATATAATGGATTACAACAACGCTTCCGTTTATGAGATTAATATATATATATATTTATGATTTGTAACATAACTTTTACTTCTATGCTATATTGCTAATTTAATTCAATATTTATGTATGCTTGACACCTACATATGTAATTGGTAGTGGATTAGAATTCCATATTTGATTTTTTAATCATCAACAATGTCAGAAATATGGTTGGCACAGATTTCTCTTTATTAATCAACCAAAATCCAAGAATGTTCACAAACAATCAATCAAAATAAAGAAACCTCACTACAGCACTCAAAATCTCAGATGATTACAAACAAAGTAATCATTAACAAAATACACCAAGGGAACTCACTAAGTTATGATCAAGATGATCAAAACTAACAACCCTAATATTCTGTAAAGAGATGCAATGAACAAGTGAGAGAGACGAAAGAGATGATTGCCAAAACTGGAAAACAGACGAGAGAAAGGCTTTATATAGCCACGACAGAGCTTCGGGAAGAAACACACCCGAAGCAACATGGGCCACACGATCAAGACAAGAAACACACAAGGACTCGATCTCAGCCGTAGATATATAAGCACAAGGATTGCCAGCAAGGCTCGAGAACAGGAGCTGAAACACAACTGGGCTTCAGATAATGGGCTGGACTGGCTGGGCTCCAACTCTGGGCTCCATCTTTCAGCTATCAAACGAGCAGGCCTGCACCAATCAACCAAGAGCCCAAACCTGCAAAACAACCTTATGCAGCATGCTTTATTTTTATAAAAATAAATGTTATATAAAGAAAATAAAAAATTATAAAAAGAAATAAAATTGGTTAACAATGTTACATTTTTAACACCCTCCCTCAAATTTATTTCTTATATGGGTCAAACATCTTAACAAGCTCACACATCTTTTGATGATCAGAGGGATGCAAGCCTTTAGTAAAAATATCTGCAGTTTGACTTTTGGAGTCAACCTTGCAGGTTTTAATCAAACCTTTAGAGATATATTTTCTAAGAAAGAATAAATCCAACCCAAAATGTTTGGTTTTATCAAAGAAAACAGGATTGGCAGCTATGGCAATAGCAGCAGAGCTATCACAAAAGAGACTGACAGGGATATTAACATTGATATCCAACTCAGACAATAGATTTTTAATCCAGATTACTTCACAAACTGCAGCACACATTGCCTAATATTCTGCTTCAGTAGAAGATCGAGATACTGTGGACTACTTCTTTCTTTTCCATGTAACCAAACATTCTCCAAGATATACACAATATCCAGTAACTGATTTTCTGGTTTCAAGGCATTTGCCCCAGTCAGAATCAGCAAAAGCAACAAGAGTACTAAGATTACCTTTTCTAAAGACTATTCCTTTTCCAGGAGCAGACTTCAAATATCTAAGTAACCTAAAAGCAATCTTAATATGACCTTCAGAGGGTTTATGCATGTACTGACTTAAGTAATGCACAGCATAAGCAATATCAGGTCTAGTGTGACTAAGATAAATGAGTTTTCCAATCAACTGTTGGTAACCAGTAATATCAGATAGCACCTTACTATTACTAGCAACAATATTGGTTAAAACATGATTTTGTTCAAGAGGATTAGAAACATTTTTACACCCCAACATCCCATACTCCATTAACAAGTCTGTGCAGTACTTCCTTTGTGTAAGGCAGATACCTTCACTAGTCTTAATAACTTCAATGCCTAAGAAATATTTAAGTTCACCAAGATCCTTAATTAGAAACTTAGTTTTAAAAGAGTTTTAATTTTTTCAATCTCAGTGTTAGAATTACCAGTGATAATGATATCATCTACATACACAAGGAGAACTAAAAACACAGATTTGTCATTTTTTATAAACATAGAATGATCACATTGACTTTGAACAAAAGCAAACTCATATAAAGCACTAACCAATTTCTCATTCCACATCCTAGGTGCTTTCTTTAGACCATACAAAGATTTATTCAACTTACATACTTTGTTTTCTGGAATGTTTGAGTACCCCTCAGGAATAGACATATAGACATCCTCTTTTAAATAACCATACAAGAAAGCATTGTTAACATCTAATTGAAATATATTCCAACCATTATTTACAGCAAGAGTCAGAACACATCTAACAATTATATGTTTAACAACAGGAGAAAAGGTTTCTTCATAGTCAAGACCCTCCCTCTGACTAAACCCTTTAGCCACAAGCCTGGCCTTATACCTTTCTATTTCTCCATTTGCCTTATATTTAATCTTGTATATCCATTTACAACCAATCTTATGTCTATGTTTAGGTAAATCTACAATTTCCCAAGTCTTATTTCTATACACAAAGCATTAAGTTCATCATTCATAGCACTGACCCAATTAGGATCAGTTATGGCCTCTTTAAAACACCTAAGTTCAGACCCTTTATCAAGACTAGAAGCAAAACACAAAGAATCAGAAGGTAGACTAGACAAATTCACAACTTTCTCAATACCATACTTGACTTTGCCTTCAACAACATAGTCACTCAATTTTTTTGGAAAGTTAATAGTCCTAGAAGACCTTCTAACATAACTAACATCCTCATTATTAACAGTGTCACCCTCAGAATTATTGATTAGTTCATTGTCTGTACTCACAACCTCAGCCCCATCAGGTATATCAATAGATGAACTAGGCTGCTGAGAATCAGCCTTGCCTTGAGTTGCATATGGATCACCAGATTGCTGAGACCCTTGTGTTCCAGACTCCTCATTACTATTGCCCTTTCTATCATCATTGGGATCATCCACCCTAAAGTTTTCAAAAGAATCTGAGTTTTCAAAAAGATCAAAAAAATTTAAAGTTGTAATGTTTTTATCTCTTGAAAATTCAAAATTTTTCAAAACAAAATTTTCTTTGAAAGGAAAAAAAGATTCAAAAAATTTAACATCTCTTGAGTAAAACACCGTTTTACTCTCAAGACTAAATAGTTTGTATCCCTTTTTCTCATTAGAATATCCAATAAAAACACACTTTCCAGCCCTACTGTCTAGCTTATTAGAATTATTCAAAATAGTTGAAAAACACAAACACCCAAAAACCTTAAGATGCTCAAGAAATGGCTTAAAACCATAGATTTTCTCATATGGAGTCTTTCCACTCAGCACAGATGAAGGAGACTTATTAATCAAATAAGCACCAGTAATGACACAATCAGTCCAAAACCTAATAGGAACATTAGACTCAAACAAAAGAGCCCTGGCCACATTTAAGAGATGCCTGTGCTTCCTCTCAATAACACCATTTTGTTGTGGAGTGTAAGCACAGGTAGTTTGATGAACTATCCCATTATCATTGCAAAAACCATTCATTTGATGATTGACAAATTCTAAACCATTATCAGACCTTATCATTTTAACTTTTTGATTAAACTGAGTTAGAACAATATTGACAAAGTCTTTAAAGTTTTCAAACACTTCACCTTTGCTTTTCATCAAACAAATCCAGACAGCTCTAGAATAGTCATCAACTATAGTTAAAAAATATTTATGACCATCTCTATCAGGAATTCTGTAAGGACCCCATACATCTATATGGACCAACTGACCAATGTGAGTACTCTTATGGTCACTAAGAGGAAAAGGCTCCCTATGTCGCTTTGCTTTATGACAAACCTCACAGGGTCCATGCTTAGTGAGCTTGTTACCTAGGTCAGGTTTAAGAATACTAACCACAGGGTCAACAGGGTGGCCAACTCTAGCATGCCAAAGATTAAACACATTACCACTATTACAACACATAATAGGAGAAACACTAGCATTTCCACACCTATATAAACCATCCATCTCACTACCAGTCACTAGGATTTTCTTGGTTGATAAATCCTGAATATAACATTTATTCTCATCAAATCCTATAAACATTTTACTGTCCCTAGCAAGCTTATGTACAGACAGGAGATTGACAGTGTATTCAGGGACAACAAGAACATCTTGTAAAACCGCATTGTCACTTAGTTTTAATTTACCAATTTTAGTGACAACAGCAAATGTACCATTAGGATGCTTGATTTTAATTTTTACATCAGAGATATCAATATAGTCAAATAGGCCTTTATCACTATTAACCATATGTTCATTAGCCCCTGAATCTATAATTCATCCTATAGCAAGAAGCTATCCATTAGCACTAGTGAAACAATAAACAGGAGAAGAGAAGGCAGAAGCAAAAAAAAAGCTACCTGCCAGATTACTACTAGGAGAAGGATCAGAGGTTTTTTCATTTATGAGACTCAATAACTTGGCGACCTGATCACTGGTTAAGCCACTAAGAGAGTTATTAGAAGTCTCAGAGACACAATTGTTACTAACCCCACCTTTCTTGCTTTGGAACCCTCTATTTTTAGCCCAGGTAGGGTAACCTATTAATTGAAAACATTTATCCACAGAGTGACCATTTTTATTACAATGAGAGCACTTTAGAGATTGATTAGTGCCTTTGTTAGTCACTTTGTTATTGTTAAAACCTTCTTGATTAGTTTTAGCCATGAAGTTAACAGTTTGATTTGGTTTATTAGAACTGCCAACACTAGAGTTTCTATGAGATTCCTCTCTAGAAACTAAAGCAAAGGCTTCTTTAACAGAGGGAAGATCAGTTTTAAGCAACAAAGTGGTTCTAACATGCTGATAGGCACTATCCAATCCCATCAGAAACTGCATAAGTTTAATCATGTTGGAATGATTATTAAAATCCCTAGCAGCATCACACACACAAGCAGGTAATTGAAGGATCTGGTCTAACTGTTTCCACATAGTGTTTAACTTGTGATAATATTCAGCAACAGTCATGCCATTTTGACTGAAGGAATTGATTTTCTGATACAAGTCAAACACTAAAGATCCATCTATTTTGTCATAGGTTTCCTTCAGGTACTTCCAAACATCAGATGCAAGTTTGGAATAGACATGTCCCATATATAATTCTTCAGACACAGAGTTAAGTATCCAAGTAAGCACATTACTGTTGCATATTTCCCATTGATTAGCCAAGACAGCATCATCAACAGGTTTGACACATTCACCATTAATAAAACCTAGCTTGTTTTTAACCCTTAGTGCAAGTGTCATAGAATTAGCCCAAACAGTGTAATTTTCAGTGCCTTTGAGTTTAATACTAATAACAGTCAAATTAGTGGAATCACTAGCATGAAGGTACAGAGGGTCACTAGCATCAAGTTTGCTAACAAGAGTAACCGGGCTAGGACCAGTTGTGACACCCGGCAAATTCTGGTTAACAACGTTGTCTAGATGAAAGTCTACCTTAGCGAGTCACGCGTATATTGTACTTAACTGGGTTAGTTAAGCCGGGTTATGGTTCGGGAACTATTGGTTAGTCTAGAAGATCATTGGATGTTGGTCTAGAGGTTCGTTAGATGTCAGTCCTTAACCAAGTGTACAAACGGTGACGATTTGTAGGATCGTCAGGGCATACGGAACATACGAGTCTCGAGTCCCGGGAATTGGTGAACGAGTGTAAATATGTGTATTTACTTGTATTATGTGTTTACAATCATTATGTGACTTGTCGGTATGTTAATATGTGTTAACATATGTTAAAACGGGTTTAACGCGCAAAACGCACAAAACCAACCCCTATAGGCGATTAGGAAGCCTAATCACCTATAGGGGAGGCGAGTAGGGGACTTTAAGGGCGATTAGGGTCCTAATCGTGTGGATGTATAGGCGATTAGGCCCAATCACATGAACATTCATGCGATTAGCAGCCCTAATCGCATGAAACTGCTGCACAATCGCTAGTAACGGGCTGGACGACTAAAAACGACTATAAATACCATACTTAACCTCCTAAACTTCATTATACAAACCCTAGTCGTCCCATAACCCGCCCCAACACATAAACAACCTCTGGAAGGCGATTTTTGATCAAAACCCAAGGTTTCAAGCTTGAATCATCATACTTTCATAATCCTAAGGTTTGATTTTCATCCATAACTCTTTATAAACGTTCTTAATCAATCCCTAATGGTCCAGACCTGTTCTTAAACGAAAAAGCTTTCTGAAAATCGTCAATAAGGGTTGTTAATCGGATTATAACTAATATACATGCGTTATGGGTGTGTATGATTAGAAAGCTAGGATTTTTATGATTCATGATGATGATTTGATATGTTATTATGTTAGATCAGAATTGATATTGATAGTATGATGATAGAAACCTCAGTAATTGGATATTAGGGTTATGATTACGCGTGTTAGTATGATGTTGCATGCTATGTGAATGGTGTTTGGATTACTTGGTTGCATGCAGGACTGATTATACGAGGTTAAACGAAGGATTTTGGGTTAAACATGTTTAGGATAGTGTTTGGGATGATATTGGGTGGTTACACACGTTCTGGATCTGATTTGGAGCGTTAAACGCGCGAAAAACCGGAACAGCAAGGTTACAGGCGAGTAGCACTGCTAATCGCCTATGTTATAGGCGAGTAGGGTGCTAATCGCCTATAAGTTCATGTGATTAGCCCCAATTGCTAGTAAGTTCAGGTGATTAGCCCCAATTGCTAGTAAGTTCAGGTGATTAGCCCCAATTGCTAGTAATTTCATGTGGCATAGCTCCTAATCGCCTATAATAGAGGCGATTAGGGTTCCTAATTGCTAGTTGACCAACCTAAATGCTAGTTGACTTTTCCTAATCGCGTGTACTGCTGCTGTAAGTGTAAATTAGCATTCCGAGACCCGATTTAACATGTAGTAACATGCTAGGAACCCCGTAACATGTCTAATAACTTGGTAACATATATTTGGATGTAATTCGGTGATACGTGAACTATGTGCTATAACTTGTTGTGCGTATGTTAAGTGTGAATGCGTTATTGTATGTTGTGGAGCGTAAACATAACACGGGGAGTCTCGGGTCACCAATGGGATGTCGAGTCTTGTACTTTGGGTCAGTTAAACAGTCACGGTGTTTTCAAACGAACTTGGTTATGGTCTGGACATCTAGGGACTAATTAACCTGCGGGTTATTAGTCTAAGTACTTGTAACTGTCGTATGTTAGGTCGCCGCTTTACGGGACTAGCATAGCAGCTGAGTTTACTCGGGTTAAGGAGTAACGCAACTTAAGGTGAGTTTACGGCCCCTCTTTTAAACTGGTTTCATACTCTCGGGGGAGAAAACATGTGTTAAAACAATTATTTGGTAACTACTGTCATACTATGGGTTTCTATTGTGTACTACACGATCTTTGGAAGTCCCGGGGGGAACCATGAATGTGCGGGTTTGCACAACGGGGAAATGTGAATAGCGCTATTGGGAGTGACCAACCCCGCTCGTCGGCTTGGAGGGCCGGGCGAGTGCATATTGTCTCAAACAGGAACAACAGGAACATTTGGTACTTTTCGGGCACAACATCTGGTATTCGAGTTAGTAATGGTTTTCCAATCGTGGTAGTAACAAAACGTACGCCTAGCTAGCGTATACTGGTTTTCGATTTGTTATAGTATGGACAGGTAGACTTGGTACTTGGATACAAAACCTGTAAACTCACCAGCATTTTTGTGCTGACGTAAACTTTTACATGTTTTCTCAGGTCGCTAAGGTAGCACGACTGGACTAGGGCGCACGCGTCTGCACGGCGTCTAACTAGGGTTGCATGGTCTTTTGAACGTTGAACTATTGTTTCATTGTTGAGATACTGTTTTTGAATAAGCTTCCGCTGTAAACGGGATTTTTAAACTATGTTTTGAAATTGCATTTATATTCATTTAGACTTGTTTATTGTGATCGTTGGTTTGGATCCTGGTTTGTCATGCGCCTCGCGGTAAAACTCCGCAAGTGGATTTTGAGGGTGTGACAGATTGGTATCAGAGCCAATGGTTATAGTGAACTAGGACTGCATGTAGAGTCTAGTCTATAGCCGAGTCGCACACACTAGACGATCACATGGTACTAAACGTTATAGTGGTTTACGTATGGTCTTGTCGGGGTGTCTCTAAATCGTTGGTCTTTCTACGTTACATCATCCGTTCTACCTTAGGTTGGGTTACTTGTTTTCTAGGCAGTGTAGTCTATTGGAGTAACTCGTGTGCTCTTGAGATTGTCCAAGGCTCGGACATCTCCCTTTCGCACTCCAATAGGAACACTTGTCATAAACTACCGTAGTATTACGGTGTGTAGCTAAGAGTCTATGTTCGGTGATTTGAACTTTGAACTAGGAGAACACTTGGAGGACCATGTAGAGCGGTTTATCATTTTGGGTGCACACAAAATCATAAACCGAAATGCATGGAAGCCCTAGTGAGCTCTGGGTTTGAGGGGATAGTCCTGGATTGGATTTAGCTTTGATCTTGTGAACATTAGTGGTTATCTTTAACTGCGAAACTAAATTTTCTCGTTCTTTCTGCCAGAATCATGTCTGGAGTACGAGGAGGACGTGGAGGTGGTCGCAATGGTGGACGTGGTGGTGGTCGCGGTGGTGCTGGTGGTCGTGGTGGAGGTATTAACCTATCGCAGGCTGATCTGAACAACTTGCTCCAAGCTGCCTTTCAGTTAGGGCACAACGGTGGTGGTAAGTTGATTTATCCATTTTCTTTGCCTCATTGGTGAACCTTGTATACGTATTTCGTGGTTTCTCATACGTTTCATTTCAGGTGGTCCTGTTGACCCACCCCCACCCATGTGCACCTACAAGATGTTCCGGGACTGTAAGCCCCAGGAATTCTCTGGCACTGAGGGTGCGGTGAGCTTGCTTAGGTGGTTGGAGAAAGTGGAGTCAGTATTTCTGATGTGTAACTGTCTCCCAGAAGATCGGGTAAAGTATGCAGCTGCGTTATTCCAGGATGTGGCATTGACTTGGTGGAATGGCATCACCCAGAATATGGGTATTGGGGAGGCATATGCTATGCCATGGGAGAATTTTGTGCAGTTGCTGAAGCGTGAGTATTGTCCGAGGGAAGAGGTACAGAAGCTGGAGCATGAGGTGTGGAACCTCAAGATGACTGGGTCGGAAATTGAGAAGTATACTGTGAGGCGGAATGAGTTGGCAGTGCTGTGTCCCGATCTGCATGTGCCAGAATACCGTAGGATTGAACACTATGTCTCGGGTTAGTACCGGAAATTGCAGGGTTAGTGGCTGCGGGAAATCATCCTACGTATGCAGAGGTAGTCCGATCGGCTCATAGGATGACCAACTTAAAGGTAAATGAGGGTATTTTGCCTGCAAAGGGTTCAACTGTTAAGGCCCCAGAGAACAACAAGCGCAAGTGGGAAAATGACGGGAAGGGATCTGGGCCAGCACAGCAGAATAAGAGGTTCGACAATGGGGGTTCTTCTTCTTCTTCGGGTAACAAGCAGGGTGGTTATGCGGGAAAACTGCCCAAATGCAACAAGTGTGGACGCCATCATCAAGGGAACTGCGACAGTAACCGTTGTCACCGCTGCCAGCGAATTGGGCATTATGCCAAAGATTGTCGGGTTGCACTTCCATCGACCCAGGCCCCGACTACTAACTCAGCTTCGACCACTCAGGGGACTACAGGAAAACAAGGATGCTACAACTGTGGTGACACTGGGCATTACAAGAAGGATTGCCCAAAACTGAAGCAGGGTGGGAACAACGGTAATGGGAACAACGGGGGTGGCGGCAGAAATGCACGTGCCTTCGTCATTGGAGCCGCTGAGGCTAGACAGGACCCTGACACAGTCACCGGTACGTTTCTTCTCAATAATCGTTCTGTTAGCGTGTTATTTGATTCTGGTGCCGACAAGAGTTTTGTATCCATGGATGTTAGTCGACTGCTAGATGTAGTACCCGTACCATTAGAGACCAAGTATATTATTGAGTTGGCTGACGGTAAAACGATTGAAGCTACTAGTATCCTTCGGGAGTGTCAATTAGAGTTGTCGGGTTTATCATTCCCCATCGACCTTATGCCGGTACCTTTGGGTAGTTTTGATGTTGTGGTAGGAATGGATTGGTTATCTTTGTATCGCGCGGAGATTGTCTGTTACGATAAAGTTATTCGGATTCCTCTCCCTGATGGAGAATTCCTTTCTGTGTACGGTATCAAGGGTGGTGTTCCGCTAAACATCATCTCTAGCATGAAAGCCCTTAAGTGTCTTCGAAAGGGTTATCCAGCCGTTTTGGCGCTTTTATCTGTTTCCTCTAGTGATGAGAAGAAGATCGACGACATTCCGGTGGTACGCGAGTTTCCTGATGTTTTTCCCGATGATTTATCTGGTCTTCCTCCTCATCGTCAAGTCGAGTTCGGTATTGATCTTGTACCAGGGGCTGCTCCTATTGCTCGGGCCCCCTATCGTCTTGCACCTCCCGAGATGCAGGAATTGTCTAGTCAGCTACAGGAACTCTTGGACAAGGGCTTCATCCGACCAAGTTCTTCCCCTTGGGGAGCCCCGATTCTATTTGTTAAGAAGAAGGATGGAAGTTTCCGATTGTGTGTGGACTATAGAGAGCTGAACAAATTGACCGTCAAGAACCGTTATCCTCTTCCACGTATTGATGATCTATTCGACCAGCTTCAGGGTTCTAGTTATTATTCCAAGATCGACTTGAGGTCCGGTTATCACCAGCTGCGCGTCAGGGAGGCTGACGTTGCCAAGACTGCCTTTCGAACACGTTATGGCCATTTCGAATTCTTGGTCATGCCTTTCGGTCTCACGAACGCACCGGCGGTTTTCATGGACTTGATGAACCGCGTCTGTAAACCATATCTGGACAAATTCGTCATTGTATTTATTGATGACATTCTGATCTACTCCAAGAACGAGACCGAACACGGGGAACATCTGCGGTTAGTTTTGGAACTCTTGCGACGGGAACAACTTTACGCCAAGTTCTCAAAGTGTGACTTTTGGTTACGCGAAGTTCAGTTCCTAGGACATGTGGTTAATGAACTAGGAATTCATGTCGATCCAGCTAAGATCGAAGCAATCAAGGACTGTGGAGCACCAAAGACGCCAACTGAGGTGCGGCAATTCCTAGGCCTTGCGGGCTACTATCGTCGTTTCATTCAGGGGTTCTCGAAGATTGCTCAACCCCTCACCACTCTCACGCAGAAGGATAAGAAATTCGACTGGGGTGAACCACAAGAGTCCGCGTTTGAGGAACTAAAGTCTAAACTGTGTTCTGCTCCTATTTTGTCTTTACCTGAGGGTCCTGATGATTTTGTTGTTTACTGTGATGCTTCTATTCATGGTCTCGGTTGCGTGTTGATGCAACGCGAGAAAGTGATCGCGTATGCTTCTCGTCAACTCAAGGTGCACGAGAAGAACTACACCACCCATGACTTGGAGTTGGGTGCAGTGGTTTTCGCGTTGAAAATTTGGAGACATTACTTGTACGGTACCAAATGCACCATCTACACCGATCACAAGAGTCTCCAACATATTTTCGACCAACAACATTTGAACATACGACAGCGTCGTTGGATTGAGCTCCTGAACGACTATGATTGTGCTATTAAGTACCATCCTGGCAAGGCGAATGTTGTAGCAGACGCCTTGAGTAGGAAGGAATCTACTAAACCTCGTCGCGTTTGGGCATTGCAGCTCACCATTCATTCATCTTTACCTGATCAACTCCGTTCTGCTCAGTTGGAAGCTTTGAAGGAGGAAAACCTTAAAGCTGAAACTATGCACGGTGCCGACAAGCACCTAGAGCGAAGGCCTGATGGCCTGCACTATTTCGCAGAACGTATATGGGTTCCTTTATTCGGGGGACTACGGGAGCTTGTCCTTGATGAGGCTCATAAGTCCCGGTATTCTATTCATCCTGGTTCGGATAAGATGTACCAAGATCTGAAGGTGCTTTACTGGTGGCCAAACATGAGGTCGGACATAGCCTCATACGTGAGCAAATGCTTGACCTGTGCTAAGGTCAAGGTGGAATACCAGAAACCGTCGGGTCTCTTGCAACAACCTGAAATTCCGGAATGGAAATGGGAACGGATTACTATGGATTTTGTCACACAACTTCCTAAATCACCAAGCGGGAATGACAAGATATGGGTGATTGTCGATCGATTGACGAAATCAGCCCATTTCCTTGCCATTAAGGAGACCGACACCATGGATCGTTTGGCTCGTCTTTACTTGAAAGAAGTTGTTTCTAAGCACGGGGTACCAGTTTCTATTATCTCGGATCGTGACTCCCATTTTACTTCTCACTTCTGGAAGTCTTTGCACAAGGCTTTGGGTACCCAACTAGACATGAGTACGGCTTATCATCCACAGACTGACGGTCAGAGTGAACGCACGATTCAAACTTTAGAAGACATGTTGCGGGCATGTGTGATCGATTTTGGCAAGGGTTGGGAAGCTCATCTACCGTTAGTGGAATTCTCGTACAATAACAGTTATCACACGAGCATCAAAGCGGCTCCGTTCGAAGCACTGTACGGACGGAAATGCCGTTCTCCTCTTTGTTGGGCTGAAGTGGGTGAGAGTCAACTCACTGGGCCTGAACTAGTGTACGAAACTTCGGAAAAGATCGTACAGATTCGTAACCGGTTGGCAGCGGCACGGGACCGGCAAAAGAGTTATGCCGATCAGCGTCGCAAACCATTGGAATTCCAAGTCAATGACAAAGTACTTCTAAAAGTCTCACCGTGGAAGGGCGTCATACGCTTTGGGAAGCGTGGCAAACTCAATCCGCGGTATGTCGGCCCATTTACGATCCTGGAACGGATTGGGCCGGTGGCATATCGTCTTGATTTACCGACGGAGCTCGGTAACGTACATAACGTCTTTCACGTGTCAAACTTGAAGAAGTGTCTGGCTGACGAGTCTCTCATCGTTCCACTAGAAGAGATCAAGGTTGATGATCGTCTTCGGATTGTGGAAGAACCTGTGGAGATCCTTGACTACAAGATTCGTAGCCTACGTCACAACAAGATTCGTATCGTTAAGGTTCGGTGGAACTCGAACCGGGGACCGGAATATACGTGGGAACGGGAGGATCAGATGAAGTCTAAGTATCCTCATCTTTTTCCTAAGGAAGCGTTCGAGTCGAGACATGTCTCTTCTGCAGCTGAATGAATCTCGGGGCGAGATTCCTTTTAACGTGGGGATGATGTGACAACTCGGGTAAATCTCTCTTTTGGTTTCTATCTTTTGCTTGTTTCCTTCGTTATTTCTTTTGTTCTTTTGGTACTTGTGCAATTTTCGGGACGAAAATTCTTTTAACGTGGGGATGATGTGACACCCGCAAATTCTGGTTAACAACGTTGTCTAGATGAAAGTCTACCTTAGCGAGTCACGCGTATATTGTACTTAACTGGGTTAGTTAAGCCGGGTTATGGTTCGGGAACTATTGGTTAGTCTAGAAGATCATTGGATGTTGGTCTAGAGGTTCGTTAGATGTCAGTCCTTAACCAAGTGTACAAACGGTGACGATTTGTAGGATCGTCAGGGCATACGGAACATACGAGTCTCGAGTCCCGGGAATTGGTGAACGAGTGTAAATATGTGTATTTACTTGTATTATGTGTTTACAATCATTATGTGACTTGTCGGTATGTTAATATGTGTTAACATATGTTAAAACGGGGTTTAACGCGCAAAACGCACAAAACCAACCCCTATAGGCGATTAGGAAGCCTAATCACCTATAGGGGAGGCGAGTAGGGGACTTTAAGGGCGATTAGGGTCCTAATCGTGTGGATGTATAGGCGATTAGGCCCAATCACATGAACATTCATGCGATTAGCAGCCCTAATCGCATGAAACTGCTGCACAATCGCTAGTAACGGGCTGGACGACTAAAAACGACTATAAATACCATACTTAACCTCCTAAACTTCATTATACAAACCCTAGTCGTCCCATAACCCGCCCCAACACATAAACAACCTCTGGAAGGCGATTTTTGATCAAAACCCAAGGTTTCAAGCTTGAATCATCATACTTTCATAATCCTAAGGTTTGATTTTCATCCATAACTCTTTATAAACGTTCTTAATCAATCCCTAATGGTCCAGACCTGTTCTTAAACGAAAAAGCTTTCTGAAAATCGTCAATAAGGGTTGTTAATCGGATTATAACTAATATACATGCGTTATGGGTGTGTATGATTAGAAAGCTAGGATTTTTATGATTCATGATGATGATTTGATATGTTATTATGTTAGATCAGAATTGATATTGATAGTATGATGATAGAAACCTCAGTAATTGGATATTAGGGTTATGATTACGCGTGTTAGTATGATGTTGCATGCTATGTGAATGGTGTTTGGATTACTTGGTTGCATGCAGGACTGATTATACGAGGTTAAACGAAGGATTTTGGGTTAAACATGTTTAGGATAGTGTTTGGGATGATATTGGGTGGTTACACACGTTCTGGATCTGATTTGGAGCGTTAAACGCGCGAAAAACCGGAACAGCAAGGTTACAGGCGAGTAGCACTGCTAATCGCCTATGTTATAGGCGAGTAGGGTGCTAATCGCCTATAAGTTCATGTGATTAGCCCCAATTGCTAGTAAGTTCAGGTGATTAGCCCCAATTGCTAGTAAGTTCAGGTGATTAGCCCCAATTGCTAGTAATTTCATGTGGCATAGCTCCTAATCGCCTATAATAGAGGCGATTAGGGTTCCTAATTGCTAGTTGACCAACCTAAATGCTAGTTGACTTTTCCTAATCGCGTGTACTGCTGCTGTAAGTGTAAATTAGCATTCCGAGACCCGATTTAACATGTAGTAACATGCTAGGAACCCCGTAACATGTCTAATAACTTGGTAACATATATTTGGATGTAATTCGGTGATACGTGAACTATGTGCTATAACTTGTTGTGCGTATGTTAAGTGTGAATGCGTTATTGTATGTTGTGGAGCGTAAACATAACACGGGGAGTCTCGGGTCACCAATGGGATGTCGAGTCTTGTACTTTGGGTCAGTTAAACAGTCACGGTGTTTTCAAACGAACTTGGTTATGGTCTGGACATCTAGGGACTAATTAACCTGCGGGTTATTAGTCTAAGTACTTGTAACTGTCGTATGTTAGGTCGCCGCTTTACGGGACTAGCATAGCAGCTGAGTTTACTCGGGTTAAGGAGTAACGCAACTTAAGGTGAGTTTACGGCCCCTCTTTTAAACTGGTTTCATACTCTCGGGGGAGAAAACATGTGTTAAAACAATTATTTGGTAACTACTGTCATACTATGGGTTTCTATTGTGTACTACACGATCTTTGGAAGTCCCGGGGGGAACCATGAATGTGCGGGTTTGCACAACGGGGAAATGTGAATAGCGCTATTGGGAGTGACCAACCCCGCTCGTCGGCTTGGAGGGCCGGGCGAGTGCATATTGTCTCAAACAGGAACAACATGAACATTTGGTACTTTTCGGGCACAACATCTGGTATTCGAGTTAGTAATGGTTTTCCAATCGTGGTAGTAACAAAACGTACGCCTAGCTAGCGTATACTGGTTTTCGATTTGTTATAGTATGGACAGGTAGACTTGGTACTTGGATACAAAACATGTAAACTCACCAGCATTTTTGTGCTGACGTAAACTTTTACATGTTTTCTCAGGTCGCTAAGGTAGCACGACTGGACTAGGGCGCACGCGTCTGCACGGCGTCTAACTAGGGTTGCATGGTCTTTTGAACGTTGAACTATTGTTTCATTGTTGAGATACTGTTTTTGAATAAGCTTCCGCTGTAAACGGGATTTTTAAACTATGTTTTGAAATTGCATTTATATTCATTTAGACTTGTTTATTGTGATCGTTGGTTTGGATCCTGGTTTGTCATGCGCCTCGCGGTAAAACTCCGCAAGTGGATTTTGAGGGTGTGACAGATTGGTATCAGAGCCAATGGTTATAGTGAACTAGGACTGCATGTAGAGTCTAGTCTATAGCCGAGTCGCACACACTAGACGATCACATGGTACTAAACGTTATAGTGGTTTACGTATGGTCTTGTCGGGGTGTCTCTAAATCGTTGGTCTTTCTACGTTACATCATCCGTTCTACCTTAGGTTGGGTTACTTGTTTTCTAGGCAGTGTAGTCTATTGGAGTAACTCGTGTGCTCTTGAGATTGTCCAAGGCTCGGACATCTCCCTTTCGCACTCCAATAGGAACACTTGTCATAAACTACCGTAGTATTACGGTGTGTAGCTAAGAGTCAATGTTCGGTGATTTGAACTTTGAACTAGGAGAACACTTGGAGGACCATGTAGAGCGGTTTATCATTTTGGGTGCACACAAAATCATAAACCGAAATGCATGGAAGCCCTAGTGAGCTCTGGGTTTGAGGGGATAGTCCTGGATTGGATTTAGCTTTGATCTTGTGAACATTAGTGGTTATCTTTAACTGCGAAACTAAATTTTCTCGTTCTTTCTGCCAGAATCATGTCTGGAGTACGAGGAGGACGTGGAGGTGGTCGCAATGGTGGACGTGGTGGTGGTCGCGGTGGTGCTGGTGGTCGTGGTGGAGGTATTAACCTATCGCAGGCTGATCTGAACAACTTGCTCCAAGCTGCCTTTCAGTTAGGGCACAACGGTGGTGGTAAGTTGATTTATCCATTTTCTTTGCCTCATTGGTGAACCTTGTATACGTATTTCGTGGTTTCTCATACGTTTCATTTCAGGTGGTCCTGTTGACCCACCCCCACCCATGTGCACCTACAAGATGTTCCGGGACTGTAAGCCCCAGGAATTCTCTGGCACTGAGGGTGCGGTGAGCTTGCTTAGGTGGTTGGAGAAAGTGGAGTCAGTATTTCTGATGTGTAACTGTCTCCCAGAAGATCGGGTAAAGTATGCAGCTGCGTTATTCCAGGATGTGGCATTGACTTGGTGGAATGGAATCACCCAGAATATGGGTATTGGGGAGGCATATGCTATGCCATGGGAGAAGTTGGGTGTTTTGATAGTGGTGGTTTTGATAGTAGCGGTGAACGAAGTTGGGTGTTTTGTTTTAAAGATTTATAATAATATTTTAAGGATTTATAACAATAAAAAGGAGTATTAAATAATCCAAAGTTTTCCCATTGGCCAATAATAATCCAAACTTTAACGTTTGGCCAATAATAAACCTTTTTTTCTGATGTGGCATTAAAATTTTTTTAATTTCCACGTCATCCGCCATGTCATCTGACACGTCATCATTTTGTACACGTCAGCATGCCACGTCATCTGCCTCGTCAGCATACACTAACCCAGTTAGTTCAGAGTTAACGGAGGTCCATTTTTGACACCCACATGTCCACTTGGGATTATTCTGGGCCAACGTTAAAGTTCGGATTATTATCGGCCAACGGCCCAAACTTTGGATTATTAAAATCCAATACCCCATTTATTTACTAACAAATTCAACATTTCTAATTAATCAACAATGAAATTTTCAAGATGCCGCAAGAGGAGTATCTCGTGGTAATTATTATTTCATTTTATAATTACTAATTTAAATAATTCTAAATGTAACTTAAATAAATATTTTATATTCTATATTTTAATAGACTATATGGACCATGGAGATCAATCTGTAACATGTGAAATGTGCAATGCAAAATTGTGGAGAAAAGAAGCCCGTAAAAATTGTGACACATTGGGAAAATTAACATATTCATTATGTTGTGGTTACGGTAAAGTGGAGCTTCCTGAAATGAAAGATACAAATCCAAACTATCAATCTTTGTTTTAAGGATTGGATTCTAAAAGCAAGTATTTTTTTTTTTTTTTTTTGAAGAACATTAAACGTTACAACTCAATGTTTTCTTTTACTTCAATGGGTGGTAAGGTTCATAACAACCTAAAACAAGGAAAGACGCCTTGCATATAAAGGTTAAGTGGTCAAAATTGTCATAGTATTGGCAGTCTTCTTCCAAAAGACGGAGCTACACCAAAATTCGCTCAACTTTATATATATGATACAGAAAATGAGGTCTCAAACAGGCAAAATCTATTCAGGTTTGCAAATTTGAATATTATTTGTTTATATATTTGTCCACATATTTGATAATATACTTTACGTTATTTTTTATTAATGATTATATTAAACGTCAAACTTTTATATTCAGCAGGAATTCAACCCGCAAGTCTGCTAAAATAGATCAACAACTAGAGATTCAGTTAATAGAGTACATAAAATCTTTGTAAGATTCCGAGAATGAGTTGGTCAAAACATACAGAATGGTTCGAGACCACTTCCACGAAAAACCGGATGTTTCGATAAGGCTTAGGCTTATTTCTACAAGGGAGAAATATGGTCGACTGTATAACTTACCAACTTCATCTGAGGTGGCTGCTTTGATAGTGAGTGATATAAAGGACATAGCTGATAAACGTGATATTATTGTTGAAACTCAAGCTGGAGAATTGCAACGTATTAGTGAGCTTCATCCTTCATATCTAGCTTTACAATATCCAATTCTTTTCCCATATGGTGACGATGGATACAGGATAGACATACCACACAGGGATGGCATTAAAACAGTTACGAAAATAGCACCACAGTGCACAATGAGAGAATTCTTCGCTTATAGGATACAAGATCGTGACACAGGATTTTCTCTAACTTTAAATGCAAGAAGATTGTTTCAACAATTATTAGTTGATGCCTACACAATGATTGAAAGCGAGAGGTTACACTATATATGTGGTAAGCAAAAGCATCTTCGAAGTGATACGTATGAAAATTAAACTAAGTTACATGAAAAAGATAAAAATGATTTAAGTCAAACTGGTCAACGTATCATCTTACATTCATCATTTACTGGTGGTGCTCGATATATGCAACAAAACTATTTAGATGCCATGTCTATATGTAAATCGTATGGCTATCCTGACTTCTATATCACTGTCACATGTAACCCAAAATGGCCAGAGATACGACGTTTCTTAAAAAACACAAACATTCAACCACAAGACCGACCTGATATCTTGTGTCGCCTTTTTAAACTTAAACTTGAAGCTATTATTAAAGATTTGAAACATAAACGATTATTCGGGGACGTCAATGGAGGTATGTTTATAAATTTTTATCACAACTTCAATAGTTTTCTTATATTATTTAATAACACATATTTTTTTATAGTTGTTTACACTGTAGAATTTCAAAAGCGTGGATTGCCTCATGCACACATTTGCTTATTTCTAAAGGTTGATCACAAATTACCCAGTGTTGAACACATCGATCCACGTGATCAACATTTAGAAATAAGCAAATGTGTGGATGAGGCAATCCACGTTTTTGAAATTCTATAGTGTAAACAACTATAAAAAAAATATGTGTAATTAAATAATATAAGAAAAGTATTGAATTTGTGACAAAAAGTTATAAACATACCTCCATTGACGTCCCCGAATAATCATTTATGTTTCAAATCTTTAATAATGGCTTCAAGTTTAAGTTTAAAAAGGCGACACAAGATATCAGGTCGGTCTTGTGGTTGAATGTTTGTGTCTTTTTAAGAAACGTCGTATCTCTGGCCATTTTGGGTTACATGTGACAGTGATGAAGAAGTCAGGATAGCCATACGATTTACATATAGACATGACATCTAAATAGTTTTGTTGCATATATCCAGCACCACCAGTATATGATGAAGGTAAGATGATACGTTGACCAGTTTGACTTAAATCATTTTTATCTTTTTCATGAACTTAGTTAAATTTTCATACGTATCACTTCGAAGATGCTTTTGATTTCCACGTATGTAATTTAACCTATCGCTTTCAATCATTGTGTGGCATCGACTAAAAATTGTTGAAACAATCTTCTTGCATTTATAGTTAGAGAAAATCATGTGTCACGATCTTTTATCCTATAAGCGAAGAATTCTCTCATTGTGCACTGTGGTGGTATTTTCTTAAGTGTTTTAATGCCGTCCCTGTGTGGTATGCCTATCCTGTATCCATCGTCACCATATGAGAAAAGAATTGGATATTGTAAAGCTAGATATGAAAGATGAAGCTCACTAATACGTTGCAATTCTCCAGTTTGAGTTTCAACAATAATATCACGTTTATCAGCTATGTCCTTTATATCACCCACTATCAAAGAAGCCACCTCAGATGAAGTTGGTAAGTTATACAGTCGACCATCTTTCTCCCTTGTAGAAATAAGTCTAAGCCTTATCGAAACCTCCGGTTTTTCGTGGAAGTGGTGTCGAACCATTCTGTATGTTTTGACCAACTCATTCTCGGAATCTAAGAAAGATTTTATGTACTCTATTAACTGAATCTCTAGTTGTTGATCTATTTTAGCAGACTTGCTTGTTGAATTCCTGATGAATATAAAAGTTTGACCTTTAATATAGATAATTAATAAAAAATAAGAGTTAATTGCCAATTTAGTCCTTGAGGTTTGTCAAAAATTGCCACTTTCATCCAAATCTTTTTATTTGGTCAATTTAGTCCCTGTGGTTTCATTTTTTTGTCATTTTAGTCCCTATGGACTAGCAAGATTTGGATGAAAGTGGCAATTTTTGACAAACCTCAAGGACTAAAATGACAAAAAAATGAAACCACAGGGACTAAATTGACCAAAAAAAAAGATTTGGATGAAAGTGGCAATTTTTGACAAACCTCAAGGACTAAATTGGCAATTAACTCTAAAAAATAATGTAAAGTTTATTAAGAAACACGTGGACAAATAAATAAACAAATAATAGTCAAACATGAAACCTGAATAAATTTTGCCTGTTTGAGACCTCATTTTCTGTATCATATATATAAAGTTGAGCGAATTTTGGTGTAGCTCCATCTTTTGGAAGAAGACTGTCAATACTATAACAATTTTGACCGCTTAACCTATATATGCAAGGTGTCTTTCCTTGATTTAGGTTGTTATCAACCTTACCACCCATTGAAGTAAAAGAAAACATTGAGTTGTAACGTCTAATGTTCTTCAAAAATTACTTGTTTTTAGAATCCAATCCTTGAAACAAAGATTGATAGTTTGGATTTGCATCTTTCAATTCAGGAAGCTCTACTTTACCGTAACCACAACATAATGAATATGTTAATTTTCCCAATGTTTCACGATTTTTACGGGCTTCTTTTTTCTACAGTTTTGCATTGCACATTTCACATGTTACAGATTGATCTCCATGGTCCATGTAGTTTGTTAAAATATAGAATATAAAAGATTTATTTAAGTTAAATTTAGAATTATTTAAATTATTAGTAATTATAAAATAAAATAATAATTACCACGAGATACTCCTCTTGCGGCATCTTAAAAAATTCATTGTTGATTAATTAGAAATGTTGAATTTGTTAGTAAATAAATGAAGGTAAAATTTGTAATTGACAATATGGTTGTTGTAAAAGTAAAACTTACCAACAACTTCATGAGTTAATGAATTGTTTTGCACTCGTTGTCTTCTTTTGTTATCAATAATTTGTTTCCTCACCTTGTGTCTTTCAGCTGCGTCATTAACTGAAATATCAATAAGTATTAATTTAAAAGTGATAAAGAATGATATTATATAATTGAGTTGTTAGATAAGTTTAAAGAAAGCTAATCGAAAACGAAGAAGCGGGTGTCATCTCTTCTAGTAAACATTTAAACCAATTAATTCGTTACTATGTAATTTTTTTTTTATTTAAACAAAGATCAAGGGTGATCTAGGATGCAAGATTTATCAATAATAAAAATATCATCCTACGGTTGACCATACAAAAAGGTCAACAGATCCGCACGATGTGATGAACCTAATTTAGAAACTTTAATCCTAAAAATCGGTACTTTATTTTTTAACATCTATATTCTTCAACCAAATAATAAAATCAAAAACCTAAGTCCTAAATTCACAGTTTCATCGACAAACTCTACAGATCAATCAAGAAAGACCAAAACCAATTGAATGGCAGTCAAAATAACGAAAAACACAAAAGAAAGTTGTTGTAGATTGTTTTTTTTTTTTACTTACACATAAGAACAGAGTAAAAGTGAACAAAACTACATTCTGCTTGTTTTAGTTGCAAAGAAGAAAAGAACAATACTGAGGAATGATTGAACCATAGACGAAGTCTAGATCGAAGGTATTTGTTTATCAATTATAGTCAATCAGAAAAGATACGTTGGGTTTCCACATCATTCATAGGACATAAAACATTCGAATTACAAACACATACCTTGTTTGAATTTGTAGTTGACGATTGAACCGTAGTCGAATGTTAGATCGAACCTCTTTGTTGTAAAATTGCAAACCAAACAGCTGACGAAAACGATTTGAAACAACAATAGTAAAATAGAATAGTTTCATAACAGTTTGAAGAAAACTATTGAAATCAAATTGCACATGAATTAGAAGTTAGATTACCTCTTTCCGAAAGAAAAATTGCTTCAATAAGATTGCAATTAGAATGAAACTATATTTCATAACATAACAATAACAGTATCTATATATAAGTTTTTTCGAAAAAGTTTTTTCGAAATTTTTTTTCCAGGGATAGTTATCTTTTAAAAGGAAATAAAATATACGACTATTATCTAAAATTATGGGTTATCTTTTTATTTATTGATTATTAAATTTAAAATATGAAAATTTAAATTGAAGGAATTTAATTGTTTGTTTATCTTTTTTTTTTCTTGGAAGGCTGTTTATCTTTTATTTATTGACTAGTTTTTATCCCGGGAGTGTCCCGGGTTGAAATATCTAATAAGACATAATAAAATATATTATTATTATTATTTTAAACAAATCTCTGTCATAAGTTATCATATTTAAATATAAAAAAAACGAATCTCTGCGTCGGGGTATAAATCTAGTGTCATTACAAATGAATTCGGAAGTTTGTAATCGATCATTCTAAAAGAACTAACATGAAATAAGAAAAAAAAAAGTTAATTATTGAAATATCGAACGCATTAATCTAAGGATTATGTGATGCGTTAAAAAATTCATGGGTATATGATCGGGTATTTGGGTATGTTGTTTCGGGTAATCGGGTCGGGTATTACCTAATCCCAGACCCGACCCAAACCCACAATTTTTTTTTAAACTAATCCCAAACCCGACACAATACCTGTCGGGTTACAAAAAATAGTCATTTTTTTCTACGTTTTTTATATAGCACTATCGTTGGAAAGATAATAACACGCTCGTTAATTTGGTGTAATTTTTTTCTTTAAAAAATCTTGTATATAAAAGATATTAACGTTTAAAAGTTATGGGAGGAAACATGAGAGAAAAAATAATAAAGTTTTAATATTTATATTTAGTAGATTAGGTATTTAATAGATTAGGTTAAAGATTATAATAGATTAGGTTAAATCATATTTATTCCTTTTTTTATTAATTGGTTTAGAGTTGCCACATCACATCCTATGTGGCATCTCTCAAATGAGAGATTGCATAATAATATGACATGTAGGATTATTAGCTTTGCAATATATATTATATATACTAGCCTTTTTCCCGGAAGCGTCCCGGGGTTGAAAAATATAACAATTATAATAATACTAATACTAATACTAATAATTATTACCCTTGTAATTAAATAAATAAAAAAATAACCTTGCTATGAGGTGACACCATGTGTTGCAGTGTTGCGCGATTCTTTCTCCTAGCTTCTCTTGATGAAGTATACATGTGCATCTTTAAAAGAGTAAAATTCCAATGAAAGCATGGCGATTGAGCTGAATTTCAGCATCGTAGATAAGAACCTGGTTTAAAAGAAAAAACATTATTAATGAATAACCTGAACACTTTGTGTTTTTTTCCTGTATGAACGAAACCCCACAAAAAATAGTTGTTTTTTTTCTTCGTTTTTTTTATATAGAACTATGGTACTCGTTGGAAAGATAATAAAACGCTCGTTAATTTGGTGTAACTTTTTTCTTTAAAAAATATCGTATATAAAAGATATTAACGTTTAAAAATTATGGGAGGAAAATAAGAGAGAAAAATTTAAATTTGTTTTTAAATTATTTTTTTCTAAAATAACCCAATTTAAATTTAGTAGATTAGATTTTATATTATTATTTATTTATTTTTAATTTGCCACATGGCATGACACATGGAACGCTTAAGGAGGAGAATGCATCCTTGAATGTCATGTCATTAAAATGGCTTTCTTAGGCCTCCATTGAATGCCACCTCATCAATATTCAATTCTTTTATTATAAGTTTTAGATATTATTAAATTTGTTGTAAATGTTAAAAATTACAACAGTGAATGCTTCAATTTATGTGATTATTGTGTAAACTTGTTAGTATGAGGCTCAATTGAAGGCTTGAAGCAAGTTCTACATTTCTAAAATGGTTTGATAGAATGCACACAAACTACTAAGTGAATTGCTTAGTGTAACTTTCTTTTAATAAAGACTAATAATAAAGTTAACATATTGGATTTAGACCATGTGTAATGGTGGGTGAAATTTGGTGGGTTAAAGAGGCATTTTTTGACATGTGGTAATGTGGGGCCACTTGGTGGGTGAAAGGGGCAAGAGGTGTAATGGTAGATGAAATTTGGTGTGGGGCATTTTTTAACACGTGGCATATGGGCCACATGCAATTTTATTATTTTTTATTTAATTTATTTTTTGAAAAATAAACTTCATTAACAAAAAAGCAACTGAAATGCAAATATGCAAACAGAAGCCGAAACAATTACATTATATACATAGGGTTCACAATCCACTCATTCCACTCCACCCTACTACAACCAAACCTATTTTTGTACCAAAAAATGATCTAGCCTTTATGTTGTGGACTATCTCCATAACCTTAGTGTGCTTTTGGTTGAAAATCCTATCATTTCAAGCAAGCCAAATACACCAAAGCGCCACAATGATAATACCTTGAACTAGTCTTTTACCTTGCTTTCCCCCTGTCGCGTCTTTATATAAGCACAAAAGATCTCTAACATCAAAAACAAATATGGACGGCAATCTACACCACCTCCCGAGTCTGTCCCACACTTCCGTAGCGAACCTACATTCTGTAAACAAATGCATCTCTGAATCATAGCCATCTGCACATAAAACACACCACGGCTCTCCAATATCAATATTTCTTTTATGCAGTTCCATCCTGGTAGGTAACCGATGCATCTCCGCTCGCCACGCGTGAATATTACCCTTTAAAGGGACCCAATTTATCCACTTCATAACAAATAAATCCGCATCTTGTTTATGCCTAAGCTCCTCCTTGATCGCCTTAAAAGAAAAACCATCTTTAACTGAGCCTAACCATTCCCACTTGTCCGTTCCTGTACCCAAATTAATACCAAACAAAGTATCACAGCAATCAAATAACTCCCACAATTCCTGAGCCGACTTTGGATTTTTGCTCCAACACCACTGAATCCCACGACCAATACTAACCTCATGCAGCCTATCAGCCACCACACTTTGTTTTTTGCTTCTCAAGAATGAATAACGAGGGCCATCTTACACAAAAAGGTGTATCTCCCAACCAAACATCGTGCCAGAAACATATATTCCTCCCATCCCCCACTTTTCCTTTAATCAAATAATTCAAACAGCTAACATTCGACTTCAACCCATCAACTTGTTTCACAATAGAATTCCAACTGCCTGAAATGTACTTGTTGCACGGCATAGACGACCGGCAAACTCTGGTCGCATGAGTCGCATCAATAATTTTCCTCCATAAGCTATGACTTTCTTTTCGATACCGCCACGCCCACTTGGAAAGAAGAGCATTATTAGTGACCTGTAAATTATTTATCCCCAAACCACCCTCCTTCTTAGGCAATGTAACCGGATCCCATGAAACCCAATGAACCTTATTGGCCTCTTTTGTTCCTGACCACAGAAATCTGCGTATAATAATAATAATAATAATAATATAAAAAACCCATGGCCCACTACTCTTTATCTTTACCTCTTTGTTTCTTTTTTCTTTCTTCTTTCTTCCTTCTTTTCCTCCTCTTCTTCTCTCCAACTCCTCCTCTTCTTCTTCAAGTCTCCTTTCATCGTTCTTCTTTGCAAGTACATAATAATAATAATAATAATAATAATAATAATAATAATAATACACGTGGGACATGATAATTGGTCAGATGGAAATTTAACCCACGTGAAAATTTTCGCGTAGAACCCATTAGCGCTCCTTTAACAAGGGCGGGGGCGGTGTGCCCATGTGAACGGGGCGTCAAATCCGCCCTTTATCGCCCAATTCACCCATCATTACGGGTGATCTTATGAAAGAAGCACTGGATCCGAGTAGAGCAAAGCAGACTGAATAATTGATGGTTTATGTTGTGTATTCGGTATCCTATCGGTCCAATTCTCCGTTAATTTCGGTCCGGCCCGAAATATGCTCACTCCTACCTAAAACAGCCTAAACTAACCTTAAAGAAGCCCAGAATCAACCTAAAACAACCTAAACTAACCTTAAAGAAGCCTGGAATCAACAAAATTTCATAACAAAAAAACCCCAAATTAACAAAAATTAAATTAACGAAAAAAATTGAAAAACATAACAAATAACATACATTACACGGAGGTGGAGTGGGACTGTGGTGGTGGTGGAGCTGTGGTGGTGGACGATGGTGGTGGTGGATGGTGATGGTGGTGGAGAGGGACTCTGAGAGACGAGAGAGAGAGAGAGAGAGAGGATTGTGATTGTGGTGGAGAATGGTGGTAGTGGTGGTGGACGAGGGTGGTTGTGGAGGAGGATGGTGGTTGTGGTGGACGAGGGTGGTTGTGGTGGACGATGGGTGGTGGCGGTGGTGATGTGTGTGTGTGTGTGTGTGTATATATATATATAGAGAGAGAGAGAGAGAGATTAGAGAGTGTAGAGAAGAGAGATCTGAAAAGTTGAACTACCCGCCCCTTTTTGTGATTTATGGGGTTTTTCCACTGTCCGTGGAGGCCCCGACGGGCCGTCGAAGGATTATTATTGGTTTTTCAAATATAAGATAAAACGAAGCCTCCTCAGGAAGCTTGGTTTTCAACGGGCCGTTGAGGCCTAGACGTCCCGTGGTTTGGTTCACTCGACGAGCCGTGGAGGCCTCGACGGGATGTGGAGGAACATTCAATAAGCCGTGGAGATCCCCACGACCCCATGTGATCCATTTTTTTAGTTTTTTTTAGTGTGTTTTATGTATTTATTTTAAGCTTGATATTTGTGTTTTTTTTTTATAAAAAAAGTACGATCTTATTATAAGTATAAATTAGCGTATACAACAAATTTTTTCTGTTAAATAATTCGTATACATGATAAAGCAGTAACATACGATAAGCTATCCTAAGTCAACATATGTAACATTTGCATGTTTCCTAAACTTTATTTTATTTACATTTTAGTCCCCATACTTTGATCGTTTCAAATTTTAATAAAAATCTTGAAGTTGCGTTGATTGTTACATCTTTGTTCCGATTGAGTTTCATTATTAATCATAAACGTACATTGAACCGTAACTTGAACACGTTGTGGTTGGACGTTTCAGCAAATATTATCAATTTAAAAAAATGTACGTTTTTACTTATCATATAAAGACAAGTTAATTTATTTATTAGTTGGTAATAATATTTTTATTTATATGCATTTAGATGAGTAAATATAAGAGTTATTTTGTAACCTACCCACACTACACTAATTATATTCACTCAAAACATATGAAAACGATGCTCTTTAATGACCACCATCAATTCTTATTTATGAATCCTTTTAAATACTAACTTAGTAACCTCTTCATGTTGAAACAAGAAAAACAAATAAAAAAATATTGTCATGTATATAAAAACACTTGTATTTCCCTTAATCTTCAATTTTTGGGCAGCCCGTAACACTACCCTATTCACCGCACATACAACCACCATTCTTCATTCTTTCAAGTTATTTGATCAAGAACTCAAGTTATCAAGTGTGGTGTCATCTTGAATCTTATCATTTTGTGTTTTAGTATGTGACTCCATTTATATATACACACTTATATTTATTATAATTATTATTTTTTTAATTCTCAATAGAATAGAATTCATGTCAAGAAACTATAAGGTATGTTCATGGTGAAAATGGATTCTAGATTCAAAATAAATAATAAGTTTTTACACAATATGCATAATCCTTTCACCATTATTTTCATGACAAAAAGTGCCCATTCATATTAACTATTCAAAATGGATTCTTGATATTTTATTAATTCTCATCAAATCAAACACACATAAAAAATATGTTATGTATAATAATCTCTAACATAGATTCCAAGGAACCAACATCAAAACAGTGGAATAATTTCTTATTTCAAGGTGTCACATGAAATAATGAAATGTATCTTTACAAATCAATATTTATTTATGTTTGTAGACTAGAAAAGTCTATTAGTAAATCATACATCATGCATATAATATATATATACACATATATTTATATATACAAATAGGGATATCATCATTGGTAGAGTAACATATACTTATTGGTCCCAAATTATTAACCAAGACCTATATTTATTTGTATTAAAACTCAATGTAATTTTCTATGAAAATAATTATCCAACTTTGAATTCTATAAATGTGACTTGAATTCTAGAAATTGTAACTCATAAATGTTAATGACACATTAAACCTTTGGTATATTTAGATCAATTATCATACGTAAACATTTAGCTACAATATTTATTATTTTACATCGTAGGGTAATGTTTAATTATAAGACTATGACTTATAAAGGTAATATTAATTGTCAAACTTAAACACTAAGTGGCATTTATTCAAGACTTACAAATAACGACGATCTATAATATGAGAACATATATAATATATAAGAAAAAACTTAGTATTATTTTTGTCGGGCGATAATTGAACACGACTAACATGAAACGTCTAAACATCACCAATTCCTATGCTATGACAAACAAATTATGACTTAAAACTTTAATTATTCAAAACAAATAGACGAGGCATGACTAGAATTTGACATGACTTCTAAATTATAACGGGAATTAATGAGTCTCCGTCGACTTTCTTCAAAACTAGTTCTTGACTCTAGTATTACTTGATTTAACTTGTAGTTTCTATTTGTGCCGATTAACGTACTTTCCTCGGACAAACACTTAAATCACCTACATCAAGGTGAGTATACTTATCCCCTTTTTTCATTTTACACTTTTGGGGTGATTCATGTACACATATTAAGCATACACGTGCACTTATTCATAAACTTTTTTACATACAATTCATATACGTGTTATGCTTGAATTCTTGTGCTTTATGCTTAACCATAAACGTAGTATACTTGCAATCATTACAAAATCATTAACTTAGCTAGCCCACTTTTAACAATGGATAGCGCTATTTGAATTGACAACTCGCATAGTGGAAAGTACATATGGTGGTGGGACTTCGTAGGCCATTGTTAATGTATTAAACTTTGTCGCATAAGAGGTTTGATTTTGACCCGTACTGTGTACTTACGTGTTTTCCATATTGCCTTGAATAAATAATGACACAAGAATTGTAAATCATTTTCTTTAAACTTATATTATATGTATACAAACTTTGTATGCTCACCAACATTATTTATGTTGACAAAATATTTTTGTACATGTTTCAGGTTGATTGTTGAGATATGTCATATAGGACATGTGGACTTAGTAAAGACTTAATCAAGACAACATGTGGCATAGTATTTGTACTTGATGATATCTGTAATTGTAGCTTGAAGCATTGAATAAAATATTTACACTTTAGTACCATGAGCTTTTGAAAAATCGTCACTACATGATACCTCGATGTTTCCGCCATTGGTTGGGGTGTTACAGATTGGTATCAGAGCCGTGGTTATGGGGAATTAGGTTATTAGTAAAATGACCTAGACTATAACTAAGAACCTATACTTGACCTACTTGTGTTTATTTGTTTATTTGCTCCACCAACCTTTCTCCTTTGTCGCCTCTCATTCTTTCCCCCACCTCTCTCCATTTCTTTCTTTCTTTCTTCATCATGGGCTTTGAGGATGACTTCACTTGGGGAAAAGGTCTACATTTTGGAGCATGTTGGATATTCTTGGCTTAATTGCCTAACCTCGTTTTTCATTGATTTTTCATCCCTTCAAAGTGTTGAACTCTACGTGAGAGAACACATGTAATCTGGAAGGGTGGATGCATGTACACTGGGTTTTCTGGCATAGGCAAAGCATAACGCATAAATCTGAATCAACCGGTAGATCTGTATGCTTACCTGGGGATTCCTGGAGTGAGTGTCCACTTATAGGCTAAAGCACGTCTTCATTAATCTCCATATGAGTTCGATTCTTTGAATAGTCAAAGGTTTTGTTGGGTCTTATGACTAGACAGGAACAATCGAATGTTTTACGTTCCATCGTTGATCTTTGGTTTTCTTAATGAACTGCTTTATACATTATACCCCATGAGTTTCATGTTGCAATTTATTATTATATTTAAGTTCCAGTTTTCATAATAATCGAATGTATAAATTTCTTATTCTAAGTATTTTTGTAAACATATGATTCCTCTGCGTTGGATTCTTGAAAATATCATACCGACGTCTCATGACCTTTGTCATTATTACTCTTTGCTACATTTTCCCTCCCAAGATTATTCATGGTTGTTTATTGATTTTTGTCACTAAACGTAGTCAAACCATTTGTGAACCCAAAACTCGTGATTCATTTTGTTTTCTTTTGTGATGTTTTTCCGTGACAACATAAAAATACTCAATTGGTCTAGTGAATGTGCTAATACCCCATAAGTTTATAATCGTTTGTGCTTTTCTTGTACTTTCAAATTCTTTTCATTGATTTTTTTTTTGTGGGAGGCTTAGTTCATATCCTAGAGGAGTTAACCCATCACCATTACAATCCTAAACAAATTTCTACCAATATCCTCAACCCAGTGTTTTACACAAAGTTTTGGGATGTCATAATCAACCATTGCAAGGAAAACTCATCTATTTAACCAAAACTTATATACACTTACTTCCCATACTCAATACATTGCACTGCTACAACAACCCTTTATACAAACAACCCTCCATATCCCATTATTATATCCCAAGGGCACAACACCTCACTATCCAATATTGTAGGGATTTTCTCGTTCATCCAGTACACATTTTATGCAAGCATAGTACACTATACCTGACCTAATACCTTGTATGGGGACACAGTCTGATCTAAAAAATGATGGCTTGACAATTTCCATATTATTCTTATCAAATACTTTATCAACTCATGGTTCTTCAAACTACCCACCATTAACGATTGGTGGTAATAAATATTTTGAAAGTACTTATGTCTAACCTGTAGTTTGGAATTCGTCAAACATTTTGCATTTAAAACAAATAAATAATAACTTTCAATAAATGAAATGGGGTTTACAAAACTGACAGAAAATTTGGATATACAAGAATTTACTTAAAAATTTATCAGGGCACTCGGGATCATCTTAATATTATCCAAACAATCACCTTTCATCACGTGCCAAGTGAAAGTCTGCAAGCGAACCAAAAGACGTGAGTTTTGTTGGTCAACCGGGGAGCAGCTTCATCACCTTGATATCAACGCGAAATGATTTCATTTAACACATTCCTTTTATTTTTCATTTTTTTTTCTTTTGTATGGATTTTAAATTCTGTAACTAAGGTGTTGGAGTATCAACTTTAATTTCAATAATGCGTGTTCATGTGCTTTCTTATCATTGATGGAAGTTGTAACCCGTGACGTGTAACGTATGAGTCTTTTGTAACACGAAAATTTTCTAACATTTCTTGAAACATGAGATTCGATTTTCTTATTCATAGTAATTAACATGGTCATTTGTGATGTTTGAAATCAAGAAATTTTCTTAAAACATACAAATTTGATTTTATTATGTGATCTAGACATTCTCATAAAGAGTTGGAAATTGGAACTTCACTTTAAATTCGATATTTGATCGTAACACTTTCCACACTCACATTTTCTTAACCTCGAAATCATTAGACAAGATCAACTTGTACTTTATGTTCACAGATGGAAATTCTTAACATCTTATTGTTTCATCATGATACTACATAAGTGTTGACCTAGATTGTAAGATCTTTTTTTTTTAATTATTCTTGCATGAATTGTGTATGCCTTGAGTTAAATACTAGTCTTCATGTCATAACAAGAACTTACGTGAATCTTGATTACACATAAACAACCTATATGTCTACTTATGTTACGATCCTCATGTCTGAAGCTACACATATAAACGAATGTTATAAGTAGTTTGATACATTATTATGTTGCGTGAAATACATATGCCTTGTTGATACCTTACTTTCAAAATATGTGATATGTGAACATTCAATATATGATTTACTTATGAACAATCATAATACCTGCATTTTCTTGGATTAATATTTCGTTAGCAAGATAGGTTATTCATATACCTGAACTAAACATGTGTAACTTTCTCCTTGCATAAACATTTGGACTGTGGACACCCGATACACCAAATGACATAGAGAATCGACGAACTAAACTAGTGTCCATGTTTGAGTTGAAGTGTTAAAGCATTCCTTTAAACTTGGGACTTAATGAACCAAGTTAGTGTACGTGCTCGTGTTAACGCATTAAAATATTCGTTTAACATGGAAACTTACGAGGAAAGCTAGTTCTCAGGTTGGAATACGTTTTCGACATGAGAGAAACTAAGCAACTCTTTACTTTATCACAGTGTGTGTCTAGTGTCTTGGGGTCTGATGCAGTGAATGGGTTAGCTTAGGAGGTGAACCTGGTTAAGGGAAGGACCTCATCATACCCTAGCTGTGTACAAAATATGACACCCCTCTCTTTGCATAATCTTCATACTTTTGATTGTTACTGGTGTTTGAGTTAGTGTCATAGAAGGACATAACACCCCAATGTAAGGTAAATTGGCAATTGCGGCCCGGAACGTAATCATGAATTTACAGGTACATTAAGGTGGTGTGGAATTCTATTAGGGATTTAGGAGAGATTTCCAGTACGTTTTTGGGGTATCGAAGGTGTGGTGGGTTAGTTGCGGTGTAAAGTTTCGCATTTTTTATCTAGCTTGTAATAAGGGATGTTATTCAATAAAGCTTCGAATCTCGACATTTTATGAGTATTAAAATTATTTTCAATCATTTTTAATCTAGTATAATTATATATATTCATAAAAAATATAGTTTATATGGAAAATATGTCAAAAAATTATAAATAAATGGGTGGACCGGACTCAAACCCACATCCACCACATAACTAAACTCTACAACAACCAGTTGAGCCACAAAGCCGTATCTGTTATAAATCCTATGCGTTTAAACATAAGGTTTGATAATTTCCCTATCAGATTGACTTTGAAAGTCAACACCCACAACAAACTTGTTCGATTAACCCACAAATCGTACGAGTTATCTGATAATCTGTTATAGGAAGTTTGTTAGCACTATACTCGGCCCTATCCTACTACGAATTATAACTAAAACAAACCAGAATGTGCCTATTATTCGTCTGCGATTATCCTTCAAATTCAAAATTTGAAATCGTTCAATTCGTTGCAATCAGTATAAATAGGACCTTTCCCTGGAGTCCAAAAGCACCAAAAATTCAATCCCCACAATCAATTTTTGTTATAACACATCTTAATTTCCTGTGCGATCGTGTTTTTGCTTTCAAGCTTTATCGAATCAATCATACACGAATACCCACTGTAAGCATCAATTCTTCTTGTGGTTTTGTTAATCGGCATTAAACAAACAATAGCCCCAACAAATTAGAGGCTATTGTTTGTTATTAGTGATTATTAGAAAAGCTAGGGTTCATATTCTTGAATTGGGAATAATAACATTACGCAGAAATCATTTAAGTTTCAAACAACTTGAATTTTATCACCAACTGATCCATAGATCAGTTGGTATAAACCTGTTGTGTTAAAACATGAACCGGCCGTAGGCCTGGGGTTCGACTCCCGTCCCTATCTTTCTTTTATTTTAATTTCTAAAACAAAATCATAGTAATCTTTTATAATTAATTGAAACCAAGGTTTAATCGTTCTCAGGGTCAGACTAGCTGGTCTGGCTTGTGATTTTAAAACATATGAACCGGCCAAGGACTCGGGTTCGAGCCTTGGCACATGCAACCATTTTTTTTTGGATTTCTTTATACTTATATAATATACTTTTTTTTAAAATAGATTTTAAATATTAAACATGGTTGATAAATTCTAAAAAAAATTATTCTAAGTCATTATGATGATAAAGTTTATTATCCAACTTTTAGTTTTTCAAAATTTATTTATTTATTATATATTATAAATATTACAAGTTTATTTATTTTTAACTTCAAAATTCTATAAAAATATCAAAACGACTTTATAAAATCCCACAAAAATTATTTTAAACTTATAAATCAATAAACATTTCAGAAATAAATTATATTTCAGAAAAATCATTTATTTAATATTTTAATCGATTTTTCTTATTTTAATCATAAATAAATCATAATAAATTCATTTTTCATTATTTTTACATAAAAATTTCATATAAATTATTTTTAATCATTTAGATCAGAAATATAATTTTTTTTGGTTCGAAATTATAAATTTTAATATTTTTAATTATTAAGTCTATATTTTGACAAATAAGTATTAATGTATATATATTCATTAATTAAGAAAATAATTTAAAAAAAATATTTTCACATTTATTACATTATAATGCAACTACCTTTAATTAATATTGGTCAGAAATATTTTTATTAATTATTTCTTTATTTAATAAGTTATTAACAATTATTCTAATTTAATCATAAATCAATTATTAATCCCAAAATTAGGAACCCTAGCATATTTTAGACTAGAAAACTTAGACTTATTAAGTTTTCCCCAACACTTATTTATTACCTTGAAATAGGGTGATATTTGGATATACATGAGCGACATTTATTTATATATCAAAGGTCTCCATTCTAACACTAAGGTGAGTTTACATAGCCCCTTTTTCCATTCACTATTTTGGGGTGAAACATGTTATAACATTTAATTTACAATTCAATCATAAGTGTCTATGTGTTATTCTATGTTGCATTATGTCTTAAACATTACTAGTGTAACATTACGCATTAAAAGCTTGTACGTTACACATTAATAAAAACGTCAAGTTTTCATCTTATATTTGCATTTAATTATTTTGTCGCGATTGTGGAACCCTAATACTATATATATTATAATATATGTGTGTTGGTTTGTATATATATCAAAAAAATAATAAAATGCTTTGGCCGGGGTTCGAACCCGCGCCAAAGCCAATCACACACACATGCACAACCAACTGGGCTGGACCATCTTATTTGAAATAACCCGGACACACTTTATATTTATACACACATTAAAAACCTCCACAGTTGACAAGGAAAGTCAACTGTGGGATAGCTTGATGATCAATCCAGCAAATTAACTCGTAATTGATCCTTATTTGGTAAATTTATGTGATTACCGGCCTTATACAAAACGAATACACGTCAATTACACCTAATCATTGACCAATTCTGTTATTATTACGCGTATGATAATTATCGAAGGTCAACTTTCCAATTAATCATAACCATCGAACCTCAGTATAAATAGACCCTCTCCGAAGCTTAACAACTCGCTCACAACTCTCTCTCAACCTCCAATTCTCTCTATTATACTCTGATTATTATTATTGTGCTCGTCGGTTGACTTTTGCTTTGACCCGACTAATACACTCAATTCAACACTGTGAGTCTTCGTTTTTTTGTGGGTTTTATTCATCGGCGATCAACCAACAAAAGCCCCAACATTAATCGGGCTCATGTTGGCAGATTTGCCCAATTGCAAATTCTAGGGTTCATACGTGATATTTGGGGATAAACTTGATTTCGCGTTGTGTATTTAATTAATTTTAAACAAGAAACATCACAACCACCGGCCTAGGCCAAGTGGTTGTGACCATGGTCCACCACAGTGGTTACCCGGGTTCGAGTCCCGCTCTGACCTTTCCTTTTGTTCTTTTCTTTTCTTTTCTTTTTTAAAAACAAACAATTATATATATAAATATATTAAACCTTTTAATCTTTTAAATTCATTTTAAAATATCAAAACTATTTTATAAATTCTAAAAAAATTATATTTGTTTAATCTGAGATAAAAGTTTTATTTACAATTTTTATTTTTCAGAAATTCATTTATTTAGTATTTATAATAATTAAATCATTTTTATACTATTATATTTGTAAAAATCCATTTATATATCAAAACAATTTTATTAAATTCTCCAAAATTTATCCTGACTTTTTATAAAGTTAAACTTTACTGAAATAATTTTTAATTCAGTAAAATCATTTATTTTATATTTTTAATCAATTTTTGTTAGATTTAATCATAATTAAATCATAATAAATCCAATTTTCATCATTTTTGCACCAAAATTTTATACAAATTATTTTTAATCATTTAGAACAGAAATATGATTTTTAAAATAAGAATTCTTTAATTTTAGTATTTTTGAATATTAAAGTTAAATATTGGCTATTTATAAATAAATAGATTTAAAAATCTATTTTAAATAAAATAATTTTATAAAAATTATTTTTATGCTTCAAACACTTTAATGTGCACATTCAAAATCCAAATTTTATAAAAAGACTTTCTTTCATTAATTATCAAATTTTCCTTTATTAATTAACATTTTAATTTAAATTCAACAATTGATTATCCCCAAATCGAAACCCTAGGATACACTTGTAAGTTAATTAGACTTAGACTTATTATATATTACCTTATTATAGGGTGATATTTGGAATCATTTTGGCAACACAATTATTTCATCTTTTCAACAAGTTTAACATTTGCTAAGGTGAGTTTTACATAGCCCCTTTTATTTATCACCATTTTTGGGGTGAAACATGTTATAACATTATCATTGCAATTCAATCATCAATGTGTCTATGTGTTTTCTATGTTGCATTATGTCTTGAGCATGATTAGAGTAAGCATCATTCTAGCATAATCATTAACACTGATCAGCCGACGGTATACATTGATAGATCTATTGGACTGACAATCCCACCCGGATACGTGCCTCCTACAAAGGTTACGTGGGTGTTTGTTATCGCATAACATATTCAATTGGACCATAAGTGTATGGTATGTATCATTTTATAACAGTCAACAGGGTTGATTATGCACTCGATTTATTTCTAGTATGTTCTCACATATGGGCTAGATTAACATGACACATGAATTGCACAACATTTTATTCATTTTATTATCAAAAACCTATGTAATTCTCACCAACTTATGTTGACCCAAAATACTTTCAAAATTAACATGTTTCAGGTAACAATGAAGCTGAGGCTTGAGTTAGCATGAGGATTTTACTTGAAGTTATTTGAAGTTATTGAAGTTGTTATTTGATTTTATGTATTTGAATTCTTAGACATCATTTCACATTTTGGATATTATGTTTGAATAAATTATTTAAATTTTATGTTATACCATGTGCTACTGAAAACAACATCAATACGTGGCACCCCCGATGTTTCCGCCATCGGTTGGGGTGTTACAGATTGGTATCAGAGCCTTGGTTATAGGGAATTAGGTTATTAGAAATAATCTAGACTATAACCTTAGGGACTAAAACAGTACTTGCTTCTCCTACTTGTAACCCTAATTGCTTCCCTAATCCTATCCTTATCCTATGCCTTATAACCCTAAACCTACATGTGACTACTCTTAATTGTCTGCTGCAATCCTGATCCACCATTAGATTTATAGGACAAAATCCTCAGGTTTAACCTGAACCCCCTTGAGATCTCGTCGAAGTTCTAGATTTTAATAACGAACACGTGCAATCTGGAAGGGTGAACGCCTGTATTCTGAGTCTTCTGTCTAGGCTGGCATTGCGCATATATCCCAATCAGACGAGGGACCCGGATGCCTACCTGGGAATTCTCGGGATGAGTGTTCACTTATAGGCTAAAGCATGTCTTCATATGTTATTAGAATTTAGAATCTTTGATAAGTCAACGTTTTCGTTTATTCGTTTTAATTAATGAATAAATGATTACATTCCTTATATAAACTCTCATTCATTTCATTGTGTCTATTACAGATCATGCCTCCTCGTCGCAGCACTCGCAACAACAATGGTGAGAACCACGAAGAAGGTGGTGATAACCATAACCACAACCATGACCAAGTTCCTAACCACAACAACAATGGGGTCGATGCTCAACTGGCTGCGATCATTTCTCAACAAATGGCGCAGCAAATCGCAACTCTGGTTCCCAATTTACTTGCTCAGGTCATCCAATTGAACGGCAACGGGAATGGTCACAACAATGGGAACGGGAATGGCAATGGCAATGGTAATGGACCCCAAGCTTGCACCCTTAAACATTTCAACTCTTGTAACCCTCCAAAGTTCAGCGGTGAAGAAGGAGCTACTGGACTTCTCCAATGGTTTGAGGGTATTGAGAATACCTTCATCAACAGTGAGTGCCCCAACAATTTCAAGGTTCGTTACGCCATGAGTGTTCTCCATAAACGAGCACTCACTTGGTGGAATGAAGAAAAGCGTACTCGTGGGGCCGAGGTTGCTCTTGCTATGACATGGGACCAAGTCAAAGAGATCATGAAAGAGGAGTTATGTCCTCACAATGAAGTTAAAAAGCTTGAGGATGAGTTCCACACCTTAGCTCAAGATAGTGGGGAAAACCTTGCCTACAACACCCGCTTTCATGAGCTTAGCTTATTGTTGCCTCACAAGGTTACTCCTCTGCCGGTAGCCATCGAGAAGTACATCGGTGGTCTGCCCATGCAAATCCAGGACACCGTTTGGGGTAGAAATCCTGCAACTCTGGAAGAGGCCAAACGTCTAGCGGCCACTCTTACTGATAATCACGTGAAGAATGGTACTCTCGTTCGCAAGGGCACTAAGAAGACTGTTGCCAAAGACACTCCACAGCCTGCAATTGAAGTCAAGCCTGAGACCTCAAGCAACAAAAAGCGCAAGGCTAGAAACTATATGGTTGCTGCTACTCCACCTGCTGCCCAAAACCCAGCCAAGAAACCATACACCGGACCTCACCCTTTGTGCAACACTTGCAAGTACCATCATCCAACGCAGGTGCCATGTCGATTTTGTACTAAGTGTCAAAGATATGGTCACCTGGTGAACGTCTGTCGATCTCCTGCTACCCAAGACAACAACAACCCAGCTCCCAACCAACAAAACAACAGGCCTACTCGTGGTCAATGCTACGAGTGTGGCAACCCTAAGCACTACATCAACAACTGCCCAAATCGTAACCGTAACCAAAACCAAAATCAGAACCAAAACCAAAACCAAAACCAGAACCGCAATCAGAACCAAGGTGCTCGAGGTCGCGCCTACAATCTCAACGCTAATCAGGCTCGTGACAACAACGAAGTGGTGAATGGTACGTTTCTCATTAATAACCACTATGCATCCATATTATTTGATTCAGGAGCTGATAAGTCATTCGTGTCACTGAAGTTTGAACCTTTACTTAACTTACCCCACACTAATCTAGAAGACCCTTTCGTGGTAGAGGTAGCTAACGGGAAGTCTATTTCGATCGACTCTATTATTCGTAACTGCTTGTTGAATCTCGATGATCATACCTTCCCTATCGATCTCATCCCCATGCATCTTGGTAGTTTTGATGTTATAGTAGGCATGGACTGGTTGTCAACTCATCGTGCCGAAATTCTGTGCTTCGAGAAAGTCATACGCATTCCTCTCGAATCTGGTGAGATTTTGAAGATCTATGGTGAGAAACCCTGTGGTGAGCTTAAGCTTATGTCTTGTACTACTGCCCAAAAGTACTTACGAAAGGGGTATACAGCCTTCTTAGCTAATGTGATAGAGAAGAAGGACAAAGGCAAAAGTATCCAAGACATTCCTATTATTCGAGACTATCCTGAAGTCTTTCCAGAGGATTTACCTGGTTTGCCTCCTGCTCGACAAGTGGAGTTTCGTATTGATCTTGTTCCTGGTGCTAATCCTATCGCTAAAGCTCCTTATCGTCTTGCACCCTCTGAGATGCAAGAACTTGCTAGTCAATTACAGGAACTTTTTGATAAAGGGTTCATTCGCCCTAGTTCTTCTCCATGGGGAGCCCCTGTCTTATTCGTTAAAAAGAAGGATGGTTCTCTTCGGATGTGTATTGACTACCGTGAACTCAACAAACTCACCATCAAGAATCGTTATCCACTTCCTAGGATTGACGATCTCTTTGATCAACTTCAAGGAGCAACCCACTTCTCGAAGATTGATCTCCGTTCTGGTTATCATCAGCTTAGAGTCCACGATGAAGATATTCCCAAGACAGCTTTTCGCACTCGCTACGGTCACTATGAATTCATGGTTATGCCTTTTGGGTTGACCAATGCTCCCGCAGTATTTATGGATTTGATGAATCGGGTTTGTAGACCCTATCTCGACAAATTCGTGATCGTTTTCATCGATGATATTTTGATTTACTCTAAATCAAAATCCGATCACGAGCAACATCTTCACTCTATCTTGAGTCTCCTAAAGAAAGAACAACTGTACGCCAAGTTCTCAAAATGTGAATTTTGGCTTAAGGAAGTTCAATTTTTGGGACATGTCATTGATATGAACGGAATTCATGTTGATCCTGCAAAGATCGAAGCTGTGAAGAATTGGAGTGTTCCTACCACTCCAACGGAAGTCCGTTCTTTTCTTGGGTTGGCTGGTTATTATCGTCGATTCATCGCCAATTTCTCCAAGATCGTTGTTCCTCTCACTACCTTAACTCACAAGGGTAAACCCTATGAGTGGGGACCTAAGCAAGAGGAAGCATTTGAAACTCTTAAGCTGAAACTTTGTGAAGCTCCTATCTTATCTCTACCTGATGGTAATGATGATTTCGTGGTCTACTGTGATGCATCAAACCAAGGTCTTGGTTGTGTTCTCATGCAACGAGGAAAGGTTATTGCTTATGCGTCTCGACAACTCAAGACTCACGAGAAAAATTATACCACCCATGATCTTGAATTGGGTGCTGTTGTCTTTGCACTCAAGATTTGGAGACATTATCTTTATGGGACCAAATGTGTGGTGTTCACGGACCACAAAAGTCTCCAACATGTCTTCGATCAAAAGAATCTTAACATGAGGCAACGACGTTGGGTTGAATTACTTAACGACTATGATTGCGAAATTCGCTACCATCCTGGCAAGGCGAATGTTGTGGCTGACGCACTTAGTCGTAAAGAGCGTATCAAACTCCAATGTGCGAGAGTTCGTACTGATCTTCAAGATCGCATTCTCCAGGCTCAACACACATCAGTCACCCAAGGTAACATGTACGATGAAATGTCTTGTGGTGCTGAAACTCAACTTGAAACCAAACCCGATGGTCTCCTTTATTTCCTTAATCGACTGTGGATTCCCGACCGTGATGATCTTCGTACTTTTCTCATGAACGAGGCTCATAAGTCTCGTTATTCTATTCACCCTGGAGCTGACAAGATGTACCAAGATCTTCGTTATTCTTATTGGTGGCCTGGTATGAAGAAAGACATTGCTCTTTTCGTTGCAAAATGCCTCACTTGTTCCAAGGTTAAGGCTGAACATCAACGACCATCTGGTATGCTTGAACAACCAGAGATTCCTGTCTGGAAATGGGAGAGCATAGCTATGGATTTCATCACCAAAATTCCTCGTACACCCAAAGGCTTTGACAGTATTTGGGTAATCGTCGATCGTTTGACCAAGTCAGCTCACTTTCTACCTATTCGTGAGAAGTATTCAGTGGAAAAGTTGGCAAAGATGTACGTAAGTGATATCGTATGTCGTCACGGTATACCTTTGGACATTATTTCTGATCGCGATGGTCGTTTCACCTCTCACTTTTGGGGATCTCTACAAGATGCTTTGGGTACCAAGTTGAACCTGAGCACTGCTTATCACCCTCAAACGGATGGTCAGACTGAACGAACCATCCAGACACTTGAGGACATGCTCAGGGCATGTGTCATCGATTTTGGTGGCGCATGGGATTCTCATCTTCCTTTGGTTGAGTTTTCATACAACAACAGTTATCACGCCAGCATTAACATGGCTCCTTTTGAGGCACTCTATGGTCGGAAATGTCGTTCACCTGTCTGTTGGACTGAGGTTGGTGAAGCTCGTATTACTGGACCCGAACTAATCCAGGAAACCACAGACAAAATCCAGCTTATTCAGGATAATCTTCTCAAGGCTAGAAGTCGCCAAAAGAGTTATGCTGATAAACGTCGTAAACCCTTGGAATTTCAAGTTGGGGACCTTGTGCTACTTAAGGTATCCCCTTGGAAAGGAGTTATTCGTTTCGGTAGAAAGGGAAAACTAGCTCCTCGTTACGTAGGCCCCTTCAAAATTCTTGACAGAGTTGGAAAAGTGGCTTACAAGCTTGATCTTCCACCTGAGCTAAGCAATGTTCATCCGACCTTCCATGTTTCAAATCTCAAGAAATGCTTAGCAGATGAGAACCTTCATGTTCCTCTTGAGTATGTGCAAATCGATGAAAGCATGCACATTATCGAGAAACCCGTCGAGATTGTTGACACTGGAGTCAAGAAACTCAAGCGCAGTCGTATTCCGATCGTTAAGGTTCGTTGGGAATCTAAATGAGGCCCAGAGTTCACTTGGGAACGTAAAGACCAGATGAAGTCGAAGTATCCGCATCTTTTTCCACCAGACTCTCCAACTCCAACTTCGGGACGAAGTTCCTAAAAGTAGGGGAGACTGTAACATTACGCATTAAAAGCTTGTACGTTACACATTAATAAAAACGTCAAGTTTTCATCTTATATTTGCATTTAATTATTTTGTCGCGATTGTGGAACCCTAATACTATATATATTATAATATATGTGTGTTGGTTTGTATATATATCAAAAAAATAATAAAATGCTTTGGCCGGGGTTCGAACCCGCGCCAAAGCCAATCACACACACATGCACAACCAACTGGGCTGGACCATCTTATTTGAAATAACCCGGACACACTTTATATTTATACACACATTAAAAACCTCCACAGTTGACAAGGAAAGTCAACTGTGGGATAGCTTGATGATCAATCCAGCAAATTAACTCGTAATTGATCCTTATTTGGTAAATTTATGTGATTACCGGCCTTATACAAAACGAATACACGTCAATTACACCTAATCATTGACCAATTCTGTTATTATTACGCGTATGATAATTATCGAAGGTCAACTTTCCAATTAATCATAACCATCGAACCTCAGTATAAATAGACCCTCTCCGAAGCTTAACAACTCGCTCACAACTCTCTCTCAACCTCCAATTCTCTCTATTATACTCTGATTATTATTATTGTGCTCGTCGGTTGACTTTTGCTTTGACCCGACTAATACACTCAATTCAACACTGTGAGTCTTCGTTTTTTTGTGGGTTTTATTCATCGGCGATCAACCAACAAAAGCCCCAACATTAATCGGGCTCATGTTGGCAGATTTGCCCAATTGCAAATTCTAGGGTTCATACGTGATATTTGGGGATAAACTTGATTTCGCGTTGTGTATTTAATTAATTTTAAACAAGAAACATCACAACCACCGGCCTAGGCCAAGTGGTTGTGACCATGGTCCACCACAGTGGTTACCCGGGTTCGAGTCCCGGCTCTGACCTTTCCTTTTGTTCTTTTCTTTTCTTTTCTTTTTTTAAAAACAAACAATTATATATATAAATATATTAAACCTTTTAATCTTTTAAATTCATTTTAAAATATCAAAACTATTTTATAAATTCTAAAAAAATTATATTTGTTTAATCTGAGATAAAAGTTTTATTTACAATTTTTATTTTTCAGAAATTCATTTATTTAGTATTTATAATAATTAAATCATTTTTATACTATTATATTTGTAAAAATCCATTTATATATCAAAACAATTTTATTAAATTCTCCAAAATTTATCCTGACTTTTTATAAAGTTAAACTTTACTGAAATAATTTTTAATTCAGTAAAATCATTTATTTTATATTTTTAATCAATTTTTGTTAGATTTAATCATAATTAAATCATAATAAATCCAATTTTCATCATTTTTGCACCAAAATTTTATACAAATTATTTTTAATCATTTAGAACAGAAATATGATTTTTAAAATAAGAATTCTTTAATTTTAGTATTTTTGAATCTTAAAGTTAAATATTGGCTATTTATAAATAAATAGATTTAAAAATCTATTTTAAATAAAATAATTTTATAAAAATTATTTTTATGCTTCAAACACTTTAATGTGCACATTCAAAATCCAAATTTTATAAAAAGACTTTCTTTCATTAATTATCAAATTTTCCTTTATTAATTAACATTTTAATTTAAATTCAACAATTGATTATCCCCAAATCGAAACCCTAGGATACACTTGTAAGTTAATTAGACTTAGACTTATTATATATTACCTTATTATAGGGTGATATTTGGAATCATTTTGGGCAACACAATTATTTCATCTTTTCAACAAGTTTAACATTTGCTAAGGTGAGTTTTACATAGCCCCTTTTATTTATCACCATTTTTGGGGTGAAACATGTTATAACATTATCATTGCAATTCAATCATCAATGTGTCTATGTGTTTTCTATGTTGCATTATGTCTTGAGCATGATTAGAGTAAGCATCATTCTAGCATAATCATTAACACTGATCAGCCGACGGTATACATTGATAGATCTATTGGACTGACAATCCCACCCGGATACGTGCCTCCTACAAAGGTTACGTGGGTGTTTGTTATCGCATAACATATTCAATTGGACCATAAGTGTATGGTATGTATCATTTTATAACAGTCAACAGGGTTGATTATGCACTCGATTTATTTCTAGTATGTTCTCACATATGGGCTAGATTAACATGACACATGAATTGCACAACATTTTATTCATTTTATTATCAAAAACCTATGTAATTCTCACCAACTTATGTTGACCCAAAATACTTTCAAAATTAACATGTTTCAGGTAACAATGAAGCTGAGGCTTGAGTTAGCATGAGGATTTTACTTGAAGTTATTTGAAGTTATTGAAGTTGTTATTTGATTTTATGTATTTGAATTCTTAGACATCATTTCACATTTTGGATATTATGTTTGAATAAATTATTTAAAATTTATGTTATACCATGTGCTACTGAAAACAATCATCAATACGTGGCACCCCGATGTTTCCGCCATCGGTTGGGGTGTTACAACTAGGGTAAGCAAATTATTCTAGCATAATCATTAACATTGATCAGCCGACGGTATACAATGATAGATCTATTGGACTGACAATCCCACCCGGATATGTGTACCTCCTACATAGGTAGCGTGGGTGATTTTTATCAAACACATAACATAATCGTGAACCATATGCATATGGGATGGACCACAGCATTCTAGTCTCAAGGGTTGATTATGCACTCGATTTACCTGATAATTTGTTTTCACATATGGACTAGACTAGCCATGACACTCGAATTGTACAACATTTTTATTCAATATACAAACCTATGTAATTCTCACCAACATTTTGTTGACCCAAAACATTTTCAAAATTAACATGTTTCAGGGAACAATGAAGCTGAAGCTTAGGGTGTGCTTGAAGAAGTTATTTGAAGTTGTTTGATTTATTTCATGTTATGTACTAGTATTTGAATTTCTTAGACAATGTTTCATTTTGGGATATTTCAATGTTATCAATAAAGTATTTAAGATTTCATTATATACCATGTGCTACTGAACAATCATCAATACGTGACATCCCGATGTTTCCGCCATCGGTTGGGGTGTTACAGATTGGTATCAGAGCCATGGTTATAGGGAATTAGGTTATTAGAAAAATAATCTAGTCTATAACCATAGGATTTAAAACAGTACTTGCTTCTTCTACTTGTAACCCTATTTACTTCCTTATCCTTATCCCTACCCTACACTCTATGCTACCCTAGCCTTACAAGCTGCCTACTCATATTCGTCTGCGGCAATCCTAATCCACCTTTAGATTAATAGGACAAAATCCTCAGGTTTAGCCTGAACCACCTTGAGATCTCGTCGAAGTTCTAGATTTTAATAGCGAACACGTGCAATCTGGAAGGGTGAACGCCTGTATTCTGAGTCTTCTGTCTAGGCTGGCATTGCGCATATATTCCAATCAGACGAGGGACCCGGATGCCTACCTGGGAATTCTCGGGATGAGTGTTCACTTATAGGCTAAAGCATGTCTTCACTATGTTATTAGAATCTAGAATCTTTGATAAGTCAACGTTTTTGTTTATTCGTTTTAATTAATGAGTAAATGATTACATTCCTTATATTATCTCATTCATTCCATGTCTCATTGAACCTTCATTGTTGTCACACCCCCACCTAAGCGGAAACACGGGAATGCAACGATTGAAAAGTTTTCAAGCACAAGGTTCAAGCAATACGCATTTATTCAAAATAGTACCACCATAAAGATGGAATTTGTCATAATCTTATTGAAAATTAAGCATAGTGTAAGCATGTAACACCCCAACCGATGGCGGAAACATCGGGATGTCACGTAGTGATGATTGTTCAGTAGCTCATGGTGAATAATGATTTCATTAAATGATTTAAATAATTTACATACAATGATTCTACAAGAATTCGTACATCAAATTGAATAAGACTATGCACATATCGTCAAGCAAATCTTCAAGCAAGTAGAACTTGAAACATGTTAAGTTGAAAATATTTTGGGTCAACAATTGTTGGTGAGAATTACATAGGTTTTTGAGAAATAGTTAATAACAATAGTTTGTACAACACTCAGGGTTGTATGATGATAGAGTATGATACCGACATGCAACAGTGCGTCTTTGTACAACCAAACCTTGTGTCGACTGATGACTAACTCGCAAGTTAGTTAAATGTTATTACTGTTATCGATCATCCCTGAGTCTATGCGGGGGATGGGTTTGTCGGACCTATAGCGCTATAATCTAAACAGGCGGCTTGATCATTGTTAATGATTGTACTGTGTCTTTTTGTTACAGTCAAATGATAGAATGATGATGTACTTGAATCACAAGTAAATATGAGTAAATGATAGTATAAAATATTTGAACATGTTTCACCCCAAAAATAGTGAAAATAGAGTAAAAGGGGCTATGTAAACTCACCTTAGCAAATGTTAAACTTCTTGAAAAGATGAAATGATGGTGTTGCCCAAAATAATGCCAAATATTACCCTATAATTAGGTAATAAATAATAAGTCTAAGTCTAATTAATTTATAAGTGTATCCTAGGGTTTCGATTTGGGGATATCCAATTGTTGAATTTAAATTAAAATGTTAATTAATAAAGGAAAATTTGATAATTAATAAAAGAAAGTCTTTTTATAAAATTTGAATTTTGAATGTACACATTGAAGTGTTTGGAGTATAAAAATAATTTTTATAAAATTATTTTATTTAAAATAGATTTTTAAATCTATTTATTACAAATTGCCAACAATTAACTTTAATATTCAAAAATACTAAAATTAAAGAATTTCAATTTTAAAAATCATAATTCTGTTCTAAATATTTAAAAATAAATTGTATAAAATTTTGGTGCAAAAATAATGAAAATTGAATTTATTATGATTTAATTATGATTAAATCTAACAAAAATTGATTAAAAATATAAAATAATTGATTTTTCTGAATTAAAAATTATTTCAGTAAAGTTTAACTTTATACAAAGTCAGGATAATTTTTGGAGAATTTAATAAAATTGTTTTGATATATAAATGGATTTTTATAAATATAATAGTATAAAATTGATTTAATTATTATAAATATTAAATAAATGAATTTTTGAAAAACAAAAATTGTAAATAAAACTTTTGACTCAGATTTAATAAATATAATTTTTTTAGAATTTATAAAATAGTTATAATATTTCAAAATGAATTTATAAGATTAAAAGGTTTAATATATATATATGTATTAGTTTATTGTTAAAAGAATAAAAAGAAGCAAAAATAAGGCAGTAGCCGGACTCGAACCCGGGTACCTTGTGTTGCAAGCCATGGTCACAACCACTTGGCCTAGGCCAGTGGTTGTGATGAATCCCGATTAAAATAAAATAAATACGCTACTTTCAAACAGATTTATCCCCAATTTAATTTGCACGAACCCTAGCTTTTTCAATCAAACAAATCAGACATTATGAACCCGATTTTTGTTAGGGCTTTTGTTGTTTGATTGCCGACTAATAAAACCCACAAAAAAAAGTAGAACTCACAGTGTTGTATTGTGCTCGTTTGCCCGGTCAAAGCCAAAGTCAAACAGCGTAATGATGGATAATTATCAGAGATGTTTCAGAGTAATAGGAGGTTGAGAGAGAGATGTGAGCGAGTTGTGAAGGCTCGCTGATCATCAATTTATAGGATTAAACACTGGATTGATGAAATGGTAAGGATTGACCAACATTGAATGTCAAAACGCGTTTGTGGTTAATTGATTAACGATTGATTGATAATATGCGTGTTGCTTAGTCATGATAGGCCGGAAACCATGTAAGGATACCAAAAATAGCCTAATCAAGAGTTAACAAGATTGATTAAGGCAAGTCGTTCCTCACAGTTGACTTTTCAAGTCAACTGTGAAGATTCTCAAGTGATGATAAAGATAAACTGCGTCTGGTTTGAATCAGATGTGATGGCTAGCCCAGTTGGTTAGTGTGGTGTTGTGTTGTTGGTTTGACTCGGGTTCGAAACCCGTTAGAAGCAATTCCCTTTTTTTTTTTTTAAACCGGGTAAGGGAAAGAAGGGCTGGGCCTGTACTACGTGGGCCAATTCTGACGGGCCTTGGGCTGTTGGATTTGTCTAAGGATGTTGGGCTGAGTTTAACATTGCAACATTTAGTATACATGTTATTATTATTATTATTATTATTATTAACTTATATATATATATATATATATATATATATATATATATGTATGAATAATTATCAACGCATTAGACTTCAAAATATCACCAACAATATTATAATTTGTCGTTTTAAATCCGTAACGTAAAATTAATAAATGCGAAATGTTACAGTCTCCCCTACTTTTAGGAACTTCGTCCCGAAGTTAAGAGAAACACTAGGTTTACAATTGGTCAACTACCGGAAACCTTGATAAAATTTCTCACTACCTTAACATACCTGTAAATTCATGATTACGTTCCGGACCGTAATTACCAATTTACCTTACATTAGGGTTTTGTGTCCTTTTATGACTTTACCGATTGTTGAGCAGGTCTGATAGTCCCCAGCAGTCGTTGAGCAGGTGGTAGGGCCTCTCCCGACTGTTGGAAAGACATGATGACCTCTACCAATCGTTAAGTAGGTTGTTTGGTAGTCAACTAATTGTTGTACAAGGAAACAAGTAGATATAGCAATTAATTCACATTCAAACAAGCATGCACACAAATGTTATGATAATACTTGGATTTATTATTTGAATCAAAGTGCAATACATGGAATTAAAGGGGAAAGTAGACATTATTCAAATGGTAGGGCTTTAAGTAGCTGGAGGGTCTTGATCTCTGTTCAGTTTAGGGCATCGGTTACGGAAGTGATTTGGGTCTCCACATTCATAGCATTGACCATAGTTGTATTGATTAAGGTTAGCAGCTTGAGCAGGGTTGGTGGGTTGGTTGGCATTTGGATTTGGGGTCTCACGACACGTGTTGACCAGATGGCCATACCTTCCACAATTGGTGCATAAGCGACATGCTGAAGCAGTGGGATGATGTCGGTTGCAGGTATTACATAATGGGTGGTTTCCTGTATAAGGTTTCTTCTTAGAAGCTTGTGGAGTGAGGTTTGCATCAGGATCCCTGGTCTTACGTTTCTGATTCTCAGTGGTTACCGCGGCTACAATACTTGTTTTATTGCCTTTCCGAACTAAGGTCCCGTTCTTTACGTGATTATCAGTTAAGGTAGCTGCTAAACGTTTGGCTTCCTCCAAGGTGGCAGGATTCCTTCCCCACACCGTATCCTGGATTTGCATGGGCAGACCACCGATGTACTTCTCGATGGCTACCGGCAGGGGAGTGACTTTGTGAGGCAACAATAAGCTAAGCTCATGAAAGCGGGTGTTGTAGGCAAGGTTTTCCCCACTGTCTTGAGCAAGATCATGAAATTCATCTTCCAGCTTCTTAATTTCATTACGAGGACAGAACTCTGCCTTCATAATGTCTTTAGCTTGATCCCAAGTTAAGGCTAGTGCAGCTTCAGCTCCGCGAGTGCGCTTTTCCTCATTCCACCAAGTGAGTGCTCGTTTGTGAAGAACACTCATGGCATAACGGACTTTAAAATTGTTGGGGCACTCACTGTTGATGAAGGTATTCTCAATACCCTCAAACCATTGTAGGAGTCCTGTAGCTCCTTCTTCACCACTAAACTTTGGAGGGTTACAAGAGTTGAAATGCTTAAGGGTGCAGGCTGGGGGTCCATTACCATTGCCATTGCCGTTCCCGTTCCCGTTCCCGTTGCCGTGACCATTCCCGTTGCCGTTCAGTTGGATGACCTGAGCGAGTAAGTTGGGAACCAGAGTTGCGATTTGCTGCGCCATTTGTTGAGAAATGATTGCAGCCAATTGGGCATCAACACCATTGTTGTTGTGGTTAGGAACTTGGTCATGGTTATGGTTATCACCACCTTCTTCGTGGTTCTCACCATTGTTGTTGCGAGTGCTGCGACGTGGAGGCATGATCTGTAAGAGACACAGTGAAATGAGTGAGATTATATAAGGAATGTAATCATTTATTCATTAATTAAAACGAATAAACGAAAACGTTGACTTATCAAAGATTCTAAATTCTAATAACATATGAAGACGTGCTTTAGCCTATAAGTGAACACTCATCCCAAGAATTCCCAGGTAGGCATCCGGGTCCCTCGTCTGATTGGGATATATGCGCAATGCCAGCCTAGACAGAAGACTCAGAATACAGGCGTTCACCCTTCCAGATTGCACGTGTTCGTTATTAAAATCTAGAACTTCGACGAGATCTCAAGGTGGTTCAGGTTAAACCTGAGGATTTTGCCTTATTAGTCTAAGAGTGAATCCAGTGATGGAGAGCAACCTTCTTGTAGGGATGAAAGTAGGGATATGAAGTAGGAGGGAGATAGAGAATAGCAAACAAAAGAAGCAAGTACTGGTTAAATCCTATGGTTATAGACTAGATTATTTCTCTAATAACCTAATTCCCTATAACCATGGCTCTGATACCAATCTGTAACACCCCAACCGATGGCGGAAACATCGGGATGTCACGTAGTGATGATTGTTCAGTAGCTCATGGTGAATAATGATTTCATTAAATGATTTAAATAATTTACATACAATGATTCTACAAGAATTCGTACATCAAATTGAATAAGACTATGCACATATCTTCAAGCAAATCTTCAAGCAAGTAGAACTTGAAACATGTTAAGTTGAAAATATTTTGGGTCAACAATTGTTGGTGAGAATTACATAGGTTTTTGAGAAATAGTTAATAACAATAGTTTGTACAACACTCAGGGTTGTATGATGATAGAGTATGATACCGACATGCAACAGTGCGTCTTTGTACAACCAAACCTTGTGTCGACTGATGACTAACTCGCAAGTTAGTTAAATGTTATTACTGTTATCGATCATCCCTGAGTCTATGCGGGGGATGGGTTTGTCGGACCTATAGCGCTATAATCTAAACAGGCGGCTTGATCATTGTTAATAATTGTACTGTGTCTTTTTGTTACAGTCAAATGATAGAATGATGATGTACTTGAATCACAAGTAAATATGAGTAAATGATAGTATAAAATATTTGAACATGTTTCACCCCAAAAATAGTGAAAATAGAGTAAAAGGGGCTATGTAAACTCACCTTAGCAAATGTTAAACTTCTTGAAAAGATGAAATGATGGTGTTGCCCAAATAATGCCAAATATTACCCTATAATTAGGTAATAAATAATAAGTCTAAGTCTAATTAATTTATAAGTGTATCCTAGGGTTTCGATTTGGGGATATCCAATTGTTGAATTTAAATTAAAATGTTAATTAATAAAGGAAAATTTGATAATTAATAAAAGAAAGTCTTTTTATAAAATTTGAATTTTGAATGTACACATTGAAGTGTTTGGAGTATAAAAATAATTTTTATAAAATTATTTTATTTAAAATAGATTTTTAAATCTATTTATTACAAATTGCCAACAATTAACTTTAATATTCAAAAATACTAAAATTAAAGAATTTCAATTTTAAAAATCATAATTCTGTTCTAAATATTTAAAAATAAATTGTATAAAATTTTGGTGCAAAAATAATGAAAATTGAATTTATTATGATTTAATTATGATTAAATCTAACAAAAATTAATTAAAAATATAAAATAATTGATTTTTCTGAATTAAAAATTATTTCAGTAAAGTTTAACTTTATACAAAGTCAGGATAATTTTTGGAGAATTTAATAAAATTGTTTTGATATATAAATGGATTTTTATAAATATAATAGTATAAAATTGATTTAATTATTATAAATATTAAATTAATGAATTTTTGAAAAACAAAAATTGTAAATAAAACTTTTGACTCAGATTTAATAAATATAATTTTTTTAGAATTTATAAAATAGTTATAATATTTAAAAATGAATTTATAAGATTAAAAGGTTTAATATATATATATATGTATTAGTTTATTGTTAAAAGAATAAAAAGAAGCAAAAATAAGGCAGTAGCCGGGACTCGAACCCGGGTACCTTGTGTTGCAAGCCATGGTCACAACCACTTGGCCTAGGCCAGTGGTCGTGATGAATCCCGATTAAAATAAAATAAATACGCTACTTTCAAACAGATTTATCCCCAATTTAATTTGCACGAACCCTAGCTTTTTCAATCAAACAAATCAGACATTATGAACCCGATTGTTGTTAGGGCTTTTGTTGTTTGATTGCCGACTAATAAAACCCACAAAAAAAAGTAGAACTCACAGTGTTGTATTGTGCTCGTTTGCCCGGTCAAAGCCAAAGTCAAACAGCGTAATGATGGATAATTATCAGAGATGTTTCAGAGTAATAGGAGGTTGAGAGAGAGATGTGAGCGAGTTGTGAAGGCTCGCTGATCATCAATTTATAGGATTAAACACTGGATTGATGAAATGGTAAGGATTGACCAACATTGAATGTCAAAACGCGTTTGTGGTTAATTGATTAACGATTGATTGATAATATGCGTGTTGCTTAGTCATGATAGGCCGGAAACCGTGTAAGGATACCAAAAATAGCCTAATCAAGAGTTAACAAGATTGATTAAGGCAAGTCGTTCCTCACAGTTGACTTTTCAAGTCAACTGTGAAGATTCTCAAGTGATGATAAAGATAAACTGCGTCTGGTTTGAATCAGATGTGATGGCTAGCCCAGTTGGTTAGTGTGGTGTTGTGTTGTTGGTTTGACTCGGGTTCGAAACCCGTTAGAAGCAATTCCCTTTTTTTTTTTTAAACCGGGTAAGGGAAAGAAGGGCTGGGCCTGTACTACGTGGGCCAATTCTGACGGGCCTTGGGCTATTGGATTTGTCTAAGGATGTTGGGCTGAGTTTAACATTGCAACATTTAGTATACATGTTATTATTATTATTATTATTATTATTATTATTATTATTATTATTATTATTATTATTAACTTATATATATATATATATGTATGAATAATTATCAACGCATTAGACTTCAAAATATCACCAACAATAATATAATTTGTCGTTTTAAATCCGTAACGTAAAATTAATAAATGCGAAATGTTACAAAGCACATGAACATTGTCTTATGGAAATTGAAAACATGACGTTTTGAAGCTGACAAATGCCATCAAAGTGATACCACGGTATGCATGCTCGAACCCTTCCCTCAATCCTCTGTGGCCCTCCATTAGTTACCTGAAACACATGCATAAAGGATTTTTGTCAACAATAATGTTGGTGAGTCTATGGGTTTTGAATGTACTGTGAAATGAACGTGTCATCCGTGTTTGACCAATCATGAGCTAGCTAAGCAAATGATCGCTGTGAGAACCATGAGTCCTGTAACCAAACCTCGTGACTGTGGTGCCTCGTGCATTGTACACTAAAGACAATGTATGTATAGTAGAATACTAACACTCTTTTGCATGTGGCCGGTTAGTGCCACTAACCAAGAGTGGGGGTGTCAACCCAATAGATCTATTAAAGTGTTCCATGGCTAAATGTCTAGCTAATGGTTACAGTGAACGGTGTACGAGGACTAGTGAGCTCATGAACCAAATGTCTCATGTTCCACATGGTAGTCATGCTAGAATGTACACATACTTGAAATTGACACAAGTATTGATGCATGTATTTCCCCCAAAATGTAAAATAGTAAAATAGGGCCATAGAAAACTCACCTGTTTGAGTCGTGTGTGGTCTAGTGAGTTAGTAGATGATCACCGTCCTGACAAATGATACCCTATGATCATTATGGACATGGTAAGTCATCCCAATGTTGTTTATCATACAAATTGTTCACCCGACACTTGTGGACCATTGTGTTTAGTGGGTTTCATTGTTCACGATACTTGTTAGTGTTTCGTGTTGGATAAGCCCGTATTTAGCACCAATTGTAGCCAAAATGGGCCCCTTGTATTGTTATGGGTTCAAGTGGCTCCTAATGGATCATGTGGGATCAACCTGTGTGATAATAAGTGCTTGAGTGTATGTTTTAGCCATCATAGTACACTAGAGTTTGTTAACATGTGTTTGTTTCAATTCTAACATGTGTTATCTCATAATAGCCGAAGCTATCTTGTATCATAGCTTCCATGTTATCCACTTGATGGATCGAAATAGACTAATCATAGCTTGATTAACATGGCCGAGGCCTTTCAATGTTTAAAGGTGTATGTTTAGTCGAAATCCGATTATAATTTCCTTTATAAACACTTTAGTTCCCACGTGTTCTAAACCATAAGCTTTGTTATATGAAAACCGGTTCATAGTGTTGTTAAATCAATTCATGCTTGATGTTAAAGCTTTATTCGAGCTATGTTTGTAATGATCTGGCCGATTGCTAACATAAAGAGGTGATGAAACTTGATAACCATGTCTATAACGCTTTGTTGATGTAAACATGCTATCCATGTGATTAATTTGAAACAAAGGTATGGTTTTAGTGATTATTGCCATTTTGATGTGTTAGGCCGATTATGTACTAGTAGTGCAATGTGTGATGATATGCGTGCGTGTATAACCGATTACTAGGGATCAAAGGTGTGTTGGGTGAACATTGCATAACCAAGGGTAGCTAGGGATTAAGGTGGCTCGATAACTTACCTAGTGGTTGCAAGGGGTTGGCCGAATGCTTGGATCTTGATCCCTCCTTCGAGCTTCCTTGTCTTCGGTTGTGGCCTCCTTAGAGCCGAGTGATGTGAGTGAAAATATGAGAGTTGTGGGTGTGGAGTGGTGCAAGAAATGAAGTGGGTTTGAGGCTCTATTTATAGCCGATGAGTGTGGACCAGGAAACACAATTGTAGCAAGTGAATTTGCATTGGATGTTGAAGTTTTTAAAAGTTCTAATCATGTTTTTGTGCAAGATAGGTGTAGGCATAAGCAAACAAAGGAGGTGGCAAGCATGCTTGAGCATGGGCCGATTTTTAGGCATCACATTTAGGGAGGGGTTGACTTACTTTATCCTTGTGTCATACCTTGTCTAAATAGCCACTTTGGTGAAATGGTTGACCTCATGTGCTTCTAGATGGCTTCCATCACTTGTCTTATAGCTAAGGTGTTGTTTGCTTATTGGATCGACCACCATGGCCTCCTAGAAGTTAGTATGGATAGTGACAACTCTAGGATGTGTAATATCTTTGTCTCTTCCTTTGGGTGGTGGTCGCATAGGATGAAAGGCCAAGAGTCTAGGCTTAGTGATGTCTTAATATAATTGGATGATCTTGACAACACATAGTGACAATGATTGCCTAGGGAATTGAAGGTGGCAAAGATATGAGTTGGTTTGTAGACTCCTAAGATGATGTAAGTGGAGTGACCATCTTGCTTATCTCTAGCTTCTATGTTTTCGGCTCAAAGAGGACAAACAATTCAGGTATGTGGAGTGTAAGACATAGAGATTGACAAGGCTTTGGAAGGTTATTTGTTAGTGAAAAGGGTTGTCTCTTGTGGCTTGTCTATAGCCGTGTGATGTGTGAAGGTGTGTAGGCTAGCTTGTTAAGTAAGAGGTGTGTATGAGTTGTCTTGTTGAGTGCCCTAGATCTCTTGTATACTTCGGCCAAATGCATAGGGAAAGACAGTCATCTAAGGGTGTAGGATAGCTAGTCATGTGTACATGATGATATATCTATGTGTGGTGTCGTGTCTATATATATATATAATGTCGTATGTATGTATGTACATATGTGGGCATGTCTTGTGTAGCTCTTAAGACAATAAGCTTGGTTATGATCCAATACTTATCATGTTATGTTAAATAAATCGGCCTATTCATGTTATCAGTGTTGTGATTGTTTGTTGTATAGCCTCTTGTACACCTTTGATATAGGGATATCATCCGGTCTCATAAGAGTCAGAGGTGGTTAAATTCTATGCCTCTTGATGACGATATTAACATGTATTTTGTTTCACATGTGTCATGGGTTTGTTGAATGATTTCCCATGATGATCTTTGTGTTCACAATCGTGTGTTAAAGGTGCATTAGCATGTGTTATAGGGCATAGCCTCTTGTAATGCTTGTTTTGATGGTGTGTCTGGGCGTTGTATGACTAAACAAGTGTATTATGTTAAGTTTTCTATTTAACTCATGCTATACTAGTCTGGGGGGGGGGGGGTTATAGTGTATGCAAATTGTCTAAAAATGCACATATAATGACTCAATAAATGAAACATGTACAACGTTGGCTTTGCCCGGACGGTATTTAATCTCACAATCATAATCGTTCAATAGTTCAACCCATCTGTGTTGCCGCATGTTCAACTCCTTTTGGTTGAAGATGTGCTGTAAGCTCTTATAATTGGTGAAGATGGTGCACTTGGTACCATAAAGGTAGTGCCTCCAAATCTTAAGTGCAAAGATTACTGCACCCAACTCTAGGTCATGAGTAGTGTATTTTTTTCATGAATTTTGAGTTGCCGGGATGCATAGGCAATGACCTTATTCCTTTGCATGAGTACGCATCCAATAATAATAATAATAATAATAATAATAATAATAATAATAATAATAATAATAATAATAATAATAATAAAATTAAAAAAGAAGGCCAAGTTACATAAAGCCCAATATTATTTTTAGAATTGGAGGGCACATATTGGGAGGCGAGACATTATATTGGAAGATTGTATTTAACGACGGCGGACATATTATCATTATCACGAGATCTCATCACAGCCGCTGAAGGGGGAACCAACTCGACAGAGCTCTAATAAAATTTGGGGAGGAGAGAAACTGAAGGGCAGGAAGGCTTGGTTCAAGTATTGAAGGCTCGGGTTTGATCACTACAAGTTATAGCTTTTATATTTATTTACTTTGTGTCTATGAATATTGGTACCATGACTTTGCTATATTTTGAACCTATGTTTTTATCTTGTTCCACTACTATTATGTTTGGCTAAAACATTAGTGGCCACCTAGGTTTGACATGATGACTTTTTGATTTTGGTTTATGTTTCGGATTTGGATTTTATAGTTGGATTTATGTTTTAGTAAGAAACCTGTTTATGATTCTATGATGTGTGTGCGTACTTTGTACCCGGAGTTACTCCATGTATTGCTTGACGTAAAACAGATAGTGGATTTGTTTCTGTCTTTTGTTGAATCTTTTTCATGGCTCGATAGATAATTTGATAAGCCAATGATTTTTTTCCGTGTTTCAGAATACGGTTAACCAACATGTTAACTAATCGATTACGATAAATTGGATCGGATTTTGCAGTTTTTTCTTCTGCAGTACCTCGACGTGACATGAGCGTGAAAGGGGTTCAAGAATCAGTTTTCTTTTTATAAGGGCTAAAATCACTTATTTTGGCTTTTTTACCCCATATTGTAGGGTGGATCTCGAAAGATATGAAAGATCTCCCTCCAAGCCGTACATACGACTTTCATCGAATACGGCTTTCCGTAGAATTCTATATGTATCTATGAGATCGAGTATGGAATTCTGTTTACTCACTTTAAATTGAGTATCCGTTTCCCTCCTTTTCCTGCTAGGATTGGAAATCCTGTATTTTACATATCCATACGATTGAGTCCTTGGGTTTCCGAAATAGTGTAAAAAGAAGTGCTTTAAATCATTGCTATTTGACTCGGACCTGTTCTAAAAAGTTGAGGTATTTCTTTTAATGTTCCACGAGTGTCTTAGTGAATGTCTTTCATGTTTGGACACTTGTTAGAATTACTTGCTTTGTGCTTGTAGTTTACTTTATGGTTTTAGGCATAAATTCCATAGGAACATTAATTGGGAGTTTAGAGGTAATTTGTATTCTTCCTACTCTTGAGACCGAGAGGTGATAGGTAGTCAGGTTTGTCTTTGGTGCTAGAGGTTTAGGCTAGAAACGCTGAGAGATCAGGTTTTCCTAGGTTCTCTAGTATTATTTGCTTATCTGTGTCATAGATTGACTTTACAGGTTACTCCTTGCACTTTAGGGTGTATTGTGATTGGAGAGTGAGAAATCTAAACCAGTCTAGCGAGTACTTTAGCATAGTTAGTGAGACTGAGAGGTGATCTAACCAATCAGTGAGATTAGTAGCCTTTAGGATTCCTTTTCGGTCAGTCTTGGTAAATGATCCCGGAGCCACTAGGATACTAAGGGTGAATATTATAAGATCCTGATTGCCAACATAGTTTCCAAAGCCGGGGCAGTTCCAATTTCATTAGTAGGATTCGATACCTAGGTGGTTGCCTTTCCCATCTCTGATTTCCCTCCTCATTATTCCTCCGCTATATGCTACTTCGACCCTTTTAGTTTATTTGCTTTAGTAATTCGTTAATTAATAAAAAATCACAAAAAAATCCAATTAGCTAGGCTAGGAGTCGACAGAGGTTTAGTACTGAGAGTCGCTATATTGTGTCCACGGTTCGATATTCCGGACTTACTTGCTCTACTACACTGCAACCTGTACACTTGCCACTAGTGTATGGTTTTATAGGTTTTTCCATTTTTAAAACTTGACCGATTTATTTACTACACATTTTCACACATCAGAAGCATCGTAGTAAACTACGAAGTCATCTGTGCCTTCGGGAAGGGAAAGAATTGGTGCACTGCACAGGCAGTCCTTCAATACTTGGAATGCATTCTCCTGTCGGATTCCCCAATCGAACTTCTTGTCTTTTTGCGTCAAGACAGTCAATGGTTGGGCAATCTTAGAGAAATTCTCAATGAATCGTCGGTAATAACCGGCTAATCCCAAAAATTGTCGCACATCAGTGGGTGTCTTGTGCACAGCCCAATCCCTGATCGCTTCAATTTTTGCAGGATCAACTTGTATACCCTTCTCGTTCACAACGTGACCAAGGAAATAGACTTCTCGAATCCAGAACTCGCATTTCGAGAATTTGGCGTATAGCTTCTCGCTCTTGAGTAACTCCAACACCAGTCGTAGATGTTGCTCGTGCTACTCTTGAGTTCTTGAATAGATCAAGATGTTGTCGATGAAGACAATGACGAATTTGTCCAGGTAGGGTTTGCATACACGATTCATGAGGTCCATGAAAACTGTAGGAGCATTCGTTAATCCGAATGGCATAACTAGGAATTCATAATGCCCATAACGAGTTCGGAATGTAGTTTTCGGGATATCGTCTTCCTGGATTTGTAGCTGATGATATCCTGACCGTAAATCGTTCTTTGAGTAGTAGCTGGATCCATGCAGCTGGTCGACCAGGTCGTTGATCCTTGGCAACGGATACTTGTTCCCGATCGTAAGTTTGTTCAGCTCCCGGTAGTCGATGCACATGCGGAAACTCCCGTCTTTCTTCTTCACGAACAAGATTGGTGCTCCCCACGGGGAAGAACTCGGACGAATGAAACCTTTGTCTAGCAACTCCTGAAGTTGATTGGACAGTTCGTGCATCTCGGATGGTGCTAAGCGATACGGAGTGCGGGCTACTGGGTAGCTCCCGAAACAAGATCGATGCGAAACTCGACTTGTCGTGGTAGTGGAAGTCCTGGCAAGTCTTCTGGGAAGACTTCGGGATAATCACGCACCACTGGGATGTCCACTAGCTTCCGATTTTTAGCTCTTTGTTCAACGACATGTGCCTGGAATGTGACACAACCTTTCCTAAAACATTTTCGGGCCTTAATGCAGGAGATGATACGAAGAGTGGGTAAGCCCTGAATTCCTCGAATCATTAAGGTTTCACCATTTGACAAGGGGATTCGTACCAATTTCTCGTGACAAACGATCTCTGCATGATGTTTGGAGAACCAATCCATGCCAATGACGATATCGAAACTTCCTAATTGGATAGGCAGTAAGTCGATATTGAATTCGTGGTCGTCGAGTACCAGAATACAATCCTTAACGATCTCATCGGACGAGATTAATTTACCATTCGCTAGCTCTATGGTAAATGGTGTGTCCAACTTACTAGATTCTAATCCTAGGTATTTCCAAAGGTTGGTGGACACAAAGCTAAAATCTGCGCCTGAATCGAAGAGTACTAAAGCGAAATGATTGTTAAGGAGAAACGTACCCGTAACTACATTAGGATCATTTCGTGCTTCGTTGGCTCCTAACACAAACGCTCTGCCACGGGCTTGATCCTTGGCCTTGGGCTTGATCCTCTGCCACGAAACACTCGTTTTGGGCAGAAGGAATGTTGGTGGTTTTGGCCCTGCAGTTAGTGGTGGAATGACCGCGACGGTTACAGTTCTTGCACAGAATGCCGTCGTAAGTACCTATGTGATGGTAGTTTCATTTGCTGCAGTGAGGATGAGGTCCGTTGTACTTGCGTTTGGGTTCCTCAGTAGCGGTGGCAGCAAAAACTTTCACAGCGTCCTGCGGTTGGTGAGATGAGTGCTTGCTCTTCGGTTGTCGGAACGTTTGCGCTTGTTCCCGGAACTCTCACTAATAATTGTTACCTTTTGAGTCACCGATCCCATGCGTACCGCGTCGTCGGTCAGACTCTGAGCTAGGGTAACCGCAGCCTGGATGGTGGAGGGTGCCGATGCAGTGACCATACTGCGGATCTTTGGGGACAGACCCCAGATATACCTATCGACTCTCTTGTACTCAGGTGTGACCATGTGTGGGACCAGTCGAGAGAGTTCATGAAAACGAGTGGTATATGTAGTCACATTGGCATCCACCATTGCAAGGTTCCAGAACTCGGTTTCCAGCTTTTGTAGTTCGCTTCGAGGACAGTACTTGTCTATGAGCATTGTTTTGAGATCGGCCCAGGTGAGACTGTATGCCGTTTCTCTGCCCAGGGTTTGTACTTGTAGATTCCACCAAGTGAGGGCTTCATCCTGAAAGGTACAGGTGGAGTATTTTACCTTTTGGTCCTCAGAGCAACCACTAATGTCAAGGACCGATTCAGTTTTCTCTATCCACTAGACAATTCCTACAGCGCCTTCATTACCACAAAAGTTCCATGGTTTGCATGCCATGAAGGTTTTCTATGAACAGCCGTGACTAGAGTTTTCAACCTCGTTGTCCGTTTCGCTTCGGCGACGCCCGGTACCACCAGATCCTCCGCTTGAGTCGGCCCGGGCTACATCGTGTCGAGCAATTGCCTCAGCAATTACCCTGGCCAACTCGGCGGGTGTGGATGGTAGTGGCTCACCTTCGAACGTTTGTGTGGAATGTCGGGTCGGCATGACTAAAAGATGGAACACAACAAACATGAGTATAATATACAAACATACCATAACCAACATAGTCATATAAATCAAACCATACATCATGTCATCACATCATTTCATAATTTCTCAAAAGCAGTTAGGTTTTTAATACAAAACAGGCGGGTGTACCGCAATTAGTTTTTAGATCATAACATCCATAGTCACAAAATATCATAAATCAAACACATGCATAATCATCATAAACCATAATCTAAGAAGGGGGTGGGAAGGCAGCAGCGAGAGATATAATGGCCTCCCTCATACGCCTCTCTGTCTCCATTGCCCTACGCTCTAACATCTCTACTCGTCTACCCATCTCCGATCGCTCTACTACGGCCGCTAGTCTCCCTGCTCGGCCTCTGCTAAACGATCCTCGAGCTCCCGAACTCGGCCCTCCAAAGCCACCAGCTGGATGTCATTAGAGATAATAACGCAGCGCTCGGAGCGGAGAGGTCTCCCCGATGAGCCTCCCAAGCTAATGGTCTCGAGGTCGTCCTCCTCATCTCGATGCGCAAGATCGCTGGTAAGACTAGGTAGGTAAGGCCGTTTGCGGGCCTGTGAACGTCTCTTGAGCCACTTTGATGGCTCACCTACCTCGATGGCTAGGGGTATAGGCTCAGGAATGGCCGGCTGGACGGGCTCAGAAACAGGGACAGTAGGGAAAATTGGGGTTCTAGCAGGTATAGCTATCACTAAGGCCGGTCTAATCCTCTTACGAGGAGTACACTTAGTGACTAAACGTCTCGAAGTGTCTAAGAGAAAATAGGGGTTTAGGCTGGCCGGTGGAGATGAGACAGAATGGGTGACAGAAGGATGGGGGTCAGAGACAGTTAGGGGTGGAGTGTCATCGTCCGCCTCGTCATCGGAAGTATGTCTTTGAACAGGAGGTGAGTCAATGTCCATCTCAGACTCGGATATCCATCCATTATGATGGGACTCGGGGGCTGGCTAGGTGAGAGGTAAATCATCTCCCTGGGGATCATCTACTAAATAATCTTACTCTGACTCGGGTGATGAAACGAGATCGATAGTAATAGCCATGTTTCCTGTCACAACATGTACATATATGTAAATAATCATATGCATAAATAAATAAATTATGGTACCCGTATGTCTTCGTGGAGGGTCTTGAGGGTTGAGGGTGCATGGCGAGACTTCGTGGCATTTTGTGAAAACATTTCGAAAAATATGTTAAGTTATAGTTGACTCCAAAGAATCCTAGTTCGCTATAACCTCGTGCTCTGCCTAGGTGGAAACACGGGAATGCAACGATCGAAAAGTTTTCAAGCACAAGGTTCTAGAAATACGCATTTATTCAAAATAGTACCACCATAAAGATGGAATTTGTCATAATCTTATTGAAAATTAAGCATAGTGTAAGCACATGAACATTGTCTTATGGAAATTGAAAACATGACGTTTTGAAGTTGACAAAAGCCATCAAAGTGATACCACGGTATGCATGCTCGAACCCTTCCCTCAATCCTCTGTGGCCCTCCATTAGTTACCTGAAACACATGCATAAAGGATTTTTGTCAACAATAATGTTGGTGAGTCTATGGGTTTGAATGTACTGTGAAATGAACGTGTCATCCGTGTTTGACCAATCATGAGCTAGCTAAGCAAATGATCGCTGTGAGAACCATGAGTCCTGTAACCAAACCTCGTGACTGTGGTGCCTCGTGCATTGTACACTAAAGACAATGTATGTATAGTAGAATACTAACACTCTTTTGCATGTGGCCGGTTAGTGCGACTAACCAAGAGTGGGGGTGTCAACGCAATAGATCTATTAAAGTGTTCCATGGCTAAATGTCTAGCTAATGGTTACAGTGAATGTTGTATGAGGACTAGTGAGCTCATGAACCAAATGTCTCATGTTCCACATGGTAGTCATGCTAGAATATACACACACTTTAAATTGACACAAGTATTGATGCATGTATTTCCCACAAAATGTAAAATAGTAAAATGGGGCCATAGAAAACTCACCTGTTTGAGTCGTGTGTGGTCTAGTGAGCTAGTAGATGATCACCGTCCTGACAAATGATACCCTATGATCATTATGGACATGGTAAGTCATCCCAATGTTGTTTATCATACAAATTGTTCACCCGACACTTGTGTACCATTGTGTTTAGTGTGTTTCATTGTTCACGATACTTGTTGGTGTTTCGTGTTGGATAAGCCCGTATTTAGCACCAATTGTAGCCAAAATGGGCCCCTTATATTCTTATGGGTTCAAGTGGCTCCTAATGTATCATGTGTGATCAACCTGCATGATAATATGTGCTTGAGTGTATGTTTTAGCCATCATAGGTCCCATGATGATCTTTGTGTTCACAATCGTGTGTTAAAGGTGCATTAGCATGTGTTAGAGGGCATAGCCTCTTGTAATGCTTGTTTTGATGGTGTGTTCGGGTGTTGTATGACTAAACAAGTGTATTATGTTGAGTTTTTTGTTTAACTCATGCTCTACTAACCTTGGGGGGGGGTATAGTGTATGCAAATTGTCTAAAAATGCACATATAATGACTCAATAAATGAAACATGTACGGTCGTTGACCTGTTACGTTGACTGTTTTCACAATTGTGTCTCTTACAGATCATGCTTCCTCATCGCAGCACTCGTCTTGGCAGTAACAACAATCTTGATGGTGAAAACAATAAATGGCTCAACAAATAGCGACAATAGTTCCCAATTTGGTGGCTCAAGTCATACAGGTGAATGGCAATGGCAATGGAAATGGAAATGGCAATGGGAATGGTAATCACAATGGGAACGGGAATGCTCACCCTGCTTGCACCCTCAAACACTTTAACACTTGCAACCCTCCTAAGTTTAGCGTGGTCGAAGGCGCAACTGGTCTCCTTCAGTGGTTTGAGGGTATCGAAAATACCTTCATTAATAGCGAGTGTCCCAATAATCTCAAAGTTCGCTATGCTATGAGCGTCCTCCACAAGAGGGCACTCACAAGGTGGAATGAAGAGAAAAGGACTCGTGGAGCTGAAGTTGCACTAGCTTTGACTTGGGAGCAAGTTAAGGATATTATGAAGGGTTCTGTCCTCATAATGAAGTCAAGAAGTTAGAGGATGAGTTTCATATTCTGGTCCAGGACAGTGGGGAGAATCTGGCCTACAACACTCATTTCCATGAACTGAGCCTCTTGCTACCACATAAGGTCACACCCCTCTCTGTTACTATTGTAAAGTATATTGGAGGGTTACCTATGCAGATTCAGGATACTGTGTGGGGAAGAAATCATGCCACTCTCGAAGAAGCCAAGCGCCTAGTTGCTACTCTGACTGACAACCATGTGAAGAATGGCACTCTTTTTCGTAAGGATGCAAAGAAAGCTGTTGTGAAGGATACTCCTCAACCTGCTAATGAGGTTAAGCCTGAGCCCTCAACCAACAAAAAACGCAAGGCAAGAAATTTTGCAGTCGTTGTCGCTCCTCCACCCGACAAGAAACCATATACTGGACCCCATCCTTTGTGTAATACCTGCAAGTATCACCACCCAACTCAAGCGCCTTGTCGTTTTTGTACTAACTGTCAAAAGTATGGGCATCTCGTGAATGTTTGTCGAATTCCTCCTACTAATGCCCTTGCTGCTCCAAATAACCCTGCTAGAAATGCTCGAGCTCCTAATCATCAAATTGATAGGCCTTCTCGTGGTCAGTGTTACGAGTGTGGCAGCACAGATCATTACAGAAACACGTGCCCTAATCGTGGAAACTGGAACCAGAACCAAAATCGTAACCAGAACCAAAACCGTAACCAGAATCAAAACCAAGGTGCTCGTGGTCGCGCGTACAACATCAATGCTGATCAAGCCCGCAACAACAATGAAGTGGTTAATGGTACGTTTCTTGTTAATAACCACTATGCTTCCATACTATTGGATTCGGGTGCTGATAAGTCATTTGTGTCACTAAATTTTGAACCCCTACTTAACATGCCCCAAACCAACCTAGAGGAATCCCTAGTGGTAGAAGTAGCTAATGGGAAGTCTATCTCGATTGATTCTGTTATACGAAACTGTGAGTTGAACCTTGATGACCATACCTTCTCTATTGATCTCATTCCTATGCATCTTGGAAGCTTCGATGTCATAGTAGGCATGGATTGGTTGTCAACCCACCATGCTGAAATCTTATGCTTTCAGAAAGTTATTCGCATCCCTTTTGTATCGGGTGACGTTTTGAAGATTTATGGGGAGAAACCTTGTGGTGAACTTAAACTCATGTCTTGTACGATTGCTCAAAAATACTTACGAAAGGGGTATATGGCTTTCTTGTCTAATGTGATAGAAAGAAAGACAAGGGCAAGAAAATACAAGATATTCCAATCGTTCGGGATTATCCTGAAGTTTTTCCAGAGGATCTAGCTGGTTTACCTCCATCTCGTCAAGTGGAATTTAGAATCGACCTTATACCTGGTGCTAATCCGATCGCCAAATCTCCTTATCGTCTTGCACCCTCTAAGATGCAAGAGCTTGCTAGTCAACTCAGGAACTCTCAGATAAGGGTTTCATCTGTCCCAGTTTTTCTCCTTGGGGAGCCCCTGTTTTATTCGTCAAGAAGAAGGATGGATCTCTCAGGATGTGTATCGATTATCGTGAGCTTAATAAACTTACCATCAAGAATCGTTATCCTCTACCCAGAATTGATGATCTTTTTGACCAACTTCAAGGAGCAACTCATTTCTCGAAGATCGACCTTCGTTCTGGTTATCATCAGCTTAGAGTTCATGAGGAAGATATTCCCAAAACAGCTTTTCGCACACGTTATGGTCATTACGAATTCATGGTCATGCCCTTTGGATTGACCAACTCTCCCGCAGTGTTTATGGATTTAATGAATCGGGTTTGTAAACCTTATCTCGACAAGTTTGTGATCGTCTTCATTGACAACATCTTCACTTAATCTTGGATCTCCTTAAGAAGGAACAACTGTATGCCAAGTTCTCAAAGTGAGAATTTTGTCTTAAGGAAGTTCAATTTCTGGGTCACGTCATCAACGAGAACGGAATTCATGTTGATCCCGCAAAGATTGAAGCTGTCAAAAATTGGAGTGTTCCTAAAACTCCAACAGAAGTTCGTTCCTTTCTTGGTCTAGCTGGTTCGTACTGATCTTCAGGACCGTATTCTCCAGGCTCAACATACCTCAGTCACTCAAGGTAACATGTATGAGGAAATGTCTTGTGGTGCTGAGAATCAACTTGAAACTAAACCTGATGGTCTACTTTATTTTCTCAATCGACTTTGGATTCCTGACCGCGATGATCTTCGTACTTTTCTTATGAACGAGGCTCATAAGTCTCCTTATTCTATTCATCCTGGTGCTGATAAAATGTACCAAGATCTTCGGTATTCGTATTGGTGGCCTGGTATGAAGAAGGATATTGCTCTTTTTGTAGCAAAATGTCTCACATGTTCCAAGGTTAAGGCTGAACATCAACAACCCTCTGGTATGCTTGAACAACTAGAGATTCATGTATGGAAATGGGAGAGCATAGAAATGGACTTCATCACTAAAATCCCTCGTACACCCAAAGGTTATGACAACATTTGGGTAATCATCGATCGTTTGACTAAGTTAGCTCACTTCTTACCGATCCGTGAGAAATATTCTGTGGAAAGGTTGGCCAGGATGTACATGAGTGAAATTGTATGTCGCCATGGTATACCTTTGGATATCATTTCTGATCGTGATGGTCGTTTCACCTCTCGTTTTTGGAATTCCTTACAAGACGCTCTGGGTACCAAGTTAAACCTGAGCACAGATTATCACCTCAGACAGATGGTCAGACCGAACGAACCATCCAGACTCTTGAGGATATGCTCAGGGCTTGTGTCATCGATTTTGGTGGCACATGGGATTCTCATCTTCCTTTAGTCGAGTTCTCGTACAACAACAGCTACCATGCCAGTATCAACATGGCTCCATTTGAGGCACTTTATGGTCGTAAATGTCGTTCACCTGTCTGTTGGACTGAGATTGGTGAAGCCCAGATCACTGGTCCTGAACTGATCCAGGAAACTACAAACAAGATTCAACTGATCCAAGATAATTTTCTCAAGGCTAGAAGTCGACAGAAGAGTTATGCTGATAAACGTCGAAAGCCTTTGGAATTTCAAGTCGGGGATCTTGTACTTCATAAGGTGTCTCCTTGGAAGGGAGTGGTTCGCTTTGGAAGAAAGGGAAAAATGGCTCCTCGTTATGTGAGTCCTTTCAAAGTGCTTGACAGTATTGGAAAAGTGGCCTACAAACTTGACCTTCCACCCGAGCTAAGCAATGTTCACCCAACTTTTCATGTTTCGAATCTGAAGCAATGTTTAGCCGATGAGAACCTCCATGTCCCTCTTGAAGATGTGCAAATCGATGAAACTATGCACATTGTTGAGAAACCTGTTGAAATCATGGATACTGGAGTCAAGAAACTTAAGCGCAGTCGCATCCCGATTGTCAAGGTTCGTTGGGAATCTAAGCGAGGTCCAAAGTTCACTTGGGAACGCAGGGACCAGATGAAGTCTAAATACCCACACCTCTTTCCAGCAGACTCTCCAGCTCCAACTTCGAGACGAAGTTCCTAAAAGTAGGGGAGACTGTAACGTTTTGCATTTTTATCTAGCTTGTAATAAGGGATGTTATTCAATAAAGCTTCGAATCTCGACATTTTATGAGTATTAAAATTATTTTCCATCATTTTTAATCTAGTATAATTATATATATTCATAAAAAATATAGTTTATATGGAAAATATGTCAAAAAAAATAAATGGGTGGACCGGGACTCGAACCCGCGTCCACCACATAACTAAACTCTACAACAACCAGCTGAGCCACAAAGCCGTATCTGTTATAAATCCTACGCGTTTAAACATAAGGTTTGATAATTTCCCTATCAGATTGACTTTTAAAGTCAAGACCCACAACAAACTTGTTCGATTCACCCACAAATCGTACGAGTTATCTGATAATCTGTTATAGGAAGTTTGTTAGCACTATACTCGGCCCTATCCTACTACGAATTATAACTAAAACAAACCAGAATGTGCCTATTATTCGTATGCGATTATCATTCAAATTCAAAATTTGAAATCGTTCAATTCGTTGCAATCAGTATATATAGGACCTTTCCCTGGAGTCTAAAAGCACCGAAAATTCAATTCCCACTATCAATTTCTGTTATAACACATCTTAATTTCCTATGCAATCGTGTTTTTGCTTTCAAGCTTTATCGAATCAATCATACACGGATACCCACTGTAAGCATCAATTCTTCTTGTGGTTTTGTTAATTGGCATTAAACAAACAATAGCCCCAACAAATTAGAGGCTATTGTTTGTTATTAGTGATTATTAGAAAAGCTAGGGTTCATATTCTTGAATTGGGGATAATAACACTACGCAGAAATCATTTAAGTTTCAAAAAACTAGAATTTTATCACCAACTGATCCATAGATCAGTTGGTATAAACCTGTTGTGTTAAAACATGAACCGGCCGTAGGCCTGGGGTTTGACTCTCGTCCCCATCTTTCTTTTATTTTAATTTCTAAAACAAAAACATAGTAAGCTTTTATAATTAATTGAAACCAAGGTTTAATCGTTCTCAGGGTCAGATCAGCTGGTCTGGCTTGTGATTTTAAAACATATGAACCGGCCAAGGACTCGGGTTCGAGCCTTGGCACATGCAACCATTTTTTTTGGATTTCTTTTATACTTATATAATCTACATTTTTTTTAAAAATAGATTTTAAATATTAAACATGGTTGATAAATTCTACAAATATTATTCTAAGTCATTCTGATGATAAAGTTTATTATCCAACTTTTAGTTTTTCAAAAATTATTTATTTATTATATATTATAAATATTACAAGTTTATTAATTTATAACTTCAAAATTCTATAAAAATATCAAAACGACTTTATAAAATCCCACAAAAATTATTTTAAACTTATAAATCAATAAAAAATTTCAGAAATAAATTTTATTTCAGAAAAAATCATTTATTTAGTATTTTTATTCGATTTTTGTTATTTTAATAATAAATAAATCATAATAAATTCATTATTCATTATTTTTACATCAAAAATTTCACATAAATTATTTTTAACCATTTAAATCAGAAATATAATTTTTTTGGTTCGAAATTTATAAATTTTAATATTTTTAATTATTAAGTCTATATTTTGACAAATAAGTATTAATGTATATATATTCATTAATTAAGAAAATAATTTTATAAAAATATTTTCACATTTATTACATTATAATGCAACTACCTTTAATTAATATTGGTCAGAAATATTTTTATTAATTATTTCTTTATTTATTAAGTTATTAACAATTATTCTAATTTAGTCATAAATCAATTATTAATCCCCAAATTAGGAACCCTAGCATATTTTAGACTAGAAAACTTTGACTTATTAAGTTTTCCCCAACACTTATTTATTACCTTGAAATAGGGTGATATTTGGATATACACGAGCCACATTTATTTATATATCTAGGGTCTCCATTTTAACACTAAGGTGAGTTTACATAGCCCCTTTTTCCATTCACTATTTTGGGGTGAAACATGTTATAACATTCAATTTACAATTCAATCATAAGTGTCTATGTTTTATTCTATGTCGCATTATGTCTTAAACATTACTAGGGTAAGCACATTATTCTAGCATAATCATTAACATTGATCAGCCGACGGTATACAATGATAGATCTATTGGACTGACAATCCCACCCGGATACGTGTACCTCCTACATAGGTAGCGTGGGTGATTTTTATCGAACACATAACATAATCGATTGAACCATATGCGTATGGGATGGACCACAGTATTCTAGTCTCAATGGTTGATTATGCACTCGATTTACCTGATTGCTTGTTTTCACATATGGACTAGACTAGCCATGACACTCGAATTGTACAACATTTTTATTCAATATACAAACCTATGTAATTCTCACCAACATTTTGTTGACCCAAAAACATTTTCAAAATTAACATGTTTCAGGGAACAATGAAGCTGAAGCTTAGGGTGTGCTTGAAGAAGTTCTTTGAAGTTGTTTGATTTATTTCATGTTATGTACTAGTATTTGAATTTCTTAGACAATATTTCATTTTGGGATATTTCAATTTTATCAATAAGGTATTTAAGATTTCATTATATACCATGTGCTACTAAACAATCATCAATACGTGACATTCCGATGTTTCCGCCATCGGTTGGGGTGTTACATGCGGTACACCCTATATATAAACACTTATGGTGCATCAGGAATTAGACTGGAAGTCAAACCACATGACTTCTAAACTTTAACAGGAATTAGTGAGTCTCCGTCGAATTTCCTCAAAACTAGTTCTTGACTCTAGTATTACTTGATTTAACTTGTAGTTTCTATATGTGCCGATTGACGTACTTTCCTCGGACCAACACTCAAATCACCTACATCAAGGTGAGTATACTTATCCCCTTTTTCATTTTTACACTTTTGGGGTGATTCATGTACACATTTTAAGCATACACGTGCACTTATTCATAAACTTTTTACATACAATTCATATACGTGTTATGCTTTAATTCTTGTGTTTTGTGCTTAACGATAAACGTAGTATACTTGCAATCATTACAAAATCATTAACTTTGCTAGCCGACTTTAACAATGGATAGCGCTATTTGAATTGACAACTCGCCTAGTGGAAAGTACCTATGGTGGTGGGAAGTCCTAGGTCATTGTTAATGTATTAAACTTTGTTGCATAAGAGGTTTGATTTTGACCCGTACTGTGTACTTACGTGTTTTCCATATTTGCCTTGAATAAATCATGACACATGAATTGTAAATCATTTTCCTTAAACTTATATTATACGTATACAAACTTTGTATGCTCACCAACATTATTTATGTTGACAAAATATTTTCGTACATGTTTCAGGTTGATTGTTGAGATATGTCATGTAGGACATCTGGACTTAGTAAAGACTTAATCAAGACAACATGTGGCATAGTATTTGTACTTGATGATATCTGTAACTGTAACTTGAAGCATTGAATAAAATATTTACACTTTAGTACCTTGAGCTTTTGAACAATCGTCACTACGTGACACATCGATGTTTCCGCCATCGGTTGGGGTGTTACATCATAGTCTCTTGTTTTATGCACCTTTTGTAGACGATCTTCATACAACGTCTTCCACTCCATTGCATGTTCATCTCGAAATTCACACCACGTTCCATTCAGTTTTGGAATTCGAGCGCCGTTTGCTAACTCAACCACGATGTAATTGTTGCGGTTAACCAAAGTAAATGATATGAGCACATGGTCATTAAAATTGCCTGGACCATCGAACATAGGGAAGTAAGTCTCACTGTAACCACCCATATATAAAAATTGAACAACCACCCTAAATTTCTGAGTAATCAGCAATCTTGTGGAGGGCATATCCATCCAATGGGTGTTCGGGGCAGGTCCTACTCCATTCCAATTTAGTGTCTTGCATAGGTCGTCGTACCAACTGTGATCTTGACTGTTAGAAATTGGCTCCCACTGGTCTCTGTTAACCTCCATCTCCTCCATAAGTTGTGTGCGGATAAACTGTCACTGCTCCTCTGCCCACCCTAAACATACAGCTACGGATCGGAATCCACAGTTATCGTCCCCATGGACAGTTCGAATTTTTGAAATGTATTCATGATATGTAGATGAAAGCCATATCTTAAACATGTCGATGACGAGTTTGTACCTGTCATGTTAAACACTGAGATTTAATATGTGTATAAATATGTATGCATGTATGAATATATATATCATTAGTTTGTACCTTTCCCCTACCAATAGTGGAAAATCTTTATCGTAAAAAATCGATTTGTCCTTAGATTGTTTACCTCTTCTGAATGGTTGCTTCCCCTATGTTAAAAAAAAAATTTATATAATAATAATAATAACTAGTTTTATACCCGCCGCGCGTTGCCGTGGCGGGGGCAAACAGATACTCCGCACAAACATGCGACATTCCATATGCAGCAAATAAAGAAAGAAACGGAAACGGCAAAGCAATCGACTCAGATATGCAGGTCATCATCGTTGCCGTAGGCTCAACGCCGCCACGACTGTAACCGGAGTTGCCATGCCAAGTAGCAGACAACCATCATCGCCGAAATGACTAAACGTGAGAAACATCACCTGTCAGCATCATCGAAGTGATCGTTGTTTCTAGAAAGAATCATCGTCCTCATAAAAAAAAGGTTAGCGTTTATGCTCAACAACAACTAATCATATCTTCTACCAAGATATTCACCGAGGAAGCGGAAGCCATTTTGAAAGAAGCTACTCAGGAAACCGAAAATATGAGGCTCAGAAAATCGTAAAAGGCTACACGTTGTTTGGTTAACGTATGAGTTTGTGGGCTGCCTCGCCAAGAGACGGAATATCTCACGGATAAGTCCGTCATGGCTGCATACGAAGTGAACAACACACGAAACCAAGAGCGGCATGCCTATCATAGGCGGCAAAGTGAGATTCACGATGCTCAAACCAATCTATAGCAAAGATTTCATCATAGCCTCACGACAAATATAGCCAACGTCAACAAAATCATTTTGGTTTTGCAACGCTTGCATAACGTCAACCTGCAATGCCAACAACCATGTTCCAAAAAGTGTTAGTCCAACGCTGTAACAACCGGCAAAAATAAGGTAATTCCATACAATTAATTAATATATGATTAACGTAATTAAATGCAATTATGTGTGATTTAATTATCAAGGCCTTAGGGAATAGCAATTTCCAAATAGTGCATAGGAATGCATACGTTTAATGGTAAAGCATGATTGGATCATGTGCGAATAAGCTATCCGGTACGGATGTTGGCAATTACTCGGTAATAATTAAATAAACGAAACGAATCCCGGACACCCAGGATATAAAATAAAGGGTATTTTCATAAGATATGATGAGTTTTGGAACTCCAAAACCATAAATGAAAACGTCTTGTACAAATCTCCCGGTAACGAATAAAGTGCGCGTATCGCACCCGATACGCGTATAACTCATAATTTCACCCGGTAAAGGCCTAAATAACCAATCAACGCTTAGAATAGACTATATTTAAGGGTTATTAAAGGTATATTTAATGTCCGGATAACGCGTGATTAAAACCCGAAAAATACCCGAACGACACCCGAACGACGGGGGATTAAACATAACAAACAATGGGTATTTATTTGAAGTTGTGGGCCCCACTTACACCACATGGGGGCCGGCCTAAGGGGCCTTATTATACCCACATTTTATGCTTAATAATTATCATCTAGAAGCCTAATAAAACATGCATACATATAAGGCCAAAAGTTGTAAGAAAAGCATAAGTGAACATCTAGTACAAAAGCAACACTTTCTTGTCCCCCTTGAGCCAATTTTCGGCCAAAGGCCACCAAAGGCCAAGACAACACTCCAAACCATCATTACATTAGAGTGTGCATGGGTGTGATAAGTCTTATAAGTAGGATCATGATGCCTTGTGAAGATTTAGCCAAGATTGCAAGAAACCACCTATATCTACATACATACATACGGCTATTTCTACACACACACATATCTTCATTTCAAAAATCTCCCAAGTACACTCATAATCTTCCATAAGATCCCTTAAATCTTTAGCATCATTACATGAGTTGATTATATAATAACACATGTTAGTCCTTTGAAGATAACAAAGCAAAAACAATTCTCCTTCTTTTCTTCCTTGAGCCGTGGGTTTTCACATACCCACACACATTGTTCTCTCAAGTTTTTACAACTCCAAATCACTTAAAATCATCCATCATCCAAACCCCTTTTGTGTGTTTCAAGAGCTTGGAGCTAAACCACTAGGAAGAACACACTAAACCCCTCTCAAATCCAAGGTTTTTGTCTTCCCTAGCCTTGTGCTAGTAGTAAGCTTCTTAATCTTGTTTTTGATTGTTATTATTCATGTATGTGTTCCTAGTAGCAAGTTGTACATGAAGGGTTTAAAAATGGTTTTGAACATAATCTTTAATAAGTTTTCATGTATAAAATGGAAGATTAAAGATATGAAAATAAACCATGGATTTGTTGATGATGATGTATTAGTCTTGAAAATATATAAATTTTACATGTAAGACTAAGTAGGATGATGTTTTGGTTAAGATTTTGAAATAAACTTGAATATGTTAAAACTAACTTTAATTCATCTTATTATGATCATTTAAGTTATAATATGTGGTAAAACATGTTAGAAGTTCATAAATGAATAAGATGGAAAATTAAAGTTAACTCACTTGGATGAATGATATTTTGAAGAAATGGACAAATACATAAAACACACACATAATTAGTCTTTCATATGGAATATAAGACTAACATAAGTGTTTTGATACAAAAATAACTTACCTATAGAAAGTTGAATCTTCAAAGTTAACTATTTTGAGTGAAAAATGCCAACTTTGAAAGTTAGAATAGAAAAATGCAACTTTTGTAAGTTAAGGGACTAAAATTGTAACTTTGAAAGTTAAGGGACTAAAATGGACATTTTAGAAACTATTAGTCCAAAAATACAAGTATGGAAAGTTTGGTGTCAAAAATGCAAGTAATAAAGTCTAAGGATGATTTTTGTAAATACTAGTAGAAATACTTGGGTATTTTGTATAAAAGTGTATTTTTGAAAGTTATAAAAATATAAAGGGTTTTAACATAAGGATTTTTATAAAATAGAGATTTTATAAAAATATTAAACAAACTTGGGAAACTTATACAAAAATGAATACTTTTATATAAATGGGAATATAAAAGTGTTGGAAACATTTTTGTAGTTAAGTTGACAAGTTGGGTTAAAAATACATAAGTATTTTAACCATCCAAGTAACATGTGAAAATAGGAAGAAATATGGATAATATTTCTATAAAATACATGTTGGGAAAAAACTTGGAAAAATTAACTAATCAAGTTAAGATATCGAACTAAAACGCGTTAACGAACCATAACCGGACATAATATGAGAAAAATGCCATTGCGGCAAGATAAGAAAAATATATATTTTAAGAGGTAAAATATATATATACTTTGGGTGAAAACAAGTAAACACTTTCCTAAGTGTTGGAGGATTAATTCGTGGGAGAAACACATGACACAAACGAACAAGACGTTAAAACAAACGTATATACTTAACAAGAAAAATTACACATTTATATATATTTGTACGCTCGTCTCGGCAAAATTCTAGTATATCTACTTAATGGGAAAGTAGATATGCGGGAAGGAAAACCGCGACGAGAAGACAAGGATATATATATGTGTATGTCGTATCAACGAAATCCTAGTATATTTATTTGAATGGGAAAATAAATATACGGTGTGGTGAGTTGAATCGGACGTTAAGAATATACGATCGAACGACAAAATCTTAGCATATTTGTTTAAATGGGAAAACAAATGTGTGGCAAAGTGAGTCGGGTCGAGGATTGAAATATATATTATATCGAGCGATGCGATCTTAAGTATAATTATTTAAATGGGAAAATAATTATATGTTAAGTGAAGTCGAGTCGATGATAATAAGATACAAGTTATGGAAATATTAACAAGAGTAATATGTAACTTGTAACACAAAGGGTAATGTAACGCCAACAAAACCTAGGATACACGCTTAATTAAACGGGATTTGGAACAACTTGGGATCGGGAGTTGAGTGTACAACTTGCCAAGGCACATGCACTATAGGAATAGTGACTTATACGTTTAGGACGTTTGTAGGTGCAAGACCACCCCTTGCTATTCACCTTATTGAGCCAGACGCAGTTACAGGTGAGTTTCACGGCCCCATTTTAAACTATTTTTACGTTTTCCGGGGGAAAGATATGTTAGGGATAGTGTATGACGGATTTAATACTTGAGGTGTGACCGCCACTCGGGGTTGAGTCCTCGCCTCTATAATCATTTGTTCAGGGAATTGAAACCGGAGGAATATTCGAATAGTACTATTGGTGCCTGACAAGGCCCACCCCTAATCGATAGCGTCGATTATGCATTAGGTTATGCCTGGGGTGCAAATATTCTGAACTTAAGTCGTGGGAAACCGAGTAACGACTTGGAGCGGGGCACAATTATTATATGTCTTGGTTTGATTATAGTCTCAAGTAGATTTATAGGAATTTGCAACTCCTATATATTGTCATAACATGGTATTCCCAAGTATTCAAGTTTTAGAAACTGAAAACCTGTGAACTCACCAATATATTTATATTGACGAAACTTTTTAAACATATCTTTCAGGTAATTAGAAGATGAAAGATCAGGCAGGCAGGGTCGGGGAATCTCCAATGCGACGTCAGGCTTTTGTGGGGTTTCACCTTTATTTCCCAAGGCATTTGGGATATATTTGAGAAACCTCTATGTTTACTTCAAAAACAATTAACTTTTGTGTAATGTTTGAAACTGATTCGACGTCATAATAAATGACCCATTTTCTTTAAATTACTTGTGTTTAGCCATAACCTTGACTTTATGCTTTTGAACCGTCGCGCCACGTGTTTCCGCCTTTGTCGTGGTGTGACAGAACGTGGTATCAGAGCCAAGGTTATAGCGAACTAGAGTATTTTCTTTAAAAACTAGACTATAACCGGATTTGGTTCTAAAGATAAAGTTTTCAAAAGAAAATGTACATGGTTTTAAATAAAAGTAATTTTCAAGAAGCATTGGGCATGAGGAGATTCCGACCAAGCCAGCCATGAGTATTGTTATACTGTAACATAGAAATTAGAAGTTAGGAAGGTTACTATAGAGTACGCCATAACTGTCTAATTTAAATAAATCATATATACATGTACGGTTCTTTTGCCAGGATGTCTGACGCGGGAAGTATAGCGCCTAGTGTTGATAGCAGTATCCAGATTATACCTGCACCTCCGCCGGAGCCAGTCGAGCTGGTTGTACTCGACGCGAAAGAAGACGACGTAGAGATGGACGTCGCAGGAGGGTCAGACGACGATTCGGACGAGACAGATCCTAGCGAGGATCCTGACTGGACACCGGCCGTGATCGACGCGCCACAGCCCATCGTACCGGCCGCACCGTTGGCCGTACACCCCGTTCGAGCCATCAGGGATTTCCCTGACGGCTGTGCCGGTCCCTCGCGACCAGTTCCCGCCCAGTCAGACGCGGCAGAGTCTCCTTTCCGCCGACAGGCTCACGCCGAGCACGAGCCGGCACCGGTACCCCACATTCACATACCTGCTGGTATGAGACTCCTACCCATTCCCCGTGGAAGGAACGGATGGATATCCGACGACTCCGATGACGAGTCTGTGGGTTCAGTAGGGCACATGTTGGTGCCAGAGATTCAGGCTGACCAGGAGGAGCCAGTGGCTCCAATGCTAGAGGACGCCCCAGCCGACCCCATAGCCCCACCAGCACCCGAGCCCATACCCCAGGAGGAGCCAGCACCAGCAGCACTTATACATGAGGGTAGTCCCGCCCGTAGCTCTGAGCTACATAGGGCAGGCATGGAGGCCTTCGCCACTGCGAGCCCTCCCACACCCACTGTCGTGGTGTCCACTCCAGAGTGGGCCACTGTCTCTGAGCCGTTGGTAGCCCCACTAGCTGAGCCTATGCCACCACCCACCATTGCCATGACTACACCCATCCCCACCATACCCAGCATGACACCTGCACCATACCCTCTAGGTGCAGGGGACCCTTATCTGATGCCACACCACTTTTCCATCAGGCCACCCAGTTTCTTACTGCCCCACATACCAGTACCATTCCCCTTCGGGCCCTTCCCATCCACACACCCTGATGTACCCGGACCATCCCACCTTCCCAGGATGACACCCCCCTCTGGACCAGCCCAGACCTCGACCATCACTTTAGAGCAGGATTTTCAGACTCTAGTCAAGGTGCAGCGCACCGTGAATCAGGTTGAGCAGCAGACGAGGTTGATGTGGGCTAGGATGATTGACACTCGTGATGCCTTGGCGCATTACGCAGAGGAGCTCTTGCGCATGGATGCGCAGAGCGGGATTACTGGGGATGCACACTGGGCACATCGACAGTTTTTGTACGAGCGCATCTCAGAGATCAGCATGACGATTAGCATGTATGCGCCGCAGTACCAGTATCCACCGCCACCGCCACAGTAGGATGTGTCGGGGATGCACTGAAGACACACCAGCTTATATACATATTAGCAGCATTATGGTAGTACAGCACGGGTTATGACACTCGTCTGCATTTTGCCCAGCCGTACGGGTATTACGGCGTATGATATGATGTTTTATTATTTCAAAAGCAATGTATTGTATGAGAAGTGTATTCTCCATTTTGTATTATGAACAAGCATTGTACTGACATTATTGAAATTAATGAAAAATCTTATTATTATGGTGAAATATGTTGTTGTCTATGATTATTATTGCTTACTCCATATGTTGTGGTTGTATATTTGTGTGGTGTTGTTGTGTTGATTTCTATTTATATTTCTGTATGATGTGTTAGTATGTTGTGTGATGACATGGTGTTGATTATTGTGTTCATGCTTTGGTTTGTTATTTATGCTTTGTATTGTATAAATGTTTGCCAAATTAACCTTTGATAATTATTATTGAAGAAAAATGGCACCTGCCACCCGAAGCAACAGTGGAGCAGACGGACTGCCCACAACACCGGCCGAGCTCGAAACTATGATATCTGAACGCATAGCTCGTGCCATCGCTGAACACGAAGCCGCACGCTCGGAACACTCCCATGACAGGACAGGGAGCGAGCGACGAGAAACCTCCCCCAGTGGTAAGAGGTTTAAAAATAAACGAAAAAGTGATAGGAGGATATTTCACAAACTCCTATCCCATAATAACATACTATGTTACTATTACAGGGACAGCCTCGGGAGAGCGCGGCTGCACTTTCAAGGCTTTCTTGGACTGTAAGCCACTAAACTTCAGCGGCACTGAGGGTTCCATAGGCCTGGTCAAATGGTTCGAAAAGACCGAGGCAGTTATCCGCATCAGCGGGTGTACCCCTCGACAGTCTGTCATGTACGCCACCAACCTGTTCTTGGATCAAGCGCTAACTTGGTGGAACGGCCAAGTACAGTCCTTAGGAGATGATGTTGCATACTCTCTATCATGGGCGGCACTGAAGGAATTGATGACTGCCGAATACCGCCCGGCAAGTGAAGTTCAGAAGTTGGAAACCGAATTCTGGAACCTCACCATGGTAGGAGCAGACGTCACTGGGTATACGTCAAGATTTCATGATCTCGCACGACTGGTACCTCGCCTGGTTACACCGGAGAAGAACAAAGTGGAACGTTACCTATTCGGGCTAGCACCACAGATTCGCAGCATGGTCACCTCTTCCAAACCCACGACCATGCGCGAGGCAATTGATCTGGCACTAAGTCTGACTGAGGATGCTATCCGCATGGGTACCCTAATCCGCCAGGTTTCTGGGTTAAAAATTTCTGAAGCAAGTAGTGTTGAGGCCAAGAAACAGGGATCAAGTTCAGCAGTTGTAACTAATGATCAGGGTAACGGGCAAAGGTTTGGGAAAAGAAAGAGAGATGAGGGAAGAAGGGATCGAGCGGCGGGTAGCTCGAACAAGAAAGGAAAGGGTTATGCCGCCACAGGACGTGGTAACAATAACAATAACAAACAGGGAAACCAGGGAAGAAACAATGGATTAACTTGCGGGAAGTGCCACCGCACCGGGCACAAGACTGAAGAGTGCCGATCTGGAGCACCAAAGAACGGAGGGGCCAGACCCTGTTTTGCATGCGGGTCATTGGACCATTGGAAGAAAGATTGCCCCAAAGTCAACAATCAGGCCCGTGGCCGGGCATTTGTGATTGGAGCCGGTGACGCACGGCAGGACCCCAATGTGGTCACTGGTACGTTTCCTCTAAATGGTCATTATGCCTCTGTATTATTTGATACCGGTGCTGACTTTAGCTTCATATCCATTGAGTTTAAAAGACTACTTGGTTTAAAAACTAGCAAACTAGATACACCCTACTCTATAGAACTGGCTAATGGTAAAACTATTGAAACGAGAGAGGTAGCAAAAGGTTGTAAGTTAGAACTCTGTGGGCACGAGTTTGGGATCGATCTATTACCGGTTGTATTGGGAAGTTTTGACATCGTTGTGGGCATGGACTGGTTGTCCGCGCACCGTGCCATTGTGGTTTGCAACGATAAAGTTATTCAGGTTCCCCTCGCAAGCGGTGAAACTCTCTCAATTCAAGGTGAAAGACACGGGACGCCACTAAGGATTATTTCGAGCATGAAGGCTCGTAAGTGTCTGAGAAAAGGGCTTGTCGCATTCTTGGCACACGTAGTGGACAAGAAGGCCGACGAGCGAAAGTTGGAAGACATTCCAGTCGCCAGAGATTTTCCGGATGTATTTCCAGAAGATTTGCCGGGGTTGCCACCACCTCGACAAGTCGAGTTCCGCATCAACCTCGTTCCCGGAGCAGCTCCTGTGGCACGATCGCCATACCGCCTAGCTCCATCAGAGATGCAGGAACTGTCCAGCCAGCTACAAGAATTACTGGACAAAGGTTTTATAAGACCGAGTTTCTCACCTTGGGGAGCTCCCGTCTTATTTGTGAAGAAGAAGGATGGCACCTTTCGCATGTGCATCGACTATCGGGAGCTGAACAAGCTAACCATCAAGAATCGCTATCCTCTCCCCAGGATCGACGATTTATTTGATCAGCTCCAAGGTTCCAGCTATTACTCCAAGATCGATTTGAGGTCAGGCTATCACCAGTTGCGTATACAAGAAGAAGATGTACCAAAAACGGCCTTCAGAACCCGGTATGGACATTATGAATTTTTGGTGATGCCGTTTGGCTTGACCAACGCACCAGCGGTTTTCATGGACCTAATGAACCGCGTGTGTAAGCCATACCTGGACAAATTCGTCATTGTCTTCATTGACGATATTTTGATCTATTCACGCACGAAAGAAGACCACGAGAATCACCTTCGGTTAATTCTTGAAGTATTACGCAAAGAGAAGCTCTATGCTAAATTCTCGAAATGTGACTTTTGGATTCGGGAGGTTCACTTTTTAGGTCACGTGGTAAACGAGAAGGGTATACACGTTGATCCAGCCAAGATCGAGGCGATTAAAAATTGGGAAGCACCCCGAACTCCTACCGAAGTACGACAATTTCTAGGCCTCGCGGGTTATTACAGAAGGTTCATCGAGAACTTTTCAAAGATAGCGCAAGCTTTAACCATGCTAACCCAGAAGGACAAGAAATTTGAGTGGACGGAAAAGCAAGAGGCAGCATTTCAATTGTTAAAAGACAAGTTATGTGGCGCTCCGATACTGTCACTTCCAGATGGTACGGAAGATTTTGTGGTTTACTGCGATGCCTCGCATCAAGGGTTGGGTTGTGTATTGATGCAGCGAGAAAAAGTAATAGCTTATGCTTCCAGGCAACTGAAAATCCATGAGAAGAACTACACTACACACGATTTGGAATTAGGTGCAGTGGTGTTCGCTCTCAAGATATGGAGGCACTATTTGTACGGAACCAAGTGCACGATTTTCACTGATCATAAGAGTTTGCAGCACATCTTTGATCAGAAGGATTTGAATATGCGACAACGGCGATGGGTTGAATTATTAAACGATTACGATTGTGAGATAAAGTACCATCCCGGTAAGGCGAATGTTGTAGCCGACGCCTTGAGTCGCAAGGAACGGGTTAAACCATTGCGTGTTCGAGCTTTGGGACTGACTATCCACACGAATATGACTGAACGAATTCGTGAAGCTCAAATTAACGCCCTCAAACCCGAGAATGTCAAAGGTGAAAGGCTACGAAAGATGGTTGATTCACTGGAACCAAAAGCGGACCAGACATTGTATTTCATGAATAGAATTTGGATTCCAGTATATGGTGGATTGCGTGAGCTAGTATTGGCTGAAGCTCACAGTTCTAGATATTCGGTTCACCCGGGTGCAGACAAGATGTTCCACGATCTGAAGGAACTTTATTGGTGGCCGAATTTCAAAAGGGATATAGCAGCCTATGTTGCGCGATGTTTGACTTGCGCAAAGGTCAAGGCTGAGCACCAGAGACCTTCCGGTTTGCTCCAGCAACCGGAAATACCGGAATGGAAATGGGAACGAATCACCATGGATTTCATTACCAAGTTACCTAAGACGACAAGCGGCCATGACATGATCTGGGTAATCGTAGATCGATTGACGAAATCTGCACACTTCCTCCCGATACGCGAAACGGACAGGTTGGAGAAACTGACCCGCTTGTACATTAAGGAGGTGGTATCTAAACACGGTGTACCTGTTTCTATTATCTCCGATCGGGATAGTCGTTTCACGTCAAGATTTTGGGAAAGTTTGAACGAAGCCCTCGGTACTCGCCTCGACATGAGCACCGCATATCACCCCCAAACGGATGGTCAAAGTGAACGAACCATCCAGACCTTGGAAGATATGTTACGGGCATGCGCGATCGATTTCGGAGGTAATTGGGATACGCACTTGCCATTGGTAGAATTTTCTTATAACAACAGTTATCATACGAGCATTCAAGCCGCACCGTTTGAAGCTTTATATGGACGCAAGTGCCGATCGCCATTATGTTGGGCGGAAGTTGGGGAAAAGCAACTCACCGGGCCCGAAATTGTTCAAGAGACCACGGATAAGGTCTTTTTGATAAAAGAACGCCTCAAAGCGGCCCGGGACCGCCAGAAAAGCTATGCTGATATGAGGCGAAAGCCTTTAGAGTTTCAAGTCGGAGACAGGGTCCTATTGAAAGTGTCACCTTGGAAGGGTGTCGCGCGCTTTGGGAAGCGCGGGAAGCTGAACCCGCGATATATTGGACCATTCGAAGTCTTGTCCAGGGTAGGCACAGTGGCATACAAGCTCAAGTTGCCTCAAGAGCTTAGTGGAATACACGACACGTTTCATGTGTCGAACTTGAAAAAGTGCCTATCCGACGAAACTCTCATTATTCCTGCTGACGAGATCCAGATTGACGACAAGTTACATTTTGTGGAAGAACCAATCGAGGTAACTGATTGGAAGGTCCAAAAATTAAGGCGCAGCAAGATCAGATTGGTCAAAGTGCGCTGGAATGCCAAGCGTGGACCGGAGTTCACGTGGGAAAGGCTGGACCGGATGAAGCAAAAATACCCCGCCTTATTCGAGAAGACACCTGTACCGGAGAACTCGAAGTGAATTCCGGGACGGAATTCTCTTAACGGGGGAGAATGTAACAACCGGCAAAAATAAGGTAATTCCGTACAATTAATTAATATATGATTAACGTAATTAAATGCAATTATGTGTGATTTAATTATCAAGGCCTTAGGGAATAGCAATTTCCAAATAGTGCATAGGAATGCATACGTTTAATGGTAAAGCATGATTGGATCATGTGCGAATAAGCTATCCGGTACGGATGTTGGCAATTACTCGGTAATAATTAAATAAACGAAACGAATCCCGGACACCCAGGATATAAAATAAAGGGTATTTTCATAAGATATGATGAGTTTTGGAACTCCAAAACCATAAATGAAAACGTCTTGTACAAATCTCCCGGTAACGAATAAAGTGCGCGTATCGCACCCGATACGCGTATAACTCATAATTTCACCCGGTAAAGGCCTAAATAACCAATCAACGCTTAGAATAGACTATATTTAAGGGTTATTAAAGGTATATTTAATGTCCGGATAACGCGTGATTAAAACCCGAAAAATACCCGAACGACACCCGAACGACGGGGGATTAAACATAACAAACAATGGGTATTTATTTGAAGTTGTGGGCCCCACTTACACCACATGGGGGCCGGCCTAAGGGCCTTATTATACCCACATTTTATGCTTAATAATTATCATCTAGAAGCCTAATAAAACATGCATACATATAAGGCCAAAAGTTGTAAGAAAAGCATAAGTGAACATCTAGTACAAAAGCAACACTTTCTTGTCCCCCTTGAGCCAATTTTCGGCCAAAGGCCACCAAAGGCCAAGACAACACTCCAAACCATCATTACATTAGAGTGTGCATGGGTGTGATAAGTCTTATAAGTAGGATCATGATGCCTTGTGAAGATTTAGCCAAGATTGCAAGAAACCACCTATATCTACATACATACATACGGCTATTTCTACACACACACATATCTTCATTTCAAAAATCTCCCAAGTACACTCATAATCTTCCATAAGATCCCTTAAATCTTTAGCATCATTACATGAGTTGATTATATAATAACACATGTTAGTCCTTTGAAGATAACAAAGCAAAAACAATTCTCCTTCTTTTCTTCCTTGAGCCGTGGGTTTTCACATACCCACACACATTGTTCTCTCAAGTTTTTACAACTCCAAATCACTTAAAATCATCCATCATCCAAACCCCTTTTGTGTGTTTCAAGAGCTTGGAGCTAAACCACTAGGAAGAACACACTAAACCCCTCTCAAATCCAAGGTTTTTGTCTTCCCTAGCCTTGTGCTAGTAGTAAGCTTCTTAATCTTGTTTTTGATTGTTATTATTCATGTATGTGTTCCTAGTAGCAAGTTGTACATGAAGGGTTTAAAAATGGTTTTGAACATAATCTTTAATAAGTTTTCATGTATAAAATGGAAGATTAAAGATATGAAAATAAACCATGGATTTGTTGATGATGATGTATTAGTCTTGAAAATATATAAATTTTACATGTAAGACTAAGTAGGATGATGTTTTGGTTAAGATTTTGAAATAAACTTGAATATGTTAAAACTAACTTTAATTCATCTTATTATGATCATTTAAGTTATAATATGTGGTAAAACATGTTAGAAGTTCATAAATGAATAAGATGGAAAATTAAAGTTAACTCACTTGGATGAATGATATTTTGAAGAAATGGACAAATACATAAAACACACACATAATTAGTCTTTCATATGGAATATAAGACTAACATAAGTGTTTTGATACAAAAATAACTTACCTATAGAAAGTTGAATCTTCAAAGTTAACTATTTTGAGTGAAAAATGCCAACTTTGAAAGTTAGAATAGAAAAATGCAACTTTTGTAAGTTAAGGGACTAAAATTGTAACTTTGAAAGTTAAGGGACTAAAATGGACATTTTAGAAACTATTAGTCCAAAAATACAAGTATGGAAAGTTTGGTGTCAAAAATGCAAGTAATAAAGTCTAAGGATGATTTTTGTAAATACTAGTAGAAATACTTGGGTATTTTGTATAAAAGTGTATTTTTGAAAGTTATAAAAATATAAAGGGTTTTAACATAAGGATTTTTATAAAATAGAGATTTTATAAAAATATTAAACAAACTTGGGAAACTTATACAAAAATGAATACTTTTATATAAATGGGAATATAAAAGTGTTGGAAACATTTTTGTAGTTAAGTTGACAAGTTGGGTTAAAAATACATAAGTATTTTAACCATCCAAGTAACATGTGAAAATAGGAAGAAATATGGATAATATTTCTATAAAATACATGTTGGGAAAAAACTTGGAAAAATTAACTAATCAAGTTAAGATATCGAACTAAAACGCGTTAACGAACCATAACCGGACAAAATATGAGAAAAATGCCATTGCGGCAAGATAAGAAAAATATATATTTTAAGAGGTAAAATATATATATACTTTGGGTGAAAACAAGTAAACACTTTCCTAAGTGTTGGAGGATTAATTCGTGGGAGAAACACATGACACAAACGAACAAGACGTTAAAACAAACGTATATACTTAACAAGAAAAATTACACATTTATATATATTTGTACGCTCGTCTCGGCAAAATTCTAGTATATCTACTTAATGGGAAAGTAGATATGCGGGAAGGAAAACCGCGACGAGAAGACAAGGATATATATATGTGTATGTCGTATCAACGAAATCCTAGTATATTTATTTGAATGGGAAAATAAATATACGGTGTGGTGAGTTGAATCGGACGTTAAGAATATACGATCGAACGACAAAATCTTAGCATATTTGTTTAAATGGGAAAACAAATGTGTGGCAAAGTGAGTCGGGTCGAGGATTGAAATATATATTATATCGAGCGATGCGATCTTAAGTATAATTATTTAAATGGGAAAATAATTATATGTTAAGTGAAGTCGAGTCGATGATAATAAGATACAAGTTATGGAAATATTAACAAGAGTAATATATAACTTGTAACACAAAGGGTAATGTAACGCCAACAAAACCTAGGATACACGCTTAATTAAACGGGATTTGGAACAACTTGGGATCGGGAGTTGAGTGTACAACTTGCCAAGGCACATGCACTATAGGAATAGTGACTTATACGTTTAGGACGTTTGTAGGTGCAAGACCACCCCTTGCTATTCACCTTATTGAGCCAGACGCAGTTACAGGTGAGTTTCACGGCCCCATTTTAAACTATTTTTACGTTTTCCGGGGGAAAGATATGTTAGGGATAGTGTTTGACGGATTTAATACTTGAGGTGTGACCGCCACTCGGGGTTGAGTCCTCGCCTCTATAATCATTTGTTCAGGGAATTGAAACCGGAGGAATATTCGAATAGTACTATTGGTGCCTGACAAGGCCCACCCCTAATCGATAGCGTCGATTATGCATTAGGTTATGCCTGGGGTGCAAATATTCTGAACTTAAGTCGTGGGAAACCGAGTAACGACTTGGAGCGGGGCACAATTATTATATGTCTTGGTTTGATTATAGTCTCAAGTAGATTTATAGGAATTTGCAACTCCTATATATTGTCATAACATGGTATTCCCAAGTATTCAAGTTTTAGAAACTGAAAACCTGTGAACTCACCAATATATTTATATTGACGAAACTTTTTAAACATATCTTTCAGGTAATTAGAAGATGAAAGATCAGACAGGCAGGGTCGGGGAATCTCCAATGCGACGTCAGGCTTTTGTGGGGTTTCACCTTTATTTCCCAAGGCATTTGGGATATATTTGAGAAACCTCTATGTTTACTTCAAAAACAATTAACTTTTGTGTAATGTTTGAAACTGATTCGACGTCATAATAAATGACCCATTTTCTTTAAATTACTTGTGTTTAGCCATAACCTTGACTTTATGCTTTTGAACCGTCGCGCCACGTGTTTCCGCCTTTGTCGTGGTGTGACAAACGCTGTAAATGAAGGAACATTTGGCATCAAGTATTCTAAGATCATTAGAAAGCCGCAAAATTTCCCTCATAATCAAAGCCAACATGTATCAGCGTAAAAGCAAACGGTGAAATCGAATAATATTATATGCAGCCTAAGTTACGATAATTTAGTTATTGGAGTCAAGTATGGAGCAGTGTTGACTTGAGACAAACCCAGCTCAGAATTGCAATGGATATGTCAAAGGAAAGGGGTAATATTTATTAAAATGCTGGGTGCAAATGAATCATGTAAAAGTGACACTGGCCTTATGCTTTGATTATTTGTGTGATCGCTACCACCTATTTCCAATGTCTATAACTTTATCTTGTTGGTCCTACATTAGAATTAATGGTTTCTACTCCTCCTTTATTTTGTTAATGTTGTTGGATTTAAAGTTTTGCATAAAAGCCGCATGAACTTATTGTGATGCAATTGCTAATGACATCGCCAGCAGTAGACCACCAAGAACTACCATTTATTATATTAACTCTTATTACAAACTCATTAGCTGAGACCAAAGGTTCACGGCAAACATACTTTAGCTAAGACCAAATTAGCAATCCATATTTACTCTTTCAATTCCTATTTCAGTTCTATCACCAGCAACAATAGAATGGGAGTAAAAGGTCCAAAACTAAAATGAAGGGTCGGATCGTTAGAACCGAAGCACATGGCAAAGCATCTCTCAAATGCGCCGAAGACATACACCAAAGAAGAAAAGTAATACCTCGTAATATTCGCAAGTTGGTCGCTGAACAATTCCTAATCAGTATTGTTAATTGGGAATCGCTATTGTTCATAGTAGTTAGCTGCACTGATATTAATGCATTTACTTCTTATGAACATAACAAATATGTGTATGCACATATTAGGGCCGGAAAATAATCTGAGTCTTCCATTACGGTAGGTCAGGGTAGCAATCACACTGATGAACGTGTCTTCTGGTAATTTTCTTGTTAGTTCCTTTTTATCATGAATGAGTCTATTCTTTTCAACTACAATAATTATGTGCCTTTTTTTTTCATGGAACAGCAACTACTAACAAACATTAAATCCATGATTTATAAACCAACTAAAGTAACCTAATTAAAGATCTCAAAAAGCAATAACATGATGATGCATGTAACAACAACAACAATAATAATAACAATTAGAAGGCTGTAACCTGACCTACAAAGACAACCAGAAGGAACACCATCGCCGTCACCACCACCACCACCTCCACCACCTAGGGTTTCGAAATCGAAGACAGCAATAGTGGGCAACAGTAGCACCGCCTCCATCCATCTCAATTGCCGCAGTCATTCGTCGCCACCTAGGGTTTTACAATTGAACCCGACGGCGATAACAGAGACCAAAGAGGTAGCATCGGTCACAACACAGGCACAGCGGAGGCACAGAACCTCCGACACCTAGAAGAAGGTCGCCGCGAGAAGAGAGACAGAGATGAGGTTGTTGAATGGTTGAGACATACAGGGAGATAAAGCATCTGGGGAAAAGGAACGATGCATTACAGGGATGTACATACGCATTGGTGTGGTTGTATTGAGGGAAACAGTAATCCCCTCAGACACCCAAAGTTAATTTTTAATACTATTTATAATTATAATTATAATCGCAGTCTTATCCTCCTTTTTTTTTTGTTTTTCATTCGTTGTTAGCCGCCCACGAGTATTGGTTTGTATCACAGGAGGTTGATGGTCAGTCATTCTTGGATTCAGCACCGCCTTTATTTTCGACAACATACTTTTTTTTTTCACTTGCAGCGGTTGCGACTTTAGTTGCTCCTTGACTGCATCCATTTCCCGCTGAAAGTGACACTCGGGAGTCTCAGCTTCTTTTGGCATATAATAAAGTCGTGTCCAGAAGACGTCGATCTCGGACAGTGATACTTGTATACATGTATTAAGAATTCACAGTTAATAATAATGATAATAATCTAGATAATAATAATAATAATAACATTATAAGCATATTACATATATAATATATGTATGTATGTATATATATATATATATTCAATCACACCAACAATCAATAATCTACAATAACGCCTAAACAAAATAAAAACGCTTTGGATTTTTATAAAAATTTCGGCAGAGTTTCCTCTGTTTTTGTACGAACCAGACAACACAAGTCTTCTACAAAACGCTTCAAACATTTATAAATTTTACTATTATACCCTTATAATAATAATAATAATAAGTATAAAAAAATGATGTTACTTCTTCTTTCACACGAATCCCGTCGACATGCACATGGCAATCCAAAACTCGTCATAAGTCGGTGATCACATGTCTGATTTGTTTTCCTAAAATAATTTATCTTATTGAGCTCGAGGACCAACATATCGAGTGCTGCATGCGAAACCTTACTGAGTATGTTTTGAAACATCGGTAAGTCACGGGCACCATTGTCTGTGATCGACTGACTTCGAATGAGTCTATGCGCTGTGACTCCATAACTTTGTCTATTTTCATCACAAGTGCGTGGAGCGAGCTGTTTGGACCCTTATTGTATCTCTTAATCCTTGCATGTTGACTCTTAATCCTTGTAAAAAACATGTCGTGGAGGCCAATATGGGTCGTGTAGAGTTTAAATGAGCATATCTGCCACATTTTCACTGGCCGTGGAAAGTACAATTTCTAGTCTGAACTCCCTGCTCAGAGTACACTTTTCAGTTTGAACTCCCTGCTCAGACTAACCTCGTACTTCGTATAATCACGTCCTGTGGGGCCTCCACGGCCAGTGAAAATATGGCTTCGACGTCCCGTTGTGGCCTCAACGGCCCGTCTTTTTCTGGTTTTTGCTTTCCACGACCCATGGTGGCCTCCACGGTCCGTAGTGGGGGAAGTTTAGGGTTTGCATGGAGATGTCTAAATTATATCACCCTTATCGTTACCTTTGAAACCAGGTAAAACCCTAACCCTAAATCCCTAATTCCTCCAATCTTCGATACTTATGTAGTAACTGTGTTTGTGTTCTAAATATCAGATCTAGGGTTTCCATGTGTTTTGTGTTGCGCAATTTGATTTCAAATTAAGGCATTTATACTCTGTACTTTATACAGATTAATGTTTAAATGTTTATTCTTAGAGGGTGTTGAATCCACATTCCATAATTGATTTTTTTTTGTTCTTACTGGTATTCGTTGTAATGTTTTTCTATTTAAATTTCGGTTAAAAACAGCAAGAGTGTCTTTTTGATATCATAAAGTGTACTAGGAGTATTCATTTTTATGGTTCTCGGTCGAGTAAAACAGTGGCAATATCCTCTTTGACATATCTCTGTTGATTGCCTTACCATGTGCCAGTATTGTATTGATACTGTAACAAACCGATCCAATACCAAATAAGGGCCCACGGCGTTAAACTTTACTTATTTGGTTGTTTTGTTCCTTTTCTTTTTGGATCCCAAACATATTCTTGCCACCTACAACAGGATTGGTCCTTTTGTTTTTTTTTGTCAAACGCTATGATTAATATGATGCATAATAAGATAGGATAGGATATGTTTTGGTTTTATGGAAGGATGAAGTGGTTATTTCGGTTGCTTATTGAATTGCTACATAGTATGCATGATATATGGATGAATTAAATGAGATGCTTCTTGAAGCAGTTGGTTATCAACTAGCGGGAACTTCTAATGATGGAAGTGATTTAACAGAAGATGAGTCGGTCAACATTGACCATCGGTATGCTGGCACTTGGCAGGAAGCCTTCTAGTTCTCAAGATCTATTGAAGAAAAGATTGTACCCCACAGAACGAGATGATGAACATGGTAGCAGCTGTCGACGTGATGAGGGAGGAGCGCAGCTGGCTCATCGACCGTATGAGCAATGTAGTGCAAGACCACGTCTGGTGGCTCCAGCAGGGTTCAAGGAGAGGTTGGTTGCTGGTAGGTTGCCTTCAGGTTTTCACGATCCGTTGAAGGAAAGATTGCACCCCACATAACGAGATGATGAACACCATAGTAGCCGTCGACATGATGGGGAGCGCAGCCGGCTCATCGGTCATATGAGCAACCCACAATGTGAGACCACGTCTGGCGGCTCTAGCAGGGTTTGAGGAGCGGTTGGTATGGGTGGAGACAACGGTGGGCTAGTTATCGACTCAGGTAGCCACATTATCGGCTCAGATGCACCAGGTGATGGATGTTATTGCCGTGCATATGACTTATTGCCGTGTAACTAGGTTACAACGTTGTGTATTATACATGTTGAATATATGTAATTTTAAATACCAAATAATAAAACAATTATATCTTTAAAAAAACCCCATGTATTGCATGGGTGGAATAAACTCGTGTCATATATGGGGTGAACAAATATATTGTAATCCACTAATTGGTTATACAACCGGCCGACGTTACATGCCTTTAAGAAATAAACTTTGATGTGTTATTTACTTATTATAATATTATATTCGAACTTCATGTATTACACGGATTGAATAAATGTAATTTTATATGTTATGTAATAAAAAAGGTTATATCTTAAAAAAAGTGGACCGTATACGCTGAATAAACCCGTGTTTTATACGAGTTAAATGAATGTAATTTAATCGATTAATGCATAAAATCGTCAAGATATGTCTTTAAGAAGAATTAACATTGATGCACTGTAACATTTTACTTCATTTTTTTATTTAGTGTTTGTATAGAAACATGTGTGGTATACAATGTTGAAGTATAAAAATAAATGGTTACTAATAAGCGGGATATATAATAAATAGTTAACAAATAATATTAAATAAATAAGAGAAAAAAAATTAAGATTTAATATGAGAATGAAACGAAAAAAAAAATATAACTATTAATTAGGGTCAAGTTATTCTACACAGTGTAACAAAAATGAGAAAAGTGAGAAGGATACAAAAAACACAATAGATCATGAAATATGACACAATGAGCCACAAAATATAACACAGTGCCAAAAAATATAACACAATGCTGAATAAAAAAGACACAATGAATTGAAAAAATGACACAATGTTGAAAATAACAAAAAGACAATGATATAACGCATATTCTAAAAACTATAAGCTAATACCCCAAAAACGAAGACCTAAAAACTAACGTCGTAGGGTTCGATAAGACGGATCCAATGCCGCTTGAATGAGTTCAACCGGGGTCCGTTTGATACCCTTCCTATGACTTCTAATTTTTCTTTCACTTTGTATGATCCTAACCCCAATTAATAGAAGAAAGAGACTTGAAAATTATAATTTAAGTATTATAATTTTGACTAACCCGCACGTTGCAGCGGCGTTAAAAGCTGAAGTAACTCGAATAGTTAACCGAGTTGAATAGTATTGTTTTTTGGTACTTTAATTTATAGTAACCTCGCTAAGTTAATGGGGTTGAGTAGTAACCTATCGGATAACAAAGTTGAATAGTATTGCTTTTTGGTATATATAATAGGGAAAATGAATTTTAATACTCCCAACTATAGCCTATTGGCGGATAATACTCACAACTTTCACTTTGGCCAATAGCACTCCAAACTTTCAACTTATTTTCTTTCATCACTCACAGACTTAACGACATTTGTTTTTATCCTACGTGGCTAACAGAAGCTGACGTGGCATTGAATAGGTGTAAAAACAAAACTTCTATGTGGCCAAAATATAAAATCAAAACTTAAGGGGCATTTTTGACAATAAACTTTTAACTTATAAATCCCAACCCTTCCCCTCTTCTGTAACAGACCCCCTTTCTCTCTCTGTCTCTTTTCTCTCTCTCTCTCTCTCTCTAAACCACCACGACACCAACCCCCTCCCACCACCGTACACTAGCCACTATCTTCAAGCGTTGCCTAACAGTCATCACCGCCTAACAGTCATCACCCCCTTTCTTTCTCTGTCACTTTCTCTCTCTAAACCACCATCACCCTTCACCGGAGGCCCACACCTATCCTCATACATTTTCTCTCTGCTTCCTCATACCACACTCGAACCCATCTTAATCGGAGTTTCGTCAACAACATACAACCACCACAACCCCAACCCTCGAACCCATCTTCAGGTGTTTTGTAAGAGAAAAATAAGAGAATAGAGATGAAGACTAACCTTTAAATCGATGGTGGTGATTGTTGCTGGTGATGTCGCCAGCAAGTAGAGATGAAGATGAAGGTTATAAATTTTGGGGATGAGGGTTTTAGAGTGTAATGAAGAAGAAGGAGGTGGGTTGGTTTCTGTTCGGTGGCAGATTTATAGAAAAAGTGGGTTGATAGTGGTGTTTGGTGGCAGATGGTGGTGGGGTGGGTTGGTTTATGTTCGGTGGGTTGGTAGGGTGGGTGGTGGTGGGTTTGAGTGTAATGAAGAAGAAGGAGGGGGGTTGAGTTGGGATTTAGAGAATAATAATAATAATAATAATAATAATAATAATAATAATAATAATAATAATAATAATAAAAGTTTCAGAACTGCCCCTTAAGTTTTAGTTTTTACATTTTGGCCACACGGAAGTTTTGGTTTTTACATTTTGGTCACGAAGACTAATCAGGTTAGACCTCCGTTAGTTTAGGGGTGATGGAAGAAAATAAGTTGAAAGTTGGGAGTGCTATTGACCAAAGTGAAAGTTCGAAGTGATATCCGCCAACAGGCGATAGTTGGGAGTATACAAATCTATTTTCCCTATATAATACCTTTACAAAAATAAAACAGGAGGAAAAAGGAAAAAAAAAACTAAAAAACTATTTTAAAAAAAAAGGAACATTTTCCTATATAAAAAATAGAATAGGAGAAAAAGGACAAAACCAAAGTTAAAGAAATGAAGTATAAAAAAAGGTATTGGATTTAAATAATCCAAAGTTTAGGCCATTGGCCAATAATAATCCAAACTTTTACGTTGGACCAGGATAATTCAGGTAAACATGTGGGTGTCAAAAATGAACATCCATTAAGTTTTCACTAACCCAGTTAGTGTGATGCTGACGTGGCACGATGATTAGGATGCTGGTGTGTTTTTTTTAATTCCACGTAATGTTTTTTAAAATCCACATCAACTTTTTGGTGGGACCCATTCATCTTCTTCCTAAACAAAACAACAACAAAAGATCTTCTTCATCTAACATTCCCACATCATCATCAACATCATCTTCATCTCCACCCTCCCTTTCCTCACCTGCAACACCACCACCATCTCCTCACTAACCCTTTAGTTTCCTCTCTATACTCAGTGTGTGTATGTGTTTTTATGTAATCTCTTCGCCATGAAGTTTCAAGAGGAGGTGAAGAAGGTTGTGGTTATTGGTCTGTAGATGCATCATCTAATAATAATAATAATAATAATAATAATAATAATAATAATAATAATAATAATAATAATAATAATAACAACCCACTAATGGCCACCAAACACCCACTAGACGACCCACCTTCCGATGACGACGACGAAACAGAGAGAACCCCCAATTCACAAACCCTAATTTTAACCCACCTCCATTCTCATTAGAAGATGAATTAGATTTCGAGAAGAAGACATCGTATCTATCTGTGTTTGTGTTTATGTGTTTTGCTTGTGTTTGAAATTATTATTGTGTTTGGGTTTTAAGGGATTTTATGTTTGTTTATTTGTGATATGTTGTGGGAATGTTGATAGATGATAAATGATGATGATATTAATGCTGCTGTTGTTGTTGTTTTTTTTTGTTTTGTGCATAATCTGAATCGATGTGGTGGATTTGTTTTGAGCATAATCTAAATCGATAGCGGTGGATTTGTTTTGAGCATAAGCTGATGTCTAATGAAGATGATGATGTTAATGGGTGAAGTTCCAGAAAAGTATTGTTTGGAGTTGATGATATTATAAAAATAAAACAAAATTTAATAAAAAACCTAGTCAGCATTATCCTATATATTTATAATTGAATGGCCATGAATAGTGCCTCTGCCACGTGGCAGAGGCTGGTTGTTTTTTTTTTAATTCAGCTTTAGCTGTTTTAAGAGTATATATATTGTAGTATACGAACAACATAGCCAAAGGTTTGCTGGTTCAATTGGTAAGGTTGTTGGTGTGTTTAACAAGGTGCCCGGGTTCGAGGCTTAAAACCCGTTTTTTTATTTGCATTATTCCATTTTTTGTTATTTTTCATTGGTCTTCTATTTACACGTGATGCTTCTGTTTTCATGTACGTGGCTTTGTCTCAGATTTCACTTATTATCCATTGATTACACGTGTCGTTTTCACGCTTCTTTGTTTCACATACGTGGCTCCTTCTCAGATTTCATTTATTATCCTCATCAGCATCAAACCTAAACATCTTTGCTTTATTTTCAAACCCTAACATTTGCTTTATTTTCGAACCCAAAATCGACGATAGAGGCTGGTGATGTTTCGGATGACCAGTTTGGTGAGAGGGTTTTAAAACCCTACTATTTCATACAACCCCACCATTCTCTCGCCTGTTTGTTCTATGAGAGCAGATTTGGGGAATAGAGATGAGCGGCAGCGGAGGAAACCGGCCACCCACTTTCTTGTCCTTTGTATCAGACCGGTTAGAAAAGGAGAGAGTACCGGCAACCGAACATGGTCTCCGACCGTTCCTTCTATTTCGATGGTTAATAGCAATAGAGATGGATGTGTGGACCGAAAGCTATTCAAGGGAGATGAGAACAACGGCTGTAGAGGTTAGTTCCCGACTTATTTTCTGGTGAGTCTCTTGCTAGCTTCTGTTCTTTTGCATGTCTCTCTTTTAACCCAGATCGGTGTTTTTGAAGGACTTTAAGCGGCGGAGGGAAGAACCTTGGTTTCCATCAAGATGCTGGAACTGGTTGTTGGATGTTGGAAGCGGTGGCGGAGAACCACGATGGTGGGGAACTCTCTGAAACTAACACCCAATATTCCACCAAAGACCACAACACCACAGCTGCTAGCCGGATCTGAACGTGGAAGCGTTTAGCCTTATTGGCTTGCCATCTTATTCTCGGTGGTGTTGTGGCTTGCCGTTAGGTGGTTGTGCGAGTTTGTCATTGTCTCAGAGGTGGTGGTGCTGATTGTTTTAGAGAGTTGTTTAACAACACATAATTTAACCTGGACAGCCACTGTAAGTTTCCTGTTACTGATTCAATTTCTAAACTGTATTTACGTGTAGCGTACATGCGATATTTTAATTGCGTGTTTCTTGATTTTGTTGTGTATTTATTAGTTTACTGTGTGCTACCGTGATGATGTGAATTGCTATTTTATTTTAATTGTTTGGTGTGTAATGTAGGGTTTATTGTGTTGTATTTATGGAACTATTGTCTTGTGTGTGAATTTTTGCGCATATGAACAGTGAGGAGAATAACGTTGAGATCAATGAGAAGGAGAATAATGTTGATTTGTGCTGGTTCTTGGCTGCTAAAGTGCGTTTTCAGAGGAATCATGAGTAGTGAATAGGGAAATTAATGCCATTTGTGTGCATAAGAGATCAATCGGACTGATCCGCAGTCTTAGTCATGATAATTTATTTGGTATTTAAGTTGATTTGTTTGATTTATTTTGTTGTTCATTTGGGATTAATTTTTTTTTTTTTTAAATGATTACTACTGAATGTTAGATGGATTACTATGATACGAAACCTGCCGCTAATGTCCCGTAGCTGACGTCGTGACGCCTCCCAAGTTCGCCGTGCGGGAAGTTCTCACCTACACCATGAAAGCATTGATTACGCACGAGGTTTGTTCTGTTTGTATTCAGTCTCTTACTTGGGTTGGTATTTTTGTTACTCCTAATTGATTGTTGTATTGTGTTCAAAAATTGAAATCATTGATTATTGTTGAGTTTTGCTGTTATATCATGAAACATTATTAGCATTCTGTTTAGTTTTTTCAATAGAATCACTTATAACACAATCAAAGCAATTATCAAGTTATATTCATTAGAATGTATTTTAATAGATGCTAGATGAGGTGGATGCACACTTGCATTTGCAAACTAACTAATGAATAACAATACTATATAATGTAAGGAATATTTGATTGAATTGAGTTTTTATACCCTTCTATACATCATATGAACTGCATTCCACCAGATTTCATAGCATGTATCTTTTCTACAAATCAAATGGCTCTACAGAGGTAATTCTCCCCCACAGCTTTCAACTTTTCCTCCCATTCTGTCTTTGTTTTGCCGACTGATTCGTTTGTTTGGTAGACTAATCCGTTCATTTCAACCGAGAACTGAGTTGGGTTTCATCTCGCAAGGAAATACAAACGTATGGATGTGAAAAATTAACAATAGCCCATTTCCAGGTTAGCTTCCTTGTAATTTAGATTATTTGTCCTGACCAAATTTCACGTGTAAGCTGTTAACTACCACAAAATATAAATGATTAAAAAAAACAGTAAAACTTGATTAGATATGCGTTCGCCGTAAAAATGTAGGCAAATGTGTTCATACATATGCAGCTAAACATACCCCGAATAGATTATGATATACACAGTTTATAATTTTCAATCACAGTTGCTTTGCCTGTTTGCTCGAATGTTAATTTTCCTTATTTTTTAAGATTTTTAACTCAAGTAATCCTTTCCTTTTCTTAATTTTTAAAAAAATATTGATACTTTCTAGAATAATGGTGCGCGCGAGCAACGGAACAGTAGCAGTGGACAGAGGAGAAACTGTAATGTTAACTTTCTGAATTTATTCAGGTAATTTGTTATAATGCATTGTTAAAGTTTTGGTTGTTGTCACCGGGTTACGAGTTATACTTTTGTTAGTTGCTTTTAGTTTATCTCTATAACAGTAATGTTAATTGTTGTGGTTGTGGTTATGGTAACTTTCGAGTTGCGCTTTCGTTCTTTTTTTTTATATGACAGAAAGTAGTAATGGCTGAAGAGATGACGATGCTTCAATTTTCTGACGAGCTGCTGCCATCGACGTTCGATGGTGGTTATAGAGAATTAGAGAGAAGTAAAGTGTTTGATGAAGCATGCCGGTGATAATCAAACTAAAATGATAGACAAGTATGATGCTATGCAAGCGTTGATCAAGTATTCAATTTTCAGGGTTCTTGATCCGTTAATTAATTTCACTTGGAACAGTTGTGTTGATTTTGGGTTTGCCGTTTGCAAAATAAGACTACCTCGATGTCACTATCTAGAGTTTGTATGGTGTTCTTTTTCTAATTTAATGTTATATAAATATAATTAATTTTTATTAACTTTTGTTTTTCAATTATAACTTTTATGATACAATGTAGCATGATTGCATAATTGATCAGCATTTGTACGTAATCGATGTGAATCCTTACGAGTCCTTATATTCAAACTTGGATTGAAGCCCCCGCAGCGCGGGGGCTGGTTAAAAATACTAGTTAGTTTAATGACTCAACATCCTAATCATTGTGCCACGTCAGCATCACACTAACGGGGTTAGTGAAAACTTAACGGAGGTTCATTTTTGACCCCCACATGTTCACCTGGAATTATCCTGGTCCAACGTTAAAGTTTGGATTATTATTGGCCAATGGCCCAAACTTTAAATTATTTAAATCCAATACCCCATAAGAGACAAAAAAAAAAAAAGGTGTATTTAAAGGGGATAAAAAATGGGGTGTAATAAAAGGGTGTAAAGAAGGGGTGTAAAAGACGAGTAAATTAGCCGTTAAAAAAAACACTTCGCCATTGGAATTACTATTGTCTCAATAACTATGGTGAATGGAAGGGCGCGGTGTTCTAGCCATTAACGGCTGATATGGCACCGTCTCGCCATTCACAAAATGGTTTTAAAGAAGACTATATATTTTCAAACTTGGTGTTTAGTTATTCTTTGCTTTAAGTTTTTGAACTAACCTAATATTTACAAACGTCGTATATAGAGTTCAGTAACTTTTAATCATTAACTTATTTATTCCTCACGTGAATAAGTATTTCCACAATTGTTTATAAATTAGGTTTATACCCGTCGCGCGTTGCCGCGGCAGGGGCAAGAAGGTTACTAATATGACATGGCAAAACGTACATAGAGTCCGGATAAAACGTAGTACAATAGTCTATGCTAACCAATTCATTCAATAAGATAAAAGCATAGCCACCTCTACAGCAGCCTGTGATCCTTTAAGCCTTGCGGCATGTACCTAAAGATTGACATTCCCAAAATGTGACAATATTTTAGGGTAAAAAAAAAGAATATTGCACCTGTAAAAAAAAAGAATATTGCACATGTACATAAAAAATGATATCAACCTGTGCTATTGAAGCTGGGGCAAGCGGTGTCGGATCAACATACTCAATGATACTATCGATTGGGCCTACTAGTTCCTTACGCAGAATACTTTTAATCTCATCAAAAGGAACAATGGAGCTGTATCAAAACAATACGGAAATTCTTGCACATATTCTGCTGGAAACAAAGTAGGAGCTGATGCTATGAAGTATGAACTACAAATAAATAACACATTAGGATTGTTATGAAAAAAGTTCACAAAATTAGTCATTATGCTAGTACAAACCATTGACTGGATCTGTTACTGATTAGTAAGAAGTTCAGTAGAAGTAATCTAGCTCACCTGACCTAATTTGATATAAGTAGCACCCAAACATTCAAATAATTTCCTGAGGTAAAGAGGAGATAACAATCCAAGCTGAAGTTGTGATGGTAGTCCACTGGGTGAATTCCTTGACTGCAATATATGCCGCTTTTGTGTTTTCCTGTATCTTTTGAAATGAATCATTTTCCTTCATTTGTTCTTGCTTTCATTCTTGTTATCATTTGCTATATATTGATCTGATATCCAACAATTTCTTGTAGTGTATTGGTTGAAATTTATCATCCGACAATGATTATTTTTAAGACCCCCAATCGGACATTGATTATTTTTAAGACTCCTAATCCCAAATTTATAGTTTTAGACTTTTAGCCAAATAACTTGGTAACACAAAAGGTATATGCTGATTATAGCTTAATGACACAAATAACTTCATGTTTATCCATGTAGAATAAGCTTAACAGGCCTAAATTTATGTAAATCATAGTTGGATCTAATAAATAACAACACAAAACATTTTAATATGACAGCAAAAGTAAAAGAGTCATTAACTTAGAACCTTCTCGATAAACATACTTTTACATCAACATGCATCTTCCATACACACAAAAAAAAAAAAAAAAAAAAAAAAAAAAAAAAAAAAAAAACTTCACCCTCTTTCTATAGGGGAAATCACTAAAATAGCCATTGACCAATTTTTTTTTTTACCAAACTAGCCACATCCCGTCTCTTAGGAGAGTCGGCTCACAGGTCCCGATGCGTCTCCGTGAGACTTCAGTGGAGGACCAATGACTAAACGACACGTGTTCAAAAAATAATAAAAAAATCATCACACTTCCCAACTCACCTCCTTTCACACTCCCCAACTCTCTCTCTCTCACCCCCCCCCCCCCCCCTCTCTCTCTTTCTCTCTCCATTGTATATGACAATTAGGAGTTGAGTCACATGCAAGAACAAATCAAGTCAACTGGAATGCTATCCGGATTTTATCAATGAATAAAGCCTTCTCATTCATTATAATACAACTTTTGTGTCAGCGCTCTAGTCGAAGCATACATTCTACGTTCATATGGGATACCGCAAAGACAGGTATGAGGTGTAACTTTGGTTATAAACGCAATGTATTCAAGAGATCAGCAACCTCTATCAAGGAATGCAAAATGCAAAAGGTAGCGTTGTCATAGTTTTCGCAAATCCATCCTACATTTAAAACCGGTTTTTGTATCGACCACCGCCATAACCATAAGCGTGCAAAAACTAACAATGGCGAAACATTCATAGATGTGGCGAAAGGCTATATGACACGTATCACCCTACGACTAAAGCCACGAAACAGCGGAAACGGCAACCGCAAGCCTAAACAGTTGCCACTAACAAAGCACAATAACACAAATCGTCTACGTATCATTAACAAACATGTAAACTTGCGCATCTATAATCGATAAAAATACAAGCATTATTGTCTTTTCAATTAATATAAATGTGCAGCCCTTAATATAACTAAAATCCACATTACACAATCAAGATTCTTAACATCAAGTATTTTCACCAACAATACCAATCATCTTGAATAAAGCATTATTCACTGCCACTAATAAAGCTACAAACCTTGTAATCTTTTTAAGCAATCTGAATGTTTTATTTACTATATATCAAAGCCACAATCATACACATCAACAAATTAATTAAATATTTTGCATATTTACAATTGGGTATGTAATAATACTTGGTGGATTGGAGCTTAATGAGATTAGATTGTTCAGGAATGTTGCGTGCAAGTTCTTCTGACTCAACACAGTGGAAGAGAAGCACTTGTTTAAATTACCCTAATTCCCCTAATAACTTGAAACGCAACAAAGGCATTTACACTACTTCCTCCAACGAACACAAATCGCTTTACATCAACAATAACGAAAAAACAATGACTCTTTTAACATACCTGTAAGCCGCTGAACTTGGGGTAGGTAGACAAAAACAGAAAGAGAAGCCGCTGAACGGTTTTGGTGCTTGGTGTTTGAAGGCGACCGACGACGGTGGCGGTGACAGTTTGCTCTATCGGAGACCGAGGCAGAGGTTTAACAAAGGAGGAGAAGCGGATGTCGTTCTGGGGACATCTTCATCGAGAAGAGGAGAGGGGATGGCCGGAGGAGAAGGGACGGTTGGTATGTTTTGTCTGAGAAGGGCCTAGAGAAGAGGAGAGAGAACAAAGCAGATATATATTGTCTCTGTGATTGCTGCACATGCTTCTACGCGGAAAAAACTACGCTTTAAAGGATTGTATTGAGCGTAACAGTAACGCCCAGAGACAGCCGACTTTATGTTTTGTATATATACTAGTTTTATACCCGTTGCGCGTTGCCGCGGCGGGGGTAGCCACGCGTTGCGCCGGTGCGCATCGGGTTGAACCATGAAATAACACTAAGTGTAAAATACAATGTGTAACACACAATGCGCTACACACATTTCGTAAAACACAATGCGTAAAAGATTAGTATTATAATAATTTATTTTTGACTATCTAATTACAGTAAAAGAGGCAGACATGCAACAAAATGCGCCGCCATACCTTTTTGAATCACGAATCCCAATCTACTAACCATCGTACTTACCTTTTTCTTAGGTTACTATATATTATTATTTTATTTAATGTTGTAAACATTACCTAACCTATGAAAAGTAATAAAAGAAAATGTTGATCACGTACAGGCCATATTATTATTTTTTATACTTTGCATTTGTGTATTGGTTCATAGATATTACCACAGATTCTCTTTTCCTCTCTCTAAGGGGGGAAGGGGCGCTCCACTGAACACTGTTTCACTTCACTGATTTCTACCAATCTTGTGCTACCACATCACTTCACCGATTCTCTTCACTGAAACCGTTTTTTAAAGGCAACACTCTACTGGTTCTTTACCCAACAATAACAATAATAATAATAATAATAATAATAATAATAATAATAATAATAATAATTAAATAAAAATAAAAAACAAAAATAAAAATAAAATAATTGATATACATGAACGTAAACAAAAAGACAAAAAGTATATTAAATTATAAAATATTAACTTTTAATTCTTTTCTTTCTTCTTCTACCCTCACTTCTTTTCTTTCATTCCTTCTTTATCTTCTCCTCTTTTCTTTCTTTCCTTTTTTTCCTAATCCAAGCATCTCACGACTCACGTAAATTACAAGGATCAAGAAAAGTTTGATAATATATAGTTGATATATATTCTATATAACAACAAATCAGATTGTGAACAGTACTAATTATTTAGTGGGCCGTTCCCTTCATTTACCTGCTACACGTGTTTTCTTATGGTCTTAGCTGTGTTCTTTTCTGTTAAACACGTAGCAAACCTACATTAGTAGCTATCAACCGTGTTCTTATTAAGATGTTCCTGCCCATTCTGATGTCCTCTTCTTTTCTAGCTCTTACTTTTCCAGGTCACTAACTTCTCAATTCAGCTCTACTTTTGCTTTTTTGCTTTTAATCTGGGTTTTCTTTCTTTCTGTTGGTACTTTGTTTTTCAGATGTTAATTATTAGTCAACATTTAAGAAACTGGTTTGAGTAAATTTCTTTGTCATGGTATTGGATGCCCATAAAGTGTTTGATAAAATGCCTAAACAAAAACTTGCCTTTTGCTTCAATTGTTGCTTTCTTTTGGGCATATTTTTTTCTCGCCATTTGTTAAATGCATTGTTTTTTAAATCATCATGTGATCTGGATGAAATTAATTACACACATTGTTATAATTATGTATAAAAGTGAAAAGTGGAGCATTGCATTTATTACCATTTGGGGTAGAAGGTAGGTTATATTTAAAAAAAAACTAAGAGTTTCTACATAAATAAAGTTATGATTTTGAAATTCAAATGAGGATCTGGACTTTTGAAACACCGTATGTTTACTAATAGGATGCTATAGTTACATTAGTTGGTGAAGGAAGGATTTGTGTTGACTAATATACCTCCACTTATTTGTATTTTGATGGTAGGCTAAAGGTACTAAAAATTCTCCTTAGCTTAGTGGCTCTATGGTTTTTGTGCTCCTTAATATGTTCTCTTTCTTCAGCAAGTGTATATGGTCAATTTAAAATGGATATATAGGTACTACATGTTTGTCATTTCGGTTAATACTGATGTTTGGCTTTTGTCTATATCTAATTTATTTTCAAATCTTGATATTCTTCAAGTAGATAAACCTGTATTATATGAAATTATTTGTGTGCATCTTTTGTTGGACTGCATTTTAAATTTTGTTTACAACAATGTGCTTAGCTTTCGAGTCTCAAGATATAATATGCTGAAATAAAAGTTAGAAGTTTTCACCTTACTTTTTATGTTGGTATCGTTCTATTAAATATTATCTCCATCTTTACTGAATTATGTTTCCTACACATGCAGTGTTACATTGGAAGTTTACCTCTTTATTTTGTCTAGGTATGTTTTTATACTTTTTATGTCGTATCAATCCAAATATGTTTATAATTTTAGTAGCTTTTGATACTGTATAACTCGAATTACGTTTCATATTTTAGTGGCTTTTGCATACCGTCGTTTTATTTTTATTTAATGATTACAATCTGAATCTTAGACGATAATGATTATATTTATTTAAGGATTACCATTTGAATCTTAGTATACATTTGATCTCATGAATCCTAATTCAAGTGGTTCGCATAGGAAAAGAGGTCGTCCTTCGAACTCTACTTTTGGTTTCCATACAAGTTCGGATTCCTCAGGAAATAACACCAATTGTTTAGAATCGTTATCGTCTAAACGTTTGTCACTTCTTGAAAAAAATAAACGTCCACTTGATGCTTATCATCATCAAGTACCTTCTGTTAACGCGGGTGTGCATACTTCTTATGGTCATCGTCCGTCTGTTTCTACGTCTGCTGAACGCTTTTCACAACTTTCTATTTTTCTTCCTTGTACATTGATGTTGGTGATTGTCGTTTTGTTTGTGAGTTTTGTGGGGCACTTTTTTGGTTTGACGAACGCTTAAAGTCTTTCCCAGCTAGCATGGGTATTAGATATACAGGTTGCTGTAACGGTGGTCGTGTAGTTCTTCCAAAGGCATTAGATCCTCCCGATTGCATTAAGAAGCTTTTTGAATCGTATGATTTCCATAAGAACATTCGTGCGTATAACTCAATGTTTGCGATGACATCCTTTGGTGCAAACCGTGGACGAGTCGGTCAATCTTACACCTGGCCCTTATGTGTTCAAAGTAAGCGGTCAAATTTGTCATCGTATTGGTTCTTTTTGTCCTCCATCTGATTGTCGTCCACGGTTTCTACAAATGTATATCTATGATACCGAATATGAGCTTCAAAATAGGCTTGGGTGTTTTGGCGAGCATGGTGCCCCTTCTTTGGATCAAGAAGTTGTGCTTTTATTGATGCGTACACTTGATGAAATTAATGCATTAGTCAAACTGTTTCGTACTGCTCGCGATATTTGTACTTCATCTGATGTTCCTAACTTTATTATACGGTTGCATAACAGCGTTCCTGAGATACGTTATGATACACCCGTCGTAGGAACTATTGGGGGTATTCTGTGTCATACTGATGATATGTCGTCTGATTATGATATTGTCATACGTATGAAGGACGATGTACCTCAAAGGGTTAGTAAACTACATTCTCAGTACATGTCTTTACAGTACCCCCTGCTGTTTTTATTCGGTGAACACGGTTGGTCTCCTTCGCTACAGCTAACCGGTGACGGTAGCAGTAAAGATAGACGACTAACAATGAGTATGTTTTACAGCTATCGTCTTCATGATCGTTTCAATATACATACTCATTTGCTTAGAGGTGGTCGTCTTTTCCAGCAATTTCTGGTTGACGCATACGTGTGCATTGAACAAAACAGATTAGACTACGTACGATCACATCAGAAGCAGTTAAGAGGTGAGTACTTACAAGGTATTCATGATGCTGTGACTCGTGGTGACACAATCGGTCGTGATATTGGCAAACGCACCATCTTGCCTTCGTCGTTTACCGGAGGACCTCGATACATGTATAAACACTATCAAGATGCGTTAGCTATTTGCCGTGTTTACGGTAATCCACAGTACTTCATAACGTTTACATGTAATGCAAAGTGGCCAGAAATGAGCAGGTTCTTAGCCGGCACACCATGTATTAAGCCACAAGATCGTCCATATATTATTGCTCGACTCTTTCAACTAAAGGTTGATGCGTTTATTAAATATCTAAGATCTGGTGATCCTTTTGGAGAGGTCGCTGCAGGTACATCCGGCTTTATCTGATTCTTTTCTATTTACCATCGAACAAATAGGCACCCGTTGTTTACTATAGTTTTTTCCTAAACCAGATTTATATACCATTGAGTTCCAGAAGAGAGGCCTTCCACATTGTCATACACTCTTATGGGTTAAGTCTCCATACAAAATTAATGCTCCAAATGAGGTCGATAACTTTATATCCGCTCGGATACCAGACCCCAATCTGGAACCTGTATTGTACAAAATCGTGACTGACATGATGTTACACGGACCGTGTGGGTTAGTAAAGTCGAATTCCTCTTGTATGTCTAATGGTAATTGTTCAAAGCATTACCCGAAGACATACGAAGATGTGACAAGATATGACAAACACGGTTATGTGCATTACAAAAGATTAGTCAATGGGTTTTCTGTTGTAAAAAATGACATCACTATGGACGACTCACACGTCGTTCCTTACAACCGAAACCTGCTTTTACGGTTCGCTGCGCATATTAACGTTGAGTGTTGTGGTTGGAATATGGTTATTAAATACTTATTCAAATACATCTCAAAGGGCGCTGACCGTATACGTTTTACAATCAATAAACGATCTGATGCTCAATCTGCTATCTCTCAACGATCGGACAACCATGTTGATGAAGTTAAAAATTTTGTCGATGGAAGGTATATATGTCCACATGAGGATGCCTGGAGAATTTTTGAATTCCCCATTCATAGCCGAAATCCTGCTGTTCAGGTGCTTGCGGTCCATTTAGAAAACATGCAGCGTGTTACTTTTAAAGATTCTGAAGCACTTGAGAATGTTGCTAACAACCCTGTTGCGGGACGAACAACATTAACTGAGTGGTTGATTAGTAATACAACTGACAGAGCCGGTATAGGTAGACATCTTACATATGTCAATTATGTATCGGCTTTCAGATGGGACAATGCGGGAAAATGTTGGCTTGCTAGGACACAACACCGTACTCCTGCTGTAGGTAGATTAGTATACATACATCCGAGTTCCGGTGAAACTTTTTTCTTACGTATGTTACTAAACCACCAAAAAGGTTGTCGAACATTCGCCGACATACGGACAATTAACGGAGAAACTTTCCCCACTTACCGGGCCGCATGCGAGAAGCTTGGTTTGCTTCAAGGTGATAACGAATGGTCATATGCATTAACTGAGGCTGCTTCATGGGCTACCTCCAAAGAATTGCGTTTCTTATTTGCACACATGTTACTATTCTGTGAGGTATCCAACCCGTCTTCCTTATGGAAAAAACATTGGCGTCTAATGAGCGACGATATCCCACTAACCATTAGATCAGCTACTGGTCTTCATATGACACACATACTTGATGAGGATTTGCAGAACCAAATCTTATTTGAATTAGAACTTATGCTTAATGGAAGCGCCAGCTCAACATCCTTACATCAGTATGGCTTACCTATGCCACCAACAGAATTCGAATCCATACTTACAAACCGTCTCCTATTAGAGGAAAAAAAATTATGACACACAAGCACTCGCAACCCAACATGAACTGCTCATGAACGGCCTCCATGTCGGCCAAAAAGATATATATAACTCCGTTATGAATGCAGTCATGCAACACCAACAACTGCTTCTTTTTGTATACGGCCATGGCGGGACAGGTAAAACATACCTGTGGACCACTATCATCTGCGCATTACGTTCTACAAGCAAAATAGTTCTTGCAGTTGCTGCCTCAGGAATAGCTTCACTACTTTTACCATCAGGAAGGACAGCCCACTCAAGGTTTAAAATACCCCTAAACCTTACGGATGACTCAATATGCCACATAAGTAAGAAAACACAGCTTGCCCAGCTCCTCATAGAAACGAGTCTTATTATTTGGGATGAAGCCCCAATGAGTGATAGGCGATGCTTCGAGTCATTAGACAAAACCTTGAGAGACTTATTGGATAACCCATCTGTACCTTTTGGTGGCAAATCGGTGCTACTAGGCGGTGATTTTAGGCAAACCCTTCCTGTGAAACCAAAAGCCTCAAAATCAGAAACCATAGGTTCATCGCTACCTAGATCGTACCTATGGAGGTATTTTACTGTCTCAAAGTTGTTTGAAAACATGCGCTTACATAGACCAGACCTTAGTTCAACTGACCGGGCTGAAATAGAGTGGTTTTCTACGTGGCTCCTAGATTTAGGAGATGGGAAACTTGGTTCCTTAGCACACAACCAGCAGCCTGATGCTAAAACAATCGAAATTCCGTCACGTTTTCTGCTACCACCCGTTGCCAGCTCTCTGGAAACTCTAATCCGATTTATTTATGACGAAGAAACTCTTAGACATCCGACTATCTCAAACTTTTCAGATAAGGCAATAATTTGTCCAAAAAACAAAACAGCAGACCACATAAATAATGTCATCCTTGCCATGTCTGATGGCCAAACTGTACCATATCTAAGTTCAGATTCCATGACACCTCACGCAAACAGTGGCGAGGAAATAGAGGCCCTTTATCCAATTGAGTACCTACATGATCTGAATTTTAATGGCTTCCCACCACACGAATTACAGCTGAAACCCGGTGTACCGATAATTTTGCTACGTAACATTAATCAGTCAATGGGTCTTTGCAACGGTACCCGACTGTTGGTTTCTCGCCTCCTACCAAGACTAATTGAAGCTCAAATAATCACTGGAACAAACATTGGACATCGCGTATACATTCCTCGAATTACTTTCGTTCAAAACGACCCTGATATGCCATTCATTTTCAAAAGACGACAGTTTCCAGTTAAGATTTGTTACGCAATGACAATAAATAAAAGTCAAGGTCAATCATTAGGAAAAATCGGCATCTACCTACCAGAACCAGTTTTTAGCCACGGACAGTTATATGTTGCATTTTCAAGAGCTAAGTCTATAAACGCTTTAAAAGTACTTACCTTACCTTATGAAGGAGCGAACGATACACAAACAAGAAATATAGTTTACACTGATTTCTTAGAGAGCATATGCTAAGAAATGGTAGTAACTAAATAATTTGCCTTCCATTACTGTTACAATTATAGTATAAATAACAAACTTTACATCTTATTGATTTGTTACTCCTGCTAATTTGCTAATATGCTTTATGCTACTAACCCAAAAATTCATGTAACAGGAATACCAAAATGGCGTGCAGAGGCGTATCTATGATAAGAGATGAAGACAGTGCTGAGCCAATAGAGGTTCGTTTAATACGGCAATGGCAATCCTTTGCAATTAAAGACAAATGTTGCTACCTGTTCGTAGATAAAGAGGTACAACTATATACGCCCAAAAATAATTACATTTTCTTTTAAATAAACATACATCCCAAACAATATATATATATATATATATATATATTACAGGGCTATGCAATTGAAGGCTGTGGCCATAACCGCGACAGCGTATTTTGAAGTCAAGATGAACCTTCAAGGATGTTACAGAATCTCTAATTATCTATCACAAAAACCCGGCAAAAGCTATAATGTGGTGCCTCAACAAGCGACCATCAAAATATCAAAAGGGACCTCTTTCATGCCTATTGATCCTTCGAGCTTCCCGTCACACTACTTTAACTTCCTACCATTTGGAGTTCTTCCCAGCAGACTTCACACAAACTTCCTGCTTACAGGTTTCAACCCATTAAAGAAATTAAATACAATTTCATACATAAAAAATACTACTAACCAATAAATATGTTACAGATTATATAGGTCGCTTTGACACAATAACTATGGACAAACCAATGCCATCAGGAAGAAGACTGTTCAAATTCCTGTTAGAAGATCTAGAGTAAGAAACTGCTTAATCTTGATGGATTCAAATGAAATTTCCATTAGTTTGTTGCTGTTTAGTTTGCCTTTCAAGCGCCTCTAATTTATGTTTTTCTTTCTGTAATCCTGAATGCATGAGACTCGACTAATGTATACCTGATATAAACATCTTACAGTGAAAACTACATTGAGATCGCATTGTGGCAAGAAATAGCAGATACAGTAAACATAGAAAAGCTGGTCAACACACCCTTTCCCTGCATTGTCGCAGTAACTTCGATGAAGGTCAAAGAACACCAACAAATTCAACTTGAATCAAACTCACCAACACATGTGTACATCAACCCAGAAGTCTCTGACACAGCTGACCTAATTGAAAGGTATAATACTCTTATAATCCCTAACATTAGATGAACAATCACAAACAACAAAAACAAAGACATAAGCATCATTTCAGGTTCAAAACAAAGTATAGCAACATACCGGAGCAGCTAAGAGGTCGCTTTACTATTGCACAGCTGTTGCAAATGAATCCAGCTCAAAACTTTGTAAGCCAATCACTTACCCTACTGTGCCCTTTGATTTCAATAATAGTAAATAGTTATACTTCTAATTCGACACTGCTTGCAAAACAACAGGAACGAAGATTCTCATGTATGGCAAAAGTGACTGACATCATTCACGATAAAATATGGTTCTACAGAGGATGCATCCATTGTAACCGAAAGCTACTTAGACGATCACCTGGCTGGGCATGTTCATATCATCCAAACGAGCAACAACTAAACTTCATGTAAGCCAAGCAACAACAAAAAAATGCCAACATATTCAATATAAATACTTTTAACTAACGCTCATCTAAAACAGGTACTGTGTGAATGTTATTATTGAAGACGAAACGGACAGTACCACAGTAACCCTCTTTGATACAGCGGTCTATTCGTTGATACAGATTAATGCAATGACAATGGTGATAGAAAAAGGTTTTGAAGATCCCTACATGCTCCCAGACTCATTACGCGAAATCGTAGACAAAACAAAGGTGTTTCAGCTCCAATTCAACAACCGTCAGCAGCAAGGATCCACAAAGTTTATAAGTAATCAAATACTTCAAAATCCAGTTATCTCAGATACACAAGACCAGGAAATACAACCAGTTCAGCAAGGTAACCCTCTCCGACTACACCTGATGCATTCCTTATAACTAAAACTAAAGCAACTAAAAACCATTTTCTAAATATAGGTAGGACAGCAAACATTGCAACACCACCCATAACAACACCAGCATCCTTACTGCCACCAAACCAACAGATGGCTGCAAATACCCCAGGTAAATCCTAGATAGTAACAAATACCAGTATACACTCAATACATACCCACATTAACATCATCTTCCAACAGTACCGACAGTCATGAATGCAGCAACATTAACAAAACTACAAGACATATTACCAGGTACAAAATCCTGCAACCCAACAAAACGCAGCAATATTTTACAATACAAACCCATAACTACATGCTTTTCTTACTCACTTGCAGGAGAAGGCAGTTCAACCGCAACGAAACGCCAACTACAATTTGACATGCCAGGTAATAATTTTTATTACCCACCATACACCCAATACACAATCATACTAACAATAATGTCTTCCAAAACAGAAGTCAAGCGATGCTGCACCGACGAGTAGATGCTTACGACCCAAACCTTTTGGTAGTACTGGATAGACGCGGATGCAACCATGCTTTTTGAACATGAACGAAACATCCAACAACCATGACCCATTACATGTGCCCTTGGTTTTGTATATAGAATCACATGTAGTAGATAAATAAAAGTGGTCATGTAACTATCCATAAACTACTTTTATGTTGCTATGTTTATCGTTATTCCAACTACGTTAAAGCTTCAACAAAAGCAAACCTACAACCCTCCTTTCCCGCCGCGAAGCGCGGGGTCCAACCCTAGTTATTATTGAGGATGAAGACAAAATATGAAAAAGAGAGAGATAAAGAGAGAAATCACAGTTACCAGCACGGTAACTAGAACCAGATTTTGGTTCACGGGACCACTACCAGCATGGGTGGTGGTGGTGTTACCGTGCCGGTAGTGGGGTACCCGTGACCAATTCTGGTAGCGCCCAGTCCCCCCTAAAGAGGTATGTTATTTACACAAAATAAAAATTAGGTTTGCACAATTCTCTATGGGCTGTAGAGGTCTCTACGGGCCGTAGAGGGTGTTAGTGCAATAAATGAGGGTAGCCTCTACGGCCCGTAGAGGCCTCTACGGTCCGTAGAGATGGGTTGGGGGAGTGCATTTAAACCCTAGATGGCCTGTAGAGGTCTCTACGGCCCGTAGGTAATACGAGGTACGAGCACAATCAATGAACAAACTGACTTGCAGTGTGTCAGTCTGAAAAAAGCAATCCTTCTACGAGCCGTGGAGGCCTTTACGGCCCATAGAAAACAGGGTTGTTGGGAGCATTAAACCCTCTACGGACCGTAGAGGCCTCTACGGCCCGTAGAGGTCCAGATATATTCTTCTTCCTTGTCTTTTTTCCTCAGTCGACGAAAAAATTCTAAAAAAATGGAGAACGCAAAATCCGATCGATTCCAAGCTACCGCGATGTCTTCGGGCCACTTTAGTAATGTTTCGGATGAATGGGAGTATTCGTTTAGCATATCTCACGTCTCGGAAAGCCTTTTCGGACCCATGGTAGAACGTGGTGAGGAGGAGGTTAGACCCGTTGTTCATTGTGGTGACGGGAAGGCGTTACCCGATTTGAACCAACTGCCTGATTTGAACCAGGAGTACGTAGAAGAACTGGAGTCATTTGGCGTGCCGCCAAGTCATCCACAATAGGAATACGGGACTTATCATTCGCACGAAGAGGGTCATGGCAGCTTCAAGGAATCGCACGAGAGAGGTGATAACGGTGGCAACGAACCTGTCCCGGATGTTTCGTTTGAAACAAGTCAGGTGTGTTTATGTATTTACACTTGTTTATAATTTAGACCCGTGTATATTTAGTAGTGTACATATTTGGACTCGTATATTTAGGCCCGTACATAAATTTGTTTTAGGGTTTATGAGATTTGAACTCGTATATATTAGTTGTTATTTGAACTCGTAGGGTTTGTGAGATTTGAGGTCGTATATATTAGTAGTTATTTGAACTCGTATATAAATTTTGCAGGTATTCGGGTCTCTTAAAGACCTGACAGACTGGGTTTATGAAAGGGCCAAAAAAAATGGTTACATTATCGTATACAGACGTACTGTTTCGGAAGGCAAGGGGCCGAATAGGACGGTAACGACAGTATGGATACGATGTGACTGTAGTGGCGTACATCGTAGTGTAGCCACGGTTCGAAAGACGGGCAGTAAAAAATGTAATTGCCCGTTTGAACTAATAGGGAGATACAAATCCAGCTACGATGGTTATATTTTGGAGGTCCAAAACCAAACACATAATCACAAACCTTTCCAACACATCGAGGGTCACGCGTATGCTAGGAGGCTGGGTCCGCGCGAGTTAAAATTGGTGGATACACTTTATTCTCAAAATGTTACGCCAGTAGACATACATTCGGCCGTTAGAAAACAAAACCCGGATAGTCCCTGCATCTTAAGAGACATACATAACACAATAACAAAGGTTAAGCATTTGTTATACGGCGGCAGGACTCAAATGCAGGTATTATTATCTCTTATTAATATTATTATTAATATTATTATTATTATTATTATTACTATTACTTTATTATTATTTTTTAATTATTATTATTGCTATGCAGGTACTCGAAGGCACATTGGTGGAAAAAAATTTGCTTACTTCACCAGGAAGAATGCCTCGACAAATGCGATCGTGGATATTTTGTTTGTCCATCCCACCTCGCACACATTATGGCGTGCGTTCCCGCATGAGCTGATGATTGATGCGACCTACAAAACGAACGAGCATAAACTTCCCTTTGTTCAAGTTGTGGGTATGACATCAACATCCAAGTCGTTTTGTGTCGCCATGCATTCATCTCCGTGAAAAAAAGGATAACTACCTATGGGTGCTACAAAGGTTTAAAGAGTTGCTAGAACATAGTACGGAGCCCCGTGCTATAATAACTGATTGTGAGAAAGCCTTGATGAATGCATGCGACATTGTATTTCCAGCAGCTTCGAAGTTGTTATGCAGGTAATACATATTATTATTATTTGAAGAAACACGAATACCGGATTACCGTATATGCGCTAATCCTGAATGTTTATAAAAGACGTGTAGGTCTAAGGACAAGACCAGGGAGTTTAGAAGACTACTGATTAGAAGAGCCGAGCCTCTAAAGGTTAGTATAATAAACAAGGGGTTGAAAAAGATACGAGAGAGTTCGTAGTCTTTTTGAGTGAAAGTTTCTGTGAATATCAGATGCCAACAAAAGGAGAAGGAGCTCCTCATTTTGTAGTACCTTGACGTAACACTTTCTCAGCCTATCCTCTACCCTTGATGGGTCTCGGCCCTGGTAGAGGCGTCTCCAAGTTTACGGCCCAAGTCCTTAAGCCCAATTGGTGCAAGTGGGTTTTGGTAAAAAAGGATAAATTAAAGTGCAAGGGGGGGTGTTACCGTCCTGACGATAGTACACGCGACGTCCGCAGAGTGGACGCCGGTGGGCGGCGGACACGTGGCGTCCGCCTATTGGTAGACCGAGGGCGGTGGGTAATCATCCTCCTTCTTGAAACTTGAGACAAGTTGAGAAAGCCTGGTGTCAGGAAGATATTGAGAATCCGGTTAAAAACCGAATCCACGGATCGATTAACCGAATACAGCTCAGTTTCAGACCGAAGATTCGAGACGAGACAGAAATATACGATAACAAAGTCATCACAGATTCGTATTGCATCAGAAACGGTTACAGACACTGTCATCAGTAGGATAAACATCTATCTCGGGGCCGGGGGAGGTCGGGCATGAAAAACACACATGAGATTGATATTTATAGTCCAAAACATAAAGTCACCTTCGCCCCTATGAGGAGGTCGAACCTACAGGTTCGCCCCTTCAAGAGATCGAACCAAGACTTATGTTTTGGTCTATATTCACAAATGCATCAGATCCATAAAATGCCCTTATGGATCATCACAATCTCATGTAATACAATACAAGACTCAACCCTAGTCTATTCGACAGTGACGTCCACAGAAAGTGCATCAACAGATATCTTGGCTGGGAGGCTTCCACGTCATCGTCCTTTCTACATGTCAGACTAGGTGTAGTCTATGATTGGAGGGGAACTCTGGCGGGCAGCCTGTTGCATCAGGAAAAGTTGCCTGGGGCAGGGGTGTGAGTCCCAAGGCTGCCCCGAAAGGCATCTTCTAGTCGTGCTGACGAAGCTTCGTCTGGCTTGCTTGGGAAGCTTTGAAGCATGCTGGGCCCGCCGACGTAAACGAGCAACTGCGCTACATTCCATGACCTTGGTACAGGTGTTCCGTCTAATTTTTCTAGTGCATATGCTCCCTTTCCTAAGATTTGTTGAACTTTGTAGGGGCCTTCTCAGTTGGGCGCTAGTTTCCCTAGTCGCTCGGAGTGGGAAGCGTTGTTGTCTCTTAGGACCTAGTCTCCAATGTCAAATGCACAGCTTTTGACTTTGGAGTTATAGTAGCGCTCGAGCTGTTTTTATAATTTGCCTCACGTATGGCTACCATTTCACGTCTTTCGTCCAAGAGGTCTAGGTTTAGGCGCAATTCCTTGTCATTGTCTGTGTGAGATGCGCTGCGGACCCGTAAGTTAGGCTGAACAGAGTTTCACCAGTGCTTCTTTTTGTGAGGGTACGATGTGCCCACAGGACGTGCGGCAGTTCATCGACCCATCATATTCGCTTTGAGCCCATGCGTGTCTTTATACCTTCAACCAGTGATCTGTTGATGCGCTCAACCTGTCCGTTTCCTTGAGGGTGGGCAACGGATGTAAAGATCTGGTTGACGCCCATTTGTGTTAACCATGCCTGGATTTTTTTATCTGCGATCTGTGTTCCGTTGTCGGTGACAATCTCCATGGGCAGCCCAAATCGGCAGATGATGAATTCCCAGATTAATTTTTTGACGTGTTCGGCGCTGATCGTTGCTAGAGGCTTAGCTTCGACCCATTTTGTGAAGTAGTCGACCGCGACAATTAGATATTGTATCTTTCCTGGGGCCATTGGGAATGGGCTGACCAAGTCGATGGCCCATTTTTTAAATAGCCAAGCTGCGGTGACTGGGACCAGATCATTCTTTGGGCGCAGGGTATTTGGTGCGTGTTGCTGGCAGTTGAAGCAGGTGCGCATGTTTTTTACGGCATCCTGGTGCATTCTTGGCCAGTAATATCCAGTGTTCTTGATTTTGGCGACGACCATTTTTGGTCCTGCGTGGATGCCGCATATGCCTTTGTGGATTTCCTTGATAAGGAATGAGGCGTTTGCGGAATAATTGCATCTTAGGAGGGGACCAAGGTAGGAGCATCGGTAGAGGATACCATTCATTAGTTGATAATGTTCTGACTTGTGTTGAATTTTTTGGGCTTCCACCTTTTGGGGCGGAAGGTTGCCCGTTGCTAGGTATTCTTGGATAGGGGTCATCCATGACCCGGCGCCTGTTTGTGTTATATTGACCTGTCTAAGTGGTACTGAGGGTTGATCCAGAGTTTCAATGCGTACCTCTTTGGCCATATGCGGCCAAGCAGTGTATGCCATTTTGCTAAGGGCGTCCGCTTCTTTGTTGCCGCTGCGGTTGATGTGGACGATTGTGCAGGTTGTGAATCTTCTGGTGAGGAGCTTGGCTTAGTCGACATATTGCGCCATGACCAGGTCTTTAGCGTCGTAAACGCCATTCATGTGACCCGCTATGAGCATTGAGTCGACATGGGCGTTCAAATGTCTTGTGCCCATTTTGTCTGCCAAGCGTAGTCCTGCAAGGAATGCCTCGTATTCTGCTTCGTTGTTTGTGCTTGGGAACTCAAGGCGGACGGTGTTTGTGAATTTGGTTTTGTCAGGGCTGACGAGTCGTAGTCTTGCGCCGGCGCCATGATCGTTGGAAGCTCCGTCTGTGTATAGTGACCAAGTTACGCGTGAATCCGGGACGGATTTCGGATCTTGTTCGTCTTTACAGTCTTGTATTTTGTCTGTTGGGATTTCTGCGATAAAGTCTATGAGAACCTGTCCTTTGATCGCCGGTCTTGGCTTGTAGATGATAATGTGTGCGCCTAGTTCGATTGCCCATTTTGCTAGGCGGCCTGAGAGTTCCGGTTTTGAGAGCACAGTGTTGATTTTGTAATCTTTTAGGACATTGATTGGGTGTCCTTGAAACTATCATCGTAGGCGTCTTGATGCATGTACAAGTGCAAGGACTAGCTTTTCTATTGTGGAGTATCTAGTTTCTGCGTCTGTCAGGGTACGACTGATGTAGTAGATTGGTGTTTGAACTTGCGTTCTACCAGAAGTATTGCACCTATCGCCATTTCAGATGCGGATAGGTGCAATGTTAGTGGTTCTTCTGGTAGGGGTGCTGTTAAAGTTGGCAAGTAAGTCAAACATTGTTTCATTTGACGAAAAGCCACTTCCGCCTCTTGGTCCAGTGGAATTGTGTCTTTTTCAGTACATTTCGTAGTGTATGAACAAAAGGAAAAGACTTGGATGCGTAGTTTGATAGGAATCGGTTGAGGGCAATTAGGAACCCCATGAGTGTCTGCATATCCTTTATTGAGTTGGGTGATGGCATGCGCTGGATAGCTTGAACTTTCTCCGGGTTTGGTTTGAAGCCGCCATTGGTGACAATGACACTTAAAAATTTCCCTTCTTCGGCTCCGAAGGAGCACTTTCCCGGGTTAAGTTTCATTTTGATGTCGCGCAACTGTTCGAAGGTGCGCTGGATGTCCAGTAGCATGGTGTCTTCTAGAGTGCTTTTGATGACCAAGTCGTCGACGTAAACCTCAAGGTTGAAGCCGATCTGGTTAATGAAGGCGTGGTCCATCAGGCGTTGATAGGTTGCACCTGCATTCTTTAGGCCTAATGGCATTTTGGTGTAGCAGTATACCCCTCTGTCGATCCTGATGGCGATTCTGTCTTCGTAGGCCATTTGTATTTGGTGATATGCTTTGTAAGCATCGAGGAAACAGTTGTATTTGAATGGCGCTAGAGAGTCTACCTTCAAATCAATTTCCGGTAAGGGGTAGTGATCCTTTGGACATGCTTTGTTGAGGTCTTTGTAGTCGACGCACATGCGCCAAAACCCGTTCTTTTTTAGGACCATGAAGGGGTTAGCTACCCAAGTTTGATGGTTTCATCTTCTGATGATGCCTGCTTTGAGTAGGTCATCGACCTGCTCGTTCATGGCTTTGACTCTATCGGGGCCCAAGGGTCGTTTTTTCTGAGCTACCGGGCGGGCGTCTTTGTATGTGTTGAGACGGTGCTCGGCTATGTGTCTTGGGACACCGATCATGTCAAACGACTGCCAGGCAAAGATGTCTTTGTTTGCAACCAACAGTTGTTTTAGGTATATTCGTACTTGGGGGACAGAGTCGGCCCCAAGGTAATGGTTTGTTCAGGGAAGGCAGGGTTAAGGACCCATTCTTCATCTTTTGCGGTGGCTGGTGTTACTGGAAGAGTGTGAGCCGCTGGTTCAGTGGTCATGAGGCATTCTTGATTTCCTCTGATGTACGCGATCCCCGTGGGTGTTGGGAAACCCATAGTTTGGTGGGGGGTTGACGGGGTGCTGTTGAAGTTTGCAAGGCCTTGTCTGCCGAGCAAGATGTCATATGAGAAGTTTGCGGGGATGACATGGAACGTGCAAACTTCGGAGCGGGTATGAGTCCCGTCGTCGAGTTTGACTGTAAAGTCAAACTTTCCGATGGGGAGGATGACTTCGTTGAAGAAACCTGCAATAGGAGCAGTTGGTTGCAGGCGTTCTTTATCTTGATCATCAAGCTGGTCGAAGCACTGTTGGTACATGATGGCGAAGCTTCTTCCGCCGTCGCACATCATTTTGTAAGTTTGGTAGTGTCTGAACAGTGCTGTGATGGTAAGTGGGGTCGCTGAGCTTGCGTCCCCTGGTATTATTGGGGGGATGACATGGGCCTCCCTCCAATTTTGTGACGTCGCGGCCTGTGATTGTTGCGACGTAGTCGCCCGGTCGGCGATGTTTGTCTTCCGCTTTGAGTTGCGCGTCATGTTGCATTGTCGGTTTTACGCGCCGCGGATGTGGTGTGTCTTGATGACTTTGATGGCGTTGCCGGGTTTGTCCGGTCGGCGTGCGCCGGCACGGACGTTCTTGACTAGGTTGGCCAACTTCCCGGAGCGTAGGGCCGCCTCGATTTCCATTTTGAGGTTGTAGGAGTTGTCGGTGTCGATGGCGTGACCCACATCTTTGTGGAAGTCACAGAATCTAGGGGTGTCTATGTTCTTTCATTTGGTAACCATAGGTTTGGGGAGTTTGAAAGTTACCTCTACAGCTGAAAGGACTTGTGACATCACTTGGGATGGTGTTTTTCTAAGAAGAGTCCAGTCTTGGTTCCGGCAGCCGCTGTTGCGCTGGTCGCGCGTTTGTTTGTTTCCGATTATATTTCTGGCATCGCCAGAGGTCGAGTATCGGCCTTCGTCGGTGGAACCTGAAATACGGTTCCAGACGGACGATCGGTTATTGTTGCGGCTGTGGTTGTTGCTGGAACTTCCGCGTTGGTTCTGGCGCATTGTTTTTTAGTTGCCCGCATATAGTTTTTAGATGCGGACAACCTCTTCCCTGGAGTCTGGGACGCCGTCTTTCCCTTGAAGGGTGTGTTGAAGGCCATCGTCGTTGATGTTGGCCAGGAAGGAGGTCCGAGTTGCCTCGTCCCCCGTTCCGAGTTGGAGTGCTTCTTTATTGAACCGCACGATGAAGTCTTCGAACGGTTCGGTGTCTCTCCGTTTGCACAGAGAGATCTGGCTTTTGTCGCGTTTGTGGCGACGTTGTTGGCTAAAGTGGAGTGAAAATTTGTCGATCAGCTGTTCATAGCTGTCGATGCTTCCTGTAGGGAGGTTGTCGAACCAGACCCTAGTGGCTCCAGTAGGTGTATGTGCAAACATATGGCACCAGACGGGTAAAGTCCACCTGATGACGGCCCCGGTTTGGTTAAAAATGCTAAGGTGGTCATTGGGGTCGGTAAAGCCGTCATATATTTTGACGTTGGCCGGGAGACGTTGCCTCGGTGGTATTGGTGCTTGAGAGATGTGCCGTGTGAATTTAGATTTGTCAGAGAAGGCTGTTGGCCAATAGGGGAGTGATAGGTTGGTGGTTGCGTGATTGTTATACCTATTTAATCGCTCCCGCCGTGGTATGGGCTGTGATGATAGTCCCTGGAGGCATCGTCCAGGAGCTTTCGTCGTAGTCCTCTTCATTGAATCGGTTGTGCTCTGCACGGGCCTGGTCCATAGGGGGTTGCCCTGGACCTTCCCCGTGACGAATAGCAACTGCTGTTCGAGTGGGTTGTTTGGAGGATGACCCCATAATGGTTTTGCCAGTGAGTCGGCGACGTTCCAGCTGGGCGTCCAGGATTTGTTTCTGGTGTTCGTACCGGTCATTATTCAAGGCGTCTATCTCGTCTTCAGTAGGAGGTGCTGGCTTAGTGCTTTGGAAGTCTAGGTTTTGGGGATGATGACGGGGCATATTTGATTGTTGTCGTGATCTCCAGATGTTGGGTGCGATCCTGGGGTAGCGTCGGTAATGTCTTCGACGACCCCAGAAGGAGTGTGTACTTTCGGAGGTGAGGTTATCATTTTTTTCGTATAGATTAATGAGCAGGTTAGTTAAAGCTGTTGTTTAGAGTGTTGTGGTAAGGCCACAGATGGTGCCAATGAAGAAACACGAATCCCGGATTACCGTATATGCGCTAATCCTGGTAGTGATTCTACTGTATTTTATAAAGAGTGGTGTTTATAAAACACGTGTAGGTCTAAGGACAAGACCAAGGAGTTTAGAAGACTACCAATTAGAAGAGCCGAGCCTCTAAAGGTTAGTATAATAAACAAAAGGTTGAAAAAGATAAGAGAGAGTTCGTAGTCTTTTTTAGTGAAAGTTTCTGTGAATATCAGATGCCAACAAAAGGAGAAGGAGCTTTTCCTTTTGTAGTACCTTGACATCACACTTACTCAGCCCATCCTCTACCCTTGATGGGGCCCGACCCAGGTAGAGGCGTCTCCAAGTTTTCGGCCCAAGTCCTTAAGCCCAATTGGTGCAAGTGGGTTTTGGTAAAAAAGGAGAAAGTAAAGTGCAAGGGGGGATGTTACACGGCTTCCACTGAGTGAACGCCGGTGGGCGGCAGACACGTGGCGTCCGCCTATTGGTAGACCGAGGGCGGTGGGTAATCATCCTCCTTCTTGAAACTCGAGACAAGTTGAGAAAGCTTGGTGTCAGGAAGATATCTTGGCTGGGAGGCTGCCACGTCATCGTCCTTTCTGCATGTCAGACTAGGAGTAGTCTATGATTGGTGGGAAATCCAGCTAGCAGCCTGTTGCGTCAGGAACAGTTGCCTGGGGCAGGGGTGTGAGTCCCAAGGCTGCCCCGAAAGGCATCTTCTAGTCGTGCTGACGAAGCTTCGTCTGGTTTGCTTGGGAAGCTTTGAAGCATACTGGTACCACTGACGTAAAACGGGTGGGTGAGGTTGCGTCTGGCATCGGTTGGATGCCAGGTGTATCGCCGACGTAAAACGGGCAGGTGGACGCTGGACATCACCGTTGGTGCGTCCGATCACCGTAAACCCCCAAACAACTTCTAATGATACCAATGCTCCTGCAGCTGAAGAAGAGGTATTTCAGGAAGCTTCCATATCTCTTAATTCATCGGAATCTGAAGATGACGATGATGTTACAAGTGAAGCTGTCCAAGATGTTGCTACAGAGACACCTCCAGTGAACCCAAATCCAAATGGTGCTTCATCATCAAACTTGGGTAATGATCTGGATTCGACAGAGAATTTGACTACTCAGACGGGAGTGCAAGTACCTGATTATCCGGAATCTCGGATACATCGGATTCACCCGCTCGAGCAGGTTATTGGTGATCCTGGTAGCAGTGTGATGACGAGAGGTCAACTGAGGAATGCAAACTCAGAAGAAAACCTTGGCGCTCTTGCTTTATATGCCAAAATTCAAAAATCAGGTTTTCAAAATGACTGGTCTTTTGCTTGTTATGTTTCGCAGGTCGAGCCGCGGACATACAAGGACACTCTTTTGGATGACGCTCGGGTAGAGGCTATGCAAGAGGAGTTATTACAGTTTCAGAAACTTGGAGTGTGGACACTGACAGATTTACCTCCAGGACGGAAAAAGATAGGAACTAAGTGAGTGTTTAAATGTAAGAAGGATGACAGAGGAGTGATTATTAGGAACAAAGCTCGATTGGTTGTACAAGGCTTTCATCAAGTGGAAGGAATCGATTATAACGAAATTTATGCACCGGTTGCACGTTTAGAAGCTATCCGCATGTTTCTGGCGTTTGCATCTTATAAGAAATTCAAGGTGTATCAAATGGACGTTAAAAGCGCGTTTCTTTATGGTGTGGTCAAGGAAGAAGTTTACATAGGTCAACCACCATGCTTTGAGGATCCTATTCACCGGGATAAGGTCTACGTTCTAAACAAAGCTCTCTATGGGTTGCACCAGGCTCCAAGACAATGGTATGAAGAGCTGAGCACGTATCTTCTATCCAAAGGATTTAAACGAGGTTTGGTAGATTGCACAATGTTCACAAAACGAACAGGGGATGACTTGCTTCTTGTGCAAATTTATGTCGATGACATTATTTTTGGTTCTACTAATGAACTTCTGTGCAGAGAATTTGAACGTGTGATGCAGGAAAAGTTTGAAATGAGTGCGATGGGAGAGATGCAGTTTTTCCTAGGCTTGCAGGTGGATCAAAGACCAATGGAGATTCTTATTCACCAGACTAAATACGTTTCTGAAGTCTTGAGCCGATTCCAGATGGATGATTCGAAGCCGATGGATATCCCGATACAACCTAATCACGGGATTAGTGTTGACGCTAAGGGGGAGCTAACTGATCCTTTTACATACAGAGCAATCGTCGGATCTCTGATGTATCTCACCGCTTCTAGACCAGATATAATGTTTGCGACATGTCTTTGTGCACGTTATCAATCGAAGCCGAAACAGAGTCATCTTGCAGCTGTCAAACGTATCCTTAGATATCTGAAGGGTTGTCCGTCGAGAGGACTATGGTACCCTAATGATGATAATTTTGACCTGATTGCTTTTAGTGATGCAGATTGGGGAGGCTGTGATAAAGACATCAAATCCACAACGGCTGGATGCCAGTTTATGGGGAGCAGGCTCGTGACTTGGCAATGCAAGAAACAAATTGCAGTCGCCTTATCCACACGTGAAGCAGAATACGTTTCAGCATCAAGCTGCTGCTCACAAGTTCTCTGGATACAACAACAGATGGTGGACTACGGTGTGCAATTTCTTAAAACCCCTATTTACTGTGATAATGAGGCCGCAATTGCATTAACTAAAGATTTAGTAAATCACTCTAAAGCTAAACATATCCGGATCAAATATCATTTCATTCGTGATTGTTACGTAAAAGAGTTGATCGATATGGTCAAAATCCACACTGACTATCAACGTGCAGATCTTTTTACCAAAGCTTTTGATAAATCAAGATTTGAATATATTTTAAAAGCTAACGGTATAAAAGAAAAACAAGACTGATCACCACCTCAGTTTATCGCTTTTTAGATTTAGTTTTTATTGTTTTTCAGAAATATACAAAAACTCAAAAATATGTTTTACATTTTTAGGTAGATTTTATTTTCAGAAAAACCAAAAACATTGAAAAATTTAAAAACCCATAAAAATTAGAAAACACAAAATGATTTCCAGGAGAAAAAGGGGAAATGATAGTACATCAGTGGGGATCTGACACATGCTAAAGAAGTGTAATGCAATATAAGGCGTGTGTTTGAGTCTGTGTGATGTGTTGGTAGGCTTCGTAGACCTATTACTGCGTGCCTGATACATACATATCAAACGAATTGTTGTTTGGATGAACTCCTCATGGGCATATGGTCTTAGTACCGTAATTTCGTTTGATAGGGTATTTGTACAAAATTCAGAAGTTTCGGGTCGTTATGTTATTAGTTATGTGGGGATAGCCTCTCTGATCTTCTGCTGTAAGTCATTACGGACCTAGATCAGATAGGGTGTCTTTATAAAAGAGCTGTAAAGCCAAATCCTAAAAGTTACCAAATTGAGGAACTTTCAATGTATGAAGATAATCAAAGATTATCTAATGCATCGTATCCAATCATTGATGCAAATCATGATTGATATCAGCCCTCAACCTGGTAGAGTGAACAAGTTACTTTGTAGCATTAATTTGTTGACATGTATACCTATGTGCCTCATATCTTGTAAATTACAGATGACGAAAGCATAATCACGCGTTACAGTGAGTCTTTGTGCATTTACTTCTTGATACGGGAGTATGTCGTGTGCGTGGGAACCACAAACAATTGAGTTTATACTATAAATAATAGTATCAGTCTAAAGCACTGCACGACAGTCTGCATGTGAGTTTATGTGGATCACAATATCAGCAATTGCCAGATCACACTTTGTCTTTAATGATAATAAATCAAAAGATCAACGGTGTGATCAGTTTTCTCAATAACTAATATGATCCTCTTACCGGAATTCACAAAACATTTACTGCTTTATCTTTACATTTTTTCATTTTACATTTCTCATCAAAAATATACAAAACTCAAAAAGATTTTAGGTGTGTTTTAACAAAAAGTTTAGAAAATCCAAAAGATTTTACATTTCTATCTTATTTTTGATAATTGATGGTGGTTGATAGTGATTTTCTAAAGCTTGATGGACCATTTGAGTTTTGTCATCTTAAAATGAGAAATAATGAATGTCGTATGCTTAAAAGTTGAGAAATATTTTGAACGGGACTCGTTTTTGAGATTTGGTAAAAACTTCAAAAATTCCAATTTTCATTCGCCCCTTCGTTGGGTCGAAGGTGGAATTTTTCCTGCTAATTCGAACCTTTCAAACGGTCGAATGTGAGTGTTCATATGATATTTTCACATTCGAACCATTTGTCTACATTCGAACCTTTAAATAGGGTCGAAGGTGGACGAATTTTCACATTCGCCCTAGTCGTTTGGTCGAATGTGGAGCCTATATATGCCTGATCTGCTCATTTGACCCCATATTCAAAAAATTTTAAATTTCTAAGATTAAGGGATCTTGTTGCTCGTGTTATAAAAATCATATCATTGTGTTCGTTGATTCTTGCTGATTATTTTAAGATAATATTTGCAGGTATCCATTCAGTAACAAGGACAGATTCTTCGAATTTGTGTTCGAACCCTAACTGAGATTAAAACATGATTTCTAACCGTTAATTGTTAAAATTGATGTTAAGGATTCAATGTTTAAGTGGTTTAGGGTAGAATAATCCAAAATCAAGGGTTTAAACATCACAGTTTGTTCAATTGATTGTTTAAAAACTTCGAACTCTAGTTTTTAAGTGAAAACACATAAACATTGAATAATTATCAAAATTGTTGATTGGGAAAGGATTATCGGCCATATTAGCTGCTTTTCAAATCAAAATGGCATGTTAAAACAAGTTGAATCAAAATCTGCAATTTGAGAAGATGAACAGTCTCATTCGCCCAATTTTAAACGGTCGAAAGTGGCTTTTTGGTCGAATGTAGATGTTAAAACGGTCGAAAGTGGATCTAATTGGTCAAACGTATATTTTTAATTTCTGATTTTCACATTCGAACCTTTGATTCCACATTCGAACCTTAATTTTTCACATTCGTACCTTCGAATGGTCGAATGTAGAATTTTAAAATAAAAAATTTCAAGTTTTGGTTATTTTGTCTGTTTTTAATGTATTTTCTTGATTTGTTTTGCAGTTTAACTATGTCTGAACCACAGAGTATTGATGTTCCCGCAGGATCTTCAGAAAAGGCAGCTGGAAAAGAACAAGTTGAAGAATTACCATTTCAAGCAGCACACAATTGCTGTGCGTTTATGGGAGATCTGAATAAACATACTGAATTCACCGGTATTGTTGATTTCTTAAAGAGAAGCCGTGTGATTGTTGCCCTTGCTACTCCCGCCATTATATAAAAAGATCATCAACAAGAATTCTGGAAGAATGCCAAAATGGATTATTGGAACAATGAATCTGCTGTCGTAAGTACGATTCAGGGGGAGTTAGTGATTGTTTCTGAAGATGAAATCAGAGAGGCACTGAAGCTGTAGGATAAGAAGACAGATCCAAGAGTTCTTTCTTGGATTGAGCAGAGAAAATGTTTCCTTAGAATGAAATACAATGGACCGATTACTGATGGTTCATTACACAAAGGAAAGTTATGTCCGCAGTTCAAGTATCATGCTCACGTTATGTTACATGTGTTTGGATCTGTGAGTGGAGGTTATGACGTAATGAGGAAGAGTATTAGCTCTTTGATGGTTGCCCTAATCTTGAACAAGCCTTTCAATGTATCCGGAATGATACTTGAACATATGCTGGAACCACTAAGAGGTTTGAAGAACAAGAAGTTTCTGTTATATCCAAGATTCCTGCAGATGATTTTTGATGAGAAGTACAAGAACTTGAGAAGAGATCCTACTCAGATAGTCATACAGGATCATATGAATTTGAATACTTTAGTAAGAATGAAGGGTTACAAAGGCGTACCAATGAATGAGAGACCACCATTGAAGAACCTGTTTGGTCATCTGATCAATCCAGGATATGTAGATCTAGGTACTGATAAAGTCAGGCATGATAACAGTGATTCTGATGAAGACAATCCTTTATGCCCTGTTGATCCTGATGCAAAGAGAAAAAGGCAAGTAGTGAACGTTGGTGCAAAGAGTGATAAAGGGAAAGGGAAAGAAAAAGAGGATGATACTGTTAAACCACCAAAGAAGAAATCTCGTAGACAGAAGAGTGTTGCGAAGAAAGGTACTCACCTGGTGGATGAAGAATCAATAGATTCGGAAGAAACTCAGGTTGAAGAAAGATGGGATTTAGATAATGAGACTGTTAAGAGCACCACGCCCAAGGCCACTGTGGCTGGTGAGTCTGAAAGTCTAAACAAGTCTGTAGAAGAGCTATGGACAAAAAGTCCGATTGCATTGGATGAGATTGATGAAGGTTTAGGTTTGGGATCTGAAGAATTTGGAGGATCGCCAAAGGCAGGTTAGAAACAGAAGAAGCCTTTATATAAGAATAAAGAAAAAGTTGTTAACCCGATGGAGAAAAGAGCTAAAGACATTGAGAATTTGATTGCTGGGAAGAAAGTTCCTGCAACATCTAGCTCTAAATCACCCATTACATCCCCAGCAACAAAGAAACAGAAGACATCATCTGCTGCTGAGCATACTGAACTGCCAACTGATCCGTTTAATGATGCTTTGGATAGAGTTTTGAAAAAGCTGAAGAAAGGAAAGATTCCAGTTGTTGAAGCTTCAACACCAAAGGTTACTGTAGATAGTGATGTGATGACTGCAGTAAACCAGAAGCTTGCTGATATGATGAAGATCATTAATCAGCAACAAGCAGAGATTGAACAGTTGAGGAATAATGACAGAAACATGTTGGATGTTGTCGAATCTTCACATGAAAATCAAGAAGCTTTGGAAGCAAAGATTAAACGACTTCAGAAAGAGAACAAGAAGTTGTTATTACATGAGCAGAGAAACACCAGAAGGTACATCACTATGAAAGAGGAGAACAAGAAGTTGAGAGCGAACAACAAGAGTATGAAGAATATCATTGAAGAATTATATTCGAAAGCTCCTCAATTAAAAGAAGGAGAAAAGGATAAAGAAAAAGATGAAGAACTTGTTGATTTTGAACCATCAGATGAAGAAGAAGAAGATGATGATGAGTTGAATGAGGATGCCGGTGATGCTCCTAAAAAGAAGAAGAAAGATGATGGTGATGCTGATGGTTCAGGAGATGAGTCGGGAGATGGTAATAGCTCTGCTAGTTCTGATAGTGATGATGATGATACTGATAAGTATAAGTGTGAAAAGACAGGATCAGGAAAAGACACAGGAGAATCTAGCTCGAAAGCGCCTGGTGGTACTACTGACGATGATAATATCTTCTGGAACGAGAAATTAAGAGCCTTATCTGAAGATGACAAGAAATTATATCGCCAGATGTTGACTCATAGAGTCTGGACGATCGAGATGACTGGTAGGTTTCCAGAGATATTTGAGTCAAACGATATGCGTTTTGAGTTGGAGTATAATGATCCTGATTTGGAAGATTGATAATTTTCTGCAGCCGTATCGAAAGAGATATTAGAAGGACTGGCGAAACAGGTTGGTAAATCTCTAGAGGAGTTGATGAGTGAAAACCAGACACCGAATATACCTGAGAAAGAAGCAGGTAATAACTCCGATGATAGAGATGTCCCAGTGTTTGAAGAAGTGGAGATAGAGGATATTACTAGTGACGAATATCCAGAATACTTTAAGAATGATAAAGATTCTGGATTTCCTGAATTTTCTGATGAATTACTGAGCCAGGCTGAGAAACTTGCTCGCGAGAAGAGTAAGAAGTTCGTTGAAGAAGTGTTTAAAGATTCAGATTGTCGAAAGCCAAATGTTGAACAATCTGATGATTTGAAAGAACTATTGAGGAAGCTTAAAGAAAAAAAAGCTAACCGTCCAAAGCCTGAAGTTCAAGGTAGCTTTTACAAATTCCATAACGAGTTATTCAAAGGCAAAGCTCTCGGCTGGAAGTATCTAAGACAGCTTAAGTGTGTCGCTGTGAAATGGGAGAAAGGAATTCTGTATTTCAACAGATTCCATGACATTAAGACACTACCGTACTGGGCTGTTCGCGATATCTGCAGACATGAAATGTCAGGTGCTTTAGTAAACAACCATCTAGTTGGTTACTTTGCAGATCGCATGGCGAGGGAGAGCAGGATGAAATGGGATGTGTTTACCCCACAATATCCTAAGAGAATTGTCCATAAGAAGGAGAAGGAGAAGGATGAGATTACGGGATTGTGTAAGGTGACTTTGTAGTATAAACCACCGAAAGTGTTGAAGCATATTCCTTTGATGCAGATTCCACAACACTTTTCAAAAGATTTTATGTGGTGGTACTACGACTGGAAGACAGCAGAGGCTATTATCGTTCTGAAGGATGGTTTGAAGGACTTTAAGAAGATTCACATTTTTGACCCGGTGTGGTTAATCAATTGCTCGCACAAAGATATCATCATGCTTTATTATAATCCAATTTATTGTGAAGAGAAAGACAGTGAACAGGCAGCCAAATACCAACGTGTGGTATTTTTATGCTTTGCATGGGATGTTAATGCGGGTTGTGATTTCGATAAGAAACTGGGGAAGTTTATTAAGATTCAGAATGTTGAAAAGAAGAAGCCGAAACAAACTCATGAACCAGTGATGACGAAAGAACAAAAGACGTTATTGCGTATCAAACTGATGAACAAGACTATGGATGAAGAGCGAAGGCTGAAGCAGTTCAAGCAATAGTCGAGGAGGAGTTTGTAGATACATAAAAGTGCGACTAATGCTATTGAATTGCGAATTTCAAGATGTTTTGTTTTGGTCGACTGGTCGAAGGTAGATTTCAGAATGGTCGAATGAAGAACAGACGGTCGAAGGAGGAACTGGGAGGTCGAAAGTAGTTTTGATTGTATATATGTCAAGTTCGTCCTATATGAACGGTCGAACCTGCACATTCGACCAAGCTATTTGGGCGAATGTGCAGGTCTATATAAGGCTAACTCAATTTTGAATGTTTAACTTTTGGTCATTTATTTTCCCTCCCAGTGTGTGTTTCTCCCTAGGGTTTTTATTGAGTTTGTAATCAAGTTATATCATTAGAAACAGGCTTTTCAAGTGTAATTGATTATGTTATTGAATGAAATGAATGTGTTTATGATGATTTGTGTGTTTTGCTAGTTTTATTATCATTTTGTGATCAATTCAGGGATTCCGCACCTGAATTGAACTTGTTTGATCATATATCTTTGTTGATTAGCCGATCCTATACGAATACAAGACGAACCTGATGTACTTGTATTGAATACTCACATGCACGCCGATTGCCTTGCATCGGTGCATGGCCGAGTACTTTGCCTCCTTTCCCTATAAGCAGTTGCGGGGAGGCATCGCATGCGGGGGGATGATCAGCAGGATCGTCGAGCGCTGTAATGCCGAGAATTATTTCGGTTATGTTAACCGGAATCAGTTTCCGCCACTACAACCCAGGTATTGTTATTATTATTATTATTAATGTTAATGTTTATGTTTTTGTTTATTTCTTTCAGCTCATTAGCTCAACCCACGATGAAAGCTATGGCTTGTACGACGAAGACCGGGGATCAGCGAACCATCTACTATCTGCTTGCTCCGGGTGGCGCGGAGTTTGTACATGAGCCGTTGGTACATCTGGGCCTTGGAGGTATTATTATTATTATTATCTGTTTGGGATTTTCTTTTGGGAAACTTGTAGACAACTTGTGTTGTCTGGTTTGCACGAAAACAGGGGAAACTCTGCCCATTTTTTTATAAAATCTTCGATTATTATTATTATTATTATTATTATTATTATTATTATTATTATTATTATTATTTATTGTTATCCATTGCAGGTGGTGCTGTTGAGGTTGGGTTGCGGTTTGTTGCTGAGGGGGAGGGGCGATGAAAGGGACGTCAAGATGCCTGAGCCGCAGCCTGAGGAGGTGCAGAATCCGCCTCGCGTTTATCACTCCCTCCGGTTTCCTCATGAGGTTAGGACGAACATACGTGCGCCTACGTTAAAGGCTACCGAGTCGCGTCAGTGGCGCGAGTGGCAGGACGAGGCGATGCGCTGTTTGATTGCTGGCCAGCAGGATATCTTTCGCCAGCTGGGCATGCAGCCTCGTATCGCACCGATTATAGGGCCCAACACGCAGCAGACCCCACATGAGGCCGATACGTCCTCGCAGCAGCCCGGGACGTTCTCGCGGCAGCCGCCGACTAATGATTCGCAGTTCTTTTTTTGATCATATTTTGTAAACGTTTTAAACAATTTCTACTTTGTATTTACTTATTTGAACTCTAACTATGTAAATTAATGTTTATTTTTATCTGTTTGTTTATATAAACGCTTGTGTTAACGTTTACACGCTTATCGAGACGATATTAGTAAAAACAGACGACATTAGTAAAAACAACACGTTTTCTAATTATAGTTACACAGTAAAAATCAATAAACAATTAAAATGTGTTAAAAACAAAAAATTGTCTATGGGCCGTAGAGGGTTACACGCTTATCGAGACAACATTAGTAAAAACAACACGTTTTCTAATTATAGTTACACAATAAAAATCAATAAACAATTACAATGTGTTAAAAAAAATTAAAAAAATTTTCTACAGGTCGTAAAGGGCTCTACGGCCCGTAGATGCCATCTAATATTTGTATGTGTTATATTTATTTTTTCCAATATAGAAACCAGCGAACTGGTAGCCCAAATGGTCCCCATATTTGCAATAACACTTGTGTGTGTGTTTGTGATAATCTGCCCAAGATCGAACCTCGTCCCAAACGTTTTTTGTTTTTTTTTGGTCTACGGCCCGTAGAGGTCTCTACGGGCCGTAGGCAAAAAATTATTCATCCATCTCACCAAAATTGATCCCCAAATTAATCAGACGTTACCTACGAGTCGTAGAGGCCTCTAGGATCTACGGCCCGTAGAGGTGATCACAATCATTGGTAATCATTACTGTACCTTGTACCTCGTTTCCAGGGTTGCCTACGGGCCGTAGAGGTCTCTACGGCCCGTAGATTGATCAAAAAATGATCCCTACGGGCCGTAAAGCCCTCTACGGCCCGTATAGGGTTGTGAATAAATTCCAAACTTGTGTGAATATCCGGAGCCCCAATAAAACCATTTTCCTCCAAGCACACCATTATTTCTCTACAACTACACCACCAAACTCACCGCCACACTACCACCCCACCGTCTCAGCCACCACCATACCCCCAACATTAACGTTTTCTCTCTCTACAAAACCCAACCACCACCATGCGACCTAGAACACTATCTTGTCGGTGTACATCACCTCTAAGGCCACTGTCGTCGAAAATCTAGTGTTCCGGTGAACATGCGGCTACCCGATCTAAGCGTGCATGCAGCACGAAAGTACAAACCCTAACGACAAGCCAGGCGTTAATATCTCCTGCGGCTTAGGTAGACGGCAGTGGTGCTGCTGTTGTTGGTAGTCCGACGATGCCGACATCTGTAGCACGATGTTTTTCGCGAGAGTTGTAGAATCCTGAAATGGTCGAAACAAAGACAAGGAAGGCAACCGGCAAAAGAAAGATTCGACGGCATGGTGCTGTTTAGAAAGAGAAAGAGATTCGTGTTAAAGACTTGTACGTGACGTTGGCTGACATACGCAATGACGAAATGGAGCTTTAAGTGGTTGTATTGAGCGAAACAGTGTTCGCCTTCTCACAGCCGACGTTGCATTTTAACATGCTTGTACGCGGGAAAAACTACGCTTTAAAATATTGTATTGGGCGTAACAGTAACACCCAGAGACATCCGACTTTATGTTTTGTATATATAATATATATAATGTTATTTTGTAACTATAAGTAGATGAAACAAAATGTGTATCTATTACTACTTGTCTTAAATGTCTAACAATATTATATTGGGTTCTTGTTTTAGTACACCATCTGACGTCACGACGTTAGGTTAGAATCCCTACACCATTTTTAATATTAACTGCAGTGTAGCTTTATTGGGAACAAAAAATTGTAGTCTCTACTCTCTAGCATTTGATTCCTTTCTAAAACCATTCAACCACCATTTCATCACACGACTCCACACCCACTTTCTCTTTCTAACTTCATCTCTCCAAGTAGCTTAAGCTTCTTGTTCTGCTAGTGATCATCATCATCATCCATGGCTGCTTTACTTGTTTCCATGCTCATCATCTCGATGGCTACTCACTCAAATACACATTCCCCCTAAAACCCTTCTCTACTTTCCCATATTTTTTTAAGTAATAACTAGTATGTATATCGTTAAAAAAATGGAAGAAAACGGTACATACTATCATCATTGCAACGATTTGGCGAATCTGGTTGGCTCGCAATCTGAAAGTTTTTGAGAACAACTTCATTCCGACTGTGAAGACCGTGGATTATGTGAAAGAAGATGCGTATTTTTGGGGGCGAATCGTTCGAACTTGGGTGCAACGAGTTGGGAAAAATGGCTTAGGTTTGTAACAACCCTGGCTGATGTGGCCGGGTTGTCGGGTCGGGTTATCGGAGTTACACAGCGGAATCCAGGGTAATAACAGTCTTGTAGTCTTCCAGGATCCACGTCATCCTATCTGTTGGGTTACCTGAACACATGTCAAAAATAGTTTCTGTCAACATAAAGTTGGTGAGGTCGCGTATTTTATAAAGTGAATGGCCAGTTCGTTTATTTATAATTCTTTTATTAATATCTTTTATAAATATGCTTTACAATTCTATATTCTGGAGGGGAACTATATATTCTATTAATTCGATTATATGTCTATTATTTCGATTATATTCTATAAGTTGCCATTCCTGTCTATGGTATCACTCTGCTTGTGATAATATATGATTATTTCTACCCTCTACTCGGGTAAAACTGGTTCTTGTCCTCTAGTTGGACAAGAAAGGAAATGGCGATACCGTCCAGTACTGTCCTTGTGTTTCTATTGCCCCTTTATATTACTTCTATTAATAGTTATTCTTTTATGTAAAGCATTATGTTTTCTTATAAGTGACATGTATTTCCCCGAAAACACTTAATAAAACAGTAAAAGTGGGGAGTTCACGATACTCACCGATTTGCATTATATCTTCAGCTAATCTTCTTATTACAATTATATTCCATATATATATTGATACGTATTACGCGTGGGACTTGTTAGATTGTAATACTTAGGATATATATCATATATACAATTTATATATATGGAATCCGATATATATTAGATAGTCCTAAACTCGGGGTTTGGGCATTCTAGGCGAAAAGAAACAAAGCTGGCCTTTACAGCTTGGCACGCGAACCTAAAAGAACTCTAGACATAACTTACCCGAGTCTAGTATATCGTTTTATATATCGAATCTTATATATAAACATATATATTTTATATATGTTTATTATTCTCTTATTATTATTATCAAGTCCGTACGTTATTCGTATTATATATATATATATATTCGTATAATTCTAATAATATTCCTCGTCTAGCTATTGAACCGGGTTCTATTCCGGTTGTTGACCGAGTCACTGAGTCGACTCGGCGACGACTCATATTCTCCGACTTGGTTAATGGTACCTCGTAACAACCGTAATCAATATATCAGTAAGTGATTATAAGATTGTAACCAGTAGAATATATACATATTACCAAATAAGTAACCGGACCTCACCGGATAATTATCGGAACATGTCTGGAAGTTGACCGGGGGTTGTATAGAACCGGGTATCGGACCCGTCTTCTGGAATTGGTACCCTATAACAATTAACATAACAACATGTTAATAATTATAATTAATGGTACTTGTTCATAACTAAAACACAATCACTTCACATAGGGAAAACCCGATCAGTTATTATTTAGAATAAACGAAAGGCTTGCAAATGGTTATCAAGAACCGCTCCACCAAAGGATGGCTCGGGATCAAGCTAGAAACAAGAGAGTTATAGGATCCGGTTCATATAGTCCTCGAGTACATATGGAAACATTGGTTAAAACCTGATAACAATATCAATAATCGAATAATTAATCAAGACCAAAGGAAAGGTTCGGGTGATGGTTGTCGAGTTATAACCGGAATCAAGAGAGGGGTTCGGGATTTGGATAGTGAGATGATACGGACCCGATGACAGTCACTTACTCGAGTGACTGTCCCAACATCTATCACAGATCAGTGAGCAACAGGCTGGGTTCACGGAGTTCAGGTTCAACAGTGGCTCGGACGGTTATCAGTTCTCAATAGAAACAAGGTAAGGTTATTGGGGTTACTATAGAAGTTCATAATCAGAAAAGAAGGAAGGTTCGTGGTGTTTATCGGGGTTAACAGAAGCCAGATTGGAGGGGTTACTTACCGGAGAAGAAAAGGACCGGCGGCGGCGAGCAGCGATGGTGGCCGGAGAAGGTGCAGCAGTGACCGGAGCAGCGGCGGAGGCGGCAACAGCCGCCATGGCTGTCCGGTGTAACTGCTGGATGTTCAGAGGTTTCTTAAACACACACCTTGTGTGTGTTCTGCGTTCAGAGGGAGAGAGCGATAGACAAGAGAGAGGAATGATTTATATAGAGGGATAATAATAGAGGGTGTTTGGTTACGGGGATAACATCTGGAACTCAGGTGTTTGGTAATAGTTATAACGATCAAACAAAAGATGTTTGACAGCGGGTTAATAGCAGATAAGGAGCGTTTAACCGCGATAATAATAATTCAATAATTATTATTTATATATTCGGTTGAAACGGTTGATCGCGAGATTCGAACCTGAATATTTAATTTTAAATAACCGGGTGGTCAGGTCCGACCCGACCCGTTTAAGAGACACGTAAGGTGACGTAATCACTTCGAGACTTCGAGTTGTTACAATCTCCCCCCCCCCTAGGAAATTTCGTCCCCGAAATTTGAATGATCTTGTCCTTTATATTCTTAATCTATAAGGACGTTACAATTGGAACGAAATACTTGTCATCTAGACATGATTGGTTCTCATGGTTTGCGAGGAAATCGATCTTGTATCAATCCAATATTAGAAATGTCAATCTGTATGACTACATCTTGATCATATTTCTAATTACGTTTTAACCTTTCTTGCTATAGTCATATTAATTCAGATACATGGATTATCTGTATTATTTCGATATGGCTATTAAAGGTTCTCGTATTGATACTATACTTCCATCGTTTGATATTCGGATTCGTTTACAATGATGGATTCTAGATAGTTCTCAAGAGATAGATACGGAAGTCCCTTCGTTATTACGATTTGAACGGGATCCGAGCTACTATCTCTTTTATTTGAACTTTAGAATTAACCATCATTGTAATTCCGTTTCTTAAAGAGTAGGGATGACCTTGGTAGCTATCGGATTAATTCTTATAAATTCTATCCTTCACTTCCATCTATATGGTTGATCTCTAGGTTACCTCTATTCGTGGGTATACTTAGGAGGTTTCTCATATTACTAGACGTATCTTTTCTGTATTCTTAAAGGTACCGGAAAAGACTAATTCATTGATGATTAACTGCATTGTGTCTAATACATATTATTTGACTTTTCTTAGTGTATCATTGTGAATGAGGTCTTTCACAATTCTACAGTCAATATATGTACTTTTCTCTTTATAGTCTCAGAATCTACTGGTAACAGTCGTCGTTACGATTCTTTTGACTTTAAAATTCTAAGAACAATGCATCATTTAGTCTTTCTCAAAACCCTGATTATCATTCCGGATTACTATACTTATCGTATTAACTATTTCTGTAAAATTCTTTCTTAATTCTAATTCGGGATTCGATACACTCTCGGTAAAATATTTCTTATAAAATTTCTAGTCGTTTTCGTACGACTTATATTCTTATTTGATAATTTCTTTTAATGTTTATGTTCTTATTCTGATAATTATATTTCTTGGCATATCGGATGTCTTTTTAATTTATAGTTTTTCTTATTTTTCGATTTATATTCTTTTATTTATCTATTTATATTCTTTTATATCCAAGCAAATACTGATAATATCTATAACACACACTATAAATTCAGTATTTCTATAATATATGTTTGCTTGGAATAATTCCTTCATATTTATGCATTCGATTGAAGTTTATACTCTCAGTGTCTGAAAACACTTTCCGATAAACTTATATATATATTCGATTAAAGTCCATATTATTGGTGTCGGGAAACACATTCCGATAGACATATATTCGGGCAATATATCATATCTTCTTAATCCAACTTATTATAAGCAAGGCTTATTTTGTTGAGATATTCGTATAGATAGTTTTGCCAGAACAGTGATTTCTTATAATAACTCTCATAAGCCGTTATTCGGAATAGGAAATCCATCCTTCTTTGGCCAGAGAGTTTTACTGGAAAAATGAGCATAACTCTATTCATTTTTCGTTTTCATTTCGATTATACCTTGCAAATCTCTACACGATTCCGCTTGGTATCTAATTCTTTTATCACTTCTTAAATTTCAAACTTGGTAACACTTGACCGTTTTACCAATTTGATTGTATTATAACTCACGTGAGTTTTTATACGAAGTGACTGCGAAGATTTGTTCATAGTAGTATATATCCTCCTAAAGAATCCTGTGACTTAGTGGCAAATGTCCGGATATACCTTCTGTAAGGGTCCGGATATCCTTTGCCGCAGGGATTACACAGAGGACATATAACTAGCTTTGGTTGGCAATCAAGAATCAATATATTGATTTCTTTGATTCATAGAATTTAACCAATCGGTGGTTTCTATTCTGTGAATATATTCTTAGTTGTATTCACGAAGGAATTTCAACAATATTGCCAGTTTTGTGGTCGTATTATCCACCTACGATATGCTGATAGTTCGGATTTATATTTCTTCTTATTATTTATTTTCTTATTATTTCTCTTGATATGTTTGTGACTCAACATACTGTGATCTTGATAAACTCCTACTCGAATGTTACTGTGCCTGTGGCATTCATAATTATGTTTGCAACCATAATCACTATTCCACCTCACCTAACATTCCAGTATTTGTTTATTTTAATCACAATAGGTATATGTCCCTTACACATTATTCTGATATTCTGTTCTTTATTTTCTCTTATATTCGAAATTATATATTCTGGAAGGAAATATGTTGATATGAGTCTAACGAAGTAGACCATCAATCATTCAAGAATTTGATCGTGTCCGAAGATATTCAATATAACAATCCAATCTTTTAATATCCCTGACTTGTTCGGGTCATAGGATTAAGACGGTAGTTATATTTTCGTGTAATCGAGCGGGTAAGAATTTGATTTCGTCAGACAGATTCCAAAGTAGTTTGGTGACGGAATTTCGAGAATAATATTGTTGTCCAAATATTATTTGTTTCTGGAAAGGATCGAGGATGACGTATAACTGAGATTTTTATATAATTTACGAATATGAGTTTATAAAACGGAATATATGCTTATCGTTTATATTAGAACAATATCGAGAAATTATATAATCGAACATAGATATAAAATTATACGGAAGAACGCTATTAATATTTATATATACGAATACGAATTGATGAATAAATCTCTATGAAAATAACATTAAATGCGATATAAAATATGTTTCGGTAAAATAATACGGTCATGGTTCTTTTGTATAAAAACTTTTAGGAATAATTTATAATAATAATACTGATTCGGGTTTCGTAATAATATTCGTTTTCAAAAATAAACTTTACGATTCAAAAGTCATGGTAAAAACTTTCTTAATATCGGAATTCTTAAATTTTTATAAAAAAAATTCTTATTATGTAACAGAAATAAGATAAAATAGATTTTCTCAAAATGTTGACGTCAAACTTTTACTGTTAAATAAGTTATACTTGAATTATCTGAAAACGTAATATTAAAACAGATTCGGGGGACGTTTTAATAATTATACGGAGTATCAATAATAGATTTAATAAAACGTAAATTATAGTATCGACGGACTTTTCGTAGTCTTATAAATTTGAATAAATCGTTATTGAAAAATCGGGGTATATATAGTTTTATTAAAATCGAAATACTGGTTTAGTAGAAAAATAATAATAACTAAGTATCAAATTAGTAAACTTCCAAAATTATACTTAAAAGATTTAAAACATTTTGAATAATCGCGGTATATATAGGATCTTTTATTTAAATAATCGAGGAAAATTCTTAGGAAACACAATATTTATATATCAAATTTATAAAAATTTCGGAAATTACGGTGTAAAAATAATATTTCTGGAAGCTCGAGCATAGGAATGTTCAAGTTGAAGCGTATATTCGTATTCTGTTTATAATTATTGGAATAACCGTGAGGTTAATGATTTGAATAATTATTGAGACTGAATTTTCGGAGGGATGCGACGAATGATTATAAACCGACGAGTTTTCTAGAGAGTGAAATACGATTTCTAAACTCTCGTATAAGTCGATTTAATTTATCGAAGAATTATTTTTGTAATTTTTATATCTATTTATATATACTTCTAAAATTTTCTGTCATTTCTTATTTATATCGGAATTTATTTTCTGATTTCTTTTAATATATCTGGTTTCTTTTCTGTATTCTTTCTTATTTCATATGGCCTTAATATCCTGTAAGATTTCCCAGAAATTAAATGTGCGTATAAATTCACAACTGTGTACAGAATTGTCAATTTATCCCACATAATCATTCTAGTAATTTCCTGTAGTGGATTCGTTTTAATTTCTAGTATACGGTTATGGTACTCACCAACTTTATAATGGTTTGACATTTAGGTACCCAAAAGTTTAATCGACTGATATTTTCTTTACTAATCCTGATATCCTAAATATTTCTAATTTATTTTTCTAAGCAACATTTCTTTTTAGAAAAACATTCTGGTAGATCCCGGATGACTAAAGACTTCAAAACTGCTATTAGTGCCGCTCTGATACCAACTGTAACAACCCTGGCTGATGTGGCCGGGTTGTCGGGTCGGGTTATCGGAGTTACACAGCGGAATCCAGGGTAATAACAGTCTTGTAGTCTTCCAGGATCCACGTCATCCTATCTGTTGGGTTACCTAAACACATGTCAAAAATAGTTTCTGTCAACATAAAGTTGGTGAGGTCGCGTATTTTATAAAGTGAATGGCCAGTTCGTTTATTTATAATTCTTTTATTAATATCTTTTATAAATATGCTTTACAATTCTATATTCTGGAGGGGAACTATATATTCTATTAATTCGATTATATGTCTATTATTTCGATTATATTCTATAAGTTGCCATTCCTGTCTATGGTATCACTCTGCTTGTGATAATATATGATTATTTCTACCCTCTACTCGGGTAAAACTGGTTCTTGTCCTCTAGTTGGACAAGAAAGGAAATGGCGATACCGTCCAGTACTGTCCTTGTGTTTCTATTGCCCCTTTATATTACTTCTATTAATAGTTATTCTTTTATGTAAAGCATTATGTTTTCTTATAAGTGACATGTATTTCCCCGAAAACACTTAATAAAACAGTAAAAGTGGGGAGTTCACGATACTCACCGATTTGCATTATATCTTCAGCTAATCTTCTTATTACAATTATATTCCATATATATATTGATACGTATTACGCGTGGGACTTGTTAGATTGTAATACTTAGGATATATATCATATATACAATTTATATATATGGAATCCGATATATATTAGATAGTCCTAAACTCGGGGTTTGGGCATTCTAGGCGAAAAGAAACAAAGCTGGCCTTTACAGCTTGGCACGCGAACCTAAAAGAACTCTAGACATAACTTACCCGAGTCTAGTATATCGTTTTATATATCGAATCTTATATATAAACATATATATTTTATATATGTTTATTATTCTCTTATTATTATTATCAAGTCCGTACGTTATTCGTATTATATATATATATATATATATTCGTATAATTCTAATAATATTCCTCGTCTAGCTATTGAACCGGGTTCTATTCCGGTTGTTGACCGAGTCACTGAGTCGACTCGGCGACGACTCATATTCTCCGACTTGGTTAATGGTACCTCGTAACAACCGTAATCAATATATCAGTAAGTGATTATAAGATTGTAACCAGTAGAATATATACATATTACCAAAATAAGTAACCGGACCTCACCGGATAATTATCGGAACATGTCTGGAAGTTGACCGGGGGTTGTATAGAACCGGGTATCGGACCCGTCTTCTGGAATTGGTACCCTATAACAATTAACATAACAACATGTTAATAATTATAATTAATGGTACTTGTTCATAACTAAAACACAATCACTTCACATAGGGAAAACCTGATCAGTTATTATTTAGAATAAACGAAAGGCTTGCAAATGGTTATCAAGAACCGCTCCACCAAAGGATGGCTCGGGATCAAGCTGGAAACAAGAGAGTTATAGGATCCGGTTCATATAGTCCTCGAGTACATATGGAAACATTGGTTAAAACCTGATAACAATATCAATAATCGAATAATTAATCAAGACCAAAGGAAAGGTTCGGGTGATGGTTGTCGAGTTATAACCGGAATCAAGAGAGGGGTTCGGGATTTGGATAGTGAGATGATACGGACCCGATGACAGTCACTTACTCGAGTGACTGTCCCGACATCTATCACAGATCAGTGAGCAACAGGCTGGGTTCACGGAGTTCAGGTTCAACAGTGGCTCGGACGGTTATCAGTTCTCAATAGAAACAAGGTAAGGTTATTGGGGTTACTATAGAAGTTCATAATCAGAAAAGAAGGAAGGTTCGTGGTGTTTATCGGGGTTAACAGAAGCCAGATTGGAGGGGTTACTTACCGGAGAAGAAAAGGACCGGCGGCGGCGAGCAGCGATGGTGGCCGGAGAAGGTGCAGCAGTGACCGGAGCAGCGGCGGAGGCGGCAACAGCCGCCATGGCTGTCCGGTGTAACTGCTGGATGTTCAGAGGTTTCTTAAACACACACCTTGTGTGTGTTCTGCGTTCAGAGGGAGAGAGCGAGAGACAAGAGAGAGGAATGATTTATATAGAGGGATAATAATAGAGGGTGTTTGGTTACGGGGATAACATCTGGAACTCAGGTGTTTGGTAATAGTTATAACGATCAAACAAAAGATGTTTGACAGCGGGTTAATAGCAGATAAGGAGCGTTTAACCGCGATAATAATAATTCAATAATTATTATTTATATATTCGGTTGAAACGGTTGATCGCGAGATTCGAACCTGAATATTTAATTTTAAATAACCGGGTGGTCAGGTCCGACCCGACCCGTTTAAGAGACACGTAAGGTGACGTAATCACTTCGAGACTTCGAGTTGTTACAAGGTTTGATATTGTAGAATTGTTGTAATTGTTTTCTCGGGTTGTTTTCTCTTTGCGGTTTGCTGTATTCCCGGACACCGGCTTGGTGAGCCTTTTAATTTATATAAAAAGTCGTTTATCGTTAAAAAAATAATAATAATAACTAGTATGTATAAGTTTTTGTAAATCTATGCATACATTAACCTGCACCTAACTGTGTGCATTTATGTGAAAGTGCAACTTTGTGCATTTATGTGAAAGTGCAAAATGGTGTGTTTGCAAAAAAGTAAAAAAAAAAAACAGAGTACACTAGCTGATTATCCCGGGAGGGTCCCGGGGTTGAAAAATCTAATTTTACGTGATAACCTATTGCAAATGGTTCAAGTTAACTAACCACAAAATCTCTTAATCATTGCATGTTCATAGTATTCTAATCAGTAATAACTCATATTCCCCACAAAATCTAATTTTACGTGATAACATGAACACTTTGTGTGTTTTTTTTCATTTATGAACGAAACCCCACAAAAAATAGTCGATTTTTTCTCCGTTTTTTATATAGCACTATGGTACTCGTTGAAAAGATAATAAAACGCTCGTTAATTTGGAGTAATTTTTTTCTTTAAAAAATCCCGTATATAAAAGATATAAACGTTTAAAAATTATGAGAGGAAATATGAGAGAGAAAATTTTAAATTTATTTTTAAATTCTTTTTTTCTAAAATAACTCAATTTAATTAAAAAAGGAAACAATTCAAAAACACCAAAAACTCTCCATTATGATGCCACGTGGCACTCTCAAAGGAAGGTTGAGGCCTCCACTGCACGTCACGTCAGCATATACGTTTTCTTTTATATATATAGATATATATAGATAGATGGGTTTAGCAATATAGGCTCTGATTTATGTTGTATATGTATATTAATTCCCTCATTCCTAAACATCTATATTAGAAATATTAGGTTTTTTGACCCACCAATAACCCACTTATGATTATTACTCCAATTTTTTTGTTATTGTAAATCCAGTGCGATCAAGATTTGTGCTCAACTACAATCCTTATTACTTATACACAAAAATGAAACACCTGAATGTATGTGTTCCGCTACAGACTCTTACCATTGATCGATAATTTTTAAGCATTTTATGTACGTTTAAGTATATATGATTATATGCTCTGTTTAAACAAAATGAGTTTAGAGGTTAAGATTTAGCAAAGAGAAATAACTTGGTAGATAAGTTCGGTGACCGAAAATCACGCAGTTACTCTAATATTCCCCGCTATAAACACACCTATTATTCTCCGGCACCGTCTCTCGACCCGTTACTGGAGCGGCGTTTTCTTTACCGCGGTGGGTGATGATTGGGTCATCTTTGGTTCTCTCATTCGTGGCTCTGTCATTATACGTTGCTGTTATATTATTAGTGTGGTTATTGGTTTGGCTATGTATTTATTTGTCTGGATATTAGGTGGTGGTGATGATGGGTTTCAAGTTTATTTATAATATATTATAATTATTATATGGTTTAAGTTTTTCATACTCATAACGGATAGGAGTAAGAATTTAATATTTGTTTTTTTCCGACATAAACTGCATATTGTAGTGTAATAAACAGTCATTTGCTTTTTCCTGCTAGCAAAAGTTGCAAAAGGTTGTTTACTCTGCCAAAGTTTAGGTAAACTGTAGTTTGCAAATTATAAACGGTCGTTTATAAAGTAGTGGTGTATGAAACCTAAAGTACATGGTGTACTAATCCAGATTCCCTATTATATTAGATTAATCAAATGAAATGTCCATTCCTAACTATATTCATAGTTATGTAATAACTTTTATTGATGTAATTAAATTCTACGAGCAGTTTAGCGCTTCTAGAGAGACTAATAAAAGGGGGACGGGGCGTCACCCAAATCGGTCACGAGTACCCACAACCAGCACGGTAACTCCGTCGTCACCTATGCTGGTAGTGGTTCCATGAACCGTTTTGCTAGTTGTATCTACCGTGCTGGTAACCGTTTTATTTTTATTTTTGAATTAATTTAAATCATTTTTTTTTTATTATATTGTGTGTGTATCCTTTTTATTTTGTTATTGTACTTTATAACCGTGTGTTTTAAAAATAACAAAAGTAAACTAAAACAAAATTAAATAACAAAAAACATAAATGTAATTCATTAAATATTTAAACATTAATCAAAATACATAAAAACATAAAAAATAAAGCTTAAATCTCGCGCATGAGGTACAACGCCGAGATATGGTCAAATGTGCCGTGGTGACGACCCGCATAGGTTGTCTGGGTCATCTCCACAGCAATCTCCTCCCCAATGCCCTAGTGGCGGCTCATTGTGCGCTCGTACAATGTCGTCCACCAATCACACTTGACGTTTAGATCGGCTCATTTTCTTTGCAGACTCTCGATTATGTGGGCACTTGGGCCGACCTGTTGATTGAAGTCACCCAAAACACGGTCCCAGAACCGTGTGTCCCTGGAACCCGACCATGGGAAGCGTTGGCGCTACAAGGATGGGTGGTTTTATGCATCTTTGACGCACACAACCAGGGCGATTCTTCGTTTTATGTCCAACGGGTCATTCTGATGTTGTGTGGTGGGGGTGTTCTTGATATTGTGTTGAGTTGAATTGTGTTTTCACCACTGTCGTATGGTGATTTATATAGTAAAAAATCCAACCGTATTGAATATAAATTTAAAGATAATTTGACGGTTAGATTAGACCGATATTAATGGAAATAAATTTTCTTGGTCGTGTTGGCTAGAGACAGTTGAAATTAACTCGTGCTGACGGTTTGGTGATAAAACTGTGTGAATTTTTTTTAAAAAAAATGTTATATTTGTATTTAAATGAAAAAAAAAGAATCAGTGGAGTGTTGCCTCAAAAAAAAAGTGTTTCGGTGAAGTGATGTGGCAGGACATAATTTGTTAAAATCAGTTAAGTGAAAAAATTATGCTAGAAGCGCCCCTTCCCCCTAACAATGACCACTACGGGAAAAAAATCGACCTTTAGCGGCAACCTGCCTTGGTTTCGCCGCTAAAAGCTTAAATCCCAACAACCACCTTCAAATGCAATCTTAGCCGTCGGATCGTTCAACAAATCAACGAACTACGTTTTATCGTACTGAATATCATTAGCAGCGACCGTCGACGCTAATGCTCGAAAAACTTATAACCCCGCCCTTCTTCCTCTTTTCCCTCCCTGCTCACAAAATTGCCTCTCTCTCTCTCTCTCTCCCTCCCTCCCTCTCCCTCTCCCTCTCCCTCTCCCTCGAACCCCCTCCGAAATCCACCACCACACACAGGTCCACCACATCTTCCGGTAAGTATTTTTTTTTATTTTTTTTTATTTTTTCTTTTTTTCTGTTTTTTTCTTTTCTTTTCTGTTTTGTTCCTTTTTTTTTTTAGTTTTTTATTTTATTTTCTTTTATTTTCTGTTTTTCTATTATTTTGTTTAATTTCTTTTTTATTTTATTATAATATGTTTGTAGGGAACAACCGATCTAGTGAACCACGTGAAGTTTCATCGTCGCTACCGGTTAGTCGCCGCTAATTGTTTTTTTTTTTTTTTTAATATTTATGTTTTATATTGTTAGTATTAGGTTTGTGTGTGTGTAAGTAGGTATGTATGTTTGTATTTTTGGTATGTATATTTATATTAAATTGTGTATTTTTATTTTTAAAAAAATATATTATGTATATATATTAGGGATGAGCAAATAGTCCCGAATACCGAAACTGATCCCATCCCGAACCGATCCCGTACCGAACCGATACCAAACCGAGGGTTTTCGAGATCGGGATCGGTATCGGTACCTACATTTTAGATTTTTCGGGATCGGTACTACTCGGTATCGGACCGGATTTTGTCGGTAATACCAAATACCGAAGCTGTTGATACCGATTGTATACCGAAAAGAAAGAAAATACGGAAAATAATAAGAAAATACCGAAACTGGTACTGTATTATACCTTTGAAACATAAACTCTTATAACTTCTTGGGTTTTTTGCCATTAATTTTGTGAAGGGCTAGACTTCTCCGTGCTAATCTATTGCAACCTTTGAAAGATATAGAAACTGTCAAGGCTTGACTTTTTTTTTGGAAAGTAAACTTCATTAACGAAAAAAACAAGTCCTCAAAGCGAGGACCGCTAGAAACAATTACAACATATACATAGGAGAAACATTCCAATCCTTCCACACAAGACTCGAAAACCTAGACCTGTGTTGATCCAAAGAAACGACCAAGACTTAATTAAACTAACCACCTCCAAGACTTTGGGGATCTTCTGGTCGAAAATCTTCAAATTTCGCGTTTTCCATATGGCCCAACAAGAGATCATGATAATACACTTCAAAATCCTTTTGACCCACTTTGAATTGGACGCCTGGTTGTGGAACTGTAGGAGTTGAGAAACATCACTAACGATGATCGGACCCAAATGACACCAACTCCCAATGGCCTGCCAAACCCCGAAAGAGAAACCACAACCCACAAACAAGTGATTCACATCTTCATTGACCACCTCGCATAAGCTGCAAACAACACTAGGGATATCCAAATGTCTCGAACGCAGAGCCACACGAGTTGGGATTCGGTTCAAATCCATCCGCCAGATAAACAAATTAACCTTTAATGGCACCATCGAATCCCACGACATGGAACTGCTATGCTGCACCTGCGATTGTTTACGGATAAAAGCTTTACAAGATCCCACCGTAAAACCATTCGCAACATCAGCAGACCACTCCCAAATATCGTCTTTCTCCTCGAGCTTAATGTTATTTAATAAAAACCGAAGGTCTTGGAACTCGGATATCTCCTCGACTGAAGAAATACCTTTATTCCAAACCGGGAAAAACCGCACCTGGTTGTGATACATCTTCAAGCGATCGGCCACCATAACCTTTTTGTTAGCTTCCAATCTAAATAGATTAGGCCATCTCTTGCAAAGCCGAGAGTTACCGATCCAATTATCGAGCCAAAAACGAATGTGTTTCCCACTTCCTAGTCTCGGCCGAAATAGAGAAGTGATGTTGATATCATTAAACTCGCAACGCATTAAAAAGTTAACGATAGCCAACCAACACCCTTTGACCCTTTTATTAATAGGGAGGAACTCCCATTTACCCCTACCCCCATGAATGCTATCTACAATGGTCCGCCAAATCGAATTATTTTGAGTCTTATATCTCCACGCCCATTTAGCCAATAAAGCTATGTTCACATCTCTAAGTCTAGCTATACCCAAACCACCATTCTTCTTGGACATAGTCACTCTATCCCAACTAACCCAACTCATTTTGCGGTTTTGATTGGACTCTCCCCATAAAAATCTACGCATCAATTGTTCAATATCATCCATGATCTTCACGGGGGCTTTATACAACGACAAGTAGTACACCGGCAAACTCGATAGAACCGATTTAACTAATGTCAATCGACCCCCCATGGATAACGAATTTGCTTTCCAATTCGCCAACCGATTTTTTATAGTGTCGACAACCCCACCCCAATAATGACATTTGTTCATATTGGCGCCCACCTTGATCCCCAAGTAGTCAAAAGGAAACATACCCACTTTACAATCCAAAAAGGCGGCCATAGTAGATATCTCGGCACCTTGCACCCCCACGCCAAACAGTGTGGATTTGCGAATATTAATCTTCAACCCGGAGCACAAATAAAAAATTCGAAGGACCGTAGCCGTGTTTCTAATATTCTCCTCGGACCATTCACCAACCAATAAAGCGTCATCGGCATATAAAAGGTGAGAAATCACCGGACCACCCTCGATCGCCCGGAGATCCTTGATAATACCCAAATCGCACGCTTTAGATACCATCCAAGAAAAAGCTTCCATAACAATAATAAACAAGAATGGCGATAAAGGGTCCCCTTGTCGAATCCCCTTTTGACATTGGAACTCGAACGTGGGGGAACCGTTAACCAAAACCGAGGACCTAGCAGAATATAGAATACCTTTCACCCAAGAACACCAACGGTCCGGAAAGCCCATTTGCTCCATAATAGATAGAAGAAAACCCCAATTAACATTATCGTAAGCCTTCTCAAAATCAATTTTAAGCATGAAGGCTTTTTTCCCCTTATTTCTAAGCCAACCATAAACCTCATTAATAATAAGGGGCCCATCTAAAATAAAACGACCTTTAATGAAAGTCGTTTGAGTGTCAGAAATCACTTTACCGATCACCTCCTTAATCCGCAACGCCAAAACTTTTGAAATAATTTTGCTAATAACTCCAATTAAGGTTATAGGCCGATAGTCTTTTAACCCCACGGGAGTTTTGTTCTTCGGAATAAGAGTGATAAAAGAAGTACTACATCCTCTCGCAATAGTACCTGTGTCAAAAAAACTCAACAAACAAGTTATAAAAATCGTCTTCGAGGGTAGGCCAAAACGATTTAATGAACATGAAATTAAAACCGTCTGGCCCGGGAGCTTTATCCGACCCGCAGTCCCAGATCGCCAATTTGATCTCTTCCTTAGAGAAAGTTCGAACCAAACTCTCTCCATCTTCCATCGACAGTCTAGTGATCCCCTGACATGTTAAAGGAGGCCGATCCGGATACTTATCCGAGAAATGATTTCTAAAAAACTCGAACACATTTTTCTTAACCATGTTCGGCGTAGTAACCCATCTCCCATCAACTAAGAGGCCCGGAATCGCGTTAACCACTTTTCTCCCATTAACCACTCTATGAAAATAAGCCGAATTTTCATCCCCTTTTGAAGCCCAATTAACTCTAGATCGTTGTTGAAGATCTCTACAAATCCACTCCTCGGCTTGAAGGACTTCTTTTTTACACTCACCCCAAACCCAAACCTCTTCCTCTTCTAGCTCCCTTTGTTCCATTATTAATTCCAACCTTTGAATTTCAGCTCTGTGCATCTCCATCTCATGTCCCTCTTTACGATTCACATCGGCCCACCAGTTTTTAAGTACACTTCTCAAATGTTTAAACTTGTTCATTATCACCTCATCCGGCCGACCCGTATTCACAACATTGTTCCACGCTTGAATCACCACCTCTTTACAACCTTCCCTCTCTAACCACGAGTTGAACCAACGAAACGGTTTATGGCCAAAGTTGGAATGCACAATAGATAACAAAACAGGAGAGTGATCCGATAATTCTCTAGGAAGGGCTCTAAGACAAGCTAGCAGCCATCTGTTAAAGAACTGTTGGCAAACTAGAATACGGTCAATCTTACTAAGTTTAAACACCCCGCCATTCTTAGACAAGCAAGTAAACTTGTTACCCCTCATACAATACTCTTGCAGCCTCATGTCGTCAATAAAGCCATTGAAGTCTTCAGCACTAAAATGGTTAAAAAATGAATTTCTCCTCTCTTCCATATACCGAACCGCATTAAAATCGCCCAACACCACCCATAACCCACTCGACCCCCAATCACCTCCTTTAATTTATCCCACAACAGTCTCTTAGCTTTGACTTTCTGAGGGGCATAAACATTAAGCACATTCATAACGATATTATCTTCAATCAAAACACCTGAAGTAACAAGAAATTTGGGTCTGCAATAGATCCAACTTTTTTGAAAATATTAGTATTCCACAAGTTCATCAAACCACCCGATCTACCTGACGCTTCAACCGCATCGAAACCACAATTACCATTGCCCCAACATTTTGAGGTGTCAAAACTAGAAATATTAACTATCTTGGTTTCCTGTATAGCCAAAAAATCCACCGAATATTTGTTTTTCAACTCCTTTACCCACTTTTGTTTCCCCTGAAAACCCAACCCTCTAACATTTACGGTTAAGAAATTCATTGGATACCTGATTGTACCCCTTCCTCTTGCACAGCTTCCTCAACCAAATCTTGAAAGCTAATCATGTTTGCACCTAACCTTCCCCCAATATTAATGGTAGATGACACTACCTTAAACACCTTAGACTCATTAAGAGTCGTCGGTATCTGGTGAACCTCCGCATCAGAACTGTCATCAGTAGGTAACTCTTCTTCCAACGTGTCATCCCCAACTTCCGATGGAAAGCCCTGTGAATCATTATTTTCAACACCTTTGGACTGTACCAAATTGTCACGTCCATCATCCTTTTGGGCCTCCAAAGTGGACTGCATATTATAGTCAGTAGCAATTCCCAGCACAGAGTTAAGCCCAAAAAGGTCTGGGCTTTCAACCTGGACATCGAGTCTTGGCCTTTTGTTTCTATTGGGCCTTTCATCCACACTAATAAACTTAGAGATTCTAGGCCCATTTTTATTCTCTTGATTCTTTGTTTTCAGCCCATGCGCATTAAAGCCACCATAATTTTTAAAAGAATTAACTTCTTCCGTGATTTTTGCATGAGAGTTAACACCATCATTATTTTCATAACCACCTTCCAAATTAACCTCCAAGGGTTTTGACTGCACATTAAACTGATCCGGAATTAACTCCGTAACTTCAGCATCTTCCATAATTGTTTCAGCAATCAATGCCTCCGGGGAATCGACGTTGACCGGCTGTACCACCGGAGTTACCGGTTTCACCACCGTATCATCGCAACCCGTAGATTTCGGACCCATCATAGCAGACGTATCCCAATCCCCAATCTCCTCGGACACCCACACCCGATAACGTCTTCCTTTCCATTGCAGGACAACTTCCTCTTGTATTCTTTTACCATCTGCGAGCATAACACCAATATAATCAAAGGATAAGTCTACGTCCGTCTCCCCATTATTGCCTTCATGAATTACTTTACCAAACCTTTCACCAATACGATTGATAATTTGGTTATCCAACAGATGAAGTGGGATTCCTTGAACCTTAAGCCATGCAAGGCGTTCAAAAGGTAAGGATTGTCCCACCCACCTATCAACCGAGGAGAAGATGTGGTGATGACGTTTAGCAACCATAGAGAATTTCATCAGCTGATCCTCATGTTTAAAGGATACCAGCACATACATTCCTCCAAGAAATTGCACCGTACCATACCCATCGGAAATAACCCTGACATGTTCCCCCACTTCTTTAAGGGATTTAAAGTCAGCCATTCGAGCAACCACCACTCTAACTTTCACATGGTCATAGGCTTTAAACTCATCAAGGATGATAACCACCTTCTCCTCAACCACCGGATCCGATTTCCCCAGAAAAGCATCCTTGAACGAGAAAGACCCAACAAAAGCATTGTTCTTTACTTCAAACCCTCCATTATAAATTCCACCATCACGAGCAGCCGTATTAGTCTTGTTTGAAGTCTTTTTTTCAGTTTCAATCTCCCCTTCTTCCAAAGAAAACCGAGCAACATTGGCACGAAGCCTAAAATCTCCCATCTTGATATTTGACAACATCTTCTCCATCTCTTTAACATCTTTAACGTCGAGTAATGAAATAAACCCAAACCTGTTACCCATCTTGTCACGCTTTTTGGCGATATATAGATCATATATTTCTGCATGAACTCTCACAAACCCCGCCAAATCGTTACCACTACATCGATCTGGAAGATTGGTAACATAAAACTTCGTTAATCGTCTTTGAACAGATGCCGGAATCAAAACCCTAGAGGAACCTTCTTTCGCCATTTTTGATCTATATTGTATGTTCTAAGCTACTGACATCGAACGACCGTAAATTTACTGAAACAATTATCAAGGCTTGACTTGATTATTTGGTAAGTGGTTCTTACTGATTATCATTTATTCCAAATATAAATTAAACTTCCTTGGAAACGGGTTTGTAAAGGAACTCCAATGTCTAGAATATTCTCGTAAAGGGATGATATTTAGTATCTTGAGCATCAAATCCATGATCCTGACCTAACTCTATGCACGCAAACAAGCAGGGCCGGTCCAAGCCCAAGTATTTTGAAGCTTGGGCTTTGGGCCCCAAATTTTCGAGGCCTCATTTTTTGAAAAATATACAAGTATTTACATTAAGTCAACTTCGATAACTATAATAAGTATGTGTGATAGTAGTCTAGTGGTTATCGTCCTACTTCTTTTTCGTGTAAACCTGGGTTCGATCAGGACCCTACAAACTTGTAACATTATTTTTTTAATTATCTATGACCATGCCTCATCTTAATAAAGGCTTTCTTTTCTTTTTTATTTCTATAAATTTTCCTCATATAACCATTATAGATAAAATACTCATAGCTTCCTTGAGTTCTTAATTTGCTACAGATCCATACTATCATACTGACAATTTTATTCAATAAAAAAAAAACACATAAGTTATAAATTTATTAAGTGCTATTTAGTTCCTTATAAGTTTATTTTTATTAACTTCCGCTCTAAGTAAAAACCGAAAATATAAATCCAAATTGGAGGCCCTGAAATTCTATTTCGCTTTAGGCCTCTAAAACGGTTGAGCCGGCCCTGCAAACAAGGTCTAGAATATGCTTTTCTAGATTTTGAACTCAATTTGATTAACCTATGCACGCAAATAAGCTTACAATGTCAAGTTTTACTTTTTGATTATATACATATCCATATTTCATTTTTGATATTTTTTTCGGTATTATACCGAAAATACCGACCCCGATCGGTATTGGTACTGATAACGAACCTTTATATTCGGGATCTGGATCGGGATTGGTTTTTGCCTATTTTTGGTTTTTGCATTTTCGGGATCGGTATCAGTATGATATCGATCCCGTCCCGGGCTCATCCCTAATATATATTTTAAAAAAATGATATATGTAAGTAAATATGTATTTTTTTAAATACATAATGTATAAATATTTTAAAAAAATATATTGTGTATATTTATGTATGTATGTATGTATATATGTATGTATGTATGTATGAGTGCATGTATGTGTGAGTGTATGTATGTATGTATAAGTGTATGAGTGTGTGTGTGTGTGTGTGCGTGCGTATGTATGTACGTACGTACGTACGTACGTACGTACGTATGTATGTATGTATGTATGTATGTATGTATGTATGTATGTATGTATGTATGTATGTATGTATGTATGTATGTATGTGTGTGTGTATGTGTGTATGTGTGTATGTGTGTATGTGTGTATGTGTGTATGTGTGTATGTGTGTATGTGTGTATGTGTGTATGTGTGTATGTGTGTATGTATGAGTGTATGTATGTATGAGTGTGTGTATGTATGTATGTATGTATGTATGTATGTATGTATGTATGTATGTATGTATGTATGTATGAGTGTATGCATGTATGTTTTTAAGTATGTATGTGTTTGTAAGTATGTGTGTGTATGTATGTATGTAAGTATGTATGTGTATGTACGTAAGTATGTATGCATGTATGTTTATTTATATTTATATGTTATTACATATTGAGAATAGAAAGACATGTCCGAGAATGAATCCTCATTTAAAACATAGTGAGCTTAGAAATACCCGTCCGAAATTGATTTAGTAATTAATTTCAAGCAGTCCCCGTTTTGGGACTACTTTTTGAATACTTTATCTCATTTAGGATGTGAATATGTACTACATGATTGTTTGTTTTTGAAAGATTCGGTTGTCGTTTCCTCTTTGCTCCTCGGGTATATATTATATTATATACTTGGGGGCTACGGGGAAATGCTGCCGAATTTTTCTTAAACAAACAATCATGTAATACACATTCATATATGAGATAAGGTATTCAAAAAGTGGGCTTAGCAGCCTACCCTTTAGGTGTCAATAATATGTTTCATTTAAATTATCGTGCCTTAAACCCAAATTATGTTTCAGTCACATTATCATGTCGATCGATAAAAGTTGGATTAAACTACATATTCGTTTGGACGTTGAGTACGAAAAAGGAATTGACAATTTCATTAAGTATGCCAAACCATTCGTCAACTCGTTTGGAACGATTAGATGTCCATGTAGAAAGTGTAATAATTCTAACTTCGTGGACTTCAGAACAATGACATTTCATATTCGTATAAATGGTTTCGATAAGGATTACACGATGTGGATCTATCATGGTGAAAATCCAATTAGGTCGTCTCCTGTAGTTGTAGATGAGGTTAGGGGAAGAAGCGATATGAATGGCGTTATCGAAGACCTTATAGGGGAGCGTATGGAAGAGGATACAGAACATAACGAAGGGGACTTGGATACAGAGAGTAGTGATGTTCGTGATGAGTTTGAAGCCCTGATAGATAAAGTCGAATCAGAATTATATCCTGGGTGTACTGATTATTCCTCCCTTGACTTTATATCAAAGCTTATGAATATGAAGGTAAGGCACAGATGGACTAATAATTCATTTGATGAGCTTCTCGGGTTTTTCCAGTATGTACTTCCAGCAGGTAACAAGGTCCCCACTTTTGCATTACAAAGCCAAAGAGATATTAAAGAATACTGGTTTGGGATATGAGATGATAGATGTGTGTAAATGGGATTGTGCTCTCTTCTGGAAAGAACATCAGTCGTTGCATAATTGTCCTATTTGTAATGAGAGTCGGTGGGTAAATAAAGACACAAATGGCAAGAAAGTACCTTACAAGGTGTTACGATACTTTCGTTTGACCCCCAGACTACAACGCTTGTATGGCTCAAGGCACACAGCAAAAGATATGATATGGCACAGTACCGAGCGATCAGAAGATGGTATTATGCGTCATCCAGTTGATGGATCTTCATGTAAGGACTTTTATGTAAGGTACCCTAAATTCTTGAGGAAATCCCGAAATTTTCTCCTAGGGCTTGCAGCTGACGGTTTTAATCCTTTCAGAAACAAAAGCACGACTCATAGCACTTAGCCAGTTATACTCACCACATACAATCTGCCTCCATGGCTATGCATGAAAGAGTCTGCATTTATGTTGACCTTGCTGATTCCTGGCCCTAAATTCCCTGGGAAGGACATGGACATTTTCCTTAGGTCGTTAGTGGATGAGCATAAAGATTTGTAGCAGACGGGCGTATGTGCTAAAGACGCTGCGACAAACACGCACCTCACAATGAAGGCGGCGTTTTTATGGACTATAAATGACTTTCCAGCTCGTAGCAGTTTATCAGGTTGGAGCGGCTAGGGATACAAAGCATGCCCGACTTGCAATGAAGACACCCCTTCAGTACATGTAATAAATAAATGTGCGTATGTTGGTCATCGGCGGTTCTTAGATGCCAACCATCATTGGAGAAAAAGTTCTGAGTTTAACAGGGAACCCGAGACAAGAGCACCCCGAGACAGTTTAGTCCCGCTGACATAGATGCTCAACATGCTCTTCTACTCAATCGCCTACTAGGCAAGCATCCAAAATTTGGAGGTGCTAACCCTAATCGGGAAGACTTCGAGTTAAACTGGTCAAAAAGAAGCATCTTTTTTGAATTAGAGTATTGATCTTCTCTACAGTAGAAGCACAACTTAGATGTTATGCATACCGAGAAAAATGTGTGCGACAGCTTGCTTGGTACTCTTTTGATGAATGACAAGACGAAAGACAACTCAAATGCACGAAAAGACTTAGACCCAAAATACTCATTCACCTCCGTGACCGAAAGAGTTTCTGTCAGTTTATAAAAAATGTTAAACTACCAGATGGGTTCGGATCTAATATTAGTAAGTGGGTGACAGATAACAATACTAACATTACTGGTTTGAAATCACATGACTATCATATTCTCTTGCAAAAATTGAAACCAATTGGGGTTTGAGCATTTTTTTTGGGCAAAAATGTTTATACACCAATGGTAGATCTTTGTGCGTTTTTTAAACCCTACTCCAGTTTACTAGTAGTGGAAGATATGAGGAAAGCGAGGGATGCCATTCTTATGATCTTGTGCAAGTTAGAGTTGATCTATCCTTCGGCATTTTTTTGACATAATGGTTCATTTAGTTATGCATTTACCCGATGAAGCGATTCTTGGTGGTCCAGTCTATATGAGATGGTTGTATCCCTTTGAACGATATATGAAAAAACTGAAAAACTATGTTAAAAACCCGTCAAGGCCAAAAGGTTATATAGCTGAAGGTTATGTAGCTGAAGAAGCTCTAACATTCTGCTCAATGTACCTGCAAAATGTTAAAACTAATATTTCACACATTTAGCACTCTACCTCACTTTTACTAATTTGGAATTCAAAATTATTTCTACTAGGTAATTTTTGACCAAAACAATAACTAAGACTAATTTTTCTAGCTTTTATATATTTTTCTTCAATGTAGTGAATTCAAATCTACACATCCCCAAAAAGATATTAAAACTAAATTTTCGAATTGGTTTCAACACAAGCTAATACATATATAACACTTGGTTCTATATATTTGTTAGGTAATGCATATATAACAAACAGTATTATTTTAAATTTGTTAGGTCTATAAGACGAAGAAAGAAAGTTCTTTAGAATTTCACCCAGAGTTATATTTTCTTTCATTGGGTGCGCAATTAATGGCCAAGACTTACACCGGTTGCATAGTCAACGGTGTTAGGTTTATGGTGGCTTCACGTGATGCAAAACGTGCAACACAAAACTTAGGGGTTATGGTGGAGGGAGAGAACGGTGATAAATATTATGGCGTATTAGAAGAGATTATTAAGATCAATTATCCTCATGGGTATAAGACTGTCCTATTTTGGTGCAAGTGGTACGATACTCGAGTGGGTGTTACATATGAAAATAATATTACCGGTATCAGCACAGAATACGAATGGGACAAAGAAGATCAGCTCATATTTGCCCGGCAACCCAAAAAAGTGTTCTACATCCACTACAAGAAAATGAAGCTATTGCAGCACCACTAAAATGTTGCATTAGGCCTTGAAAAGGTTACAATATGTCTAATGCAACCTTTTATTGGGGGCTACATCAGAAGCAGTTACATTAGACCTAATGCAACCCTTTATAGGCTTAATGCAACCATTTTTTATAGTGTTACATTTGCTACTCTAATGCAACTTTTTTAGTATGCAACTTTTTTACATTCTAATGCAACTTTTATAATACTCAAATGTAACTTTTATAATACTCAAATGCAACTTTGATTACAAAAGTGTAACCTTTTCTACACTTAAATGTAACCTTTATGGTACTCAAATGCAACCTTTATTATATTTTAATTACAAATATGCAACATTTTTCTAGTCTTATTGCAACCTTTACTATTTTTATTATAGAAAAAGTGCAACCTTTTTTTTAATAAATGCAACTTTTTTTATGAATTTTAATTACAGCAAATGCAACACTTTTACACCCAAATGCAACTTTATAGCATAAATCCAATTACAAATAATTAAAATACGCATTAAATCACGATTATGCAAAAACAACAATAAGAAGACAAATATCATCATAATCAAATGATTTACTTAAAATTACTTGTCCAAACTTAAATAACAATAAAGTGTCAATTACAATACTGAAGAGAAATATAAACCGGCCTTCTAGTCATCTTGATCTTCAACTTGTAGTTGTTTCATAACCTCCTGCATCATAGCTTCAAAGTTTTTTCGTTGGTTGTCAATAATATCTTTTCGAATAACTTCAAGTTCGGCTTTTTTCCTTTCATGGTCCACTTCAAGCTCGGCTTTTTTTCTTTGATGATCCTCTTCGATCTCTTTGCGCAATTCTAGCAACTGGTTTTTCTCAACTTCAACGTTTGCTTTAAAAGATTGTATCATCCCCTCCGGAACCATGTATGACGACGTGCAAGCACCATCCACTTTTTTTATCAATGTATTTGTAACACCTCTACCATAAATTCGACGATACCCATAGTTTTCTTTGCTCATTACAACTAAATAAGGATCAACTGTAGCGTTGTCATCCTCCTTTGACTTGTAGTTCTTCATTTGTTCCTTAAATATTGTCAAAAAAAATTAAGAAAATACTTTAGAAACAATTTTATAATTAAAATCCTGCTATGGATAAATATTAAAAAACGGATGTCTATTTTCACGTGTCACTGGAGGTTTCATCAAAATTAAATTAATCCTATACGTAATAAGCAAACATGATAGATGAATATTTACATAATTAAGGCGAACATAGAACATGGATATTTACATAAAGATAAAAGTAGAAAGAACTTACAATTTTCGTTTGCGTGTCATCATATGTATCAACATATACGCGCCCTTCCGTCCTTTTACGTGTACGCTCAAACAATTGTGTTAAAGTAGGTGATTGTTGGTTTGGGTCGGCATTTTTCTGTATTCATAATAAAATAAATATAATGAAACAAAAACATTAGTGTATTGCACAACAAAAATAATACAAATCATGGGCAAACTAGAAACATATTACCATCTCCTCACAAATCCTAGCAAAACTTTTTGGACCGGCTGTGTGCATATTTTTTTGAGACATGCGTGATTCCCTAGCTCGCAAACAGCGTTTCTGTAAAAACATTAATATATATACATCAACTAATATACAACTCTAAATAGCAAATACTATTAATGGAGAAATTGTTGAAGAAAATACCGCCACATCTTTATTACTCCATAGACGCAACAATTTTGCGAAATCATCTTCTGGAATGCTATCAGGTCGGTTCTTCCACCTTGTTTTATTGTCCTTAAATTGATAGAAGTGTTTTCGCTTAAACCGACATTTGTAAACCTTATACAATTCTCCAATAGTGGTTAAAACCCATTTCTTAGCAGCATTTGGCACATCATATTTTTCCTTTAAAAAAGCAAGCATTTAGTTAACAATGAAAATCTAACAAATAAATGAAACAAAACTACCAAAAACCTTACCATGACATACTCCCATATCTTTTCTTTATGTGGCACCTTCTGCCACGAACTATAAATCAATGGTGCATAACTATGATTACGAGCTATTGTGCCCAAAAATCGAGAGAATTGTCCGGGTATATCTTTCCCCTCTATTTCGGGTCCAATGGGTTGTCCAAATTTATTACATATAATGACCTCCCGCTCTTTGAATGTTCGTGTGTGCACAGCATGCAACATTGTTGGTCCTCTTTTTTTGGATTTGGGAATTTCTGTACTCAAGTATAGTTTATAAAAAAAAATATGTATATATAGTAAATCAGTAACATCCCAAAAACATGGTATAAGTAATCAAATCGTACCTATTGCCTTTTCTAATTCAGGGCGTTGTATTTGTTCAATTTCAAGGCGATGTACATCGTCCTCATTTTCCAAATCCTCGCTGCTATCATCCATATTCATATCGTCATTTGCAGCTATTATATCTTCAATGTCTTCATCCTCTTCATCTTGATCAGCTTCAACTTGTCATTAGAAATAAAATACGATCAATAAACAACAATTACAAAAATGCTAAAACAATAACCAAGGAAATACTTAAATCACTAAACATACGTACCTTGAGATCTCATAAAATCTCCTAAATTCTCAGCATTTTCCAAACCATCTAGTTTCGTAGAATTCATTAACATGTAAAAGTATAAATGAGTAAATTAATATAATACATAGTTTTAATTAAATTAAATACGTACCTTGAGATCTCATAAAATCTCCTACATTCTCATCATTTTCCAAACCATCTAGTTTCATATAATTCATTAACATGTAAAAGAATAAATGAGTAAATTAATATAAAACATAGTTTTAATTAAAATAAATTATACAAACATAATAATACCTTGAAATATCCCATCATCATCCTCATCAACAAGAAGCAATTGTTCCTTTGATCTATCTTTACTACTATTAGGCCTTCCCGCTTTTTTACTCAATACGCCCCTTTGTGTTTTTGATAGTAGTTCACCCATCGTAACTGTTGATCTACTTTGATTCTCTTTCAACGCATTTGAATTCAATGGAAACTTTCCAGTGGCCTTTGGAGCGATCAATCGATTCTTCTTCGCTAAATTAGCAATCATATTCATTGATAGTGGTGCAATATAACCAAGGAAATACTTAAATCACTAAACATACGTACCTTGAGATCTCATAAGATCTCCTTCATTCTCATCATTTTCCAAACCATCTAGTTTCATATAATTCATTAACATGTAAAAAATATAAATGAGTAAAATAATATAATACATAGTTTTAATTAAAATAAATACGTACCTTGAGATCTCATAAAATCTCCTACATTCTCATCATTTTCCAAACCATCTAGTTTCATATAATTCATTAACATGTAAAAGAATAAATGAGTAAATTAATATAAAACATATTTTAATTAAAACAAATTATACAAACATAATAATACCTTGAAATATCCCATCAACATCCTCATCAACAAGTGGCAATTGTTCATTTGATCTATCTTTAATACTATTAGGCCTTCCCGCTTTTTTACTCAATACGCCCCTTTGTGTTTTTGATAGTAGTTCACCCATCGTAACTGTTGATCTACTTTGATTCTCTTTCATCGCATTTGAATTCAATGGAAACTTTTCAGTGGCCTTTGGAGCGATCATTCGATTCTTCTTCGCTAAATTAGCAATCCTATTCATTGATAGTGGTGCGATATATTGTGGCCGATGTTGCTATAACAAATATCATGTTCATTAGAAAATACGTGTTTACAAAATAAAATAAAACTAGTATTAGAAGCAACGTGGCAGAATATTGGGGTTTTACTATTGGGTAAAATAAATTCATAATACCTTTTTGGATGCTTCAACACTTGTATTCACTTCTTGATCTTCCTCACTATTATCATCATTATCATTATCAGGTATATAGTCTACGTCTTTCGCATTATTGTAAGTAGGTTTCGCTTTCTTTTTCTTCATGTTTTGACTATCTACCAAACTTGTAAATGAATTTGCAATCCTTTTCAATCCCAACTCTTCTAATTTCTTATTATTTTCTTTAACCCTCAATAGCTTTCTCATCTCATAATCATTGACTTTCCCTTGATCAATTTGAATTTGGTTGCTTTTCTTTGCCATTAGACCTGCTCAAAGTCAAGATATTACATCTAATTTATTCACAGTTGTAATAAACTAATACTTTGGACATTTTAGTCCTTTACTAAAATATACGTTTCTAATTGTTTTTTTTTTATTTTTCTCTAATTCTAATTTTTAACACCCGCACTATAAATTGTTGTGAAATTACATTATTTTAACATTAAAAGAACACTATAATGTATAAATTATATATTGCAAAACCAAAACACTTAGTCATAACATTTATCAAAATAAGTCTCCATGTAAAAAAAAATAAAGATACAAATAAAGCAACTTCTTTAGGACCAGATCTCATATTCTACAAGCTGCAAAGCCAACATCTCTGAGTTTTTTTTTTAAACAAAACATCACTTTATTTTGGATGATGGAAAATTTTGTTAAAGGTAGAATCATGCCAATCACACATTAGATTCTACTTTAGTAAGTATCTAACTAGTACATCACATTTAGAAGCCTAAGCTGTACGTACACAAAGCGCAAGGTCCCACTTCCATAAAGTGAATAGAGCTTGGAATTCTAAAGTGAGATTATTCAAGTTGCATATAGTGAATGCTTGGTTTATAGCCTAACACAGTTCCTATTTGCTAATTATTTCCCAAAGCTGTTTAGTGTCTTTTCTTACTAACTAAGCAATAATCATTTACCAAAATACCCTCCATACATGCTAAGCTTGACGGGTGTGGAGCGCTATTGCCCCTCCACCTTAGCTTCAAAACAATGAATACCACCCCTCTCCCATTTCATGAACACCATGGAGAGGGCGCCATTATCTTACCTACAACTTGGTTTTAAAAAGCGCGAAACGCACAAAAGCGACGAGGTCTAAAACCAAGGCGCAAAGCGCAAAGCGCAAAAGCGGTGGGCTTTTCGTACGCGAGGCGCAAGACGATTATATAATTTTTTTTATATATGCTATAGGTTTTTAACATTATTTACTCAAAATATAGATACAAATAAGGTATATATATGATTTAACTTGAATGTACAACCTTTTTACCTACATGTATAACAATTTTAAGCACAAAAATAGCATGTGTACAAAAAGCGCGCTTTTAGTGCGCTTTTTTCGTGCGCTTTTTGCGCTTTTAGGGCGCTTTTTGCGCTTTTCTTGCGCTTTTTTGTCGGTCGAATAGTAATGATTTGTGTCTACATGGTAAAGGATGTCTCTACTTTGAAAAGTGAGGAAACAGCGTAGACGTGACACTTTTGTTCCATTTACTTATGAGTATATCAAGTCGGGTTTCATTGTGTCTCTTAACATAGGTGAAACACAGTATAAAAATTAAGGTAACGATATATAACAAATGGAAAAATTGGGCTGAAATTTTTTTAAAATTTTGATCCATCTTTGACACTACTCATCTAGAAAATTGAATTAGTTGACAAAAATTGTTTACGATCAACCCAACCAACAAAAATTTATGATTATATTTATACCCAAGAAGTGTAACCAACATCGCCCGACCTGCAAATATTGCTACTGCTACCTCTAAAACAGTTCACTACTTGGGTAAAATTGTGAATAATTATGTTATCTCATAACTAACACAAAGCAGGATATGGTCATTCATTGCTACTAAGTGACAAACTGAATCATAGATGGTTTTTGCTATTAGGTTTTGTCGCTTTTTTTTTCATTATGGTATTGTCTCATAGTTTCTTTTATGAACCAAATACGACCACACATGTACCTATAGATTAGGACGTACAAATAAGTTGGTTTTGTATCCATTTTTCCATTCAATATAAATAATGAATATGTTAACAATATTTGCTGAAACAATATCATTATCATAATAATCCATATCCATATATTTGATTAAATCAATTAGGAGACATTTACTCTGTTAAAAAAGTAGCAAATAATAAGTCAACATTTACTCTGTTTTAAAGTAGACATATAATCCAAAGAAAAACAAATAATAAATCAACTTTGGGAGATTCAGTCTGTTAAAAAAGTATGTATCATTCGACATGTTCCCCTTTTTCAAATCTGATGGTTTTCAAACAAAAACCTAAAATAGCATAGTTATTAACAATAATCATTTAAATCTGATGGTTTTCAAACAAAAACCTAAAATACCCGATGAAAAGTACTGGCAACATATGATAGAAGAGAGCATAGGGTATGATTTCTTATGATAGAACCTTAAGTTGAAGCTGCGATGCTTACCCAGGTTTGAAGATTTGGATGAGGGTTGAAGCTGTGAATGAGGGGTGAAGATTTGAAGATTTGGTTGTCCTCTTCAATTGGGAGATTCTTCCTTCAGCGTAAATTAGGGTATACTTTTATTTAGGAATGATTAAAGTGGGAAATTTAAAACCTTTCAGCCAAAAAATGACTATTGTAGCGCCTTTTTTTTTTGTGTGTAAATGAAAGGTTAAAAACACCCATACCCGATTAGGTATGCTTGTCTCAAACCCGTCCCAAACCCGTCGGGTTTGTATCGGGTAATTACCTGTCGGGTATCGGTTATACCAGCGGGTTTCGGGTAAACCCGTTAATTTTAAAGACTTATTAATTAGGTATATCTGACTAAAAACCTGTCGGGTATCTATTGCATGACTACTAACAAATACATTATCGGGTAATCGGGTCGGGTAAATGGGTATATCATCAAATCCCAAACCCGCAAAAAAAAAAAAAAAAAAAAAAAAACTAATCCCATACCCGATTACCTGACCCAAACCCGTCCCAAATGTGTCGGGTTTCGGGTTTACCCATCAAGTTCGGGTTTGATTGCCATCCCTAATTAGTAATAATTTTAATATATTTTTATTATATTTTTTTATTACATCATAACATGTAACATTTAGTATTTTTTTAACCATAATTTTATATATAATAATAGTTATTATAAAAATATATTTTTATTTAATATTAGGCTAATGAACCAGCTCGAGCCCGAGCCCGTTTATCAAACAAGCTTATTTCTAGTCTCGATCTCATTTACACTCGGCTTGATTCAAGATTAATATTTTAAGGAATAGGATTTTATTAATATTTTAATGGATGTGACGGTGTGCATGTGTGTACAAAAGTTTTTGTGTATTTGTGTTATTATAAATACATATAAAAATCATTGCTCTAAGTGACTATTGTTGGGCATAATGGACCATCATTAGGCTAACATGACCATCATTGGGTCTAACTGCCCGTCATTAGGCCTAAGTGACCATCATTAGGCCTAATTGGCCATCATTGGGTCTATTTGACAATTATTGAGCCTAATTGACCATCATTAAGCATTAACAAACTTAATTGACCTCCATTGAGCCTAATAGACACTCGTTGGGTCTAACTGATTGTCGTGGAGCCTAATTTATCATCATTTGATCTAAATAACTATCAATGGGCCTAATTGACAATCATTGGGCTTAGTTGACCATCAATGGGCCTAATTGTCAATCATTGGGCTTAGTTGACCATCAGTAGGTCTAATTTTGTTACGAGTCTTTATATACCTTACCGATTTTTTACTCTAATGTGTTTATGTACTAGGTGATCTCTTCTCACGACAACGAGTCTTTATATACCTTACCGATTTTTTACTTTAATTTTGTTACGAGTCTTTACATACCCCATAAATCATAAATAACTTGCAATATTAAAAGAGTTCATTTGATGTGTACCCGACTTTTCAGAAAATAATATCTTACCGTAATAAAGTTCACTAGTCAGACAACTTTGTGATCTCTTATCACGACAACGCCTACATTTATATAAATAACATGTACTATGATCATATATTAAAAGAAATGATTATGCTACCTGAGTTGAGTCCGTATTCGACTAGTTGAGTTTCTTAATTATTTGTGTTTGGTTTATCCGAGAAATCTTTAAACCACATAAGCAAGGCCATCCAACGTTTACTAATGGTATCTATAATGTTTGTTATACCAATACTCAAATCAAGTCATAAATATGTTTTCATTAATTCAGAATCGTAAATGGCCATTTTAGTTTTCAAAATATATAAAAAAAAACATTATCTTTAGTATATCATATTGATATGAAGTTATTTATTTCAACAATTAATGAATTTATAACCATTTATAAAAAAACGTATACGCACATTCTGATTTAATATTATATTAACAATGAAATCTTAAGAAAAATTAATATTCTGACATCTTCTTTGTTAACCGGGTACACGGTAGCATAAAAATTAACGTCGTCGAGCCCCGGAAGTTTTCGAGAGCATAAAAATAACTTCCTATTTTTGTTTCAAAAATAGATCTAGATTGAAAGGTTTAGAATGGAACGATTGGTGTAAATACCCGCTTGTGGTGATGTAACGTTTGTGTGCCCGAGGGTCCTTGTTTTGAGGACCGTTCGTGGCCGTTTTTGAATGAAATTAACCTTTCAAAAAAAAAAAGGGTACACGGTAGTCGTCATTGATTTACACCAAAACCAGTTTAAAACTATTGATGTAAAGTAGAGTGGGAGTAACAGTTGACTTTAGAAAGTCAAACCATTGATCTGCAAGAAGTTGATTGCTGATATTGACTTTAGAAAGTCAAACCATGGTACCAATTACAAAAAAGATAAACAAGACCAGGCATCTTTTTTCACATTTAATTATGAAAGAATACACAATACAATAATCCCAAAACACATAAACAAGACAATAAAAACAAAAATATATCAAGTTACCTACGTCATTATATTCCTTTTAAACAACAGTAGTTACAACAAACTGAGAGGAAATTAAGTAGATGTAAAATGAATACACAGTCACAAATGAACTTATATACATTTGTACTAATACCGTTAGATGGCGTTTTTTGAGGAACCGGTTCTTGAATGTCTACAGGTGATGGATGAACAGGATCATAACCAAATGTCGTATCGCTGTACAACTGTAGGGTCATCTCACCGAAATTCGAATCAAACGGTATAAGTTCCGACGGATCAAACCATCCATAACGTATCGCTGTGTCGAAACATTATCTATACCTACACTTTCAACAGCCTGCACAACTGGATATTAAAATCGCCTCCTTGTATATTAAAATCGCCGTTTCCTCCCCAAAAACCACCAACATGATGGCGCAAAATCTGCAGCTGTTTTTTAACAGCCCTGACTTCAAAATCAGCAGCCCCAGCCCAGCCCCAGACCCATTTAAAATGTAGCGTAAATGATTCAGCAGCAGCTAAAGGGTTTGGCGCTGCAGCTAAAGGGTTTGGCGCTGCGCTGAAATTCAGCAGCAGCTTCTGACCCAACCCACTGCAGAGAGAGTTTGGCGCTGCGCTGAAATATAGCAGAAGCTTCTGACCCAAGCTTCTGACCCAACCCACTGCAGAGAGGGTTTGGCGCTGCGCTTTATCCCTTAACACAAAATCCCAAATGACAAATCCAATTATCATAAGTAGCTTTATGTCTTAACACAAAATCCCTAAATCGCCATAAAATAAACTGAGTAAACATCTAAAACAGAAAAAAGGTAAGGTTCTGTATCAAACCAAAAACACACCAGAGAAATAAACCTAGGCACAGCTACAAAATTCAATTTAATCAAAATTTAACAGCTGCACTAATCCAGACTGCACAGCTTTCAGTGCATCAAAATCCATCAGGACATCCTCACATATGTCTTTAGAAAGCAATATTGGTGCAGATGAACCACCATTATACCCCTGCCACATAAATACAATGAACTTTTAGGCGAATTACCATTGTACCCCTGTCACATAAATATAAACAAGCTGCCATATCTAGCCTATTAGAAACAGGAACCAAACCGATTTCTAAAACAGGTGGCTTATGAAAAGTTTATCAAGAATAGAAAGTTTACATAAGTTCAAAAGAAATAACTTTTAGTTAAGGTAGAACTAGGTCGAGTTGGGTTGATATGGAAACGTTGTTTTTGTACCTTAATAACTCAATTATCAACAGCTTCTTCATTCGGATGCATCCAATCCCATAATGTATCATCATAATCAGAATCATCACCATTCTCATTATCAACATCTGTGGCAGCTAATTCTGTACTTGCGTCAACCATAAGAGGAGGGATGTCTTCTCTTGAAACACTAGTCTCTTGCTCACTAACTTGTGCAAACAAACCCAGCATATCATCATTAGGCTCACACCAGTAGGAGCTACCATCAGTTTCATTATCTTCCTCATCGAAGTCATATACATCCCTTGGAACCGTATTGACAACATAATGCAAACCATCTACTATAGGGTCTGGTACATAAAATACTTGTTTAACTTGTGAAGGCATGACAAAAGGATCATCAGAATAGCAAAGCTTTTTCAAATTAACGCATGTTAAGCCATAATCATCTTTCTCAACCCGGTACCACTCACAATGAAACAAAACAACTCGAAACTTTGACCAATAGTCAAGTTCAATTATGTCCAAAATTCTACCGTAGTAGTCAACATTCCCAATGGATGGATTTTTGTCCCGAGAACTCGCAAAGCTGGAAGTTTTTGCTGTAACTGAAACACCACTATTTTGAGTTTTGCAACTAACGTCTCTTGATTTGGTATGAAAACTATATCCATTGGCATAATACCCAAAGTATCTCTTACATGTAGGACTAGGACCCTTAGCAAGCCAAAAAATATGATCCGCGACATTATTATTTATTGCTCTGTCTTTGAACCAACCGGCAAACCCGTGACTATGGTTTTGTGCTTGTGCCCATTTTCGTTTTCGGGGTTGACTTTCAATATAAGCTTCATGCTCACTGCAACATCATTAAGATAAATATGTCATGAAGATGGAATAACTAATACTAACATATAATTTGAAGGAAATAGAGGCTATGAGTTAGTTACTTACATGATATAATCATTAACATCTTCACAATCAGAGTTGAATAAGGCATAACGATGTGCTTGTTCCATTAAATGAGCATCTAAAGTGAAAGTTGTGCCCAATCTTCGTTTTTTACCACCCAAAGGATGGCCCCCATTAACAAATACTTTTTCATCCAACTTATTTTCTCCCTCTAAATCATCGTTATCTTCTGAACCCTTAGTAACACCAGCATTTACTCCATGCATATATCGTGAGCAAAAACTTAAACATTCTTCAATCAAATACCCTTCTGCTATGGATCCCTCTGGGTGGCTCTTATTCCGCACATATGACTTCAACTTGCACAAGTATCTTTCCATAAAGAACATCCATCTATATTGAACGGGTCCTCCAAGCCTAACTTCATTTACTAAGTGAATAGGTAAATGAACCATTATGTCAAAAAAACTTGGCAAAAATATTTTCTCTAACTCACACAACGTTTCTGTAATTTGTAACTGTAATCTGTCAAGGTCCTCGGGCTTAACGACTTTGCTGCACAAGCTTCGAAAAAATAAACCTAACCTAATCAAAGGGATAGCAACATGCTTTGGTAACGACTTTCTGACAGCAACTTGAATTAAGTAATGCAAAAAGATGTGAGCATCATGACTCTTGTAACCTGAAAATTTCTTTTCAGAAGAATGAACACAACGTGCAATGTTAGACGCACACCCGTAAGGTAATTTTGTTTCCTTCAAAACACGACAAAAATTAACTTTCTCTTCTGAAGACATTGAAAAACATGCTCTCTCTATGATAACATGCTTACCGTCATCCGAAAGTACCGGGTGAAGCCTTTCTTTGATGCCAAGTTCTAAGATGTCAAATCGAGCTTTTGGATGATCTTTTGACTTCCCACTAATATCCAACAAAGTCCCTATCAGGTTATCACATATATTTTTTTCAATGTGCATCACGTCAAGATTATGTCGACATTTATTAAATTTCCAGTACGGCAATTCAAAAAATATTGACCTTTTCTTCCATGGGCAAGTGCTATCATTTTTCTTCTTTTGTGTCTTCCCAAATATATTTTTAAAGCTAGATAACTCACTCAAAGCTTCATCACCTGATAGAGGTTTTGGCGAAAGCCTCTTCTCAGTCTTGCCATTGAAATCACTCTTATTACGTCGCCATGGGTGTTGAGCATCTAAAAATCTGCGGTGATCCATATAACATGTTTTCTTACTATGCTTCAAGTAAAGTGAACTAGTCTCATAGTTACAACATGGACATGCAAAATATCCCTTTGTTTTCCACCCCGACAACATTGAGTAACCTGGAAAATCACTTATTGTCCACATCAAGGTTGCACGCATTTTAAATACCTCATCTTTAGATTTGTCATATGTCTCAAACCCATTAATCCACAATTCTTTAAGCTCCTCGACTAAAGGCTGTAAATAAACATCTATGTTATTACCTGGAGATTCTGGTCCAGGAATTAACAAAGACAATATAAAGTACTCTTGTTTTAATGACATCCATGGAGGCAAATTGTAATTGACTAGCACCACGGGCCAAGTGCTATGAGCAATGCTCATTGTTCCAAATGGATTAAACCCATCACTTGACAATCCTAACCTCACATTTCTATTTTCCTCTGCAAAATCAGGATACAAAGAATCAAATTCCTTCCAACTTTGTCCATCCGCAGGATGTCGTAAATTCCCATCTTTAGGAAGTCCTTCGTCATGCCAGGTCATATGTTTAGCTGTTTCTGAACACATGAAAAGTCTTTGTAGCCTTGGTACTAAAGGAAAATGCCACACCACTTTAGCCGGAACTTTTGAAGACTTATTAGAGTGTTCACCATTATTGTTTTGTTGTTTCCACTTAGAGGTATGGCAAGTGTGGCACACTTCAGTATGTTCATCCTCTTTCCAATAAAGCATACAATCATTAGGACATGCAATAATCTTATTATAATCAAGCCCTAACTCCTTTATGATTTTTCTTGCTTGAGTAAAATTAGATGGAAGTTTTGCCTCTGGGATCATCTCTTGTAAAAGTTGTAGAAGATCATCAAATGCCACATTACTAAGCCCATGAAGGGTCTTATAGAGAAGAATTCTGATGATGAAAGATAGCTTCGAAAAACTTTTACATCCAGGGAACAACTCTTGCTTTCCATCTTCTACCAGCTTATGGAACTTTTTGGCGTCCTCATTTGAACCTCCTTGTACCGTACTTGCTTCCGTTACAGTATCTCTAAATCTATCATGCAATAATTCATTAAAATTGTCATGCATACCATCTCCATTATCATATATGTCGTTATTAATCCTTGTTTGTGAAGGACTTTCTCCATGAAAAACCCATACATAATAGTCTTTTACAAATCCATGTCCTTTTAAGTGATCAAATACTTCATTTCTTCGATGCCAATAACGGTTTATGCATTGTTTACAAGGACACAAGATTTGAGATCCTTTTGCCGCCTTAGCAAATGAGGCATTAAGGAATTCAATAACTCCAACTTCAAATTCAGGTAACCGTCTAGGTATATACATCCAATCTCTAACATTCCCCATGTCTTTAGTATTCTGAAATTAATAGCAAGATATGTCATATAAATACATGCTTTAGCAACTATCAAATATCCATTAAGCAATAGCAAAATATAAGCACACAAATACACCTTCAATTCACAGGTCATTTCAATTCCAAATACACAAATCACACTTCACACCGTTAATATCAATTTATTCCGACCGGATTACCAAATACACAAGTACACAAGCACACATGTATTTATTTATGTAGATCCGCAGACTACAGTCCTATACTTAATATCAAGTTATTACTTGATCAACCCTGGTTATAATTATACACCAACTAATAATTTTTAGTTTATTCCAATCAAATTGCCACAAAAGATCATATGTTCTTCACACTTTATCAACAATTCTTGGAAGATTAAATAAGATCATCTTTATCATAAACAACTATAAACTCATCATTGTTCATTAAAGGTACATAATTTATTTCGTTTTCTTGCTGTCAGAGCAAGCCATGTTGCTTTGCATTCAAGTAGCCAAAGCTTAATAAGTCAATGTCTATTAACCTTTTTTTTATGTCTTTGAAACAAATAAGTTTATTTCTCACGTACTCTGTATGTATATCTACTATTATACTATATGACAATACAATACTAATTATTCATCAAACCAAATTCATATATAATACAACAGTGTAATTAGATATGGACACAAGTATAATACAATACTAATTATTCATCAAACCAAATTCATATATAATACAATTAATTAATGAATTACCTATAAAACCTTGGCAGAATGATCGAAAGCCGTTGTAGAAAATTACGAACTCCCTGAACTCAGTCGATAATCAGAGACGAGTCAATAATCAAACGATACCAACAGATAATCAATGACGATCGAAGGCTGTTGTATTATCTGTTATGGAGGCAAGTACACAGCTAATTAACTGATTACCTATAAAAAATGGGGAATCGTTATTATGGATGTAATCTAGCTCAAAATAAAATGGCTTAAAAGTAAACGTGTATCTCAAATCGAATCGAATAAAAAGAAAATCACAAATTCAGAATTCGATTTCAGATTTCAAAACAAAAGAAATAAAATCAGATCGGATTCAAACTAAAAAATCGAATAGATCATAGTTTATAGTTATAAACTTATAATATTAAGGTTTTGACTATAATTACCTTTACAAGTTATATATAATAAAAACGTTGTCTTCGCTTTTCCTTCGACGTAAAACGTCAATGGCATTTTTTTTTTTTTTTGCTATACGAAGTGCCTGGATGGATTACTTGTGATTTACAATTTTTTTTTTGGTTGTTTTTCACGCATTGTACTTTACGCATTGTGTTTTACATTTGGTATTTGGTGTGTTACCGTATGGTTAAACCTAGGGGTGTACAAAAAGCTCGCGGCTCGAGGCTCGCTCGAAACTCGCTCGAAAAAAGCTCGGCTCGAAGAGGCTCGTTTTGTTTTCGAGCCGAGCCGAGCTGGCTCGTTTTGTAATTGAGCCGAGCTCGAGCCTGGGGTGTTCAGCTCGTGGCTTGGCTTGATGGCTCGACTCGTGGCTCGACTCGATGGCTCGACATATGGCTCGACTCAGGCCTGTGTATGTGTAATTAATATATAGATGAAACTAATATATTTTGGCTCCAAACCTAATTATAAAATTCAAAATTTGAAGATCCCGCTCATACTACCTATCTACCCCATCTTTTCATAATAAATAAACATAACTTAGAAAAATAAAAAAAAAAATATACATGATTATGTGTAATTTTATTGTTTTTTATTTAATAAATATTTGTAAAAAAAATAAAAAAATATAACGAGCTGGCTCGAGCCAGCTCGAGCTCGGCTCGAACATTTAGAGCCGAGCTCGAGCTCGACTTTTCAGCTCGACCAGAAAAACGAGCCGAGCCGAGTTGGCTCGGTTTAAGTTCGAGCTCGAGCTCGAGCTGGGCCTGGCTCGGCTCGACTTGGCTCGTGTACAGCCCTAGTTAAACCTGTCGCGTGCCGCCGCAACGCGCGGCGGGTAAAATACTAGTTTCATATTATACCATAGTCATATATGGTTGTATATAAACCATTATGATTACTTATGTACCGTTATGGCTTATAAAAACTCATTACAACCCATCATGCAAGTATGGGTCATTAAGACACGACATTATATACATTTGGATGCAACCTTCTGATATAAATAGTTGCGTTTAACTTTTAAAAATGTAACCTTTTCAAATAAGAGTTGCATCTAAATTTTCACAATGCAACCTTTTAAGAAAAAAGTTGCGATCTTTAGTAAAATTCGCAACTTTTAAATAAAAAGGTTGCGAATTCGATATATTTTGCAACTTTTTATGAAAAAGGTTGCATTATAAGCTCTAATGCAACCTTTATGTTCAAAAAAGTTGAATTGGATTCAAATGCAACTCATTTGAAAAGGTTGCTTTTAAAAAGTTGCATTACCATCTCGGGGAAACCAAAATAATAAACATAGGTGGGTCGTCGAAAATGTTAATCACCGGCGAATTTGGGATCGACCACCACAACTCGAGAATGTTCAAAACGTAGACATTGAGTTAGGCGATGATCTTAACGTCGTTCACAATAACTTTTTATCTAATATTGACCTAATTATTGACTCCCGCCATTACTTTCAAAACATATCTTCTCATGCTACTGAGGGTGAGAATGTAATGGAAGTTGATGCCCCGAGCAATGACGACAATGATGTTGCTGATGCTGGGACATATTATGACGAGGAAGATCCCGATTATGACGACATGGAGTCTGATTAAAAAACAGTAATTGTTGATGATTTCATTTATTATGATAAATCAATGTTTACTATTTTTACTTCATTTATTACATATAATAATAATAATAATGTGATTAATAATTTTTATTTCTAATTGCAGGACATCATGATTTCCATTTGGGTTGTGCTTGTTTATTTGATGGCTGATATTATCGGCATTGGCCACGGCGGAGACGGTGCAGGGGCGCCGCCACCGCCACCATCAGGTGGTGATGATTGGTGGCACTGGCACCAGGCAGACGATGGTAAGTCTTACAGTTCTTTACTTTTTACTATTTTTACTTCTTTTTAAATTCTAATAATGTGACTAATTATTTTTAACTCTAATTGCAGCCCCCCGCAGGAGAACACGGGGCAAGGCAAAAAAACCCTGCCTTAAGAAAACATCTTAAGGACACAGGTGGCCGAGCAGACATTACATTTGATGAAGCTGCCACTTGCATGCCTGTAGGAGAGCTTGGTAGCTGGTTTACCCGGGAGGCGTCTATGTGTATATGGCTTGAAGTTCTATTCGATGTGGAAGGTTGGAAGAATGTTTCTGAGCTTGATAGAAACAAGTTATTTGAGTTTTTGCAGGTCAGTGATTTGTAGATATATATTCTATATGTTATTTATTGATTTTTTTCTATCTGACTAGCTTGTTTTATTTAGTTATTAGACTGAGTTCAATATGAATTTCAAACAACTTGAGGATGATCTCATTTCCAGTAAAAAAAACAAGGAGGCATTATGGCGGTTGTCAGAAAGCGGTACAACGACCACAAACATGAAGAAAAAAAATATTTTTTGAATGTGTCGAGAGGTGGTGATTATGGGGAAGGAGCAAGGCAACGTCCCCCGAGGGTATATGAAACCTGAAAGCTGGGTTCGAGCTGTTGATCACTTCTGCAGTCCAGAACATAAGAGGAAATCTTAAATTAACAAAACCGCCCGCCAAAAACAATCGAGCACATACCGAGGTGGAACGAGTTCTTTTGCCAGTCACTGTCACAAAAAGGTATACACACACATATACAGAGATGATAATGTTTATTTAACTTATAATTTAACTTTTAATGTTAAAGAGGGCATCGAACGGTATGAAGATACCGTTCTAAACATACAGGAAGGCAGGGGACGTTTGATACCCCTTAGAATGAAGAGAATTATGTAAGAGGCTATTTGGTAGCCTCTTAATCAGCCTCTTAACCATTGAGGTCTGAATCATTCAACATTCAGACTGTTTGTTTCAGCATCTGAATGGAATGATTAAGTGCTAAACCATTAAGCTATTGAAGGGATTCTGAATGATTCAGCTCTTAACCATTCAGAGCCTATTAACCATTCAGACCATCTTAATGATTCAGCACTTAATCAACCAAATCATTCAGAGCATCTTAACCATTCAGACCTTTTAATGATTCAGCACTTAATCAACCAAACAGCCCCTAAGCATTTATTTATAATTTATAATATATCTATACTATATTATAAAGCATGAGAGAAGGATTCCAACCAAATTTAAGTAATTACAATATATAATGCATATGGTACAATGCCCTAATGAAGTAAGTAAGAGGGCAAAATAGTATTTTTATATGAATATTAAATTGTTCATGAAATAGATGTAAATGAATAATACATGTATTAAATTAAAGGGAAGTCTATAAGTTTTCTACCAAATAATTTAATTGTTATAATATATAGGGTAGAGTTAATGTACAAAGTGTGTTTTTTGTGAGAAGTGTAAGAAGTGTTTATAGCCCTAAGATCTATGGATTGATGGTTGAGATTGATTAGTGGCAAATTAGTAATATGTGTTATATATTTGATTTATTAATTAATGTTAATAGGGGTATGATAGTCATTGTGTATGCTTAAAAGATGGAAACAGTTCCATTTTCTCAAATCTCGTTCATCTCTCTCTATCTCTAACCAAAAAAAAACAATCTCTGTTTTCTTCCCCCAAATCAATCTACTATAACCCTACCCTTTAAAAAAAATATTGAAGATACCTTTTAAATAAATGTTGAAGATAAGGATTCAGTTGGTTCAAGCTTATTGGTTCTTGGAGTTTTGCTATCGCCCATGATGTGTGCATAGGTTGCAGTATGATTGCATTTGTTATCTTCAAAAAAAATTGTGAAGATTAGGGTCACGTATGAAAACATACGATAATTATTGATTACGCAAAGTTGTATTTTTTTTTCAGTTTCATATTTCTTATTAATGTGTTTTACACAAAGTTGTGTTTTTTCTAGAAGTCGCATTGAAATGAGTGAGATGATTTTAAAACACAACAATATGATTGTGGGTTTTGCATTTGGGTGTTTGATTTTGGTTTATGCACAATGACGGGTTTTAATAAAACACAACGAGTTTTAAAACACCCCTTGTAGGAACAAACAACTCATATTCATATAAAACAACCCCATAAGAACAAACAACTCATATTCATATAAAACACAAGAGTTTTAAAACATCCCTCATAGGAACAAACAACTCATATTCATGTTGTGTTTTATCATGATCATGTTATTGTGTTTTATACTCATAGGCTGTATGATGTTGTGTCCAGATTTCTTTGGTGTTTTAAGAATAATGAACCTAATTCATACGTATAACGCCATGGACCCATCATATGAATATTTTGACATTTTTTTTAAAATAAGTCATTCAAATAAAACACCCCTCATATGAATATAAAACACTTCTCGATTGTACATGCGAAATGTTGATCTCGATTTGTATAAGCAAAATGTTGGTCTCAACTTGAAACAGATATGTTGTTATTTATGAATGTAAAATATGATTTAAAAATATTAATTGCTTTCGAAAATTGTGGGACTTCCTAAAATTATGTAGAGCAATATGACAAATATAACCCTATTAAATAAAAATGATAAAGGACACTTGTCACTTCCATAGCACTTCTTACACTTCTCACAAAAAATCTCTTTTGTACAGGAACCTAAACCATAATATATATATATATATATATATATATATATATATATAATTACCAATCCCCACCAATTGTGCTACTGCAGTATAACGCGAACCACAGCAAAAAAAACCAGACGATCTATAAAGCTAACCGTTGCGTAACAACAAAGTCGGTTAGGGTTATGTGAGGTTTATAATGATAATAAACACTCAATAGTAATGACGATAAACACTCAACATTTTCTAAACTAATATAACATTAATCTTGAAGTTCTTCTCATAAATTTGTATGTATAAAAATATGAATCAAAATAAAATACAAGTTTTATACTCGGAGTAATATTATGTTAAGAAATTATATATATAATTTTCATTGAAATATATAAATGTAATCCTAAAAAATTTAAAAAGACTAGGAAGTAAATATCAAAATGAAATTAAACGTATATGAGCTATAGACTTAATAATTATGTGGTTAAAACTTCTTGACTTCATAAAACCAAAATCTCAAATAAATAAATAATACAACCTTTCATGTACCGGTACATAATTAGTCTTAAATAGTCAGTTTTTTCGATCCTATAAATTGTGATGTCAAAGAAGGGGAGGAAAAACCAATTATAGATTTTTGTTTGATTCTCTCTCAGTTTCATCATCCGTTGTCCCATGGTATTTCCATGGGTTATCAAATCCTAAAAACATTGTAGCTACCTACGGAAAAACCAAAGATGTACTAGACTTCCAAACCATCAAATCTCGTTGTGTGCCACCTCAAAGACTCATCAATAGCCGCGATTGTTTTCTAGGTGCAAAAAAATAGAGTTGCGTCTGATTTCATTTGAGTTTAAAAGAAGTAACTTTGTTTGATGTTAAAGCGAAGCATAATTTCTAACTTTTTTCTTTACTTATAAATGTCATGGTACAGTGGAGTGCAAATAATTTTCAACTACTTGATTTGATAAGATCAAGCCTTAGGACTTGGTTGTTTAATGTCTATTGTAGAGAGAAAATTTCAGTAGCAACTATAACATGTTTATTAACATGTAAATCTTAGTTCTTTTTATCATATTAACATAAGTTGTAGAAATCTTAGATATTTTGTAAAAATAAAGCTTTTGAAAAATTTAGAAATTACAAGAATTTGAAGATATCTATTACTTGATAACAAAATCCTCCATATTGCCTATCCACATTAGATTTAAATAAATATTATCATGAAATTTGATTATGATAACAATATCCTTATACATCAATAATGTCTTTGAATAAAAGCTATTTACGAGGTTGTGTACATAAATATAAATGACGTGTAGGTTGTATAACGACCTCCCATGGCATCCTCACTTCATTGACCACTTAATTGTCTTAACCATTTTGTCTTTCAATTGCGTATTGTCAACTCCGCTGCAACGCGCGGGCTCCACACTAGTATATACTAGTATTCCTGCCCCGCGCTACGCTGCGGGGACCTATGGTATCAAAAGTTTTGTTGTTTTAGTATTAAGAAGTTAGCATCTGATTTACGTGAAATGGGCCATGATTGTTGCTGCTGAAATACTAAACTAAGAGATGGATAGAGTCCCAGTAACGTTACAGTTACATGTTATTTACATGAACATTGGCAACGATTACTACCGCTCCGCAAACATTGAACAAAACACTGCCTCGAGTGACTCATGCAGTCCATATCCACTGTTGTTGTTGAACTGCTTTTAAAACATGTGGCTATCATTCTTATCTTGGGTTTCATCTGTACAAATAAGAAACAATTAGTTGTAATGCTTGTTTGTAGGTTTATGTTTAAATTACATAGAAGTATGGTTGATAGCTTATTAGTCTAACAGTCACCTTAATGCAGTATAAATAAATAAAACGATTAATTCTTAAAGATTTTAAACCCAATCGAGGGAAGCAAACTCTACAAATGCAGCCAAAGAAAAGCTTGATGACTTTCACAATGCACCCACCAACGTAGGTCGAAAATAATCCAACTACGGAACATGGATAATTATTAATCAACAGAAACTATAAAAGGCTAAAGGCTGTTTAAAATGTATGCACAACAATTATAACCACATCGCAGATGTTATAGGTATAGTATCAAAATACTTAATCTTCATCTTCGTAACACGCTCATTATCATGATCAAGCGTCACTTCAAACACATCCCCATACTCCTTCTGCAACAAAAAGAAAAACATACTCTTCTGTTTATGCATAGTCACCGAACAAATCAAAACCCCTCGTTCGGTCGGCAAATCCGCCCTTCGAGGAATAACCGCTCTAACATCCGGATGTCCTTAATTCTTATAAATCACAAAATTCTCCGCACAAACCAACACCTCACTCGGCCCATCCCCACCCCGAGGAACCGTAACAAGCATATTCACCCCATTATCCACTTCCTCCGACCACTTCCTCGACACATGATTCAACCCCAAATCCAACTCATAAAACGTCAACACCTTCTGCGCCTCAGTCGCCGCCTGCCCCGTCGCATCCTGATCCACCTCCGCATAATCCAGCTTAATTGCCGCAAACACCGGGTTATCAAACACCCCGAAAATAGATGAACAGTGAATTTCTCAATCTTCATACCATTACTAAAAAAACTATGAAATTTATTAAACAAATTCAGAATCGATTAAAATACTTTTTAAACTTGTGAAAATCAGGTACAGACATTATAACATATATTAAACATCATATGCAATTTGTACCTAGTGTGGATAAAAGCTGGGTGAGTTATAATTTACACATAGAATAGGAAATTGCAAATGAGGGTATTACCTACAAACACGCTGGAGTTGGAGTGGTTTTAACCTGTAAAACCACAAATCGAAAAAAACAGTATAAGCAACAAAAAACGAATCCAAATAATAAGCGTCCGGAACAACAAATAACATATAACATATAACATAAGAATATGAAGATAAAGATAAACAAGGAACTCATGTGTAAAGAATTTGGAGGTTTACTGAAACAAATATATAATCATTTACTAGGTTAGAGTCCCGTGGGGACCCACGGTTCACCCAAAAGTAAAATGAAAAAAAAAAGTAGGAAAATAAGAATTGTATTAAGCAAGTTGTTTTGGTTACTAAATGTTTAATAATGCAATATGTATGAATTTTTATGTTAAATGCATAATATCATCTAATAGTTTAATGTAACGAAATAATGGGTATATCGACTAAGTAAAGTTTGATCTGACAAAAAAGAATAAACAAATAATTGAATAAAATAAATAATATTTTATTTATTCTAATGGATTTATTATCAACATGACATTCAAAGTGACTAAATATAGTTTTCATAACATTGAAAATAATAATAAAAAAATTCGCTCTTTGAACTTATAAAGCAACATTAATAAACCGAAAATAAAAAACAGAGAAATCAAAATCTTATAAAGTTATTCATAAAGCTTCAAATATTTCTTTATACACAACGTTTGATGTTTTGTTCGTAAGGTTGCCATCTTGATCTAGTATTAGTATCTTCACTCCATCTCGACTTTTGACCCTTGATAGCGCAACATTCAACTGCCCATGTGATGGATTGTAGATGCAAAAGTGCGACTAATGCTTCGGATTGAATAACTAATATGTTTTTGGTGAATGTCGTTGATGCGAAGGAGGAATTCAGAAGGTGCGAAGGAAGCTTTTTGTAGGTTCGAAGGAAGATAAAAGGTGCGAAGGAAGACACTGTGGACGAATGTGAATATACTTTATTGTAGAACTTGGTTCGACCATTCAGTTTGGGCGAACCTGCACATTCGCACAATCAATTTGGGCGAATGTGCAGTCTATAAATAGACAAGTTTGATTTTTGAATGTAACTTTTGGTCATTATTATTCCCTCTACTTTCTGAAACTCTCTCTAGTGTTTTGTTTAACTCTTTTAACGTTCATACCTTGATTGTAATCATATTTCAACGTGTAATCGAGTTGTTAATTAATGAAAAACCTTTGAAAATGATGATCTGTGTGTTTTAATCTGTTTGACTATTATTTTGTGATAGTTTTAGGGTTTCCGCACCTAAAACTAACTTGTTTGATCATTCTTTGTTGTTATACGATCCTTTCACGCACATACATGGATACGTCGACTAAGTAAAGTTCGATTTGACAAAAATTATAAACGAAGACCGGAATCAATTGTAGTATGCAAGTTGTTTTGCTTACTAAATGTTTGGTGGTTCAATTGGTATGGATTTTGTTGTTAAATGCAAATATCATATAAGGTTTTTAATGTAACGCAATGAGGGATATATCAACTAAGTAAAGTTTGATTTGACAAAAATTGTAAACAAAGACCGGAATCAAATGAATAATACCGAATTTATTCTAATGGAAGCCAAATGAATATGAACATTCAATGTGACTAAATATAGTTTTCCAGAATGTCACACCCTCAAATTTCCACTTGCGGAGTTTTACCGCGAGGTGCATGACAAACCAGGATCCAAGTCAACGGTCACAATAAACAACACTATATGAAATACGTAAACTCAAAACATGGTTCTCATTTTATAAAATCATAGCGGAAGCATTTAACCAGTTACAGAACCATGTACGACAATGTTCAAACTGTTTAATTCAAAAACATGAAACTAAGCCTAGACGCCATGCAGACTCGTGCGCCTAGTCCTCTGTTGCTACCTTAGCGACCTGAGAAAAACATGCCAAAAAGACGTCAACATATAATGCTGGTGAGTTCACAGGTTTGTTCAGTAAGTTACCAAGAGTTAACAAAACGTTACCATGTCCATACTATACCAATATCACCAAGTACGCTAGCTAGGCGTATGTTTTATTACTACTACGATTGGAAAACCATTACTAGACACGTTTAGCAATGTTTAGCAATGTTCAGCCTGAATGTTCAGCATGATACCAATGTTACCAGTTCGAGACAATATGCACCCACCCGGCCCTCCAAGCCGACGAGTGGGGCAGGTCACGCCCAATAGATCTATCCACATTTCCCCCGTTGTGCATCCCCGCACATTCATGGTTTTCCCCGGGACTTTAAAAGATCGTATAGCAATGCAAAGTTAAAACCATAGTATGACATATGTTACCAAAATAGTTTAGCGCATGTTTTCTCCCCCAAAAGTTAAAGCTGTAAAAGTGGGGCCGTGAACTCACCTTAGATTGCGTTCTTCGGTTAATAGTAAAGTGCCAAGCCCTTGATAATCCCACTACCGGAGATCTATCAAAATGTTCACATAAGTGTTCCGACTAATAACCATAAGGTTATCTAGTGCCCGATTGTCCAGATCGTAACCAAGTATGTTTTAAAACGTGTTTAAGTGTTCAACCGACACACTAGACCGACCCGACATCCCGTTGGTGACTCATTACCCTAACTAATCAAGTACGCATAGATTACACACAAGGTTTAGGCATAAAACACTTAGTTTGTATCAAAAATCTCATTTTTACATCAGAAGGGTCGAACCAGGCAGATAAATCCACCTTCGCCCCTTTTTAAGCCACGTTCGCCCGTTTAATGCCACGTTCGACCGTTTGATGCCACGTTCAACCGTTTGATGCCACGTTCGACCGTTTAATCTGATTCGACCAAATTTTTCCCAGGTTCGACCCTGGAATCTCTCATTCGACCACCCGTTTGGTCGAATGAGCCCAGGTTCGACCCTGTCAGATAAGTTTCCCTAAAAACGCTTCAAACACATTCAAAACATCGCGAAACATCATCAAACACAGCAGTCAAGCATGAATAACTTATCCCTACAAAACCCCACCAATTTTGCCCCAAAACCTGTTCGTTTTAACACTTTCCCAAAATGGCAAATTTATGGAAATGTCACATCATGCATGGAATTCTTACCCAATTTAGAAACTTTTTGAAATCCTTTCATAATCATCTCAATATGCTCTGTTTAATGTGTTTATGAAAACCCCCAATAGTTCTATTAATAATAATAACATGTAACAATCCTTAGATTTATCAAAAATCCCCAAAATACCCATAATATCACCATCTATCTAATTGTAACCCTAAACAACAATAAACCAACATCAATAGCAACCCTATATCATGTTTCTATCATTAGAACAACAGTAAATCATTAAACAACACATAACATCACATAACACATAATTAACATATGTTTATTGATACAAAAACCTATGTTTAATGATAGGGTTTCGATTTAGAAAGGTGTTTAAAAGGTTTTTATTGATAAAAACATCCTTAGAACAGATCTGGACATTTAGGGTTAGATGAAAACGAATTTAAAATGCCTTAAAAAAGATTTAGGATTAAGAACACACCTTGGATTCTTGCTTAGATGTTGTTGATAGGTTAGATTATGAAAAAAAAGAGCAAAAACTCCTTCCTTAGTGATTAAAATCGTTTGAGAGTGTTTTGAGACGGTTAGGGTTTGTGAAATGGTGAAAAATGACAAAGTTTGGTATTTATACTAGTCCACATTCGACCCCTGTCTCTGGTCGAATGTAACCTCCTTCGACCCTTTCACAGGGTCGAATGTACCCTGACTTGGTCGAATGGAATTCTTTCAATCCCATATCCCATTTTCGCCCCTTTGCTAAGGGTAGAACCAAGACAAATTTCCAGGTTCGCCCACTCGAAGTGGTCGAACCAGGACTTATGTTTTTCTAGTTTTCCAGTTTATCGTGTTTAACGCATTGTAACGCACCTTAACATATGAGCATGCAACCTTAGTCTATGTTTAACATATTTAAGCATGGATGATTATCTACACATCGTTTAAACACTTCTATGCATATAATTCACCACACAACAATTAATCTACACATACACTTAATTAGTTTATGTAATTTCACCAACAACGGGACCCGGTACTAGTGTATTCCCAAAACGACTCCCAATGATCCTCCAGATCATTGAACCTTGGACAATCCTAACTTGACCCGACTCAACTAACCTATTTAAGACCGTTTATAAACGTTTCTCGCTAAGGTAGACTTAGATGTTACTAAAATGTTTAAGCCAAATATGTCGGGTGTCACACAGAACATACAAACTAATAATAAAAACAACTTTCACCGTTAAAACTTTTGAAGCAACATTAAAAACCTTACATAAAAAACATATAATTTAAAATCTTATAAAGTTATTCATAAAGCTCCAAATATTTATTTGTACACAACATTAGTTGTTTTGTTCGTAAAGCTTTTATCCTTGTCTAATATTAACATCTTCAGTCTATCTCGACTCTTGACTTTTGATAGCGTAACATACAATTCGCCATTTGAAAAAACAGGATCCTTCAACAACTCAACTCTAGATAAGGATTGCCCTTGATTCTTGCTTATTGTCATTGCGAAAGACAAAGCAAGTGAGAATTGTCTTCTTTTAAATTAAAAAGAAAATTTTTTTTATCAGAAGGGGACAGACTAATTCTTAGTATAAAGGTTTGAATTCCAATGTTACTTCTTGAAATGATTTTTAGCTTCTATTACACTTTCTCTCTTTTTAACAACTTGTAATCTTGTCCCGTTACACAAGACGTTTTCTGATCAATGTTTTTTAGTAACATTACTGGAACAAAGTAAATGTATTAAATTTATAATTCGGGAAATAAGACTAAAAATATATACGTAAGGAAATAATTTAAGGTTTTCAATGCTATAAACACAATACATAGATCATAAGTTGTTTAAATAAAATAAATAGAAACAAAGTATCATTTCACATAACTTATAGTTATAAATCATAAACCAAGCTATAAACACACTACATAAATCTTAGTTATTGCCAAAATTATAATTTCATTTTATCGTAATTAAATTCAAATGAAAGCTTATGATCTAATACCAAACATAACATTTTGCCAACTTACCTGATTTTAAGCAAAAGTTTAATTTAGCATTGAAAATTTTGCCAACTTACGTCATTATTTAAACTGTGTAAATATAGTACTTAACAAATAAAAGGACATTGTGTCTTAGAAAGTTAATTATATCATTCACGAATGACTTAATAATAAAAATTTATAAACCAAAAGCATTAGTACCATATAGGAAAGTAATTTTAGCTTTAAGATTTACCAGCAATGTAACAAAGTAAAAACTACTACAATTTCATTGTGCAACATGCTAATATGTAGCATGAAGATTAGCATAATGTGTTCCCAAATAGAAAGTACTGCAATTTGAGTTTGCAGAAGAAAGCCACCACTTGGTCCAACATAGACACATTGCAGTTTCATTAGACTTCCAATGTACCAATGAAACCACGCGCACACACACGTATATGTAGGGGGTTCTAGACCAAACGCGGTTTTTTACGAGAACAGTAAGATAAATATTTTTGCTTCCATATCAACAATTTTTAAAATTAAAAAAATGGTTGAAATGCAATGTTTAAAATGTAAACGTTTAAAAGTTAATAATAAACATATGAACACAAAAATTGGACAATAACAATATAGGTTTGTTCTTTTTGTTTGTTCAATAATTTAGCATGGCGAGTTAACATTCTACTTAATCATCAAATATATGAACCTAAAATAATTAGGAGCAACAATTATATAACCAAATTGTGACCTCAACTCATTAATCACATACGCTAAACTTAAATTTCTAAATAAGGAAACAACTTCAAACAGTAATCAATCAAATCTCAATCACTCAAACAAAATTAAACATTGAATTTCCATTATTAAATTAGTGACAAAATTTCCATGACAACGTGTATCATTTATTAATTAATAGGCAATTGAATGATTTATTTCTTAATCATTTATTGACAATTAAATGATGGTAAATGCTAATTAATACATTAATATCTTAAAATTACAATTAAGCTCAATTATTGGATGATTGAATTACTAAACATGTCAATACTTTTTACACTAATTTAAAGGTTTTATTGTTCCTAAATTAAGGATATTTGAAATTTGAAATATTTGAATTTTAACTAAATGAATACAGAAATAGTAATGTTATTATTATTCATTTAAATCATATATATTTTAGGATTTTTTTCTTTATATTAATTATTTTATTTAATATCTTGTTAATAGTAGGAAATTGTTGACAAAAGTTAACTTAAATTTTTCAATTATGTACTAATTTATTGCCAATTGAAAGATTAATTTGATTACCATTTATTAACAATTGAATGACATTCAATTTAAATAAATACATTCATGTTTTTTTATGCTCATTTACGAAAATTAGTGCATGATTGATTCTGTTATCATTAATTGAGTTTCTTATAATTTTTGTAATAATTATAATTATATGATATAATTTGGTTCTTCCGAAAATTTTAAACTACATAGAAAAGGTATATTAAACAAAATTGTTGTTAATATATATATATATATATATATATATATATATATATATTGGGAAGCACTTTTATTAATGTAAATATATGTAAATATTACACTAATATAAAATGATAGTCTTGGTAATAATAATATGTGTTGCATAACACATATGGTGTCGAATATTGAATACGATCTTCAAATCGTGAATTTTCATTTAAAGATATTTAATTGAATAGTTTAATATGATTATTATTAATTTGAATATTTTATACATTTTCGGAAACTGTTAATCAAATTTAAGTTATATTAATCATTAACAAAAATATAGACTTTATCATATAAAAATGTTGACAAAATTTAAATTAAAACATTCATTCATTTACTAATTTGTTGACTAAATGAATTAATGAAACCGTTAGCATGCATTTATTGACAATAAAATAAGAGTTAATGTGAATGAATGCTTGAATCTCTACAAATTACCATTTTATTATCAATTAAATGTTCATTTCATTACCATTTATTAACAATTAAATGACATTCAATTTAAATGAATACATTCATTTTTTGATTATCATTTACCAAAATTAGTGCATGATTGATTTTGTTAATTAAATTTAAGTTATATTAATCATTAACAAATTTTTCGACTTTATCATATGAAAATGTTGACAAAATTTAAATTAAATCATTTACTAATTTGTTGACTAAATGAATTAATGTTTTCACTGGTATGCATTTATTGACAATAGAATGAGAATTAATGTGAATGAATGCATTAATATCTACAAATTAACATTTTATTGTCAATCGAATGATTCATTTCATTACCATTTATTAACCATTGAATGACATTCAATTTAAATCGACATGCATATTAGGGCTGTTCACGAGCCGAGCCGATCCGAACGGAGCTTTGCTCGTGCTTGGCTCGTTTACAAACCGAACCGAGCGGAGCGGCTCGTTTACAATCGAGCCGAAAACCAAACGAGCATTCTTCGAGCGCAAATTTTCCGAGCGAGCGCCGAGCGAGAATCGAGCGGAGAATAATATGGACGATCATAAAATTGGGATGTTTTCTTTGATGTTTTCATTGTCGGATGACAACTAAGGTCGAAATGTCCGATGATAACACTAATATTGAGATCCCAATGTCCAAGGATGAGGCTTAGATTGAGGCTGGTGAGCTGATGAGCATATGTCAGAGAACCGTTGTTGCATTGTGACATAGGTGTGATATCAAGTGACAATTAGCGATGGACGACTAATAACATAAAGAAGTCAAGACTGTCATCTCATGACTTATTGTTTTACTATAAAATCTAGTGTTAATTTTTTTATTGAGTTAAGTGGGCTGGTTATATTTTGTTTGCATATACTGAGTCAAATCCAACAGAATCTTATATATAAAGCCATAAATTTATCTGTAAATTGTGTGTATATTTATTATTAAATAAATAAAAATTTATTCGAGCCGAACCGAGCCGAGCATACCTTTGCTCGTGCTTGGCTCATTTACAAACCGAACCGAGCCGATCGGCTCATATACAACCGAGCGGAAGATCGAGCGAGCATTTTTCGAGCATTTTCCGAACGAGCGACGAGCGATCCACGAGCGGCGAGCGATTTGAACAGCCCTAATGCATATATATGTTTAAATGCGAGATTATTGTTACAAATTTGGATTCCAGCCCAAATTTGTAAATTTGTTAAATGAAAGTGATAATCAGATTTTTCTTTATATTAATTATTAACTTAATTATGGTGTTTATCATAGGAAATTGTTGACAAAAGTTAGATTAAAAATTTCAATCATTTACTATTTTACTGCCAATTGAATGATTATTTTGCTTAGCATTTATTAACAATTTAATGATGGTCAACTGAAATGATTACATTCATCTCTACGAAAAAGTAGCATCATTTACTATATATCATAAATTTAAAAAAGAAATAATTTTAATGTCAATAACAAAACTTAATTAATGATAACAGAATAAATCATGCAATAATTTTGGCAAATAAAAATTTGAAAACATGAATCTAATCTTTTAAATTGAATCTCATTTAAATGTATTTAATAAATATAATTTAAATTTATTTTTTTAATAATAAATATAATTTAAATCTATTTAAAAGTTTCCTAAATTATATAATATATTCAAAATAATTTTCATAGATATTACTAATATTGTTGACCGATAAACGTAAAAACTTTTACTTTCCTTCGTATGTCGCTACTGTAAGATCACTGTTATTTATGTTTTTAGACAACAGAAATTTATTCATGCCCTTCGGCACAGTCTGGGAAGGCACGTAAAAAACAACATTAAAAATGAAAGAACCAATTTTTAAAATTAAATAGGCATATGAACACAAAAAGAAAATCAAACATACCAAAACTGTTGACGAAGGGTCATGCGAAACCTTGAAGAATTGAGATCCATTGTAATAAGCGTTTGTGTGTTTGGATCAAAATCTTGTTTTTTGGATAATGAAAAAAAAAGTTTCAAAATGAGTTGAAATCTTCATCAACTATTGTAAATGTTCATAAACTTGAAATAAAAAAATTGATATTTAAAATCGGTCAACATCCGATTGTTTTTTAGTCGAATATTAAATCATTATTATTCGAAAGAAAATAGGATTATTACTCATTTTTATACCCAAAAACAATTATGGGTAAATACAAAGTATTATGAAAACAGAAGTGTTTTTTTATCCCAAATCGAATACTAACCCAGATAATCCTAAAGAAACGCATCTTTAGGATTATTTCTCATTTTTATACCCAAATCGAATACTAACCCAGAATTGTTGTTTATCTTCGGCCAAATACTAAGTATTATGAAAACATCCGGATGTTGACATAACAATAATAACGTTAAGAATAAAAATGAAGTGAAACATAATAATGAATCAACGATAGAACAGTAGGATCGATCATTACCTTGATAAAATTGAATTGTTAAATCCGATTAAAGATGTTGAATCGGTTTTGGAGAATCAAAAGATTATGCAAAATGAAGGAGGATGATAGAAAACATTCTTAGGAAGAATTGGAGAGTTGTGTTTTGGAGAATGAAAAAAAAATATAAAAACGGTTCATATAGTGTAAAAGTTGGAGCTCCATTTCTCAATTGGATCCAATGAGACACTCTCTAAGGCCTCCATTCGACCCGAGATGTATTCAATTATTATATAGATAGATATTTATACATAGAATAAGGGGGTTATGAAATTGAATGATGAATTGGTAACGACAGGAATTGAAGGATTAATTGTTACGAATTGAATGATGAATTGGTAAGGATATCTCATGATTACATAAGGGGGTTACAAAGTTTTATCACAGAAGAAGAATTTGGCTGAAATTATTTGGTGGTACAAGCATCTTAATGCATAACATGGTACAAGCATCTTAATGCATTGACAAGGGTAATTTGAGGAAGATTTATATGACATTTGAGGGTTAAAGCATATGGCTTTTCAAATGTCATCTTAAGTTTACCAAGTTGGACATCTTTGCCCATTGCTCACTCTTTATAATGTAATAATAATAATATAGATATACTAGCAGGAGCCCGCGCGTTGCGGCGGTGCTGCACAGTGTTTGGATGTTGCATTTGGTCAAATTTATGACTTTCGACCCGATTCGACCAGAAAAATCAAATTGAATTACATATAACTTGAATTTCTTTTATAAAAAGTATATATATAATTTTGTTTATTTAGCTTGATCCGAATTCAAACGTAAATCAAATTCACCTATTACTTTTACATTGTTTTTTCTAATTTTTAAGAATAGCTTGTATACTTAATTTTATGAGTTTCGGCAAAAAAAAAAAACAAAAAAACGTCGAATAGATTTTTTTTTTTTAAAATTATGTAACAAACATGTTACATATGTAACAATGCTGACGTATGATAAAACCAAGTTTGTGTAACACGTGTGTAACAAAATAATCTACTCGGCGCTTTTTGGATTTTTTTTTTTTTTTTTTTTTGCCGAAACTAATAAAATTGAATATAAAAGGTATGCTGAAAAAATCAGGAAAAAATCAGGTTTTTACTTTTGTGAAATACAACACAGGTTAAAGTCACGGTTTGAGGAAGAAGAAGAAGCAGAAGAAGAAGAAGAAGCCGAAGCAGAAGCAGAAGCAGAAGCAGATGTTACATATGTAACAATGCTGACGTATGATAAAACCAAGTTTGTGTAACACATGTGTAACAAAATAATCTACTCGGCGCCTTTTGGATTTTTTTTTTTTTTTTTTGCCGAAACTAATAAAATTGAATATAAAAGGTATGCTGAAAAAATCAGGAAAAAATAATGTTTTTACTTTTGTGAAATACAACACAGGTTAAAGTCACGGTTTGAGGAAGCCGAAGAAGCAGAAGCAGAAGCAGAAGAAGAAGCTCCCAATAGATGGATAAGGTTGGTATATATATTTGTGTGTGCGTGTTTAGTTTTCATGTTTTTGTGATTGTTTGTTGGGTTTAAAGTAGGTTAAAACTAATATTATTTGGGGTGTTTGAAGGTTGGTATATTGGAAGAAGTGTTGGGTAGACGTCGCGGACATGTTCACAGGATTGGGCCTATGCCTTGTCCGAGAGAAAGCCTTCCACATCTTACACCAACGCAACCGCAAATAACACAGGTATGTCTTTGTAGTTTAAATGTTAATATTTGACCCGTTTGGTATAAATATGTTTAGTAAGTAGGATATTTGACCCATTTAGTATATATTTGTAGTTTATTTGTTGGTTGTTAACCTATTTGGTATAAATATGTTTAGTAAATAGGATATTTGACCCATTTGGTATATATTTGTAGTTTATTTGTTGATAGTTGACCCATATAAATATGTTTAGTAAATAGGATATTTGACCCATTTGGTATATATTTGTAGTTTAAATGTTGATAGTTGGCCCACTTGGTATATGTTTGTAGTTTGACCCATTTGGTGTATGTATGTTTGCTAAATGTTAATATTTGACCCGTTTGGTATAAATATGTTTAGTAAATAGGATATTTGACCCATTTGGTATATGTTTGTAGTTTGACCCATTTAGTGTATGTATGTTTGCTAAATGTTAATATTTGACCCGTTTAGTATAAATATGTTTAGCAAATATGATATTTGACCCATTTGGTATAAATATATTTGTAGGAACAAATTAATGCGATGATGGCGAATCCTCAATTCCAAGCGCAAATGTTCCAAATGTGTAGTCAATCCTTCCAATCACAAAACTTTGGAAATCAAGGTGGTAGCGGTATCGGCAATAGTGGCGATTATGACGACGATGAAGACGAAGACGAAGATATTTAGGCGTTTTTGTAAGAATGATACAATTTATAATGTTTATGTTTTAATTTAAATATTGGTATGTTTGTTTAGTTTTGTTGGTATGTTTAGACGAATGTTGGTTAATGTTGGTATGTTTATATATATGTAAATGTTGGTATGTTTGGTTATTATTTTGCTTGATTGTGCGTTTGTGGACAAAGCGAGGAGGAAAAAATCCGAATAGGAAAGCGAGGAGGAAAAAAAGACCTTTAGCGGCGACAAGTTGCCGTTAAAGGTCTTGCCCATAATGCACAGATTTTTGCCACGTGGCAAAAAAAATAAATAAAACAAATATTGCCACATGGAAAATAGGTATTAGTGGCGACCCATTAGCGGCGACTAGGGGCATTAGCCACGAATTTTTTTGAATGAGACTATTAGCGGCGACACTCACCATTAATAATCTTGTCGTCGGTAAAGAGAAACCTTATAGTGGACATCTAGCAAGAGTCGCACTCTGAAAGACTTACGGTATAAAATGTGACTAAACACCGGAAACATTATAAATGAAGTCAATTCTACTATAACTAATATCCATAAACATAACTCGAATCCTCATTGACCATTTTTAAAATGCATTAAATAAGTCATAGATATATTATAGTTTGCTAAACGTAACAATGATTTTATTCCAAAATTTTTCGAGAGACCTCTGGTGTGAAAAAAGTTTGTGACGCCGAACTGGACTTCCAATAATAAAATAGGTTCGAGCATTAAATGCACTTTTAACATGTCTCCGTATGTTCGAAAACAATTACAGAATCATTGACTTTTGATTGGAGAAGAAACGCGTGGGACATTAGGATTTGAAGGTAGCGGAGAGATGTTGGAACTCTTAACATCCATCTTCTTTGCCGCACATGGAAAATGACAAACACAATGTACATAACTTAGGCAAGTTCCGACAGCTTCCAATCCATGTAACCTAACACACTTGTAGCCACATCCATAGCTGTCGCATCCGACTAAAGAAAAATTATCTTGACATGGTAGTCTCGCCATAAAACCTACAAATTTATAATTCATATTTCCTTTAGTTAATGATTATACAACTGTAAAGGTAATTTTTGTAATGAAACAACCCTCGATCCACATAGTTTACAATAATATATACTATGAAAGGTACCATTGACAATGAGAAATGGAATAGTTACCATTGAGCATGAGAAATAGAATACATATGATGAACCAGATAGACTTTGTCATGTTGAGTTCTCGTCTGATGTTTATGTGATCGTGATAGGCTGTGCAATGAGCTAATGAGCTACGAAGATTATATATAGGAAATAAGGTTGAAATCCATGCATCTTAAACCAGAATTGTATTAATGTGTTGATACAATTATGGCAGCATGCATTCATTGTATTATTAGTCATTCATTTATTGCTGTAAGTGTATATTTGTCACTATAATATAGAAATAATAGATTTACATTACCTTAAAGTTATTTTTTAGTTTTATTAAATCTGTAACCATTAATACTTATGTTCACATACATTTATTTTTTAAGGGTAGAGATAACGTACAAAGGAACCTTAACGCGAGAAGCGTTGGAAGCAATCTCAGCCATTAGATTAACAAGATGGCTGAAGGGTAATTAAAAACCCTAATCATACTTGGGTCAAACTAACCAAGGGTAAATTAGGAAAAAAAACATCTAATTTTTTTACAAATCGTAAAAACAGAATAAGAAATAACGAAAATCAAAACATAATTTTTCATCGATTGAGATCGATTAAACCAATCTGAATGATTACACAATCAAAATACAGAAAACAAACATTGAATGCATTCATTATCAGTAATTGAAATTAAAAATAAAAAAACAGAGTATTATAACTATACAATAAATCAGTCGAAAATCATATGAGTCAACATTAAAAACGCACGTATTATTTGTCAGAAACACTCGATTTTGATTCTAGAAGAAGAATTAAAGATAAAAATGGGTTATAAAAAAGTTGCAGGCGAAGAAGAAAATGACTATGATAACAGGGATCTTTAAACGCACTCATTATATAATAATTATATTTTGGACGCAGTCATTAAAAAATTTAGATGCACTCATTGAAAATTTGGACGCACTCATTAAAAAATTTAGAAGCACTCATTGAAAATTTGGACGCACTCATTAAAAAATTTGGAAGCACACATTAAACAATTTGGAAGCACTCATTAAAAAATTTGGAAGCACTCATTAAAAATTTGGACGCACACACTAAAAAATTTCAAAGCACTCATTAAAAAATTTAGAAGCACTCATTGAAAATTTGGACGCACTCATTAAAAAATTTGGAAGCACTCATTGAAAATTTGAACGCACATTCAAAGATGGAGGTCTCTTGTTTCTTTTAGACGAACATTGAAAAAATGTTTAAATAATGTGCGTTTGATTTTTCCTTTATGGTCAAAGATGGATGAGAAGGTGTTGCCATGGTGTGATGGGATCATGACTCAGCTTCTTAAAGATTTATCAAGCAATCAATTGCATCGATCTATTAAGCCTCAAATATCTTCATGTGTTGGTGATATTTCACTTGCAATCGGAGAGAATTTTGAAAAAATATTTGATGTATGCTATGCCTATGCTTCAAAGTGCAGCTGAATTGTCTTCACACATATCTGGTGCTGATGATGAAATGATTACACCAATCTTTTGAGAAATGGTATTTTCGAGGCTTATTCAGGAATATTTCAGGGTTTCAAGAACTACCCTAAAACCCAGTTACTTTATTAATAACCGAAGCCATCAATTTCTATTGACGGATTCTTCATCGTTGTGCACCGAATCGTTGTGGTGTGATCTTCCAGTACTTTTTTATTAATCATACGATTTAGGGTTTGTGAAAGTGGGTACTTGTAGTGGTGATGGGAAGTTGCAGTGGTAATTGTGAAAGTGGGAGGGTGTGTGACGGGTGGTTCTATTCAAATCTTGAGGTTGCAAAAGGTGGGCGGTGGTGTCTGATAGTTTAATCATATGGTTAGGTTAAATTGGCAGGTGTCAAGTTCCAGTGGCTTCCTACACTTTTTACGTTAAGGATACTTTGTATCCTATACTTGCTAATTTTTTAATTTTTTTTAAAGTAGTTGTAAGAATGAAGAACCTGATGCTCTAAATCCCCCGACAAGGGGGTTAATATGAGTCATATTTGGATACAAAACACAATATTTATAAATTCTAAGAGCATTCACATCTCGTCCTCTAGCTCTATCCACTAAATTACACTAAAAATCACTATATTTTCATTGTTTCAACTAAATAATACTTTTTTATATCTTTATCATTATCCCCCCCCCCCAACTCACACCACTTTTAAAAAATATCAAAAAAATGGGGTAGAATAGTGTCCCCCTAAATATACAGATGAACAATAATAGTATTTTCTGTCTCCTCCAGTCACAACCTCTCAAAACCACTTTTTAAAATATAAGGGATTCATTTATATAAATTTAGTGAACAGGATTTGAATGCTCTAAAACAGAAATCGTAATTCGTGGGGCTCGAGGCCTTACAGAAAAAGATCGATTAACTCCCCCATCTCCATCTGTCAAATTACACTAAAAGTCACTAATTTTTCTTTCTCCTTCTCAATTAAATAATTTTCATATTTTTATCATTCTCCCATAATCACTTTTAAAAGGGAAAATTACTCAAATAGTCTCTGTGGTTTGCTCATATTTCACCTTTAGTCCTCAAATTTTAAAAATTACATCTGTAGTCCTCAACTTTTGGTGTTTCTTAACTCGGATAGTCCCTGGAGTTAATGGATGTTAGATTATTCAGTTAAATGGGTGTAAAATTACTAAACTACCCTTACTTTAATAAAAATAAAAATTCAATTAATTAATAAAATATAAGGAGATCCCACTTAACCCGTAGCCAATCATGTTTCTCCGCCCATTCTTAGTGGGACCCACCCACTTCATCTTCCCCGACCCATTACCTTCACAAATCACCATCACCCATCTCCACTTTCACCACCACCACCGACAGAAAAAAAAATTGATAAGAATATGTAGGGTAGGGTAGGGTTTAATGGAAATGGGAATGGGGAGAATTGAATAAAGGGAACGTGATTCGGCTGTTACGCTGTGACATCCGTCACCCTCGTCTTTCCTCTAATTAACAACAATAGTCCTCCAAATATTTTCATTATAATCCCTGTAAGATTCGTCGTTTTCAAATTTAATTTTAGAGCGAATAAAAATTTATCATTTATATTTATTATGAATCGGGCATAAGTTTTAATCAAACGCGTATGCTAAAACATATTCGTAAAAAGAATTTTATAAAAATTTCAATCTTTATAAAGTTTTAGAAACTCTTTGGTTAAATTAACTTAACTTGGTTAAGTTGTATATAGAAAAACAAATATATAAACCAAGATATAATTAAACTAACCAAGTTAAAGCTTGAGGGACCTATTTTGCCAAACACCACTTTCTTTTGATTAGTCGCAACAAACACCTTCCCGTCATCTTATTAAGGTTAGTGAATCGAACCATCTCCCGTTTTAAAAATTATTACTTGAAGACTGACTCATTTTTTTTGGCGAATACCGATTTACTGTTGTAATGGTTTGTTAGTATTGTTTTAAGTCTAGTATTTTTCTTATTTAGTTTGACTTATGTGTAACACTTAATAATTTAAACCTCAAAGACTTTGTTTAAATCGTACCGTCGAAACAAATATTTTTTTTCTTTTCTCACGATGATTTCTACATTGAACAAAATGAGCCATGAAGTTGGCGTATATATATTTTCATTTATTTCCAACCAGTTATGTACAACATTATTATATAGTTTTGAGATTAATACAAATACCATATAATTATATAATTGGCTTTGAAATGATAATAGTTAATAACAACTGACTTGGCATAAACTGATTTTCAAGTGTATGTGGTGTGTGACGTTTTCATTGGCTTATACAACATTATGAACTAATTTATAATATTTGAATTGAATGCTTACTTAAATTATTTTCGTGCACCTATTTAATTTAAAATGAATATGTAATTTACAAAACGGTTGTACTCATTATGATAATTTATACAAATTATAAAACGGTTTTTGCTCATTATGATAATTTATTTAAAATGAATATGTAATGGTCTTGAAACTCATACAACAACAAACTATATAACTAAATTGATGTTTTCAAAACTTAATTATACAACAATGAAAAGGTTGGTTCAAGAGTAAATTATAGATTTCCGTCTCTCTCACCATTTCCATTTCAAGTTTATGTTCACAAGTTCAAGCACAAAGCCCTCAAGTATCAAGTCTTAAACCCTTGTTCCTATTAGTTTTTGGTATAGTTTCATCTACACTTTTTGTTTATATTTTATATACATTTTTCTAGAACGAATCTTTGTCACCCAACACATTTATATAGTAAATGTTTTGTTATAACAATATATAAAGGCTAATCTTTCATTCATGATTTTTTTTCAAACATATATGTACACACAATAATAATTACTTTTGATGTCAAAATATATATACATACTCACAATGTTAATTTTTCACATGAACTAAATATTGGTTCAATAAACATTATACATGATTTTAGACAAACTACAAAAGTCTTGGCATATGGATAAACTGTTTCATTTATTCATGCTAGGTCAAATTTATAAAAAAATAACTTCTTCGTTTTTTATAAACTTTTATATGTAAATCATGATTTTAAAAGTTTAAGAAAATGAAGAAACCTTGATGTCTTTTATGCGAGTTATGACTCGGAATAAAATAAATATTATTACTTGTTAAATAAATAAATAAACCCCAAACATGATTCACATACAAGAGTACAAGTTTGTGTTATGACATTTTACCATATAATCGTGTATATATATATATATATTCCATATAAATATATATTTTCAAGAAGTTATACACTATGTTTCAACAGTCGTTGAGTTAAAACATTTGGAAACATAATTGGTAAATCATGATCAGTTTAGTTGGGTGAATAGGATACGTAACCAACATGCACGTTAGAAACACTCATATAGATCTTAAAGTGATAATGTATACTTTAGGGCATGGGTAGCGCGATGCACATATACATCTTCAGACTTTGCTACATGGTTGTTATATGCTTGCGTTTGCTTTTCGCTTATATGTGAGTATATCTTTCCCCTTTTTACTGTTTTACTATTTTGGGGTGACTCATGTACTTACTATCAAGTTTCTATTTCTTTTACTAAATGTTACTCTTTCACTAAATGCAATTCTCATGTGTGTTTGCTTTATGTTAATTGGTGTGTCTATGACTTGTCAAAATCATTAACCGCTGGGCGGCCTAGCTTTTCAATGAATAGTACTATGGTATACCCCCTTGAGACTCTGTTGAGAGAATCTTGGTCATTGTCTTGTTAATTCATTATTCAGTTGGTTAGTCATGTGTTAGTCATTATTCTCAGGTTTGGTTTTGAATGGATATTACTTATTACATAATTGCAAATGGTACCGCACATGAATTGCTAAACACTTTTCTACTATATTTATTTAGACAGGGTATGCTCACCAATACAATTTTTTTGTATTGACCAAATTATTTTGTACATGTTTCAGGTTGTTTTGAGATGCATCCTTTAAGCTTTTGGATTTATATTAGATTTTGATTTATTGTATTTCAATTTAGTTGGCAGTTAGAATCGTTGTATTTCATTTCAATGTAATAAATTATTTAATCAATGTATTCAAATTTACACTTTTAGTCCATGAGCTATTGAACAATCGTCACTACGTGACACCTCGATGTTTCCGCCATCGGTTGGGGTGTTACATACGCAGAAGATGATTCACATGAGGGAAAGAGAAGAGACAAAATCAGAGACAAGTGTCTGTGAAATCGAGATTAATAAGGCCACGTGGCGTATAGGAAGAAAATGAGGCAAATGACGCACGCAAATCAATGAGCAGTTTCTTGAGGTTTGTATCTAATAGAGAAAAATGCAGGCGTATCGTATGGTATGGAGATGATTTTATTCGTTGACGCGGTCGGGAATAAATGAGCTCGTGGTCGGTAATTGTCGATGAATGCTGAGTGGGTTTTCTGGAAGAAGATGTAGGTCGGCAGTGGTGGTGGTGGTATTGATGATGGTGATGAAAGTGGAGATGGGTGGTGGTTGTTTGTGGAGGTAATAGGTTGGGGAAGATGGAGTGAGTGGGTCCCACTAAAAATGGGTGGAGAAACATGCTTGGCTAAGTGGTTAAGTGGGGTCTCTTTTTATTTTATTAATTAATTGATTTTTTTATTTTTATTAAAGTAAAGGTAATTTAGTAATTTTACACCCACTTAACTGGATAATCTAATCTCCGTTAACTTCAGGGACTATACGAGTTAAGAAACACTAAAAGTTGAGGACTACATATGTAATTTTTAAAAGTTGAGGACTAAAGGTGAAATATAGCAAACCACAAGGACTATTCAAGCAATTTTCTCCTTTTAAAAAGTAGTAAAAGATGTATAAGGTGGAATAGTATCTCCTAAATTATACAGATATTAACTTTTTTTTTAATATAAAAAAAACTCATTCACAAAACCTGATGCAATTGGTTTAAGACCTTCCTAATAATCATCATACGAAACACATCTCCCAAATATCACCCACCAACCAGACTGACTGATTAGCGATATTATCCCAATGACGTCGTTTTCCTTATCCTCTTGCCGCCAATATTCTTATGATTATGATTACCCTTGAAACCAGGTAAAACCCTAACCCTACATCCCTATTTCCTCATGTCGCTACAACAAATATCGAACTGACGTTGGTGCAGAGTCTCACAGAGGTAAAAGGGTTAAAGGGTTTAATTTTACCAAACGCAGGTCGTGGTGTCCCACTACGTTGTTAAACGTAGATGGGAGGTTCAAGAGTATTGTTTAGATTGTTTTGATTCTGACTTGAGATGAACTCAAAGTCAGAATGTGGTTTATACTTTAGAGTGAAGTATTGTGTGGTATGAAGAATCTATCATACGTGAAGTATGATAGTTAAAGAGAATAGAAGAAGAGTGTGTAAGGTGTAATCAGATCTCTTGATAGAGAGTCTGATTTATAGATAGAGGATCTTCTAATTCAGGAAGTGATATACTCTTGATCCATGCAACAACTTGGGGACTTTCCACTTCAGCCGATGAAAAATTCAGACCTGACGTCAATAGGGTGCAGCCTATTCACGTGCAGAGTATGAGCAGCTGGATGGGTCAACCGAGGAAAAGTGTTGACAAGACAAGTCATGGACTTTGTTCTTTCTGCTTGGTGGCAGTACTTGATGCCTTTTGAACCCTTGTGCCTTTCAACCTTTCAAGCTGGCTAGTGTAATATAATTGATTTATTTAATCTTAAACTACCCACGTCATCACCTCCAATCTTCGATACTTATGTAACTGTGTTTGTGTTCTAAATATTTGATCTAGGGTTTCCATGTGTTTTGTGTTGCGCAATTTGTATTCAAATTATTGCACTTATGTCACACCCCGCCAAGGCGGAAACACGAGGTGCGACTTCGAATGATTTCCAAGCACAAAGGTCACACGAGCATTAATTAAAATAAAGCGGGAACTTTCATTAAACAACCAAATTTGTCCAACATAACGTTAATTGTTAAAAATTAAAACCATTGTATGTAAATGTCTAGAGTTAAAACAACAACACAACGGTCCAAAAGAAGGTTTCCCACAAATGCTCGCACGCGACACCCGCAAGTTCCATTATCCACGCTAATTTCCTGAAAAACATGCATTTAAGGAAATATAGGTCAACACAAAGTTGGTGAGTTCACGGGTTTTCTATATGGTGGACATGTAATCCAAAACCGACTAAATCATTGCCTAGCTAGGGCAATAATCAATATGTGATCTGACATGAGCCCATAACCAAACCTTGATGTGTTGTGCCTCGCCCATTGTACACTAAAGACAATGAAATAATGTGAAATACAAGCACTCTTTTGATATCTGTCATCTGGTCAGAGCGTCTGACCAAGAGTGGGGGTGTCAACCCAATAGATCTATCCCGACATTTCATAGCTAAGTCCATAGCTAATGGTTATGGTATGATGTATGACACGAGGGCTTAATGGATCCTGAACCTTAATGTCTCATGTTCACATAATAGCCATGATTGTAACTGAAAACTGTACGCATGTTTTTCCACTAGAAAAATGTAAAAACTGTAAAAAGGGGCCGTGAAATACACACTTGGTATCTGGATGATAAACTGAACTGAATCTGATGCGGTGTGTCTGGTCTGGGATGCCCTAAATTCATTTAAAGGCAACCTTAAGTCTATGTTTTAGTTCTAATTGCCATGCAATTGTTCACCCGACTGGGGCACTCATGGACTAGGGGCTTCTGTACCGCCATCCACGTGTGTTACACACTGTATGTGTCAGAAAATGTTTATTTGTCATTAACGTGACTATGTTTAGTTTGTTTTTGATAAAAACAAGTGACTTGACTTACTTAATGTTACTGAGGGTCACTTATGTCTCAGTTATGTAAGTCTAGGGTGAGATATGGACATATCTTTCGACAATTTTGTATAAAAACAACATATTTATATGTTTTGCCTTTGTGCATACACACATATTGGTATATATCATTGGTTTCCGGGAAAACTCTTGTGTTAAGCTTGTTAACACATGTTTTTGAGGTCTTTAACACATGTTTATAATTCTAACTTTGAAGTATGTTATAAAATTAAGTGAGGTTCACTATACTTTGGTCGGGTCTTGACCCCTTACACACACGCATACATCTATGTCTATGTGTGTGTGTTCATATATGTCCACATACATGTTCCAAGGTGTACGTAATCGTATATAGCATGCGTATATACATAAGCTTAAACATTGAACTTTTAACATAAAACTTGAGTGTTTAAGTTGGTTTTACTCGACAACTAGTGTCTTGGGTTTGTGTTCGAGTGAGTGCAATCGGGTAAACCATTCATGTGTTCGAAATTCATGTAAAGAAAGATAACAAATCGGTTTTGGTACCTCTCGTATGTGTAGCCGAGAATATTAGAAGAAAATGAGCTAATTTTCCCACAATGCAACTCCTAGATGCTTGTTAATGACTTGGAACTCCTATGTGATGATGGTGAATGCTCGAACCGACTCACTTGGGTGTGGGTAGCTTCGGCCGAGAGGTAGGAAGAGAGGGGTGAGGTGGTTTCAAGTGTTAGTGTGAATTGTGATGTTGTGGTGTGATCCTAATGTGTTCAAGTGCCTCTAGTTATAGCCGAGAATGGGGAAGGAGGCAATGGTTTCATTGGTTCACAAATTTGGAAGGTCAAAGGCTCACTTTCTTGGAGTGCAAGGGTGGAAGGCTTGCTAGGTGAAACTAGTTGACTTAAGGCTTTGTTTGGTTATGTAGGTGGTGTTTCGGACGAAATATTCATGGGGAAGGGGCAACACATTCTTGGCAAGGTTGACAAGGTATAGAAGCTCATGTGTTTTATGTTTTTCCATGATAATATAAGGGTTTGACTAGTGTTTTTGTTTGCTTGTGTGTGGGGTCTTGTGGGCCAAAAATTTATGGCAAAAGGAACAAGGTTGTTTTGGCAAGTTATCAAAGATTAGACATTCATGGGGATTATGTTGGTACCATGCTTGTGTACATGTCTAGGAACTTGAAATGTGGAGTTGTTCATGGATGTATACATGCGTGTATATGTATGTATGTGTAGTGTAGATGTGTAAGCTAGTTTAGGTCCATTGTTTCATTTAACTTGTCTTCGGAACACATGGGCCGAAATGTATGAGTGTAGGTAGACAAATTAGGAAGTCAAAGTTATCTAGGTCCATTGGATGGGATAACAAGGTTTCTTGTTAGTGAAACACCTAGGTTCTTGAAGTTGTTGGATTGTGGTGTGGTGGTCGATTGGTATGGGGAAAGAAAACATGATTTTTGTGGCAAGTCAACATGGCTTGGAAGTTGTGGAATGCTTGTAGATGCCATTTTTGTGTAAAGTCTCTTGTGAGGATAAGAATGGTGACTTGTATGTGAGTGTGTATGTATGTATGTATCCGTGTGTGTATATGTGTAGCCGTGTGTGTGGTCGTGTATACATATATGTGTGAGGTATTTTGTCATTTCTAAGCATATGTTGGTGTTTTTTGTGTGCATATTGTCGCATGTGTACTAGTTTCCATAGAATGCGCGTTGGTAACCTCATGTTAATAAACATTGTTTGTCTTTGTTCTTGTCGGGGCTACAAGTTGAAATTGTATGTTCAATTGCATGGATGTCTCACCACTAGGGTTTTGCATGGTTTTCTATAGTCTAGCATGATCTATTAGACTAACTAAGGCCTTGGACTAACTAGTGTATCTATTGTTAGACTGCACGTCTCTGGATTGACTCGTTGGAACCCTAAAGAGCCCAACTATGATGAAGATGATGACATGTGATGCTATGCACACTGTATACATGTAGCTAAGTGTACGGACATGACCTGTGATTTCGACGGGTGTCACAACTTATACTTTGTACTTTATAGATATTGATGTTTAAATGTTTATTCTTAGAGGGTGTTGAATCCACATTGCATAATTGATTTTTTTTGTTCTTACTGGTATTTGTTGTAATGTTTTTCTATTTAAATTTCTGTTAAAAACGGCAAGAGTGTCTTTTGGGTATCATAAAGTGTACTAGGAGTATTCGTTTTTATGGTTCTCAGTCGAGTAAAACAGTGGCAGTATCCTCTTTAACATATCTCTTTTGGTGCATTACCATGTGCCAGTATTGTATTAATACTGTAACAAACCGATCCAATGCCAAATATGGGCCCACGGCGTTAAACTTTACTTATTTGGTTGTTTTGTTCCTTTTCTTTTTGGATCCCAAACATACTCTTGCCACCTACAGCAGGATTGGTCCTTTTGTTCTTTTGCCAAATGCTATGATTAATATGATGGATTTAGATAGGATATGTTTTTGGTTTTATGTAAGAATGAATTGGTTATTTTGGTTGCTTATTGAATTACTACATTATATGCATGATATATGGATGAATTGGGTGAGATGCTTCTTGAAGCAGCGGGAACTTCCGATGATGGAAGTGATTCAACAGATGATGAGTGGGTTATCATCGACCGTGGGTATGCTGGCAGGAAGCCTTCTAGTTCTCAAGATTTGTTGAAGAAAAGATTGTACCTCACAAAACGAGATGATGAACAATGTAGCAACCGTCGACGCGATGGGTGAAGAGCGCAGCTGGCTCATCGGCCACATGAGCAACATAGTGCGAGACCACGTCTGGCTGCTCCAATATGGTTCAAGGAGAGGTTGGTTACTGGTAGGAAGCCTTTTGGTTCTCAAGATTCATTGAAGAAAAGATTGTACCCAACAGAACGAGATAATGAACACCATAGTAGCTGTCAACGCGATGGGGGAGGAGCAAAGGCGGCTCATCGGCCATTTGAGCAACACAATGTGAGACCACATTTGGCGGGTCCAACAGGGTTTGAGGAGAGGTTGGTACAGGTAGAGGCGACAGTGGGCCAGTTATCAACTCAGGTAGCCACATTATCAGCCCAAATGAACTGGTTGATGGATGCCATTGCCGCGCAAATGACTGTTGTCGGCATACCCGTTGCTCCACGGCCAGATGCTCCACCACCAGGACAAGACTCACCGTCGTTGCGACAGTAGTGGCGTGATGCAATCCACGTTCATGCTATCAGGTTACCTAACTTTTGGTTATTTGTTTCTTTTAGTGTCAAGTAGCGGATGATTAGTTTATTTCCATATGTCCATTTTGTTCATCAGTTGTGAGATCTAAGCCCTTTAAAAGGCTCTTGCATTTGGTTTTGCAATGATATGAAAAAGATAAAAGAAAGACTGAATTACAAGTTTTGTTCTTTAAGTTTATACCATTTTTCAACAACTGTCCTTTAACTTTAAAATTGATTGGTTTTGTCCTTTATCTTTTAAAATCTTGCACGTTGCGTCCTTTGACACTAACCCAGTTAAAATTTTCTGTCAAATCTAGTCATGTGCCTTGCACATGAGGACATTTTTGTCATTTCACCTATTGAGGGACTATTATGTAAATACACAACCATTTATCTCTCTCTAAAACATTCTCTAGTTCCCTTTCACCTTCACTCTCTCTGCCTTCTTTATTCGATCACCACCACCTGCTCACCACCAGACCACCACAATCACCCCATACCCAAAACAATCTCTCCCGACATTCCTTTGTTGCCTACACCTTTTAGCCAAATACAGAGAGAAAAAGAGAAAGATAGAACTGGACGGAATCAGGGGCGGATTCCGACCACCCAAGTCAAGTGTTACGATTTGGAAGGAGATGACAAGGATGCTGCTTGGTTTTTGTGGTGATGATGTTTTACTAGGGATCCTTCAAGGGTGCTCGACGACAAAGGACTTGTCTACTGACAACGATATTTAGTGTATTTTAGGATTCCGACGACTATTCGGTGATATTCTGGCGATTCAGTTCCCCTATGTTTCGGATCTGCAAAGATCAGTAGAGATAAGTAAGAGTGTTGAACCCTAACTTGTTTTTCCTTGAGGTTCATTAATTTTGGTGAAGTAGGGGTTACGATGGTGGATTCCGACTACAAGATCTGTTTAGGCTTGGTAATCAAAATTCAAGAAATAATAATGGATTCTGACTACAAGTTATGTTTAGGTTCCGGCTACGAGTTTCGTGGTTGGGGGTGTCTGATAGTGGTGGAGGGTGGTGCTTGGTGGTGGTAGGTGACAGTCGGAGAGAGGAAGAGAGAGAAGGGTATAGAGAAGGGGTGTCTAATAGTGGTGGAGGGTGGTGCTTGGGGGTGTCTGATAGTGGTGGAGGGTGGTGCTTGGTTGCATCTGTGTTGCTGTGATCACACAAGGTTTTGTGGGGTGGCGGTCGGGCAGGTGGTGGTGGTGGTCGGCGGCAGGTGGTGGTGGTCGTCAAGCAGGTGGTGGTCGGCGGCAGGTGGTGGTAGGTTGTGGTGGTAGTAGGTATTAAGAGAGAGGGAGGGGGTTTTATATTAATTTTAAATTTTACATTTTGTACAAAACTTTAACTTAATTACCAAAATAGGCCCTAGAATAGTAAAAAGACGAATTTACCCTTGTATTAGTGTTAAAATCTAACTGGGTTAGTGTCAAAGGACGTAACGTGCAAGATTTTAAAAGATAAAGGACAAAACCAATCAATTTTAAAGTTAAAGGACAGTCGTTGAAAAATGGTATAAACTTAAAGGACAAAACTTGTAATTCAGTCTAAAAGAAAATTGTTCCACTAAGCTAGCTATACTTCTCTCTAATCGTTTTTTGGATTCTAACCCACTCTATGGGTATTTGTTGAGGGATTACAATATGTCGGTTTTTTTTGCTGATCCATTTGTTATTTTCTTGAACCTTGAGTTTAGGTTTTTGCCTGTATCAAGTATCTAAGTTGGTGATTATGTGGTGTGGAATAACCAAATTCACTCAATAAGGTGTGTTTATGTTGCTCTTTGATGCTCTGATGATCAAATAATATACACAGTTTTAGTGTTTGGATAATCGAAATCACTATCACTGTCAGGGGCGGATTTAGGCTTTCTCTAGTGGGTTCCCGGGAACCCATTCGGTTTCGAAATTATAGTGTTAATGTATATCAAAATTTGGAAAGGAACCCATAAGAAAAACAATAAAGGAACCCAGTTGCAAAGGTGATCAGTGCTCTAGTGGTGAAAATCCCTTGTAACAACATATAGATCTCTGGTTCGAGTCTTGAAGGTTGTTTTTATTTTTATTTTTTCGTTTTTATAATTTTTTTACAAAACAACCCAAACCCATCTTTTACAAACAAAAACACACTGCAGTGCCTCCTCTGCCTCTCACTCCCGTCTCCCTGCCTCCCCTCCAAACGGTCCGAACCCAACCGGCCTTCTTCTCTATGCGACCAGACACCACCGGACTTGCCGGCCACCGCCCTGCCTCTTCTCTTCTCTATTCAGACCACCAGCCACCCTTATATAGCTTTTGTAGCAATTGTTGATATTTATTTTTGGAAGCTACAACCAGTAGCTAGCTTTAAGTGTGTGTGTGTGTGTTCTGAAACTAATTAGGACCAAGAGGATGATGATGAAGAGCTTGATAAGGAGACCGCGTCAATGGGTTTTTGGAGCACGCTTATCTGGTTATGTTTGATGACAATACTCATCTCTGTTTTGTCGAGGTACGTTGTGGGCACAATTTAGGTATTGCCCTTATCCTTGCTATTTTCTAAAGTATTTAAATTAATGATGATTTACACCTATAATGTTAAAGGATCTGACTTTTTTATACTTTATAGGAAGCATAGAAACTTGGGGACTACCTGTGAGCTTTATGAGCATAATTTTGCTACCAATTGTTGGTAATGCAGCATGCTGGAGCTGTTATATTCGCTTTCAAGAACAAATTGGTAAAATATGTACATTGAAAAAATATCTAACCCATTTGTAAATCCTAAAATATATATTATGCATATAAAATTAAATTAAGACTATCCATAAACATAATAAAGAGTATTGTTCATATTCTTGCATAAACTGTTAATTCAACTTGTAGTGTATTGTCGATTTAGTTAGGGCGATACTCTTTTACTATGTTTGCTATACTATTGTGGTTAATTTATGCAAGTTTATAATTTTCTCGTGTATTTTTAACTAATTTGAAACCTCAATTTGATATTAGGTTGTATGCAGACGAATATTTCAAAAGACGAAAACTCGAAGGTAACAACTGTAGGTATGTTTTTTTATCCTTAAAGACAATCGTATTTATATTGCGTGCTTTAAATTTCTAATGACGATGTTTTTTTCATTATTGTATCATATTTTTATTATGTGATGAACCTTACCCGACCCGAACCGTCAAACCGACCCGAACCCTTGAAGCGACCTGAAATTTTTATGTTTGGTCATATGAAATTGGAACATTGGGAACCCAGTAAAAAAAATTCCTGGATCCGCCACTGATCACTGTATCCAAACACCAACCAACGACGTCACCCTTTACCGCTACCATTGCAAAAACAACAATGGCATGACCACACCGTGTAATCTAAATCTAAAGGTAAAAAAACTGAGTGAGTGTTTATACCTACATGACACTCATGTGACAAACACTTTATAACGTGATGGTAAAAAATAATGAGACTATAACACATAGTCTAACACCTTTCATGCTTATCATTTACCGACACCTAATACTGCTACTATTGCATGACAAACGTCAAAAGTTGTTTTAGCATGCATACGGTTTTCATATGATAATTTTCAACTTCTTATGCAACCACAAGTTTTGTCAAGTAAAGAAGTAATTTTTTGGGAAAGTTGATCAGTATGTACGAGACAACATTATCATCGTTGCATATATGTACAACCAAATGTGCATACTACTATGAGAGATGTACTTAGTTTATCAACCAATAATTCGTGTTAACTAATATGTCGTTTATTTAATTGAAACATAGTTTTTGTTAGTAAAATAACATTCATATTTATAATATTTTATTTTAATTTTTAGTTATAAGTGAAGTCAATCCTAGTGACTTATATCCATATGTCGTAACTCGAATTCTCAGTGACAATTAAAAAACTACATTCGGTTTTAGTTGTATGTGTATGTTATACAAGTGGGAAATCCGCGCGATGCGTCGGTGACAAAAAATGACATTGATTCATATGTTTTTACTGCTAATTCTTCTTCATCATAATCTCCTAAAATTTTAATCAAACAAAATAGCAAACTTTATGCTTTATAACATGTTCCTTATACAAATTATCATTATACTCATAAAGGCTTATAAAAGTAAATCCTTATCAAGGTTAATGAACACTTTGCTCCAAGATAAAGAGTATGGTGCTGAACTTTCATGTTTTATATTAATAGAACATCATGTTAAATTTGTAAATAAATTAAAAATATGTTTGTATATTTAGACTCTTAACTCTTTATAGATCATCTTCAATAACTTTGACACCAATTTTTAGGTTAATCTTTAATGCGACTTAGATAACAGCATCCATGCTATTTGTTACTTAACACTACAAGAAATTAGGGTATATACCCACACATAATTTACCTACACATGTAAATGTGTAGGTAATATACCTACACATGATTGTCAATGTGTGGGTAATTGTTGATAATATATTTTCATATTGACAAACATTTAATATGTGTAAGTAATACGTTTTAGCTACACTTTGAAATTGGTGGTAAAATTTCACACCATATGAAATACCTACACAAGTGGTAAAATTTTATTATGTGTAGGTAAATTATCTACACATATATAAAAAACTAATATATGTGTAGGTAAATTATTATATTTGCCAATACATACTATTTTAAAATAAATATGTAGATAAACCACGTAAATAAATTTTATTCTATTTATTAAGAATGACATGGCAAAAATTAATACCTACAGTCCGGATTGGGTCGAAATGGTTCGGGCCGACGGGCCCCAGTCGGGTCGAAATGGTTCGGGTCGCTGGCCCTAGTCGTTGACTAGCCCGATCGGGTCGAAACAGTCCGGATCACTAATGTGTCCGGTCGGGTCGTAACAGTTCCGGTCGCTAACAGGCCAGGCCAGGTCGAAACAGTCCTGGTCGCTAACAGATCCGGTCAGGTTGAAACAGTCCGGGTCGCTACCGGGCCCGGCCTGGTCGTGTCGTAACGGTTCGGGTTATTAGCTAGCCCGATAGGGTCGAACCGGTCCGGTTCGAAATTAAATATTGCGGATCCCTTAAAATTTTATTTTTAAGTTTATTCTTGTTTTTTATAATTTTAGATTTGTTTTTTTTTACTTTTTTATTTTTTTACGTTTTTTTTTTACTTTTTTAATTTTTATTGTTATTTTAATTTTTTTTTTAAAATTTTAATCTATTTTGATGTGAACCTATCCTAATCCAAACCATCTAGAACCAAACACATCCTGACCCAACCCATCCTAACGCATTTTTTTAATCTACCCATCTTAATCCAAACTCATCCTAAGGCCATCCGGTGTGCAGATGGGGCAACCCCCGTCCCACCGTCTTCCCCATCTCCGTCGTCCAAACCACCCCCCCCCCCACCCCCGTCCCTCATCTCCCCCGTCTCCCCCATAACACAATGGACGAACCAATCATATTCCAGCACCAATCAACTTTCGCCACCACCACCGTCCGGCGCCCCCGTCCCCGTCTCAACCACCCCCTTCCCACCGTCTTCCCCGTCTCCCTCGTCTCTACACCCTTCAGCCTAACCGAAACCCATCCTAACCCAACAACCAACCCAACCCAACCTACTTATTTTGCCACCCATAAATTTTATCATTAGAGGGAATCCGGAAAAATTCAACTCAAAAAATTGAACCCCGCCAAATTAACCCTTAAAAAAATAAATAAATAAATAAAAACCCTTCTATCTATCTATCTCTCAACAAAACCTTCAACCCAACCTAGCCAAAGTAACCCTAAAAAATCAAACTGCGTGTTCTATGAACAGAAGAGGCGATCATCTCTTGGTGATGACAATCGGGTTTAAAAATAAGGTATGCGATCATCTCTTGGTGATGTCAATCGGGTTTAACTGAGGATCCATTGTTATCGTGTTTAATATTCGGGATCCACTGTTAGTATTTGGTTAATATTATTCGGGTTTAACAGAGGATCAAACTCCAAGCATCTTCATACGGATTTGGGGCTTGGTGTTAAATATCATATGATCCAACACTGATTTCATTTTTTATTAGTTATGCTGATTTATTTTATCATTACCTTTTCATTTGATCGATGTGGGATGCTCATAATTATCTATACATAATTATATTATTTTACAATTTAGCTAGAAACAATTGTTAAACCAAGTTATGAGTTTTTTAATTTACACCATATCTTCACAATCTAGCTATAAACTTGCTAGACATGTTTAATTTGGTATTAAATGGGTGATGCAAAACATCCTTAGTGCCCCTGTATGATTTTGAAACCAAAAGATGAGTGAGGCAAGGCGAGGCGATTATAGAACAAGCTTAGGCCAGTGGAGGGCTGTGAGGAGAGACGTTTTTGGTGTTAAATGGGCAAAACATCTTTAGCGCCCCTGTATGATTATTATTAGAGATAGCCAAAGTGCTTTCAATGTTGTATCTTGGAAAGACAAATGTGTTCTCATAGGAAACTTGTAATCTGTTTAAAAAGAACTAGATCAAATGTTTCTTTGGCATGTGTATTTTTCGATTGTGTTTGATATAGACATCATCAAATAAAATTTTGATTGTGTCAAAAAGTTATGTTTTTATTGCCTTTTGATGTAGAATATATGGGCTTTGAGCATTAGGTATTTTCTTATTTTTTAGCCTTGAGCATCTGATCCAAAAAATTAAGTTTTTTAAATGTTGTAGTTTTTCTTGATGTTTTTCTTACAAATTGAGTAGGTTACAATATAAAAAATTAAGTTTTTTAAATGTTGTAGTTTTTCTTGTTGTATTTTTTAGCCTTGTATCAAATGCATATAGGACACCGTTACGCCACAAGCTAATTGTAAGTTTATTTTATAATTTAGTATGATTTTTAATAAGGGGAAAAAGATAGTTTGCTATTACGCCAAAAGCTAACTAGTTTATGACAGTTGGAGGTATGTTTTTTTATTACTTGGTTTGTATATAGATTTTGGTTTTGTTTTTAGATTTAACTGTCTACGAAAAATCAAACATTTACATGAACATTTAAAATTTTAACTTTGCAACTTCTCGCTTTCAGGTTTGTAATATGTATGATTTGGCTTCAATATAAGGCGCCGCATCACAACGTCGTACGGTACGTTATTATTTTCTAAATCGAATTGTGTACCTTTTGGTACAACTCTTGAAAGCATGTATTTGTGAGGTGTTTATTCTTCCACGTGTGGTGCACTGTAATATTATAATTATAAAGATATATAATTACCAAGTTTTTTGTACAAGTATTGAAAGGATGTGGTACAAGCATATTAAGCTGCGTACAAGGCTAGAAAGCATGTGATACAGGCATATAAAGCGTGTGGTAATATTATTTCATTTCTTATTGTAGAGAATTCTTACACACATGACCAAAATGTGTCACTAATGGGGCAAAGCAGAGCATACTACAAGTAATCCTTTATGTTTGTTCACTAGAAGATGAGGTCATTTGCTTTCTACTTTTTTGTATATACCTTTTTGTGAAATTTGCTATTAGGTGAAATTGTTTATGTTGTTACTATCTATAACACACTATCTCATTAATTTCATAATCTTTCTCCTTTTTCAGATTATAATTCCAGCTCCCTTTTAGGCGAGTTACCCCGGAATGGCAAGGCCGGTTGAGGCAACACCCGTGATTCTTTCGGTAAGCATTTTAGAAAAGTTTATGAAAAAGAAAAGGTTAGTAACTATTTTTTTACACATTTTATACATAGCTTACTATGAGGCCTTTATACACATTTTGAAAGAAAAAAAATATAAAGCTGATAAAGTATACATTTCATCAAATAGGCAAATGTTTTATTCTTTCTACTTAGAGAAGGCTATAGAAAGAAGGTACGCTGTCGCCGTTTCCAGATATCTTTTCAGGTTAATAGTGTTCATGAAATCCAACTGATTATATTGATTCTGTATGATGACTTTTATTTGTGAAAAAACATTAGTATTAGGTAGTTGTCAAATAGACATGAATTTGTACTCGGTTATTTATTGCAGAATGATGCAGATTTGCAGGTTATGGCTTGGTCAATGGTATTGGAGGTTATTGTATCAACTCATCTAGGAGAAACAAAATTACATGATGATTCATTATGAGTTTGAAGATGAAATAATTAGGTCATGATCAAAGAAGAATCCAAGTCTCAAGTCACATTTTCTGGTTATACTATAAATATTTTGAAAGTGTGCTCATATAAATTCTTTTGTGCAGCACAATACTTTGGTGGTATTGTCCGCATCATTCTCAAACCGGTCAACTTGAGACTTGGCGGCTTACAAATTGGGATGCGAAAAAGGTTAGATATCTAAAAATGCGGTTCCAATATATGTAAGTTTACGTTTTCGTTTCTACCACCAGGTATTCATGAATAGTAAACTGTTGAAGGTTAAAGACAGAAACACAAAAAGGGACATAAGGAAGGAGCTCAAGATGCTTTCTAAAGAAGAATGCTAGAGACAGTAACTGGCTGTGACAGATGTTATAAAAACGCAGATGTCGTTTTAACAACTCTCACTGGTTCATTGTCAAAAAAATTAGATGACACTTCCTTTGATCTTGTGATAATTGATGAAGCGACTCAAGCACTTTTAACATCAAGATGCTAGTTTAATTTTCTATCTCGATTTTTAGGTGTATTTTTCTTGTATGTAATTCATTAATTTGGTCACTTATGTTTTTATATCTGTTTTTGTATTTGTTTGTATATATTTAAAAATTATTATTTAAATAAATTGTGATTATTATCCACACATTTGAATATTTTACCAACACCTGAATATATATTATTTCTACACATGTTAAGATCAATGTCTACATATGTTAAGATCAATATCTACACATCCTTTACATTTATCTACACATAATTAGCTGCCACGTTGGATGCCACGTCAGCTGCCATGTCATACCTCAATCTAACAAGTTGCTATACTTTTAACAACACATATATATTAGTTTTAGCCACACATATATGTGTAGGTATAGCTTGCTATATACCTACACATAATAAATGTGTAGGTAATGATCAATATCTACAGTGCTGAGTCTACACATCATAACACTTAATTTATGTGTAGGTAAACATAACTACTAACACATTATATGGCTTTTCCTACACATACTATGTGTGGGTAAATACCCAAATTTCTTGTAGTGTAACTTCAATCTCATCTATGAAACTCAATCAGTTGGTTCAAACATTTAAAATAATACATGGGTCGAAAGGACTCTAGCATTGATTAATGATAGTCTATGACGCCATAAATAGGAATAATGATGATGCTCAGCCATGATTTATATTATTCTACCAGAAGCGCAAATTATAATATTTTGAAAGATTTTTTTTTTACTTATTCACTTTCTTTTAAGCATGGGATATTTTTGTTTTTATTTCTTCAGTAAATAATTATTATAAAACTGTATCATATGTTTATAAGTTAGTTTAAACCCCCATATTCAAACATTATAAAACAAGAGACATAACTCAAGTATTATATATTTTTTAGCAAACCTCAACATATTGTAACCCGTAAACATGTAATAATCCATTAGATATGAATAATTTATCTTATAGATTGTTAAACTTTTCATATGTTAACATAAATATATGTTCATCCACCATATGAGACTAAGATTTGATTTTTGTGTTTTTTCTATTGACCACATCATTTGTATCTTACTTTATTCATGAGTTCTTACCCTATTTTATATATATATATATAAAAAAAGCATTATTAACATTGATCTCATTTTAACTCCTCACGATGATATAGTTATCTATACATGATTTGATGATATAGTTAATCTAAATCTCTTATTATATTTGATAAGGTTGTAATGGCTAATGCAAAATAGGTGTTTATCAAACTGAAGAGAAAGAAAATGATGTTAAGAATATATACCGCAATACATACATATACATGTTTATAAAAGTTGAAGCTCCTACAACATCATCAAATCAGAACAAGATTGGACAAGGATGTCTTGTATGAACAAAAATAAATCATCTTTTTAAAACTAAATCCAAAAATACATACAAACATAACCAAAGTAGAGACAAAACATACAACACTTGAGTAACCTTGCTTGCCAAAACACATTCACTTATTTCGATGTATTCAAAGGGAAAACATCTTGTTTGGCTGCTTTCCCTTTACATTCACCTTCTGTCTAAGTATTATTTTTATGAACAAAGAAAATTAATTTATAAGAGTTTGTTGTCTTTAGTTTTCTTAAGTAATCATTAAATCATTTAATTTTATAAAGATACTTTTTAATTATTATCATTATCATATTACAAGAATATGATGAGATATTACTGTTATATAATTTAAAGCAATTTAATTGTATTTACCAATTTATCCAACAATTTATTTATCAATTTAGTGCTCATGTAAAAAGGCTATTTTGCACCCTTACTCACTTCATTAAGTTGTTGTACCATAAGAATAAAATGTTGTAATTACTTAAATTTGGTTGGTATCCTTACTTGATGCTTTATAATATAGTATAGATACAGATATAAAATGAGTTTTTATAAAAACAAAATATGTTTTTCATCAATCGTTTAACTTCAAAATTATCGTTTTGATCGGAATTTGATGTAGTTTAAAACCCCTACGAATTCGTTTCATGCCATGTCTTAGTTTCGTCAATTGATTTAGGGGTTAAGGCTTAGTGTCACGGAGTAACTCTCTTGACTCACGTGCGGCTCTTAGACTCCTTCTAAGATCAGCCTTTGACCCGACTATGATGCGATTCGGAAGCGATAGATGTAAGAGTAACAAGATTGGTAATCAAATAAACCTTTATTGATTACAAGGAAGAGTAATACAAGAGTTTTACAATGCTTTTACAAGGTGAATGCCTTAGTGTTTTGGAGGTGATTAACAAATGAGCCATTATCACCTATTTATACTAGTCCCCTATGTTCTAGATTATTCTAGAGTTTTCTACACATAATATCTATGATATTTACATAGATCTTTCTAGAATCCTAACCCTTAATATCTTGGATATTTTGTTGAACTCTTCTAGGCCCTTCTTGATCTTTTCCATGCTTCTAGGCTGGTCTAGTGCAGCCTAGAATGTTCTAGAATGTTGCACCTTGGTGTAGCCCAAAAACGTTGCCTTCTGATAAGAATTTGGTGTTGTTTGAGTTGAACTTTGAGCGGGTCGTGACATTCTCCCCCACCTAAACTCACGACGCCCTCGTCGTGCATCGTTAGTGGTGTTTGATCCACTGTCCTTAGTCACGACAAGCTCATGTCTATTATTGATCCCAAACATAAGTCGCATGGCCGACACCGTTTTACCTTGACGCTTAGTGTCACGCTCCATTTTAACCATGTGTGTTTGGCCACCATCCATTATGCAAAGAGTATCCATAAATGGTATTGGAAAGGCTTGTACCTACGAGAGAAAATCCATCCCGAGTACCAACTTATAATCGTCCATTGGAACAACTGATAAGTCCATTGTGCCTTCCTAGTCCCCGATCTTGGCTTTGACCCCTTCCACCATACCGTCAATTAGTTTGGGGTCCCCGTATGCAGCCTTGATCCATGCCAACTCCTTAGTCGCTTTGAGCCCCAGTCTTGTTGCCTCATCTTTTGCAACATAATTGTGACTTGCTCCTGTATCGACCATTGCTCGTGTTGGCACCCCGTTTATCTCCATGCGTACGAAATGAAGCCCGGTGTCTTTTGGCTCTATAGTCGGGTTCGTAGCATCCACCTTTGCCACTCCTGGCCCGACTTGCTAGTGTATCTGTTGCACTTAGCTCCTTGTGGTTCTCCGACCACCATGCCTTTGGTACGCTTTCTGGTCCTCCTCTTGCGTCCCTTAGGCTTTCTCTTCGGGTTCGTGGCTTGCCCATGTGCCACTCCTAGCCCTGATTTTCCCATAGAGTTAAGGAGTTGTATCACCCCAAGTCGTGCCTCTTGGTCCTCCTCTTTTTCCTGTGCAATCATCGCGTGCAGGCTGGCCTTCTTCGGACAAAACCGGGCTATGTGCCCTTGTTTCCCACAAATGAAACACCCATCATCTTGATTAGTGGCGTTACGTGCATCTTTCTTTCGGTTTTGATCCCGCTTAACTCCCCCACCATGCTCATGATTATTCCTTTCATTTGCTGGTTTAAATGGTCGAACCTCCCTTAAGTCGTGTAGACTTTCAGCAGCGGCAATGGCTGAAGCTAGATCTTCAACCTTGCGGCGCTCTAACTCGGTCTTTGCCCGAGGTTGTAACCCATCCAGGAAGTAAAACAGGGCATCCTCATCCGAAAGGTCCGAAATTGCCAAAGTTAAAGTAGTGAATTCGATTACATACTCTTGAATTGACCCTTAATGCTTGAGCTTACGAAGCCGACTCTTTGCCTCGTGTTTAGCATTTACCGGATAGAATTGTCTTTTAAGGTCCCGAATAAATTCAGCCCAAGTATTGATAGTGCACGTACCTCGCTCGACATCCGTGTGTCTACGACGCCACCATAAACCCGCGGTATCCTTCAGGTACATTGTGACCGTCTTGATCTTAGTCGCGTCGTCCACAATGCCGACCCCTCCAAGTATCGCTCTATCTCCCAAACGAAGTCTTCAACAGCCCTTGCCTCACGTTTGCCTTCAAACGGACTTGGTTTAGGGACTTTGACCTTCGGAGCGAAAGGCTTAGCATCCCCACTCATGCTAACCAAGGCCTAGCCGCATTCATTCACCTTGGCCTCTAACCCAATCAAGCTTCTATGGCAGTCTTGGGACAACTCGTCCATGTCTCGATGCAGCTTAGCGATCTCCTCCTTAATATCGCCATCACCTCATTGCGGAGTACTTGGACAGCCAACTTCAAGTCTTCTCGGAGCTCAAGAAAATCGTTGCCTAACGAATCTAGCTGCTCGAGTGTGTCGTTGACCTGCAAACCCATCCCGGTTATGATTTTTTCTATGTCCCCAAATTGTGTTTCCAAGGCCCTCTCCTTGGACACGCTTCTGCCCTTTTTCCCAGTTCCTTGTCATGTTCTTTCCCGACCACGTCTTCCTTCTTCCTGTGCAACGTTGTCAATCGTTGCAACAGCATCAACCTTGTTTGGATCTGTCGACATCCCAACGAATCAACCTGGATCTGATACCACTTTGTCACGGGGTTATCTTTCGATGCCCGTGTGGCGTCCCCATTCCCCGGGGACAAGCCAAACTTTCCCGCTTCTTTGATCTGGGTCACTGGTTTTGTCTTGCCTTGGACTCATCAGGAGAGCGGCGACAGCTCTCGACCAGTGGTGCGTTCGACACATAGACATGTCTCGGCACGTACACTCGCCTTATTCCGTTGAAGCCGTTCCCGATGAAGTCCAGGACTCGGCCAGCGACCCAAGCGTTCAAGCACAAACCCTAGCAAAGCGATCTTCAAATATTTGGCCCGTGACATTAGGGATACTATAAGGGCTAAAAGTGTAAATTTAGAAAATAAAGCTAACCAAGTTTTTAACAAAGTTAGGCTAAAAAGACAGAACGTATAACAAATTTAGAAAATAAAGAATGAATGAGTAAAAAATTAACGTAAAAGACAGAATATGCAATTTTTCTAATAACTAAATGACAATGTACGTAATTGTCTCTGATTCAATCAATGTAATACTTATTAACTTTTGACCAATTATGTAACTAGCCCCAACTAGAGGGGTTGATATAATATATATAACTTTATAAAATAATAATCACCGTATCAAAAACATCTCCGACGACAACACAAATCACCTCTGCACCTGCCGGACAGCCGCTAATCTGTGATATTATTCAGACGACGTCGTTTTACTCCGTCCACTAGCTTCTTACTGCTATTATTTACCTTATATTATCGTTACCCTTGAAACCAGGTATAAACCTAACTCTAAATCCCTAATTCCTCCAATAATTAATATTTTTTTTCCTTGCTTTTTTTTTTATTTTGTATTATTTTGGCCTTGGAATCGTATAGTCAATTAATGATAATAACTTTTATTGGTTATATAAAATAATTTGAATGTATTGAGCCCTAAGTATTAACTCTGTTTGTGTTCTGAATGTTTGATCTAGGGTTTCGATTTATTTCGTCTTTTGTCAAACGCTATGATTAATATGATGCATAATAAGATAGGAAATGTTGTGGTTTTATGTAAGGATGAAGTAGTTATTTCGGTTGCTTATTGAGTTGCTACAATATATGCAGGATATATGGATGAGTTGAATGAGATGCTTCTTGAGGCAGCGGGCCTTGAAGCAGCCGGAAGAACTGGTACCCCACCGCCAAATAGGAGGCGGCAAAGGGATTCGTATTCCGATGATGGAAGTGATTCAAGAGATGATGAGTCGGATGATGACCGTGGGTATGCTGGCAGGAAGCCTTCTGGTTCTCAGGTTCCTTTGAAGAAGAGGTTGGACCCCACAGAACGAGATGATGAACATAGTAGTAGCCGTGAAGATGATGAGGAGGATGACGATAGGTATGATCGTGAGGGTGACAGTGACGATGACTCTGTTGGAAGTGATCTTTACAAAAATGAAGAAGATAGAAGACGGCTTGCGAAAATGTCGGAGCTTCAGAGAGAGATGATACTCGCTGAGCGTGCAACCAGGAGAAATGATCAAAATTTGAAAAACACTATGCAGCAAAAGAAAGAAAAGTCAAATCAATTAAGAAAAGACAGTCCTCCGCCACGCGCGGCTAACCTCCGTTCTTCTGAACGGTCTGCTAACCGTGCAGCTAAAAAAGATGGTGCATTGACTCAACTGCGCAACAAGAAAATGCAACGTCAACAAGATTCAGATTCTTTTCGGAAACGTAGAGATACTGACTCAGCAGTCAAACCGAAGGACTTCCCACGTCCTATACGCGCATCAAGTCGTAGTGTTAGTGGGTCCCCGAGTGAAGATGAAGATTCAGCACGCGAAATGGGCGACAGTGATGAAGAAAATTCGTCTAAAGATTCCTCAAGCCTTACGTATGAAGATGTGAAGGGAATTACCATAAGAAGGTCAAAATTGGCAAAATGGTTCATGGAGCCTTTCTTTGAGGAGTTGATTATTGGTTGCTTTGTGAGGGTAGGCATTGGAAAGTCAAAATCTGGCCCGATTTACAGGCTCTGCATAGTCAGAAACGTGGATGCAGCTGACCCTGATCGACAGTACAAGTTAGAAAACAAGATGACTCATAAATATCTGAATGTTGTCTGGGGAAACGAAAGCTCTGCTGCCAGGTGGCAGATGGCTATGATTTCAGACTCGCCACCAATCAAAGAAGAGTTTGACCAATTAATGCGAGAGGTTGACCGGCACGGTGGAAGGATGCCTAGTAAACAAGAGGTGATGGAAAAAAGAGAAGCCATTGAGAAAACCAACTCATTTGTCTACTCTGCAGAGACCGTGAAGCAAATGTTACAGGAGAAAAAGTCAGCCATAAGAAGACCGTTAAACGTTGCAGCTGAGAAAGATCGGTTAAGGAGAGACATGGAAGTGGCTCAAATGAAGCATGATGAGGTGGAAGTTGAAAGGATTAAAGCAAAACTCCAAGAACTAGAAGCTTCTCGGCAAACTCAAGAGAAAGATACGAAGGCAATAAGACTTGCAGAAATGAATAGAAAGAATCGGGTCGAGAACTTCAAGAATGCTTCTGAAATCAAGCCTGTGAATACGGGTCTTAAGGCTGGTGAAGCGGGCTATGACCCGTTTTCAAGAAGATGGACCCGGTCCAGGAATTACTATGTTTCAAAGCCTGGTGAGGCCGCTGCAGGTGAAGCCAATGGAGTGGATTTACAAACTGCTGCAGGGGCAGATCCTAAAGCAGGCCTTGTGGCTACTGTAGCCGCACTGGAAGCTGCAGCGGATGCAGGGAAGTTGGTAGATACTAGAGCGCCTGTGGATCAAGGGACCGAGTCAAACATGTTGCATGATTTTGACCTGCCAATTTCGTTGGCATCACTTCAAAGGTTTGGTGGGGCCCATGGAGTCCAGGCTGGGTTCATGGCTCGGAAACAGAGGATAGAAGCAACGGTTGGGTGCCAGGTCCCTGAGAATGATGGGAGGAGGCATGTGTTGACCCTGTCGGTTAGTGACTACAAGAGACGGAGAGGTTTGCTTTAAAATGCAATGCCAAAAACCGCTTGTTGGAATGGATCCCATGGTCTATGTTATAATTAGATATGTGGCAACTGTTTTAAGCCAATTTATTGTTCTTTCTTATGTGTTTTGAACAATTACTAGTGTTTTAGCAACTCTTGTCTATGTTTGATGTGTTTTAAAAAGAAGTTGAAATTATTCTTACCCTTTTGGTGCAGTATATGTCAAATTGTACTAAAAAAGAATCAATTGAAGTATTTGGTTCTCCTGGTAAGTATTATCAAATTAAGGGCGCGTTTGATTAAAGTTTTGAGTTGAACTACTAACTATTGTTTCAGGAAATAACAAGCTAAATTGGACGTCTACGTAACTATATAAGTATCGTCGTATTAGGAGTGCTAACGGTCTGATTCAGCCAATTTTGATAAAAGTTATGAGTCGAACTGCTAACTACAATTTCTAGAAGTAACAAGCTAAACTCACCAGGTTGATTGGATGGGTCAGTTTAACAGTTTGGTTAATTGAAAAAGATTGTGGTTCCAGGTCCCAAATCCTTCCGTTAGACCACCAAAACCAAACAAACCATATAAATTTCAAACCGGATAGCTTGGACGGTTTAGGGTTTTATCGTACTTTTAACACCCCTATAAGTCAATCATGATGGAATGACATTAAACGTTAAAAACACGCATATGAGTTCTGATATTATCAAAAAGACTTGAACTTGAATGCCAAGTTTTAACGGACACAAGTTCGCATTCAAAACTTAGAATCAAAAAAATCGACAAACTACAAAGACTAAACCACTCTAAAGAGGGTGGTTCAGTCATCTCTTTTGTAACTTATTCCTCAAGGTAGATCCATTACAAACACCAAGTGACCTTACCCGTGCGGACCCTACAGACGCATATATCCTAAGCTTCTCCAGAATCCTACACTCGCTGATGCGCAGGACCAAAGAATGGTACAACTTTGTTTCTGTAACAGGACAAGCCTTGAGTGCTTCCACGTCATCCTCCATGGACCTTGACCCATAACATTTTTCCCTAATATCTGCCAGCGACAACAAACCGCCTCGCACGCTTTCATTCAGTAAAAGTTTCTTGTTCGTTTCAGTAATCTCGCTCAATACGATCCCTTTTTTGTTAGATATTAAAGCTACTTGTGATCTATCAAACTCATTGTAAGCTTTTTCAGGTAGCAAGATTATAAATATTAATTTAAGCAGCTCAACTTCCGGTTCACCATCAGATGATATTTCAAAATAATCTATCTGCTGGTCTGGAAATTCAGAAAGATTCAACCTTTTCCATGAAGAAAGACGACTTCTAGTGTGCCGAGATGAAAAAAGAGATGAACTCCATTGGAGGACTAACTCTAGATCTATATTCACTATGTTGTATGGGTTATCAGGTTCCGTAAATCCATATCTGTGAAGCAATGCAGCATTACCCATTGACCCATAAGTGTTGAAGACCTGAAAATGAAGACACGGCTTGAGATAACTGTATGTATTAGGGTGTTAAACATAAATTGTGACACGATCCCGGGAATCATGTTGGACCTTGGTTTTAAAAAGCGCGAAGCGCACAAAAGCGACTAGGTCTAAAACCAAGGCGCAAAGCGCAAAAGCGGTGGGCTTTTCGTACGCGAGGCGCAAGACAATTATATAATCTTTTTTATATATGCTATAGGTTTTTAGCATTATTTACTCAAAATACAAATACAAATAAGGTATATATATGATTTAACTAAAATGTACAACCCTTTTAGCTACATGTATAACAATTTTAAGCACAAAAACATAATGTGTACAAAAAGCGCGCTTTTCTTGCGCTTTTCGTGCACTGCTCGCCTAGGGTTACATAAGGCACACGGATTTGCGCCTAGGTGCGCTTTGCGCGTGCGCTTTTTAAAACCAAGTTGGACAAATGAACCCGAACATGACATGAGTTTTCGCAGGTTGACATGAAAACAACCATTTAGCCCGAATTTTACTTTTTTACTTATTTTTGCATATTAATACTCTGAAACTACAAATGTACAATCACAACAAATGCAAATGCACACAAAAATAAGTATGTTTATAAATATAAAACTTGATGTTCATGTCTCTTTAATTTTTAAATATTGGCATAAAACTAACAATCAGTTTAAGTTTATAACATAAAAACTATTTTAAAAAGGAAGTATAACATTCAAACGGGCGGCCCGTTTATATAATGATGTTTGCAGTTTCAACCCAAAACTGACTTGAACCCGTTTAGGACTGAAACTAAAGTCTAAACCCACGAATTTCATGTTATGTATTCCTAATTTCAGCCCATCAAAAACATGAAAAGATGCTAACCTCGGTTCCAGCTTTAACATCCCTCACCATAATCATTTCAAGAATTTCCGTGTTCGAGGAAAATGTATCATCATCAGCTGCACTAAAATCACCTTCTGGTGAGGTGACGGTTGAATCATTTTGAATTTGACACAAAGAATCCTCGCCTGGATGATCATCGATCCGGTTTTCTATGTTTTCAGATGAATCGGTTTCAGAATCAGAATGAGAAGATACAGAGGTGAAGTGTACATCTTCAGCATCTGTCTTGTGATTGAATCTGCATGCCCGTTAAACAATCAATATCATAAATTACGAACTTTCTAATATAGATTTACGGCTGAGAATATATGATGCTACAAACATACAGGTCTGCCAAAGGAACCATCCCGAATCCATAATAATCATCTATCTGAAACGAACGCGAAGATATCAAACTTTTTGCAGCAAAATACTGGTCAAGATCAAAATCAGAAGGATCAAGTTGAGCCGACTCCACAAACGGCACAATACATGTTTTCCAGTCCTCGTAAACAAGAGCTTTGTCTTCTTTAACTGTCTGTCTTAAATCACAAACTTCTCAAGGGTTAATCCAATGTAAACTCAAAGATGGGATTCTATTCACAGCATTCAAATAAGTAATCCAAAATGTGAACTCATAATGTTAACTCAACAAATAATCACAAGCTTCTCAAGGGTTAATCAAAAAATGTAAACTCATAAGGTTAATCCAAAAAAATCCGAATCCGACAGAAACATCTGGGGCAGATAATGGGTCGGGTATTTACGTTTGGTACTGGGTATGGGATCCATAAAAAATTCCTTTGTTCGGATACGGGAACCATAGTTGTCAAAAGCGGGCCTAGGCACTGAGGCGCACTATCGGGGCTGTTTTCAGGCTGATTTCCGGCCAAATTCAGGCTAAAAGTTGCCTAAACCTCTAAAACATCCTAAATGAGTTATGAACAAGTCCTAAACAGCCCTAAAACATCCTAATGTAGCCCTAAACAAGCCTAAATCATCTCTAAAATCCCTAAAAAAATGTATTTTATACTATGCGCCTAATTATAAAAAGCCCTCGTTTTTTATGCGCCTTGCGCCTAAGCTCCGGGCTCGGCCTATGCGCCTTGAGTGCACCTACGCCTTGAGTGCACCTAGGCGCTTTGACAACTATGACGGGTACTATGGGACAAGATGATACTCTGCCTAATTACAACCATATACCCGATTAACCAAAATGCATTGTATGCCGAATCAAGTACCCTAAATATTTTCTTTTTATTTTAAGTAGCCATTACGCTACATTGCCATTGCACACCTTCCAATTTAACACATGTCTATCACCAGCTCACCATACCCGAACCCAGTGTTCCCTTAGATAGTGAGGTACCCATACCTTTACGGGTGGCACCCCTTGTGGCCTAATAAGTATGCCCAATACCCGACAGGTAAATACCCGACCCATACATTAAAAAAGGTTTTACAATCAGGTACGGAACCTAACCTTATGAAGCTCAGTACCCAACAACAGATCATCAATCTCATCAACCGACCAAAGCAATGGAACATCATCGTTCCTATCAGGCACCACCTGAAAATAACCAAACCAAGGGGACAGTGGGCCCAGGCTTTTTTCATACATGACAGCAACAGCGAGTGCTATATAACCTTCAAGACAGAACCCTTCGATGAGGTGGCAAGCACTGGAGGATTTGACTGTCAGGCAGCTGTGTTTTGGGATGGTGGCTATTATGTCGCCTTGGTGTATGTTGTGTATTGCTTTGATTAATATTTGGTTGTCTTGTGGGTCTGTGAGGATGTCGATGGTGTCGCTGTGTTGGATTGAGTTGTGGGTCATCCATCTTTTGAAGGCTCTTATTCGGCGGTTGTTGGTCGTCATTGCCGGCGGTGGTTGTGTATACATACAGGCTTTGTAGGTCTTGGAGAAAATATTTTGAGCATGTTTGGCTCTAGGGGTGTTCTGAAAAACCGCAAAACAAATAAAAACCGAAAATCGAACCGTAATCGTAATCGAAAAAACCAATTCGAACAACGAATTTGGTATTTGGTTTGGTTTTAACCAAAACCGAATTGCTTATTCGGTGTTTGGTTTGGTTTTTGGTTCTACATTTTTTTTATTTGGTTTATTTGGATAACCGAATAAACCGGTAAAATAATTAATTATTAAATAAAAATAATAATATTTAATAACTCATATATAATATATAAGCCCCAAAATATTAAACCCAACCCAAAATAAATAAAGCCCACCAATTTATAGAGGTAATAATATGAGTATAAACTAGTAAACTATGGTTCATTTTACTATTTTTAATTTTTATGATGTTTCTGTTTGCGTGGTTTTATTTTTTGGTTTATATTTATTGCAAACTTTCTTTTCGGATATTGGAACATATAGGTATATAAGTTAGAGAAGAAAAACTTCGTTTCAATTTGGTTTGTTTTGGTTGAATTTGGTTTGTTTGGTTTTAAACCGAAACCGAACCGAATTCAATTTGGTTGAATTTGGTTTGGTTTCATATTCCTAATTTGGTTTGGTTTGGTTTTTGGTTTGAGGTACAAAATTTTGAAAACCGAATAAACCGAATCGAATAAACCAAATAAACCGTAAACCGAACCGATGAACACCCCTATTTGGCTCTCCTTATTTCCACCTCCTTAACTTATAACTTTTCTAAAAAGTTAATAAGTTACAAAAAGTGTATGGTAAAAGGAAAAATACTTTTTGTTTTAACTTTTTGTAAGCTTATGATAAGTTGTTTTGGAAAAGTAAGGGATTAGTGACTTTTTGAACCTACTTTTAACTTATTGATGGTTATTTACCTACATGCCCTTATTATATCTTTACATCTTCCCTCCTTATACCATTTTTGGTCATTTTACCTAAATAAGTTAAACCAAACACTTTTTACAAACTAACTTATCAACTTATTGTTTTTCTCCCATCACATAAGCTAATCCAAACACTTTTTTAAAAACTCCATTTTAAAAAGTCATAAGTTAATAAGTCTTTTTAACAAAAAAGTCCTTTTTGCCTCAAATAAGTTTATCCAAACATGCCCTTTGTGGGTCTACACTAACTTTGTTTGATCTTAACTGAGTTCGAGGGTAGTTCCATCCTTTTGCAAACAATGGTTTATCAAAAACTAATTAAACCCTCGTAAACTATACGTCTTCCTTTCACTCTGTTCCAGAGTTTCATTAAATAATAGAAGAGAAATTATCTCCTTTCTTTTCAATTCCTTCCTAATTAGAAAGATTGAAAATCACCCTAAAAACCTCTTTATTATCCTTCTCATTCCCTCCCTTTTCCTCCTACAAAAAAACTATGAAACACATTTTTTCCCCACTTCCTTCCCAATCCTTTATCTTCTATCCTTTAATAAAACTCTGGAACAGGGTGTTAACTCTAGGCAAGTGTGAAGACGATTCAAGGTCCCAAACTTAGACCATGTCATCGTCGCCATAATTACTAAGAATAGAGGATGAAGATTTCAATTACCAGGATGAGTATAGGGTGTCGTCGAAATTACTCAAATCGTTTTTTTTTTTTAGGTGATGATGTAGGGTAATCAATTGGGCCAAGCCCAAGAAGTCAAAATCATTAAATATAATATTGGGTCAGGGTCAAGCCTAAGCCCAACAAGGAAGCCCATTAGGGTTTTAACCCATCTCACTATATAAATAGAAGGGCAAACCATGTGAAACAACTCAGATTGGTCTAAACACAAGACCTTTCTCACTCTCTCTCTCTCTCTCTCTCTCTCTCTCTCTCTCTCTCTCTCTCTCTCTCTCTAGAGTTATTCTCTAGTAATATTTTCAGCAGCAGCAGGCTAAAGCCATCAAGCCTCCGGGCTGCTGCTATACATTCTTAGCAATCTACAACCATGCTGATTCCACAACCAAGCTGGCTCCAACAGCCACCACACGTGGAATCACGCTCTATTACTCGCAGGTCTCAGCCTTCATCAGGCTTACGTGGATGGTCCTTAGTTGTAACTTGGGATCAAGAGTTCCTCTCTTCAAGATCACTCTTATGTTTGATCTTTTCTTAAGTTAACCAATAATAATAACATTCTGACTTTGGGTTGATCCCAAATCAGAATCATAACAACTAAAATATCAAAACTCTTGAACCTCCCATCTACGTTTACAACGTAGAGGGACACCACGACCTGCGTTTGGTGAATCGAAACCCTTTAACCCCTTTACCCCTTCTGACTAGTTCTTTCATGCTGTTGGTGCAACCCCTTAAGGCAGCAGATGAGGTCAGAAGCTTGGCGACCTTGGAACGTTCAGACCCTCTCCGGACCTATATTTGTTGTAGCAACAAGTTGGCGCCCACCGTGGGGCCGTGCTACTTAGAATAGAAACTCTTTGTAGTTCGGCTCCGTCGATCTATTTTCTATTTTTTTTACGTTTGGAGGGAACGTTTTCGAGAATGTCATTTCTACACCTCCCACATATTTGCATTCACCGGATATGTTTTCGAAATATGATTCATATACCAATAAACAGATTTGGATTCTAGAACTAAAGTACACAAGCTCTATCTTACATCCCCCAAGATATGTGTACTTATACTTTTTTATTATATAAAAAATAATAATAAAATCCTTTTGGCTTATTTTACAATAGTACGATTATAACATTTTATAAAGGCTAAAACCATATTTTGAGATAAACTCTAACTATTTCAAAGCCAAAGTCTACAGGCCTACTTGATCTACTTTTAATAAGCCTCCATCTTTGTACAGTCACATGAAGCCCACTTTTTCTCTACACGGTACAAGCTTTTATACATATAAAGAATAAAAGTGGGTCAAAGACAAGACTTATCACAAACCACATAGAGATCTTCAATATTTGTGCCAACTTTAAGCATGTAAAGTTTAAATTGTGTCAGACTCATACGAATGTATGTCAAAACCTTTTTGTCTCCATCTTAGCATCTCATAAACAATGTGCTATTAGACAAACAAAGACATATTAAAGTCTACACATTTTTTCGTATATAATCTCACCTTGCAAGAAAATGTATTTCAAACATTACCATAGGGATACAACCTAATATATATATATACTAACCGATCTCCTTTAATATATACCGGTTATTTTGCAAACATGACAAATCACATTTGTCGGTTGCTTATTAATACATCACGAAATTCAATGTGCAAGTTTCGAAACAAGTTTTCCAACTTCTTTATTATTTATAAAATAAAACTTTGGTTGCTTTAGTGTATAGTACCACTTATTCTACATGTAGTGCAACTCATGCTACACGCATGTGCTACACAATTATGCAACACACAACGCATTATCCACAAAAATCGATACGATATTTATTTTATATACCTTTAAAAAAATAGTAAAGTATACTAGCCTTTTTATATACTCTCAATATATTTTCCCAATATATTTTTATCAGACCTTTTTTTTATATAAAAGTGACATTTGCTAGGTCCAACAATTCTAGGAAAGTATATTTACACAAAAGGACATGGGTGCATATAATATATCCATTGGTACATCTCCTATATGAGGATTCTTGTTTTTCGTGCCAACTTTTATGCATATTAACTAGTCATCCTATTATCCGGCTTTTGATTTTCTCAAAGTCTAGTACATATGATGTTTCCATAATCTACGATGGATGACATGCACATCATACTCACAACTTGCAAATAAAAAAGATAATGGATTATGCGTATGGCAGTATCCACACAAAAAAAGGGGGAAAGCAAAACTACTTTACATATATTTTAATAAAAAAGACTTTTTGTTATTTGTGCACTACTTTATAAAAAGTAGATATGACTTTTGTATCCCATGTGCACAAAAGGACAAAATACATGCTTTTACCCAATGGATAAACGTCTGAACCCTTTTTCCTTACTGTGCACAAAGCATCTTGCTTTTACCCAATGGATAAACGTCTGAACCCCTTTAACCTTACTGTGCACAGAGCATCTTTCAGCTTTTCATACTATGTTTATAGGTCTACTATACACGGAAGCTTTTCAGCTTTTAAGCTATTATTCACTGCAACTCTATACTTCACTGTTCACAACAACTTTATAGCTTACTGACCTACTACCTTTTAAGCTTTCAAGCTACTGTTCAGCTTTGCAGGTGCATAGATATACTATACATCAAAACTTTTTAACGTTTCCAGATTATGCATACCATACATTGCTCCTTGAAGCTTTATAGACGTTTAACACAATGTCTAACGAAGTTTTCTAACCTTCAAGGCTACTGGTCACCAAATCTTCACAACCTCTTAAGCTACCATTCTACGAAGCTTTAAAGCCTTTTGGGCTACTATTCGTCAAAATTTCACAGAACTTTTAGGCTACTGACCATCAAAGCCTTTAAGCCTTTTAGGCTACAGCTCATCAAAGCCTTTAAGCCTTTCAGGCTACTGACCATCAAAGCCTTGAATCCTTTCAGGCTACTGACCATCGAAGCCTTAAATCCTTTCAGGTTATTGCTCATCGAAGCCTTCAAGCCTTCCAAGCTACTATTCCCTAAAGCCTTGTAACCTTTTAGGCTATTCAAGCTTTAAAGCCATTTAAACCATTGTCTATTAAAGGTTTCTAATACCTTACAGCCTTTAAGGCTATTCCAGCGGAAGCTCCAAAGACGTTAAGCTACCATTCATCAAAGCTTCATAGCCTTTTGGCCAAGTATACAATGAAGCGTTTAACCCTTTTAGGCTATTTTCATGAAAGTTTTATATCAGTTATGGCCACTAATTCTCGAAACTTTACAGCCTTAAAAGGTCGCTACTCATAAAAGCTTTACAACCTTTTAGGCTACGGGATTCATTAAAGCCTTATAGCTTTTCAGACCACTGTGTGTTGAAGCTTCACAACAATTTAGCTTCACAACGTTCAAATTAATCATTCGTGAAGCTTTGCTATTACCAGCTTCAACTTCTAATTGGCTTCAAAAGCTACACATGAACCATTTAAACTAACGACCAAGTCAATAAAGCAAACACATTTCCTAACCAATAGCCACAAATACATTTATGATGCAAACATTGTAACATTATTTTAAGGCTAACATAAAGGAATGTCAAAATAAACATATGGTTCAACACATCAATGGATCTTAAAATCGCCAACGTCGCAAGCTTTCAAACAAGCTTCTATTATGTGAACGACCTATAGATCCGAAATAACAACAACTTCAATAAAGAAGTTATATCTCGCAAGCAAAAGAATCAAATAAACCAGTAAAACGCGCCTCTAGTCACGAACACCTTTTACCAAGGGCTGATACGAGTAAGCTGACATGCTTAAATAAAGCAACCCCCGAAGCAAATAAGCATATCAGCTCATAGGGTTGAAGGATAAAAGGGCACAACGTATCTGGGTAAAAAAACCCAAATGGTTGAAAAACAACATAACCAAAGTCATCTCTTAATGACTCTAGTGGTTAAATGGTAACAGGGCAAAAGGCTTCCCCTAACAGCAAACTATATGTAACATTACGCATTTAAACTTGTACGTTACACGTTCGTATTTAATAAAAACGTCAAGTTTCATCTTATATGTTCGCATTTATTATTTTTGTCGCATTTTGAAACCCTAATACTATGTATATATAATATTATATATGTATTGTATTGTATATATGTTAAAAAAAATAAATATGCTTTGGCCGGGGTTCGAACCCGCGCCAAAGCCCAAGCATACACAAACACACAACCAACTGGGCTGGGCTTCACTATTGATAATATTCCATCGCGTTTTAATTATAAACAGACTTCAAACATTCACAGTTGACTCGCAAAGTCAACTGTGATGAATGCTTTGCTTAATCCATCAACATTAACTGATAATTGATCTATATATGGCAAATTCAATTGATTACCGGTCCTATATGACTCGATTACACGTCTATATACAATCAATCGTTGACCAATTTTATAATTATACGCGTATGACAATTAACTTAGGTCAAACCTTCCAATTAAACCCACCATTGATCCTCAGTATAAATAGATGTGCTTCGAAGCTTAACAACTCGCTCACAACTCTCTCTCAACCTCTAATTATCTCTGAAACACTCTGATTATAATCATCTTGTTCGTTGTTTGACTTTGGCTTTGACCGAGCAATCATACATAAAACAACACTGTGAGTTATATTACTTGTGTGGGTTATGTTCATCGGCCATCACACATCAATAGCCCTATGGTTAGTTAGGCTATTGATGTGTGATTTGTCCAATTGCAATTTCTAGGGTTCGTCGTGTAAAATTGGGGATAAATTGAATTGAGCACAGCGTATTTATTAAATGTTAATCAGGGAATATCACAACCACTGGCCTAGGCCAAGTGGTTGTGACCTTGGCTCACTACAGAAGGTACCCGGGTTCGAGTCCCGGCTACTGCCCCCTTTTTTTGCTTCTTTTTTTCTTTTAAACAAAAGCTTTATTATATATATATATTAAACATTTTAAACTTATAAATTCATTTATAAATATTAAAACTATTTTATAAATCCTAAAAAAATTATATTTATTAAATCTGAGTCAAAAGTTTTATTTACAATTTTTGTTTTTCAAAAATTCATTTATTTAATATTTATAATAATTAAATCATTTTTATACTATTATATTTATAAAAATCCATTTATATATCAAAACAATTTTATTAAATTCTCCAAAAATTATCCTGACTTTTTATAAAGTTAAACTTTACTGAAATAATTTTTAATTCAGTAAAATCAATTATTTTATATTTTTAATCAATTTTTGTTAGATTTAATCATAAATAAATCATAATAAATCCAATTTTCATCATTTTTGCACCAAAATTTTATACAAATTATTTTTAATTATTTAGAACAGAAATATGATTTTTAAAATAGAAATTCTTTAATTTTAGTATTTTTGAATATTAAAGTTAATTGTTGGCAATTTGTAATAAATAGATTTAAAAATCTATTTTAAATTAAATAATTTTATAAAAATTATTTTTATACTTCAAACACTTTAATGTGTACATTCAAAATTCAAAATTTATAAAAAGACTTTCTTTTATTAATTATCAAATTTTCCTTTATTAATTAACATTTTAATTTAATTTCAACAATTGATTATCCCCAAATCGAAACCCTAGGATACACATATAAGTTAATTAGACTTAGACTTATTATATATTACCTTATTATAGGGTGATATTTGGAATCATTTTGGGCAACACTATTATTTCATCTTTTCAACAAGTTTAACATTTGCTAAGGTGAGTTTTACATAGCCCCTTTTATTATCACCATTTTTGGGGTGAAACATGTTATAACATTATCATTGCAATTCAATCATCAATGTGTCTATGTGTTTTCTATGTTGCATTATGTCTTGAGCATGATTAGAGTAAGCACCATTCTAGCATAATCATTAACTCCGTACAAGCCGACGGTATACATTGATAGATCTATTGGACTGACAATCCCACCCGGATACGTGCCTCCTACAAAGGTTACGTGGGTGTTTGTTATCGCATAACATATTCAATTGGACCATGAGTGTATGGTATGTATCATTTTATAACAGTCATCAGGGTTGATTATGCACTCGATTTATTTCTAGTATGTTCTCACATATGGGCTAGATTGACATGACACATGAATTGCACAACATTTTATTCATTTTATTATCAAAAACCTATGTAATTCTCACCAACTTATGTTGACCCAAAATACTTTCAAAATTAACATGTTTCAGGTAACAATGAAGCTGAGGCTTGAGTTAGCATGAGGATTTTACTTGAAGTTTTATTTGAAGTTATTGAAGTTGTTATTTGATATCATGTATTTGAATTCTTAGACATCATTTCACATTTTGGATATCATTTTTGAATAAATTATTTAAAATTTATATTATACCATGTGCTACTGAAAACAATCATCAATACGTGGCACCCCGATGTTTCCGCCATCGGTTGGGGTGTTACACTATATAGCAACATATCTTCGAAAAAGGAATAAAGAGGTAAGATGTATAACAACACTTTGATATCAGTCAGAATCACTCATCACCATGTCATGACTACTTCTGACTGGGGGGCTGGTGGCTCGTGTGGACAAACCCACATTTAAAAGAAGCCAAGAATCAAAGAAGCAAAACACTTACACATATCAACTTATTTACTCTAATGTTGAGATGCCTTCAAGCATCTTACCATAGCAAAGAGCCACGATAACTCAAAACAATAGCCTAGCTACTTTCTTTCGCAGAAGTTAAAGGCTTACTATATTGGGTCAACCCCTTATCAAGACTAACCTTGTGTTCAAACAACCTAACGTCTCAATGGGACACGCATGCCATCTAAAGCATACGCTTTTCTCCCCTTGAAAAGATAAACAACTCAAGGTAGAAAAAGCCTCCCCATGCCAACAAGGCCACTTCAAAGGAATGAAAGAAAAGATCGTTGTGTACACAAATCACTACCTCCCATACATCCTCCTTAAACACCACTTTAGCTACAATGAGTCAATAAATGTAACCACTTTCTTTAATCAGTGAACAAAGTTAGAATTGTTCATCCAAGAGGCTATAAACCGCAAAGGTCCTTACATACTCTAACATTGTAAACAAAAGAGGTTTTAAGCTTTGTATGTAACACCCCAACCGATGGCGGAAACATCGGGATGTCACGTATTGATGATTGTTCAGTAGCTCATGGTAAATAATAAATTTCAATAATTGATTTAATTACATTACATACAATTGTTCTACAAGAATCTGTACATCAAAATGAATAATACTAAATACACATCTTCAAGCATTAACTCTAATCTTCAAGCAAGCTATAACCTGAAACATGTTAAGTTTGAAAAAAATTTGGGTCAACAAAAGTTGGTGAGAATTACATAGGTTTTGATAATTGGATAAAACTTGTATAATTCAAGTGTCATGGCAAGTCTAGTCCATATGTGAAAACATACTATCAGGTAAATCGAGTGCATAATCAAACCTTGTGACTAGAATATTGTGGTCCATCCCATACGCTCATGGTTCACTCGATTATGTTATAAATTCGATAACAATCACCCACGCTACCTATGTAGGAGGTACACGTATCCGGGTGGGATTGTCAGTCCAATAGATCTATCATTGTATACCGTCGGCTGATCAATGTTAATGATTATGCTAGAATATTGTGCTTACCCTAGTAATGTTTAAGACATAATGCAACATAGAATAACACATAGACACTTGTGATTGAATTGTAAATTGAATGTTGTAACATGTTTCACCCAAAAAAAAATAGTGAATGGAAAAGGGGCTATGTAAACTCACCTTAGTGTTAAAATGGAGACCCTTGTTATATAAGTAAATGTGGCTCGTGTGTATCCAAATATCACCCTATTTCAAGGTAATAAATAAGTGTTGGGGAAAACTTAATAAGTCTAAGTTTTCTAGTCTGAAATGTGCTAGGGTTCCTAATTTGGGGATTAATAATTGATTTATGATTAAATTTGAATAATTTAAATAAATAGATAAATAATTAATGAAAATGTTTTCTGACCAATATTATCTAAAAGTAGTTGAATTATAATGTAATAAATATGAAAATAATTTTTATAAAATTATTTTCTTAATTAAAGAATATTTATATATTAATAATTATTTGACAAAATTTAGACTTAATATTTAAAAATATTAAAATTTATAAATTTCGAATCAAAAATTTATATTTCTGATCTAAATGATTAATAATAATTTATGTGAAATTTTGATGTAAAAATAATGAAAAATGAATTTATTATGATTTATTTATGATTAAAATAACAAAAATCGATTAAAAATATTAAATAAATGATTTTTCAGAAATAAAAATCATCTCTGGAATATTTATTGTTTCATAAGTTTAAGATAATTTTTGTGGAATTTTATAAAATCGTTTTGATATTTTTATAGAATTTTATAATTATAATTGAATAAATTTGTAATATTTATTATATATAATAAATAAATGATTTTTGAAAAACTAAAAAATGGATAATAAAGTTTATCATTTGAATAACATAAAATAAATTTTGTAGAATTTATAAATTAGATTTAGTATTTTAAAACCATTTTTAAAAATAATAATGAATATATAAGTATAAAGGGTTTTAAAAAAAAAAAGGGTTTGTATGTGCTAGGGATCGAACCCGAGCCACTGGCCGGTTCGTGGTTTAAATCACAAGCCTAGACCATCTGGTCTAGACCCTGAGAACGAATAATTCTTGGTTGAAATTAATTATATAGTTTTTCTGTTTAAACTAATATATTGTTTCTAAAACAAAAGAAAAGAAAAGGTTGGGACGGGGGTCGAACCCAGGCCTGAGGCCGGTTCCCCGCGTCTTAAACACAAGGTAGGTACCAACTGATCCACAGATCAGTTGGTGTTAGATTCCGATTCGTTTAAATTATATAATTGTGTCTGCAAGTTGTTTATCCCCAATTTGAATCGCATGAACCCTAGAATTTTTAATAATCAAAATTAACGAGCAATAACCCGATTATTCATGGGGTTATTGCTGACATAGGGCCGATAAACAAAACCAAACAATAAATTTAAACTTACAAACTGAAATCGATGTTGAATTGCCCGGTCAACCGTATAGTCAAACGCGAACCAATAGAAGATTATAATGAGGTTTTTAGAGGAAATTAAGAGTAGGGATATGATTTTCGGCTATTAGAGACTGAGAATGAGGGCTCAATTTATAGTGCAACACATCGCTTCATAAATTAGGAAGTTTTGACCCGACATAAATATAATGCGCGTGATAATGCTTCGATTAGGAAGGTTTTAATCATAATTCAAGCGTGGGAATTAATCAAATGGGTTGGTTAACCATTTACCATAACGAATTCGTGTTAAAAACACGGATTAGAGCTTGATTATGGAATGATTGACTCACAGTTGACTTTCTGAGTCAACTGTGATGAAGTGAGGGAGGGTTTATATTTTAAACGGGTTCAGATATGTTCAACAAGAATAGGTAGCTCAACTGGTTGAGCTGTGTGGTTGTGTGAGCCGGTTTGGGCGCGGGTTCGACCCCCGGCCCAAACATATATTTTTAGCAACATTTTTCAAAGGTTTTAAGTTAATATAGGATTATGGTATGGTTCTAGGAGTCCAAAAGTGTCACCAAATATTTTTTAGAAGGTACGATAATGATAAAAATGCGACGTTTTATTAATAAATGTCTCAAACGTACATGGAATTAATACTAAATGTTACATTGTAGGTCCTCACAAACTGTAACCTCAGAAGCTTAGAAGGTTTAAACCTCACTTGTCACACCCTCAAATGTGACATCCGTCACCCTCATCTTTCATCTAATTGACAATAATAGCCCTTCAAATATTTCCATTATAGTCCCTGTAAGTTTCGTCATTTTTAAAATTTAATTTTAGAGCGAACTAAAATTTTGTTATTTATATTTATTATGGATCGGGTATACGTTTTAATCTAATGCGTATGTTGAAACGTCATCCAGAATGGATTTTATAAAAATTTCAAGTTTTATAAAGTTTTAGAAACTTTTTGGTTAAACTAACTTAACTTGGTTAAGTTTTATAAAAGAAAAACTAACAAATTTATTATAAAAATTAACTTAGTTATACTTGAGGGACCATTTCTGTCAATCCATGAAAGTTTAATAGAAATCAAATCATCACCTCTCAAATCTTACGTATTTCAGGCCAAAGGAATTTCCGGCGAAGTCCGAAATTTGCTTTTAATGCACCATTATTCATTCTATTTATTTCAAAACATTTCTCCATAATTGTCCAAGGAATTTCAACCATTTAAACAAGATTTAAGGTGGGTTTCACTGGATTTTAATTCAAGTTTAAGTATGTAACCGACCGGATCTTAAATCGGACCTTGGACGTTTTTCTTTTCACAATCGTTATATAATTTGAATGCTAAACGATTTCTGCACCACTGAACATCACAAACCCATACAAAAAAAACCATCTGAATCGAGTCCAAACTTGCGAGTATCGGCCTTCATATTTTCGCACCTGCACACTCCTTTTTCGATCTTTACACGCGTTGTAAGTTTGATTATTTTTATGTCGTTTCATGTGTTATAGATATCCGATCATTAGCCCCATGTTTCTGCCGTGAATTCATGTTGTTTTGGGGCGGATTGGATTCGGGTGTTAGGGTTAGGGTTTGGCTTAGGTTGAATGGGGAAGAAGATGACTAAGTGTATAGTATTTAAATAAATATAGATTTCAACTTAGTTAAACATCTTTGCATATGGTATAGTGGTTGGTTGTGAAGGTGTTTGTCCAACAGACCTGAGTTCGAACCCAAGCAACTCAGCCCTTTTTCTGAATTTTTTTTATATATTATTTCTCCTTTATTTTAATCATTTAAAATTCATTTAAACTTAGAATATTCATAATAAATTCACTTTTGATTCAAAAATTATGAAAATTTAGGTGTAGCTTCTTGACACTCTAAAGAAATTTTCCACACTTTTATTTTCTGGAAAATGTTTTATTTTTATATTTTTATTGATTTAATTTGTTTTACTCATATTTAATTCATTAAAAACTCATTTTTAATGATTTTAAACTCAAACTTTTTGGGAAATAATTTCTACTCATCATGAACTGAGATAAAAATTATTGGATCAGAAAACACTTGTTTTTATTAAATTTCCTATTTTTAATCATTTAAACATGATTAATCTCATTAAATCAGTTTTAAATATAAATAAGTTTATAAAAATTATGGGAAAACTTCTTTCATTACTTCACATCAGAAACTATCCATTTTCTATAAAAATAACATTTTTGGATCAAGTCTTGTATTTTTAGACTTAATTATGTTTAATTAGACATAATTAATTATTTATTTATACTATTATATACCTATTTTATAAATATTTTTCTTATAAAATAGAAATAGTTATATGTTTGAAAATCTTAATTACCATTGGTTGGATCATGGTGTAACTCATAATTATTTATTTAAACATTTATGATTATTGTATTTATTTACAATAACTTAGTGAAATAAATTAATTAAATTACTTTGTTTTAATTATTCAAACATATTTTTATCTAAATATTCAATTGGCAATAATTATATATTACCTAAACCATATTTACAAACTTTGGTATATTATTTTTAAATATATAACTTCTATAATAATTCGATTTATCATAAAAACTCTAATTCCCCAATTCGACTTAGCAAACTCTAATGCCTTAGACCATAGATACCTTAGACTTTGTAGACTTTTCCTTACTAGTATTCATATACGTTATAGGTTGAATTCCTCGGAATTCCCATTACTTAGCTCACGATCGCTTAAGTGGATTTTGATCGCTTTCGCAAACTGTGAGTATATCTTTCCCCTTTTTCATGCTTTACACTTTTGGGGTGACTCATGTACGCTTATTACTTCACTCACTTAATCATGTTTTATCATATATTCACAATCGCAATTCTTGTATGTGTTTTACTTGTTGATTCGCTGATAGTGTGTACTTATGACCTTAATCATTAACCGCTGGGTGGCCTAGCATATCAATAAATAGTACTTGATTATTGTTATGTGTGAACGATTATTTATCGCCTACAATGAGCGAATACTATATATGTGTGACTCTTGATTCATTAAACAAAGGTTTGATTTTGGGTAGCATTTGTACATAGCTTGAACACTAAATTGTAGACAGTATAACACGTGAATTGCGAAACTCTTTTTCTACTATATGTATTCAAACAGGATATGCTCACCAATACATTTTTGTATTGACAAATACTATTTTCGTACATGTTTCAGGTTATTTATGAGATGACGTTTAAGCTTTTGGAATTTTTACTTAGATTTTGGATTCATTGTATTTCAGTTTTAGTTGTCACTTTAGAATAATTGTATCTTGTATTTTCTTTCAATGTAATAAAATACTTAATCAATATATCAAAATTTACACTTTTAGTCCATGAGCTATTGAACAATCGTCACTACGTAACACCTCGATGTTTCCGCCATCGGTTGGGGTGTTACATCAAATCTCCACTGCGAGGTTTATACCGCGAGGCGTGTGACGTTCCAGGATCTTCATAGGCATAAGTCACATGAACGACTCTAAATGCCCAAACCATTTAGTTCGTTATTGCAAAACAAGTTTCGTAGATAATCAAATATTTTCAATAGTTGCGGAAGCGAATTTTAAGATATTAGTTATTCAAATAGTCAGAGTAAACAACGTGTTCGAGATCATAATAGATAATTAAACACTCGAAAATAGGTAATTATTATTCATATCCCCATGATGTTATATGATGCATGCCCTACTCGTGCTTCGAACTAGTGTCCTGCAAAAAGGAATAATAATCGTGGGTCAACATAAAGTTGGTGAGTCCACAAAGTTTGGTAAATACGTAGGTCCTCCAGACCATGTTTTAGTAAATGCTAATTCACAATGCTAGGGATAGCTAGCCCACTAATGATAACTAAAACCGGTAATACCGAACTGCTAAACAACGAGATCCCACAATAGTGAGCAAAGTGCCTTGCATCATTGTCTATCAACAATGATAATATGTTGAGTTATAGTTCACACCCGTGCTCTCCAGCACACGATGTGAGGTTTGTGAGACCTAATAGCGCTATCAACTAGCAACCCACTTGCCCACCCGGCAATTCATTCGGTATTTAGAAGGACTTCAATGATAGAGTTGGTTTAGTTCATCAAGGACATAAAGCATGAATTAGTGAAAGCAGATTCACCTAGTGAATCATAGCACCCCAAGCCCGGGATGTGTATGAGTAGTCCCAAACCGGATTATGAAAAAGTTTAGAGAGTTGTCTCATCCGAGACGTATGCTTTTGAGAAAAGGAGTAGTGAAACTCACCTGGTGTTTGTGCGAGAGATCTAGCAAAACAAAGAAAATAGCTATCGTTCCAACAAGGATCTCTCTATGAACATTTAAGACTTATTAAACTATGTTCTTGTTTATCTCACAAGCTCGGCACCTACTCTTGTGAACCACATCAATTAGTGTAGATCATGTTTCATGTATAAGTTGTTTGATCAAAAATGTTTCATGAATCCATGTGTAAACAATTACTCTAACACTAGATGACATGATTGATTTGCATAGGTGGAACAATGTGCACATGATAAAAGCTTGATTAATCTCACAATAATCAACCTATCATGTTTAGTTGGGGTCGATCCTAGTGATCAAAGAGTCTAAGTTTAGGTTTACAGTAAGGGCCGATGAAACTTAAGAAAACAAGCGATTAGTACTTACCTTAATACTAGCTAGTAGGAAGGGAAAAACTTGTAGAATTGGAGCTCCTAGTGCTCGCTAATCCACCCAAAAAGGGGTCTTCGGCCGAGTGTTTTTAGAGAGGGAATTAGAGGTGATTTTTGAGTGGTGTGGTGCAAGAATGAAAGATTCATGGCACCTCCTTATATAGTGCTTTCTAAGGCAAGCTCCCAACCTTCTTTCTTAGCTATGTGTTTAGGCTTCATGCCACTTTGATGTCTATGGAATAACAACATGTCTATTATTGTTTCCATGAGTTGGCCGAGAATTGGCAACTCCTCTTACCTTCCCTTTTTGGCCAAGCTTAATCATGGTTAGGTCCTAAAAGTAGGGGTGAGTTCCTTCTTGGTGATTATTGACAACTATGCCTATGTTTTCTTCTTGTTTGTTTCGGCCGAAGGTTTTAAGGGGTAGGAACTTGATTGTGACTTCTCATTGGCATGCTTTGTATCAACATGATAGCTCCTAGCTTGTCTTCATGTGTCATTGATATGTCCCTTTCCTTAGGTTGCTAGCCGATTTGTTGTATGGCAAGTCTATTAGGGAGTGTTATCCTATCTAGAGTTTTATTTTCATAATTTTTTTGCTACCATAAAAGTGTAAGAGGTTGCATCATATGTTTCTAGAATGGCTTACATCATGCTCTCCTAGCTAATGTGGGGTTCTTGTATTGGATCGGCTCATGTTTATTGTAGGGGTTAGGAGTAGACAATGACAATACATAGGATTTCAAGCTTGTTTTCTTGTGGCTCTTGTGGTGTCTTTTCGCCCCCCCCCCCATAGGAGGTAGGAGAATGGTGTGTGTTTGTGTCTATCTAAATAGATATAAGTCCTAAGATGATGGTGACTTGACATGTTCATAGGTCGACTACTAGAGACAAGAGGAAGCTTCCAAGATGTATGCTTATAGGTCGACTACTTGTATGTATAGATGTATGTATGCGCGGGTTTATATATATATGTGTATGTGTTAGCTTCTAGAAGGTATTTAATTAAACATAGTTTTTCTTATCAAGCCTAGTGTATATGCACATATATATACAAGCATATTTAGAAGTATAAAAGATTCATGTACACATTTAGATTAATATTTATAAACTCTCATGAGTTTAATCATATGTTTGTCAATCCATGATAACTTATAGATACATATATAGCTAGTGTGTGCACATGTAACTTATCTAGTTAACTTTAGTCAAGTAGAATGCAAGGAATCTAAGTTCAAGTAACTAGAGTTTAGTTAAATCGGGAACCTGAAATTGTGGGGTATCACATCACTGGTCTCCATAAGCCATGACCTCAGAAGCTTAGAAGGTTTAAACCTCACTCGTCTCCATAAGCCATGACCTCCAATGCTTAAAAGGTTATGGACTTCAAAGGTTATCACCCCGGAAGCCAGGAAGATTATAAGCTTCACAACGTATCACCTCTTTTGACTACAAAAGCTCGACAACGAGTCAAACTCGTTACCAACACAAGTTTTATACCTCAAGGATGACAAAAGTCAAAATACATCACATGTTCATGATAACATTGGTAGACTTGACATGATTCTTACATAAACTCCTTCGAACATGTCATTAAAATCTTCAAATACTTAGAAGTTTCAAAAACAGCTCAAAAGCTTCAAAATAAACAAAACAAGCTTAAAAGCTTCAAAAGACATTAAAAAAAGCTCAAAAGCTTAAACGCTTCAACTAACACATGCTTAAAAGCTTAAAAGCTTCAAATACAACAACTGAAGTTTAGAAATTTAGAAGTTTCAGATACAACAACTAAAGCTTACAAGCTTGAAAGCTATACAATAAGCATAGGAGGATGTCATGACTTCTGCCCTAAAGCCGAAACGGATACAAGCATCTTGCTAATATGCAACAACTTACCAATCCTTGGACAAAAACCATGATTAGAACAAGGCATACGTTCACCTCCAGTACGAACACTACTTCTTGCAATTTAAAAAGCAAAAGAAGAACTTAACTAAAGGAAGAAGCTATCAAACTAGCTATAAGTGAAAGTGTCCTTGTAACAAACAAGTTCTATTCTAAGAGCTCCCAACTAGGTGAACCACCTATGATAATGCTTGTCTTCTACTAAGGCTCTAGCATGAACAAAAAATATACCAACAAAGATTATCCAAAGCAACTTGCTCAATCGTCGAAGCTCTTGCTAAAACATCAATGCTTCTCACTCACACTAAGCGCAAACGCTTACCCAAAAAATCTCTATCAAAAGAATGTTACCTAAGCTAAACATGAATACGAATTTTGAAGCTTCTAAGCCTTTAACCATCTTTGGAGATTTAGCAACTACAAAGTTAAGACAAGATAACCCAAACCAACCTGAGAAGCAAGGCTACAAAGTAGCCGTAGCAAAAAGGATCAAGCCCCATAGAAGCATTGAAGCATCATGCTACACGTAAAAGAAGATTAAGGACGAATCAAACCGCAATGCTAAGACGTTGAAGCTGTTGGCAAAATAACAAAGCAAGCTACTTAGCAAGCAAAGTAGATTTGTAAAAACACTAACATCTTACCAAAGCACTTTGCTACAACACATGAGTGTCTTCCTAAAAGACAACTTACATGTTACAAAAACAAAACCTTGGAAAGCTTGGTCCAAAATAGGAAGGACGACACATTGTGCTCGAAACTCACAACGGTGATTCCTACAAGCTCAATCAACCAAGAAGGAAAGAAAGTCTCAAGGCATTGGGACGACAATCACCTTAAAAGGTTCAACGTAACCACAAACGGCCAAGAGATTTCTACCACTTCTTTGAGTAAACATTTAGTTATCATGAAATGAATGAATCATAATATTCTCTATCAAGATTTGTCTTTCTATCCTATAATCAGGTTGAGAACCTAGCAAGAAACTCCATGGAAAGGGCCATGTAAGGGGATGAGCTCCCAGGCCACATCGCTCAATAGGTTCAAGGGTTGAATGGACCTATATAAGGGGTGAGTTCCTAGATCAATCCAACTCCATGAGACCTACAAAGATTTTCCTTTACATGTCTCATAGACGGGTTTGAACAGCCTACACCAATTGTTCCTTAAGTTTTCTAAACAAACTTACGAAATGCAAAAACACTAAGTAGTGTACATAGGATAGGTGGCAACTTGTTTGCCTAGACTACCTTAAGGATAAGTGACTGCAGCACTTAACCTTTTAAGGTGCTACCGGTAAAACATTTCCCAACAAATACAAAGACAAAACATGTAGACATGCAAGCATCCAAACATGCAAGCATCCAAACACAATCACGAAAATACACTAAGGTACAATTCAAAAGTGAAACAATCTCACAAGGCCATACACAAAACAACATACATGAAGTTAGCATAAATGGCCATGATCAGTCACCATTCATCACATGTCAAGCCCAAACAGCTTGAAAGGTTCATAATACCACAACCACATGTTAATGTTCTAGCCATACAAGGCTAACACCAAATGGAACCCTACAAGGTTTTCCAAACAACACAGCGAATGATACTTTACCAAAATGGTGCTAAACGTTCTCGTGTCGAACATCATCCATTATCACAAAGAAATATTGTTGCAACTAATGCAAAAAGAAACAAATCAATAGATTTGGACACTTAGTCATGTCAACAAAAGAAGCTCAACTTCACACGAACGAAGCTTATAGACATGCTCTATATATCAAGCTTTGAGCGAAGGAAGCTCATACCAATCTTTGAACGAAAGAAGCTTACAAGCATAAGTCATACGTCAAGTTTCGCATCAAAGAAGCTCGCTAGCAAGGTCATACACTCAACGTCTTATGAACAAGGCTCCTGAATAAGAATCAAAAGCGAACGTTCGTAAATAAAGAAATTCGCTATCTAACCTTGTTTGCTTTTGTCTACTTGATTCCATCGCTTGTATCATAAGAAAGAATTTATCACAAAACTTTGATAGCACAAGGAATTAAGCTAGTGATGGATTTCATCCATAAGCTTAAAGGATGAAATCCACGAGCTTTTCAGCTGTCAAGCCAAGCCACTTTGCTTAAAGGATGAAATCTATATGCTTTAGTCAACAAAAACAATAACTTTGCTTAAAGCCTTCAAAGCTTAGAACGCGTACAAGCTTTTTATCAAGTCAGGTCATATCAAGTCAACCTTCAAGGCAATGTGCTTCACCTTCATGTGCAAGAAGCCTTCCTTCGTACACATGCAACTTTCCTTCTGTCATATGAAACTCATTTGCTATCTTGCTTAGAAATCGACCATTCGGTCAATATAATAATCCATTATATATCGGATTAACTTCCCGACATTTGTTCAAAAACGTGACTTGCTAAAAACCTCTGTAAGTGCACCTAGCTATAATCATTTAGTGATACTTAGCTACTTTGTTGATGCTTACAAGCATTTAAACTGCCATAGTCATTTGATAAATGAACCATCTTCTAAAGGCTTGTTCCCAAAATAAAGATATTTCCAAAAACTATTTTACAAAATTATGGGAATATCGTCCAAAGGAGAATACATGTGGGATATAGATGGTTTTAATCACACAACTCGAGATAACCTCGCCAATACAATAAACAAGCTTAGAAAAATAAGCTCAAAAGGCGAAAACTTAAAAGGTCAATAGCCGATATGCTAAAGTTAATACAAGCCAACAAGGAAAGAAGCAAGTAATGGAGAAATATCCAGCTCCGTAGCTTCCATCCAAATAAGGGCTTAGCAAGCTGCAAAGCTTATCAGCATAAATCCTTATAAGCTTTCAAGCTCATCAGCTGCTTCCACCAAACTAAGGGCTTATCAGCTTAAATGCCAATAAGCTTTCAAGCTCATCAGCTCAAACCCCCTAATAAGCTTTCAAGATCATCAACTTAAACAAGTTTCAAATTTTATCGGTTTAAACCCTAACACATTCCAAAACTCATCATGATAAGGTTTGTTTGTTGATATTTATCCTACTTACACGAAGGTATCTACAAATGAACACTCACCAAAACAACAAAAGTTGGAAGAAAGTGCAAAGATAATGAATAGTTTGAGTCTAGTATAATGTACATGCATATATACATTAAACTAGGCTGGGGGCTGATGGTGTAGGGTACTCAATTGGGCCAAGCCCAAGCCCAACAAGGAAGCCCATTAGGGTTTTAACCCATCTCACTCTATAAATAGAAGGGCAAACCATGTGAAACAACTCAGATTGGTCTGAACACAAGACCTCTCTCTCTCTCTCTCTCTCTCTCTCTCTCTCTCTAAAACTCTCTCTAGAGTTATTCTCTAATAATATTTTCAGCAGCAGCAGGCTGAAGCCTTTAAGCCTCCTGGCTACTGCTATACATTCTTAGCAATCTACAACCATGCTGATTGCACAACCAAGCTGGCTCCAACAGCCACCACATATGGAATCACGCTCTATTACTCGCAGGTCTCAGCCTTCATCAGGCTTACGTGGATGGTCCTTAGTTGTAACTTAGGATCAAGAGTTCCTCTCTTCAAGATCACTCTTATGTTTGATTTTTTCTTAAGTTAACCAATAATAATAACATTCTGACTTTGGGTTGATCCCAAATCAGAATCATAACAACTAAAATATCAAAACTCTTGAACCTCCCATCTACGTTTACAACGTAGAGGGACACCACGGCCTGTGTTTGGTAAACCGAAACCCTTTAACCCTTTCACCCCTTCTGACTAGTTCTTTCATGTTGCTGGTGCAACCCCTTAAGGCAGCAGATGAGGTCAGAAGCTTGACGACCTTGAAACGTTCATACCCTCTCCGGATCTATATTTGTTGTAGTAACACTAGGTAACATGTGCTATAGAAGTTGTTGTTGGTATTGATTTGTTCAACGAATGTAACAAACAGTTTATCAATTGTCTACAAACTTAGATCAATATTTTTTTAAGCTTCAACTATGGATCAAGTGTAACATATTAGTCAATATGGTTTTGACACGAGTCTGCATTAAAAAGATCAATATGGTATATTGGCATTTTATCATTTATTTATATGGTTTTGCAATTCATATTAGGTATGCAATATGGTTTTTACCATATACTGTGCCAATCATATGGTTTTTGACACAATGAGTTTGCATTACCAAGGTTTCATTAAAGTATAAAGATTTTAATTGAAAAATATAAACTAAAACCACTGCAAAATTAGAACCAAATTTCCGGGTTTAAATTAGGACCATATAGAACCTATTTCAATGCTGATGTTGAGGGATGAGATTGGTACCGTACCCGTACTAAAAATACAAGTAATGAATTTTAACAAAAGTGGGTACTGTGTACGAGTATGGGTATCGGTAGCGGTATTTCGGTACGATACCCGTTTTGGTACCACTTTGTTATTTTTCTTTTTTTGAGCACTCGAACGTGTACCAAGTAGATAAACCATTACGAGTATCAATACTATACGCTATACGGGTGCCAATTGATAAAATTGGTACGAGTACCAATATGGAACATGTACCAAATATGTAAAGTTAATACGAATACCATAAATACCATAATAAATAAGTAAAACATATTATCAAATTTATTAGTATATAGAATTCGGTACCCGTACCGATAACGAAAGTACCGAATACCAAAATCAATAAAAGTGGGTACCAATACTTATACCGAGTACCCAAAATCAGTACGGGTTTAGATATTCGGAAAAAAATGCTCATCCCTATGCAAGTCTTCCATATTTGCTAACAACCATCTTCGTTGATATTTGAATTGATTGTTGCGGTGCTACTTTAAGGGGTTGTTTGGTAAGCCTCTTAATGAGGCTCTGAATCATTCAGCGCTGAATGATTCAGCATTCAGTGCGTTTCTTTCAGCTTCTGAATGGAATGGTTAAGGCTGAACCATTAAGATTTGGGATGTTGCTGAATCATTAAGCACTGAACTATTAAGAACTGAACTAGGCTGAACCTTAATGAGACTCTCCTACCAATGTGGGACAAGAAAATTAACCATTAAGTGGTCCAACTTAATGATTCAGCACTTAACCATTCAGACCTCTTAACCATTCAGACATCTTAATGATTCAGCACTTAATCAACCAAACAACCCCTAAGTTTGAAAATTCATCCAAGGTTTGAGTTTGTGCGTTCAACAAGGTGAAAATGTGGAAACGGGTAGACAATGGGGAAATGTTTTTAATTTGCAAAAGGACATAATTGCCCTCACATTTTAGGCACGTAGGGGTGAACTCTGTTAAACTTAAACATGCATTAGTATTAGGTAGCGTTTGGTATGATGGAATAAAAGGGGAAATGGAATGGACCATTACAAGGTAATGAAAAATAGTGTGTTTGGTTGGTTAAAGGAATGGAATCACCCATTCCATAAGGCATTCCATTCCCTCAAAACCATTCCATCCACCCCCATGTTTTTTTTCATTCCATCCCCCATTCACCATTTACTAAAAAAAGCATAACCCACCACCACCACCACCCACCACCGCTATCGCCACCACCCACCACCACCGTCACCACCCACCACCGCCACCACCACCACCCACCACCGCCGTCACCACCCACCACCACCGCCACCACCCACCACCGTCGCCCACCCACCACCGCCGCCATCCAAAACTACTCACCGCCGCCCACCACCATCATCCACCCACCGCCGCCTCCACCGCCTACCACTGTCACTCACCACAATTTCCTTTACCCACCACTACCGTCGCCACCCACCACCACCCATCACCGCCGTCTCCTCCACCCACCTCCGCCATTACTCACCATCGTCACCCGCTCACCATCACCGCCATCCACCTCCACCCATTGCCACCGTTGCCGCCACCCACCACCGTCATCGCCACCACCTATCACCGCCGTCACCATCCACCACCACGCTACCGCCACACACCACCACCTACCATCACCACCACCACCATCACCACCACCACCACCAACCACCACCCACCACCATCGCCATCCACCACCACCACTACTCACCAACGTCACCCACCCACCATTACGGCCATCCACCTCCACCTTCCACCGTCGCCTCCACCGCCCCACCGACCACCGCCACCGCCACCGCCACCCACCACCGCCGATACCGCCACATATCACCACCCACCATCACCGCCACTGACCACCACCCACCACGGCCACTAACCACTGATTTTATTCCTTCGTCTTTTCTTGTCTATCTAACAACACAAAGTAATGTTTTGTTTCATTCCCACATGGCAACCAAACAAGACATGGAATGGTAATGATCCATTCCATTACCTTGTCCATTCCATTACCTCGTCCATTCCATTCCCTCATCCATTCCATTACCTCATACCAAACAGACCCTTAATACCATAGCTTGTTACAAAATAAAAGGTTAATACCTGTTGCTACAACAAATATGGGTCTAACGTTAGTTTAGAGTCCAAGGAAGGGTAAAAGGGTTCTGATCTGCCTAACGCAGGTCGTGGTGTCTCCCTACATTGCATAACGTAGAAGGAGGTTCAAGATAATTATGTTTTGAGTGTTATGATTCTGGTTTAAGTGAGACTCAAAGCCAGGAATATTGTTATAAACTCAAGTGAAGTGTTAGTGTGGTAGAGAGAATCTCCACACGTGTATTTGTCAAAGAGAATGGAAGAAAGGTGTAAGTGAGAATAATCAGAAAGGTGTCCAGATCTGAAAGAAGGTGATCTGATTTATAGAGTAAGAATCTTCCTCTTTGAGTAGAAATATTATCTTGATCCATGATGCAACTTGGGTACATACCACTTTTAGCCGAGGGTGGCTTTGGACCTGCGGTCTGTTCATTGCAGCGTCTCCATGTACCAGATATGGACAACTGCTTGTGTTGACCGAGGAGTGTGATGACAAGACAAGTCATCTTTTGATCAGTGTTTTACGATCCTTTGAACCTTTGTATCCTTCAACCTTTCAAGCGTGGTTATGTAATGTTATTAACTTATTTTGCTTTAGGCTACCCACATCATCAATACATTAGAATGTTACTTTAAAATATTTGTGCCTTAGGTTGTTACTATCCACAAACCGCAAAGACTAACGGTGTAATTAACTCTCATCGTCGTCGTCGTTCATGTTTTACTAGCATAATTAGTTACTTACTTAATTGTTCATACACTTTACAAACAAAAATTATATATGTACCGGATCTCCCTTCTATATTTAATATCACAACATTTTTTTCCAACTAATTTTCATTTTTACAAATTCTAATATGGGTGAGTGTTTCGGTTTTAGATTTATATGAATTATCATGTGAAGATCGTTAGGCTCGTCGAGCCTTATCGAGCTTAGTGTAATATTATAATTTTTAAATATCTATAATCTATAACTTATAATAAAAGAATTGAATATTGATAAGGTGACATTTAATGGAGGCCTAAGAAAGCCATTTTAATGACATGACATTCAAGGAGGCATTCTCCTCCTTGAGTGTGCCATGTGGCAAATTAAAAATAAATAAATAATAATATAAAACATAATCTACTAAATTTAAATTGAGTTATTTTAGGAAAAAATAATTTAAAAACAAATTAAAATTTTTCTCTCTTATTTTCCTCCAATAATTTTTAAACGTAAATATCTTTTATATACGATATTTTTTAAAGAAAAAAGTTACACCAAATTAACGAGCGTTTTATTATTTTTCCAACAAGTACCATAGTTCTATATAAAAAACGGAGAAAAAAACAACTATTTTTTGTGGGGTTTCGTTCATACAGAAAAAAAAACACAAAGTGTTCAGGTTATTCATTAATAATGTTTTTTTCTTTTAAACCAGGTTCTTATCTACGATGTTGAAATTCAGCTCAATCGTCATGCTTTCATTGAAATTTTACTCTTTTAAAGATGCAAAAGTATACTTCATCAAGAGAAGCTGAGAGAAAGAATCGCGCAACACTGCAACACATGGTGTCACCTTATAGCAAGGTTATTTTTTTTATTTATTTAATTACAAGGGTAATAATTATTATTTATTAGTATTAGTATTATTAGAATTGTTATATTAATATTTGCCACTAATTTACAATTGTTTAGTAAATGAGTTCGAGCTCGAGCTTCACTTATCAAACTCACAAGTCTAAATGAACTATTATTTATATTTTTTTTTGTTTAATGTATTAATTAATTAATAGATAATAAACAAGCCAAGCTCGAATTTGAGAAATTACCAACGAGCCGAGCTTGAGCTCGAGCTCTTGTAAATTAATCAAGCTCGAGCCTAGTCGAGCTAGGGCTTGGCTCGTTTACACCCCTAAATATTAACGAATGGTTTTTCACGTGAAAGAATATTTTTATTTTCTTCTACAACTAATTTTCATTTTTAAATATTTTATCGTTTAGCTTAATTTCTCATCATTTTCTCATGTGAAAACTGAAAAGAATATTATTTTGTAATGACCGGCTTCACTCCCTTTTGTTTTGTGTGAGGGATACATTTCCATTTTACTTTTCCATTAAGAAATAACATAAAAAAAATCCCTGGAAAATCACCTTCATTCTCTGTGGTCTTTCAACTTCCCATTGATGAATGCTACAGTAAAAACAGATATATGATGAAGATGATAAAGAGTAAAAGGAAATCAGCAGTGGGTTGTAGAAGATTGTAGGTACGCACGTTACCACCACTCTCGAGTTTAATAATCATTGAAATTTAGTGCGTGGCAGACAGAAGTTATGCTACCCCACCAATTTAGTCTGCTGATGTTTATTTTATTCGGTTTTCGTCTTTTTTTTTTTTTTTTTACTCTTGAAGCTACAAGTGTATTTTCGTTGTTTGGAGTGACTTATGGAACCTTCACTTTTTATTTTAGAAGTTTTGTTAGTAAATTTACGTCGTTATTTTCATCGTTTTGGGTGACTTATATGAAACCCTAACCGCTTATTTTAGAATACTTGTAAAATCTACATCATTATTTTCATCGATTTGGGTGACTTATATAGAACCCTAACTTTTTATTTTAGAAGTTTTGCTTGTAAATCTTCATCATTATTTTCATCGATTTGGGTGATTTATATAGAACCCTAATGTTTATTTTAGAAGTTTTGCTTGTAAATCTTCATCATTATTTTCATCGATTTGGGTGACTTATATGGAAATTTCTTTTAGAAGTTTTGCTTGTAAATATACATCACTAGCTTAGTAGCTTATACCCCGGGAGCGTCCCGGGTTGAGAAATCTAAGTAAACTGAATAAAATTAGAAGTATCTAAACTATAAAAATGGCATCTATGTATCAACTTTCTTTAACTGCATACAATAAGATTTGAGCTATTTCAGAATATGGTAGAAAAAGAAAACATAGCAATTACCTGTTGGAGAGCAACAACAAAAATTGTGCCACTTACCTTTAGCTTTAGGCCTTAACAAAATAAATAATGTAAACTATCTTTTAAGCTACGATTAAAGTAATATCAATTTGATGGAGCAAATTTTATTTCTCACTTAGGTTGTAGTCTAACGGTAGAGGGAACAAACTCTCTTGGGGGAGGTTGGGAGTTCGAATCCCACAATAAATGGGTGAAAGTCTGGCAATTAAAAAAAATTGTTTTATAACAAAAATAAAAGATAAATAAGAAGACAAAACCAACTGGTAAAAAGCAACAACAACTAAGTGTGAGCCCTTCTCATTTCATCTTTATCATCCTCTCTTGTCCTGCACTCATTTATAAACTTGCAATTTTTTTTCTCAAACCATTTCATTTTCTTCTTTAATTCTTAATCTCTCTTAACATTTCTTTACTTTCTATTTTATATAAACTACCATTCACTTTGATTAATACTTGATTAACAATTTTGGGGCTCAAACATACAAAAATCCATCAAATTAAGAACATCACTGTTAAGAAAACTTGAATTGTCAGAGGGTCAATGTGCCCCTGAGAAATTGGGCCCGGGCCGGGGGTCCTCCCCGCACCCCTTAAGGGCCGGCCATGCTTGTAAATATACATCATTATTTTCATCGATTTGGGTGACTTATACGAAACTTAACTTTTTATTTTAGAAGTTTTGCGTGCAAATCTACATCATTATTTTCATCGATTTGGGTGACTTATACGGAACCCTAATGGTTTATTTTAGAAGTTTTGCTTGTAAATCTTCATCATTATTTTCATCGATTTGGGTGACTTTATCACTTTTTATTTTAGAAGTTTTGCTTGTAAATCTACATCATTATTTTCAGCGTATTTTAGTGTTTTTTGTTACACGATTGAAATAAGAAGCGTATATTCTTCAAATACTTACCCTTTTTTATGTATTATACATATTAAATATTTTTAAAACTTTCTTCTAGTGTATCACTATCTGCAAAATGGTGCCCATTGTTCCGTTGTTATCATTACGTAACGTATAGGTAGCTTGTCGCTATTAACAACTATGCATATAACTTAGCTTTGTAACTCTACTATAATATTTAGATTTGAACTGTCAAGATATTTGAATTTTGATTACTGATATTTGTTGTATTACCTCCTTTGATCTGTTTACATTCCTACTGTAATATATGCAGTTTACATGGCTTTTAAAGTGTAACAGTCAATCAAGGGCTGCATTCAGATTTAAGACACCAATATGGGAAAGGGAGATGGGAAAGGATCACTCGTTTGGGCGGGAGGGCTTAACGAGCAGACACCAAAGGATGCGAAAAAGCGAAGAAATTTGAAGTCTAAAAAGTTGGAGTTTGTTGGATGGGGTTCCAAATCTCTAATTGAATTTCTTCAATCAATAGGGAAGGACACTGGCATAGAACTCTCTCATCATAAAGTGACCGCCATTGTCAATGATTATGTGCATGACTCCCAGCTTCTTCACCCTGCGAAAAAGAAAAGAGTTGTCTGCGATGAGAGGCTTCATTCGCTGTTTGGAAAGAAATCCATTCCTCGAATTAAAATACATGAACTCCTGCATTCCCACTTTGCTGAAAACCATGATTCTTCTTCTGATGATGATGATGATGATTTGTATGGTTCGGAAGAAGATGAGGATGTTGATACAACATGCAAACGGAAGGTTTCGAGTTCAGAGACAAAAGCTCCTAGTCAAAACAAAAACGCTTCAGAGACTTGGTTAAGCTGCTTTGCAGCTATTGTTCCTGAAAACATAAAGCTGTTATATTTGAAGCGGAGTTTAGTTCAGGAGCTTGTTAAGCAGCCTGGGAGCTTTGAAGAAAAAATGTTAGGTAGTTACATCAGGATAAAGTCTGATCCAATGGATTTCTCTCAGAAGACCTCCCATCAGCTTCATCCGGTTACAGGTGAAGTGTTGTTTTCATTATAGAATATCTCTAATATGAAATATAACGACAATTCTGACCCATTTATTTGTGCATGGTTTGATCTGGGTCCGTAAAAAATAGCCAAAAAGTAACTGGTCAAATGGACATATCTGTTGGTAATTTCCCTAGGTGAATATTTTAGTGTGTAAAACCTCCTAAATCATTTGTTAAACCTGTACTTTTTTGCTGTTATCATATTGTTTTTATAATCATATTGCATTTATTATTTATTAAAAATTTAAAAATGAACAGAAGGTGTTTTCTGGTCAACCCATCCTGACCCACACATCTTGCCACCTCTACATATGTTCCTTCATGTTTATATTATTCAAAGTTCAAAAGAACGGAAAAGACCCTCGAGAAGTTTTCCCTTCGCCTCATGAGGCGTAAGCCTCCATGCGAACCGAGGCGTAAGCCTGAGGCGCAGTCAAAACATAAATATAAAAATTATGTATCTTATGAAAAAATAAAATAATTGACCTAGAAAAGTCTAAAACATCAAAAATATACATCAAAAATAAAATAATTGGCCCAAAAAGTCTAAAACACACACAAAAAAAAACACACACACATCAAAAACAGCCTAAACCATCCGAGGCGCACGTTTTCTTAGCGCTTCAGCCCTTAGAGGCGTATGTACAATCTGAACTCCATGAGGCGCGCCTCGAGGCGCATGCACCACCCGTTTTCTTAAACCATGATATTATTATGAATCATAGGATGTGATACTTTTGATGGACATGTATGTTCACAAAGTTTAATTTGAAATATCAGACGTTATCATAGAGACCGGACTTATATTTGATTTTTTTGATGTGATTAACATCAGTTAATATATCACTTTTAGTTGTACCTCTGTTTATGTAATTTACTGGCATTCAGATTTGAGTCCATCTTGTCATCTCAGATTTCTGCATCCTTATAAGAAAACATCACTGAAACCTTGCCCAACTTTTATGATCGATTCGATTTTGAGCATGGGTTTGTTTAGGTATTCTATGCACTAAAGATAACTTAAAAGAAGTTATTGCAAGTTCGCAACTGTTAATTTTTAAGTTCTGCATCTTATTCTTTTTGTGGCCTTTTATTGTTATGCAGGGGTAAAAAATGTTGGCTTACCTGAAGAAATCCTTCTTCAAGTTCCAAACATGATTAAAGATGTACCTATACGCCTACTGTCCGATGATGACTTCTTAAAGGTAACTTGCATTTTAACATGGTTCAATCGTACTTACAGTTTCTCAATTTCAATAGGCAATATAGTTATATAGAATCCTGTGTTTGGCATTTCTTCTGCAGGAAGAAATTGAGGATTTATGTCAAAGAGTTAAGGATGGTTTGCTTAAGAGACCTACCGTTGTAAGATTCTGTGTTTCGTTTCATAGTCATACTTACAATGAGGTATGCTTTTATGATATTATTAACTTTTTGTTCATACATCTCTCCTGGGTAGGTCGAGGTGGAACAAAAGGCCCAAATATTGCACGAGGATATAACAAAGCATGTAAGTAATAATCTTTATAACGCAACATAACCGTTATTAGTTTTCCATCCAAAATAAATTACGGCAATTTCACATATCCCCTTGAGAAAACTTGCTTAATATCTTATTTACCTGGCCAATAAGTTAATATCAAATGCATCCATTCAAAACACTAGGGGCCTGTTTGGTAGCCTCTTAATGAGGCTTTGATATGTTCAGCATTCAGACTGTTTGTTTCAACCTAAAAAAGACTCTGAATGGAATGGTTAAGAGCTAAACCATTCAGACTTTGTGCATAGCTGAACCATTTAGCACTGAATCATTCAGAGCCTCTTAACCATTCAAACCTCTTAATGATTCAACACTTAATCAACCAAACAGCCTCTAAGTTTATATATACACATTTCATTAAGTACGACTTATCATATGCCAATAATGCCCTTCTCTTTCTCCTTACACTCAAAACTGTCGTATCCTAATGCAAGTTTTGAGGGGAGGGTATAAACGTCATAAAATTGGGGTATATTCGGTATTATGATTTTGTGTTGCGTAAATATAATATTATATCAAGTTTTGTGGACTTACGCTTCGCTTCATATATGTGATAATTTTATGGTCTTCCTGTTTTTCTTTAATGTATTTGTATTCAATAAGCTTACTGATTTGTTTACAGTGGCTTCCAAGAGAACTTATACATTTACAAAAGCTCATAGATCGTGCCAATGAGAAGGGATGGCGCAAAGAATATCCTTTCATCATGTACAACCGCTCCATTTTATGCATTGTTTCCTAAAAAATCTTTCGCTTTAATATTTGTTGCTAAGATAATAATTTACAAAAGACCACATAAGTCCCACTTGATGTATAAATTAATAATCTTACTATCAAAATTCATCATAGTTAATATAACCCGTGTATAGATGTTTGGGAAACCTTTACTTGGTCCGCTATTACACTGTTTGGGTATTTAGAAAGAAAAAAAACGGCTTCAAACACCATCGGAACAGTCAAAGTTGTTGACTGAAGTACCGAAGGTGACAGCCGATAAATTAGAACCAGAATCTGCAAAACCACAGGAAGAGTCAGCAGATATCCAACAGTCCAGTGATTTACCAGTTTTAATTCCTAAAGATGTTCCACATCCAAGTATTGATTTAGAAACAGATCAGGCATTGCCATCCTACTCCAATGCTGAAGGTATGTACAATTGTACATGCATTTTAGATAAAGTTTAGGAACTTTAATATACAAAAAATAGTTTGGTGACTTTTTTCGGTATTTTTTACAAGTTGGGGAACTTAATATACCACATTCTTTTTCGCGTAAGAAGGTCTATATATCATAATTGTCAAAGCGCCTAGGCGCATAGGCCGAGCCCGGAGCCTAGGCGCAAGGCGCATAAAAAACGAAGGCTTTTTATAATTAGGCGCATAGTATAAAATACATTTTTTTGGGGATTTTAGAGATGTTTTAGGCTTGTTTAGGGTTACATTAGCATGTTTTAGGGTTATTTAGGACTTGTTCATAACTCATTTTGGATGTTTTAGAGGTTTAGGCAACTTTTAGCCTGAATTTGGCCGGAAATCAGCCTGAAAACAACCCTGATAGTGCGCCTCAGTGTCTAGGCACGCGCCTCACAAGGCGCAGTGCACTTGGTGCGCCTTGCACCTAGGCGCGCTTTTGACAGCTATGATATATATAAGTAATGTGTTTTTTGTTTTTTTTTTTGCAGACGATGAAGTGGTAATTCTTGACGGGTTTGATAAAGGCAACACAAAACCAACAAAGAATGTGGGTTCTGGAGAACGCTTGACAAGCATCAAGCGGTTAGAAGACAAGCAGCAGATGTCTGGGTCCAAAAGTTCGGGTCAGATAATTGACTTGTCAAATGTGATTGAGCTAAGTGATGATGAAGAGGAAATACATGAGCAAACAGATGCAGCGAAAACACACAAGCAAGTGGACGAGAATGAAGTCTCCGGTTCGAAATGGTTCTACCTGGACCCACAAGAGCAAATACAAGGGCCCTTTTCAAGATATGATCTGAACAGGTGGAGTCGATATGGCTATTTCTCGCCTGATTTTAAGGTTTGGAAAGATGGTCAGACGCCCGACCGTGCTATCTTATTGACAGACATGCTTTCAAGCAATAAATGACAGTAGTTGCTGATGTTTGCTTCCAGTTATGGATTAGGAGACATCTTTTTTTTTGTGGGTAAGATTATTTTGTTCATCATTATAGTCAAGTTTAAGATGCATTAATCATAGTTTCCTTGAACATACTTGTTTATGAGTTACTGATGTTGAATTATCCTGTCTTATTTTTCTAAGAATACAGTGATTTTATGATTGTATATATTAATATTAATTATTATAACAATAATAAGTGGGTTGATAATTTGTCTAGCACTCATCTTGTTTTTATTGAAGTATTTGTGTTAACTTGTGTTGCATTTTCATGACCATTAATAGGAAGATTTCTAGTGTACAAAATAATATTATAAACGCAAGCATACAGAAGATAGTGTATAACAGGGTAAATAGAAAGAGGCAGGTTAGAATGGGTATATCAGGTTTTAATTAATAATTAATATCAAGGATGGGTGTTAAGTTAAAACGGGACCCATCTAGAAAACACAACATGAGGCGAAAGGATGGGTTTAGTATTTACGCACTGTTTAAATTCTGTGGATGAGTTTTATTCTAGCACCTTTTGACGTTGCGTTGAGGTGACGCAATGGAGCCCCTACGGACTTCATTTTGCACCATGTAGCCTTAAGCTCATTTAAGCTCGGCTCCAGTCATTTTTTTTACAAGCCGGTCTCAAGTAGTACACGAACAATTGGGCTTGTTTACACCTTAGAGCATGATCAATTTTATTTTATTTCTATCAAGTGGCCATTGGTGTTTCCAAGACTATAAGAGTTGATAAGCATACAATAATCCATTCTCTAGACACCAGCATATTGTCGCCTATAGTCTCTAATCTTGCTGCGATTGTAACGATTTAATATCAATGTAAAAGAAAGCATCCCCTTTGTCATCTGGTATGGTAGATTAATAACAAACATTTGTAATGGTTGTTGCAACTGCCTCATCTGAACCATCCGATTTTCCAGGTTTTCGGTTACTGTGAACTTAATGATGTAACAAACGATTGCTAGGTGCTTAAAAAAAAAAAAACCTTTGCACTAAAAACATTGGTTGGAGCCCTTCAATTGTTGAGGGTCTCTACAAAAATCGGCTTCATATATCCCCTTTTGCCAATTTTAAGCCTGCAGATCCCTATATGATTTATTCTGCTGGACCTCTGGCAACGAGTGATAGATAGTCGAGGATTAGTATTGTTTATGTCACTAGCAAACCTGAAATAGTTGTGTGGATTCCAAATATCAGTGGTCCAAGTATAAGATGTTTGCTTTCTTTAACATGAAGATATTTGTTATTAGGGAGTTTGTTCTAACTTCTAACTATAAAACTCACGTAATAACACCTAGTATGCTATGCTGCCTGGTATAGAGGTGCACAGTGTTGAACCCGAACCCAGCCCAGTCCGGTCTAGTTTGGACCATAACAGCACTCAAGGTTGAAATCAGGCTATATCCCTATACTTTCAAACCGACCCGAAGCAGATAAACTCGGCTTCTAACAGGTCAGACAAGATCCTTTCCTCTTTAAAACCACTGGATCCAACCGACCTCGTTAGCTGAAATGATCTAACAACTTTGTTTTAGTATTGGAACAAAAAATATAAAAGTTACAAACTGCACAAAACTAAAAAATTGCAGATCTACTGATATACTTTTAATAATGCTTCTTGGATTAGTTAAAATTGAACTAAAACTTGGTTGGAGCCCTTCACTAAGAAGGGTCTCTCTAAAAATAGGCGTATGCCACTTTGTGCAGCGAATACACGGTATTCTTTAGTAAAAGGCGAAAGAATAGTTCGCTTTGTATTCACTGCATGGCTGCGTGCCATTCAAAAGCCGGACCTGCTTCCTTTAAATACCCAGTTTCACTCCTCTACTTTCTCTAATCAACCGATGTGGGACTAACACCAAATACTAATTTTTCCGCTTTTCATGCCTCCAAGGCTCTTTACTGCTTTCAAATCATTGCACTCTCGTAACTATTTTATGTTCTTAAAATCTTTTCTGCTCAATAACTGCCAGCTTTGTTGGAGGTTGCAACAAAATCCCAGTGGCAGAAGTTATTTTATTATATAAAAGAATGTTTACTGAATCAAGTTAAAAACATCTGGCTAGTCGTCTGCGGCTTTAGAATGTCCGTTGCGGTACGCGAGCGAGCCAACGAGCCAAGAAGGTCACCATATGAGTTGCAACACAAAGAAACTCGTTGAAGCCAAAGTCCCAGAACACCATAAAACGCTCAAGTTAATGATTGAGCCAAGATAAGAATGTCAAATAGATATATGTAGGAAAGTAAACAGAAAGAGTCAGGTTCAATCTCGTCATGTGAGTTGTATCCGGTAATTGCCATGAGTTTGTATACATGGATTATTCCAAGGTGGTGATTATAGGTCTTGAATCAGTTTTGTTAGATTAATTGTAGTTCTATATATGACGATGAAAGATGAAAAAGAAAACTTTGAAAAGTTCTTGTAACCTTTTCTATCCTTATTGAGTAAATTGCCAAAATGGCCCCTCAGGTTTGGCCCAAAATGTTTGTTTGGTCACTTTTTTGAATTTTGTGTCAAAAGCACCCCTCACAGATCGAAAATTGCTAAAATAACCCATATTTAACTGAGTTTATAACGAGGAACAAAAACTCAGTTAAGTCTGAGGGGTAATTTCGTCCTTTTATGTTCTAATGTTTTAAAACCCATTTTAAACCCATCTTCTTCATCTGCAGACCTTCTTCTTCTTCTTCCTCTCAATTCAAACCTAATTCCCAAATGGTGGTGAGCTGACTGATTTTCCATTTTTTTTTGTTTTCAGGTAACAATCATCAGACCTTCTTCTTCTTCTCAATTCAAACCATGTTGTCTCTGTTCCTTGACTTTCTGACCCGAGACCCGATTCGTCTTGCTGCTCAACCCAACCTTTCCAATCTTGACCACTTCTACCATAATCTTCACACTAGTAATTACTATCATTTTCTAGCACTCCTACTGCTTATAATCTTTCACCATGTCCCCCATCCTCCAAACATTACCCGTAACAACCATCACCAATACAGCCTAAGTTAGTACCATTCACATCTTATACAACTAAGTAAATAAGGGTTGACTATTTTACCTTATGTGGTGTAGATCTGAAGTGGAACCCATAACATTACCGCCATTCAGAGACCAAGGCCGGACTATTCACCTTTCGATCGTCCATCTTCCTCGCGGCTCTCCCTCTTGCTACAACTTTTTCTCTCCCTCGCGTCTCTCTCTCTCTCTAGATAATCGAGTGTGTGTGTAGATATCAGTATGTGGAAGAGGGTGTTGGGTTACGTGTCAGGTGTCTCTGGTCGGAGCTCCGCCGCCGCTATCGCCGCCAAGGGCGGTGGCCGGAACCCCTTTCTCCGGTTCCTCTCTCTCTCTAGTTATTATAAAGTGTATGTGTGTGTGGTCAGACAAAAATGAGGGCCACCGGAGTCAACTCTTTTATTATTAAAAACCATCAACACTAAATGGTATTAGAACTTATGTATGATTTGGGAATTAGGGTTTGTATGATTTGGGAATTAGGGTATGTATGATTTGGGAATTAGGTTTGAATTGAGAGGAAGAAGAAGAAGAAGGTCTGAAGATGAAGAAGACGGGTTTTAAAACATTAGAACATGAAAGGACGAAATTACCCCTCAGACTTAACTGAGTTTTTGTTCCTCGTTATAAACTCAGTTAAATATGGGTCATTTTGGCAATTTTCGATCTGTGAGGGGTGCTTTTGGCACAAAATTCAAAAAAGTGACCAAACAAGCATTTTGGGTCAAACCTGAGGGGCCATTTTGGCAATTTACTCATCCTTATTTGTTTATTACAATCACAAACATTTGTCTGGCAAAGCACGCTAAAGCGTGTGAGGATAACTAACATGCTTTTGTTCCTTTGGCTTTTGATACTTTTGGTTCATTGGCACCGGAAACGATTAGGTTTCTGACGAGAGTCCAGCGGGTGGTCCACAACAACTTCTCGACTCCCCAGGGGCGATGATTTGTTTTCTCTAGATTAGGGTTCTTTATCCAGAAGGAGGTGGTGGCACAGCTTGTTGCCCGCCTGCCTACCAGAAGCTATTCTTATGTAATTTGCCCCTTTTGTTGAAATGAAAATAATTTCACTTAAAAAAAACATTTTTCTCTATGGAATTGAAGAATGGGTTCATACAAACATGTATAATATGTATAGGCTTGGGATATTCACACACTAGGGTTTTTTTTATCTAGACAACTGAAGAAACACAAATCCTGGGTTACCGTATAGGCGCTAATCCAGTATATGATTCTATGGTATTTTTGCAAAGAGAGTGTGTTTGAAAAATACGTGAGGGTCTAAGGACAAGACCAGGGAGTTTAGGAGACTACCGATTAGAAGAGTCGAGCCTCTAAAAGTTAGTACAATAAACAAGGGGTTGAAGAAGGTACGAAAGAGTTCGTATTCCTCTTGAGTGAAAGTGTGAGAGATTTTAGATGCCAATAAAAGGAGAAGGAGCTTCTTCTTTTATAGTACCTAGATACCACGCTTTCTCAGCCCATCATCCAAGAATCCGGCCCAAGTCCTTAAGCCCATTTAGTGCCAGTGGGTTTTGATAAAAAGGAGAAAGTAAAATGCTAAGGGGGATGCTACCGTCCTGACGATTGTACACGTGGCGTCCATCGAGTGGACGCTGATGGTCGGTGGACACGTGGCGCCCACCTATTGGAAAACCGAGGGCGGTGGGTGATCATACTTTTTCTTGGACCTCGAGACAGGTTGAGAAAGCCTGCTGTCAGGAAGATGTCTTGGCTGGGAGGCTGCCACGTCGTCGTCCTTTCTGCATGTCAGACTGAGAGCAGGCTCTGATTGGAGAGAAACTCTGACGGGCAGCCTGTTGCGTCAGAGATATTTTATCTAGGGTAGGGGTGTGTCCCTAGGCTTCCCCAAAAGGCATCTTCCAGTTGTGTTGGTGAAGCTTCCTTTGTCTTGCTAAGGAAACTTTGGAGTATGCTGCGTCCGCCGACGTAAAACGGGCGGACAATGTTGCGCCTGGCGTCGGTTGGACGCCAGGGTGTATCGCTAACGTAAAACGGGCGGGTAGTGCTGTATCTGGCGTCTGTTGGATGCCAGCTGCATCGCTGACGTAGAACGGGTGGTTGGACGCTGGACGTTCCGTTGACGTAAAACGGGCGGATGGACGCTAAACGATCCGCTGACGTAAAACGGGCGGATGGGCGTCAGGCGATGCCGGTTCTAGTTGGGCGATTGTATGATATTTATAATGTTTCAATACCATATCCCTTCAAGTCCCCCCAGTCCAGTGCTTTGCTATACCTTTTGGTAGGGGAGTGCTGGACTTGATTGTCACAGGTGTACTTTAGGTTACATCCAGTCGTCACTGGGTTTTTCATGTAATCAAAGTGTACGTGTGTTTTGTATGACCTTCGTCAACTGGTGCGCGCACAGTGATCAAGCTGTGGGCGTATGACGGAATGAGCGTATGTGGGAAAATGTGGTTCTGGCGCGTAGACGTGGAGCCGGGATAGGCGTTGGGGCTGTTTGCGCGGTCAGAACTTGTGAAAAAATATTTTTTGAAAAATGTGGTTCTGGCGCGTAGGCGTGGAGCCGGGATAGGCGTCGGGCCTGTTTGCGCGGTCAGAACTTGTGAAAAAATATTTTTTGAAAAATGTGGTTCTGGCGCGTAAGCGTGGAGCCGGGATAGGCGTCGGGCCTGTTTGCGCGGTCAGAACTTGTGAAAAAATATTTTTTGAAAAATGTGGTTCTGGCGCATAGGCGTGGAGCCGGGATAGGCGTCGGGCCTGTTTGCGCGGTCAGAACTTGTGAAAAAATATTTTTTGTCATATTCGGCGCCTGCATTTACTCCGCATTGAATTTGTATCTTTGGAATTTGTGTGAATTCAAGGCGGGAATGTTTGAAGTTTAAAAGATGTGGCTGACGGTTGGTACACCTGCCTTGGAGGTCGTGTCTGATAGTTACTGTGACTGTTGAGTTGCTAGGCCGCCACGTGTCGTGCATATGATGCATGGGGACAGCTGTTAGTGGTGGGTTTGAACGTGGGCGTACACGTGTCAAGCATCGGCATCGTTTGCCAGCTGGGGTAGAACAACCGTCAGGCGAGTGGGCCACGCGCCGCGCGTGTGCCGTTTGGTCACGTGGGCTGTCTGACGTGTAACGACCCGATTTTCACCGAGTCGTTACCGATTGGTAGTTAGTTTCCTAACTAGTTTTATAATTTTAATTTCCATTTTATAAAACCGGTTTCTTGTATACATATTACGAACAATATTTTAACTCAAAACATAGTTATATTATACATTCCAACAACACTTTCAAACCATCCTTCGGCCGTAGCCCTTTTACAACCTTTACTTTTGAAAACGTCACACTACAACACGATTCTACTTTATTTATAAACATCATACTTCACTCGATAAGTTCACTAACACCATAACTGAGCTCGGGTTCTATGATAATCTCCTGAAATGGATGTTTAAAATACGTTAGTCGAAACTACTGAGTGATGCCAAGACTTTAACAATCTTTTAGACACATGCATGTAAACGTCCGGTCATTCTATTTTTGAGTATAGATCGATTATGCATGGTCCCGTAGCCTCTAATCGGCCCGGGTCTATACTCTTTGATACCGAATGGATCCACTCTACGTAGTTTCTATCCGACCGGTTTCTATTATTTCTATTGGATCATGATCAATCAATGACTTTCAAAGACAAACAAACATACATCTACCCCAAAACATTTAAAAGCTATTATGGGGTGCAAACACTCACTTGTTGTTCTTCCACTCGATTTCTAAAGTTGATAAATTGCTCGGAAATTATGCGGAGTACCTGTTTACCACATAACCACGATTACAAACACACAAATATATATTAGTTAGCTGACCATTACAGCTTAGGTATATAGATACGTATGTAAGCTGGCCATTACAGCTTGGCGCTCGTGATTTCTACAAGTTAAGGATTAGAACTTACCCGGATTCAATCTCTATAATAGGCCGGTTATATATATATTTAACCGTAGCCTATTCTTGGATGGATGGGATTAGTGTTTTAATATAGTATAAGGTTTAAAGGAAGGTGGTAGTGTTACTTTGGGAGGGTTACGGTGGAGGTGTAGGGAAGAAGATATGTGGTTTGCATGTTGGGAGAGGAGAGGTAAATGGTTTTGTGGGGATATCAAAGGGCCGATTGGTTTATAGGTGGTTTTTAAATGTGGGATGCATGTAATGATTTCTCCTAGGTTGTAGGGTGTAGAGGTGTTAGTTTGTGGGGTGTTGGAGTATCTAGGTGGAGATTCATTGAAGATTGGCGGCCACCTTTTACTATTCCTATTTGGGCTGGTTATAACAAACAAGGGATTGGGCTTGAGTCTTTAACTAAAGGTTGTAGGTTCCAATAATTCATCTACATCGGCCCAAAGTTAATAATAATTAGATCCAATTACTCGGCCCAGCAAGGTTTATGACTATCGGGTCCTATCTGTGTTTTATTTGGGCCCAAAACTTGGCCCACTTCTATCGGGTCCAATGACCCATTTCTATCTATCCTATTAATGGGCCGAATACTTGTTGGGCCTATATTTTATAACCGGGTAAGTATATTGGGTTACACCTTAAGGTGGCCCAATATTATTCTAATAATTTTTATTTCGTGTAGTCGTTACATTCTCCCCCCCTTAGAAAATTTCATCCCCGAAATTGTTTTTATATTGTACCTGATTCATAAATAGGTGGGGGTATTTTGCTCTCATCATATCCTCACGTTCAAATGTGAATTCAGGACCTCGTCTAGCATTCCACTTAACTTGTACTATCGGTATCTTTCCCCTTCTTAGTCTTCTTTCTTGTTGTGATACAATTTCTATAGGTTCCTCTGTGAATCGTAATTAGGGATTTACTTGAATATCATCTAAAGGAATGATAGCTTGTGTATCTACTACATATTTTCGGAGGTTGGAGATATGAAAAAACATCATGGATCCCGTCTAACTCTGGAGGTAACTCTAGATGATAGGCTACCTGTCCAATTCTTTCCTTTACTTGATACGGTCCTATATAGCGTGGGTTAAGTTTTTCCCGTTTTTGAAATCGTATAACACCTTTCCATGGGGATACTTTTAATAGGACGTAGTCTCCTATTTGGAATTCTAACGGTCTTCTCCGATTATCTGCATAGCTTTTCTGGCGACTCCTGGCTTCTTCCAGTTTCTTCTTGATTTGAACTATCTTATCTGTGGTTTCTTGAATAATTTGTGGACCGGTAAGTTGGTTTTCTCCAATTTCATTCTAACAAATTGGAGATCTACACTTTCTACCATATAGTGCTTCGAAGGGCGCAGCTTGAATAGAAGCGTGATAACTATTATTGTAGGAAAACTCTATTAATGGTAGATGAGTGTCCCAACTTCCCCTAAACTCTAGAACACAAGCTCGTAACATATCTTCTAGTGTTTGAATTGTTCTTTCAGTTTGTCCATCTGTTTGTGGGTGATATGCAGTGCTAAGCTTGATTTGAGATCCTAAGGCATCTTGGAATTTTTCCCAAAATCTAGAAGTGAAACGGCCATCACGATCTGAGATAATAGAGAGGGGAATTCCATGCCTTGTTACTATCTCCCGTATATATATATTTGCTAATTTTTCTACTCCATAATTTTCTTCTATGGGTAGAAAATGGGCTGATTTGGTTAGCCTATCTACTATCACCCAAATAGCATCATTACCGCTTGTAGATCTTGGTAATTTAGTTACCAGATCCATGGTAAGTTGATCCCATTTCCAAACGGGAATTTCGGGTTGTATCAATAACCCGCTAGGTTTTTGGTGCTCTGCTTTCACCTTAGTACAGGTTATACATTTTGCAACAAATTCTCCAATACTTCTTTTCATACTTGGCCACCAAAAGTTCTTTCTAAGATCTTTATACATCTTTTGATTACCAGGATGGATGGAATATTTCGAATGATGAATTTCCTTTAAAATAACTTCTCTTTGATCACCATATCGAGGTATCCATATTCTTGCATTGTGTCTTAAAATTCCGTCTGCACCTTCTATTAGTCTTTCTTCTTCTCTATTAAGATCTTCTTGTTCTATTAACGTAGGTTCTAAAGCTCTTCTTTGATGATTTCTCAGATGGCTTAAAAATTCATTTACTAAAGTAATCTTAAAAGCTTTAGTTCCTAGAGGTTTTTCTTTCCGACTTAAGGCATCAGCTACAATATTTGCTTTTCCTGGATGATATCTTATGTCACACTCGTAATCGCTTAAGATTTCTATCCATCTTCTTTGCCGCATGTTTAAAAGTTTTTGGTCAAAGATATGTTGAAGGCCTTTATGATCAGTGTAGATGGTACACTTTGTTCCATATAAGTAATGCCTCCATATTTTTAAAGCAAATATTATGGCCCCAAGTTCTAAATCGTGTGTAACATAATTCTGTTCATGTTTCTTCAATTGTCTTGAGGCATAAGCTATTACTTGATGTTCTTGCATTAGAACACATCCTAAGCCTTGTTGAGAAACGTCACAGTATACTATGAAAGTTTTTCCTTCTTCTGGTAGGGTTAATACTGGGGCTTCACATAATTTATTGTTTAAACTCTGAAAGGCTTGTTCTTGTTTCTCCTTCCATTCAAACTTAGAAGTTTTCTTAGTTAGAGTGGTAAGGGGTAGGGCTAATTTAGCAAAGTTTCTAATAAATCTTCTGTAATAACCTGCTAGCCCTAAAAATTGCCTAACCTCGGTAGGACTCTTAGGCGATTCCCATTTTTGAATGGCTTCTATTTTGATAGGATCTACTTGTATTCCTTCTTCATTGATCACATGTCCTAAGAATTTAATTTCCTTCACCCAAAATTCACACTTAGTAAATTTCGCATACAACTTTTCCTTTCTAAGGGTTTCCAGAATTTCTCTTAAATGTTGTTGATGATCTTCTTCATTCTTAGAATAAATTAAAATGTCATCTAAAAAGACGATCACAAACTTATCTAAGTAAGGTCTACAAATTCTATTCATCAGATCCATAAATACTGCAGGGGCATTTGTTAGTCCAAATGGCATGACTAAGAATTCATAATGGCCATATCTGGTTCGAAAAGTTGTTTTTAAAACATCTTCATCTCTTATTCTTAGCTGATGATAACCTGACCTAAGATCAATTTTTGAAAAATATTTGGCACCATGCAATTGATCAAAGAGATCATCGATCCTAGGTAATGGGTATTTGTTCTTGATAGTTAGCTTATTAAGCTCCCTATAATCTATACACATTCTCATGGTTCCATCCTTTTTCTTAACAAAAAGTACCGGTGCTCCCCAAGGGGAGGTGCTTGGTCTAATGAATCCTCGATTTATGAGTTCTTCTAATTGCTTCGTAAGTTCTCTCATTTCATTTGCGACTAACCTATATGGAGCTCTAGCAACTGGTGCGGCTCCAGGAATTAGGTCAATTGAAAATTCTACCTGACGAGGTGGGGGTAATCCTGGTAATTCCTCTGGGAAAACGTCTTTGAATTCAGATACTATTTTAATTGTATCTATTTCTTCCTCGCTTTCTTTTTCTGAATTCAAATGTATCAAAAAGAGTTGGTGTCCCTTTCTCCAGTATTTCATCATTTTTAAACTGGAAACTAAATTTAGGGTTCCTTTTGGTTTCTCCCCATACACGATTAACGTCTCCTGTGTTAAGAGAGGTATTTTTATTATCTTTTCTTTGCAAACTATTTCAACCTGATTTGATGCTAACCAATCCATTCCTACTATAACGTCGAATTCTCCTAAGCTCATAGGAATGAGATTTATCAGGAATTCTTGATTTTCGATAGTCAATGTCAAATTTTTAAAAACTTCGGTAGCTTTTAAAATTTTTCCATCGGCTATCTCGATTTCATATATTTTATTCATGGGTTCTGGGAGTATGTTTATCTTTTCTATAAAGGTTTTTGAAATGAAGCTAAGATTAGCTCCAGTATCAAATAAGACATAAGCGGGTAATTGGTTAATATAGAACATACCCGTGACTAAATCGGGTTCATCTCGGGCTTCCTCCGCATTGATCACAAATGCCCTTCCTCTTCCTTGTTCTCCTTTGGACGAGTTTCTCAGCTTAGGGTAATTAGCTTTGTAATGACCAGGTTCTTTGCATTCATAACATGTTCTGGGACGGTCTGGGTCAAATCTGCAATCTCTTGCCACATGTCCTACTTTCTTACAATTCTGACAATGGGGTCCCTTGCAATTGCCGAGATAAAATCGGCCACATCGATCACATTTTCTTCGACATTCACCAGTGTGGTAATATTTGCATTTTGAACAGAAAGGGCTATTTCCACGGTAAGGTCGCTTTTCAGGGTTTCCCTGATCTCCTGGGTTTTCTTGACTTTTACCAGACGTATTGAAATTTATGGTTCTAAAGGTTTCATTCCACCCTCTTTTGCTACCTACCGATATTCTCTCCCGTTCTTTATGCCTTATTATGTAATCGGTTAAGCTTAAGGCTAATTCACAGGCAGTATCAAATTTTGCTGGTTTTGCCCCTCTAACTATTCCCTGAATTTGGGGGTTTAATCCCCAGATAAACCTTCTAATTCTTTTAGGTTCAGGGTTTACTTGGTGGGGTACCAAACGGGCAAGTTGATTGAATCAGTTTATATAGCCTATACAGTCTAGGCCCTTCATTTCCATTCCTAGGAATTCCATTTCTATCTTTTCAATCTCATTCATGGGGCAGTATTTTTCGGTCTGCAGGTGGCGCTGGAGCAAGTGCGCCAGCGGCCGGTGCGCAAGGTGATGAGACGACTGGTGAAGCCAGTGTTGTTGAGGGCGTGACTACTGAGAGTAAGTGTTTCTGCCTTCTTTACGGTTTTTTAGTTTGTTGTATTTCTTTAAGGTTTACCTATCTTGTTTGCAGGTCACAAGCGTAAACAGCCGGAAGCTGTTGAAGAGGATGTGGGTGGTGGTCGGTCGCCCAAGCGGGCGGCGACCGGGAGTGGTGAGGTTGATCCACCGCCTGTGCGTGAGCCCTTCTATAAGAAGGCTTTGAAGAAACTGAGTAGTAAGTACCTTTTGGTGCGTCCTTTTGAATTTTTCTCGCCAATTTCTATAAAGTCTTTAATTCGTCTTTGTTTATCTGTAGGTTCGATTCCTCCATCTGTGAAGCAATATCAGGAGGAATGAAAGAAGAAGCTGGAGGAGGAGCGGTCTCGGGCTGAGGCTGCGCGTCAAGAGGATTTGATGCGTAAGGCAGAGGAGGAGAAGCGTGCTGCTGACGCCGCTTTGAAAAAGAAAGAGGATGAAGCCCGGGCTCTCCAAGTAGAGCTGGAGCGCAAGCGGGCCGAGGATGCTCGGTTGGCTAACCTGGCTGAGAAGGAGGACGAGGAGGAGCGCCGGTTGGCATTGTTGAAACAACACGAAGACTTGGTGAGAATTAAGAAGGAGCAGGCCCAAGGGATGGGCGTTCAGGGTGGTGAGGGCTCGCGAACTGGGCCCTCCTATGTTGATTTAAGTGAGAGGGACGTGCTGGAGGCGTCTCCTCAGGGTGGTGGGATGGATGATCCCAAGTTGAAAAAGCTGAAGGCGTTGTGGCGTCTTCGAGTGCTCCGGTTTATACGCCTGGGTGGCGTATAACCGAAAGCTGTCGATTCCTCAACCCCTTCGTGGCTGAGGAATTTGTCAGGTATGCGTTGCCGCCAGCTGAGCGTGCGCATCACCGGTCTCAGAGCCGAGATACTCTTTTCTCAGAGATGTGTATGAACTTAACACAGACTCTGGGAAATTTGTACGCCCTGCACAGAGGAGAGGGTGAGTTTCAGGATGAGCAGGCGTCGATTGCAAGTGAAGCCGAGCGCCTGGCCCAGGAGAAGGAGGTATATGAGTCGGCGAGGAAGCGGCTCTTGGAGCAGGTTCGGAAGATAGAGTCCGATCTGCGCCAAAAGGATGTTGATGCCGTGGAGAAGCAGAAGGCTTGGGCTAAGTCGACGGCGACCATTAATACGGAGCTGGAACGTCGTCGTCAGCTTGTTCAGAAGGCTGAGTCTGCGCTGGCTGAGCAAAAGAAGGTATAGGCGGAGAAGGCCAAGGAGATGGAGGAGCTATCCTCTAAGTATGCTACCGTGGTGGGTGACCTTAAGGCGAAGGATGCCGACGTGGTGAGGATGACCACTCGGGTGTCCGAGCTGGAAGGTCAGGTTAGTGAGCTGGCGAAGGAGAAGGAGACTTGGGAGCTTGAGAGGACTTTGCTGTTGGATGCTCAGAAGGCATATTGTGAGAAGTCCCTCTGGATTATGTCCGACGGGATATCTGCCGTAAGTTGTTCTCTTTACTTTGTTGTTGTTTTTTGTTTTGTCTAGCTCATTTAGCTTGTGTTTGTTGATGTAGGTCTTTGATCGCTGCTGGAATGAGCCAAATATCGGCGAGCAGGTTGCGGAGGTGGTTGATGCAGCGCGTACCACGGGTGTTCATAGTGGCTGGCTGGAAGATTATCTGGCCACCAAGGATGGGGCGCCAGTTGAGGAGCAGCCTTTTCAGGATGTGAACACTGACCAGCTGCTGATGGAGGAGATTGAGAAGCTCGAGAAGATAGAGTTTCCGGTGCTTCAGGTTGTGAGGCAGTGTCTGGCGGACCCTGACCCTATTGCTAAATTTAAGCGTTGGGTCGAGGAGTCTGAGCGTGCCGGGCGTGAGCGCGCTGAAAAAGGGAAGGAGAAGGCTGGGGGGCGGGTAGTTCGGGGACGGCTCATGAGCCTCCTCAGTAGTTTGTTTATATTTTCCTTTTGTCTTGTAAATCTGACCTTTTGCCTGTAATGAAATATGATGATTAGACTTTGCTTTTGTCCATCTTGTGTATTTTTGTGCGATTGCTGTGTGTATGAAGAGTAGATTAGCTTCATAGGTTGCAAGTAACCTTAGCGTCCATTGAGTAGGGTAAATTAACTATGCAACTTTAGGGCGAAAGGTTTGTTTTTTCTAAGTTATGAAGGGTAAATTAACTTCATAAGTTAGAAATGTGACAAATCTTTGACGTTAAGTCTTATGAAGAGTGAATTAGCTTCATAAGTTAGAGGTGAAGTAATTGGTTTTTGCGCTTGTAGACAAAGTGTAGGGTGGTGTAGTTGAAAACTGAAATGTTTATAAGTAGCATGGGCGCAGATGCGCTACATTCCATGATCTAGGTATGGGTGTGCCGTCGAGTCTTTCTAGCGCGTATGCCCCTTTTCCTAGTACTTGTTGGATTTTGTATGGCCCTTCCCAGTTGGGTGCAAGCTTTCCTGGGCGCTCGGAGTGAGATGCGTAGTTGTCTCTTAGGACGTAATCGCCGATGTCGAATGCGCAGGCTTTGACTTTGGAGTTGTAATAGCGCTCCAATTGTTTTTTGTAGTTAGCCTCGCGTATAGAGACGATGTCGCGCCTTTCGTCTAAGAGATCCAAGTTGAGGCGCACTTCTCTGTCATTGTCAGTGTGCGCGGTGTTGAGGACCCTTGGTGATGGGAATGTTACTTCTGCGGGTATTACGGCCTCAGAACCATAAGTTAGGCTAAAAGGGGTTTCGCCGGTGCTGGTCTTGGTGAGGGTGCGATGTGCCCATAGCACGTGTGGGAGTTCATCCACCCAACCTGTGCGCTTTGACCTGAGGCGAGTCTTGATGCCTTCAACTAGTGACCTGTTGATGCGTTCTACTTGGCCGTTGCTTTGGGGGTGGGCGACGGATGTGAATATCTGGCTGACGCCTAGTTGTGTTAGCCAGGTTTGAAACTTTTTGTCTGTGAACTGTGTTCCGTTATCCGTGACAATTTCCATGGGTAGGCCGAAGCGGCAGATGATGAATTCCCAGATGAATTTTTTGGTCTGTTCGGTGCTGATCGAGGCAAGTGGCTTGGCCTCTACCCATTTTATGAAGTAGTCGACGACGATGATGAGGTATTTTATCTTTTCAAGGGCCATTGGGAATGGGCCGACTAGATCGATAGCCCATTTCGGGAATGGCCAGGCGGCAGTGACTGGGACCAGGTCGTTCTTTGGGCGCAGGGTGTTTGGTGCGTGTTTCTGGCAGTTGAAGCAAGTGCGCAGGATCTTGACGGCGTCTTGATGCATCCCCGGCCAGTAGTAGCCGGTGTTCATGATTTTGGCGACGACCATTCTTGGGCCCGCGTGGATTCCACATATGCCTTCGTGGATCTCCTTTATAAGGGAGATGGCTGTCGCGGTATCCACGCACTTCAGGAGTGGGCCGAGATAGGAGCGTCGGTATAAGACTCCATTCATGAGCTGATAATGCTGGGATTTGTATTGGAGTTTTCGGGCTTCTGCTTTTTGAAGTGGTAGGGTGCCCGTTGCCAGGTATGCTTGAATCGGGGTCATCCATGACCCGGCGCCCGTCTGTGTGATATTAACCTGTCTAAGTGGTACTGAAGGTTGAGCTAGGGTTTCGATGCGTACCTCTTTGGCCATGTGCGGCCAAGCCGTAGAGGCCATCTTGCTGAGTGCGTCAGCTTCTTTATTGCCACTTCGGTTGATGTGGAGGATTGTGCAGGTTGTGAATTGTTTGGTAAGGAGCTTGGCCTGGTCGACGTATTGGGCCATGACTGGGTCCTTGGCGTCGTAGACGCCATTCATGTGACCTGCTATGAGCATAGAGTCGACATGGGCGTTGAGGTGTCTTGCGCCCATTTTGTCGGCTAGGCGTAGCCCTGCCAAAAATGCCTCGTACTCTGCTTCGTTGTTGGTGCTTGGGAACTCAAGACGGACGGCGTATGTGAATTCGGTTTTGTCAGGGCTGACGAGGCGAAGGCCTGCGCCTGCGCCCTGGTCGTTGGAGGCTCCGTCCGTGTATAACGACCATGTTACTCGGTCGTCTGGGATTGGTTTGGGGTCTTGCTCATCTTTGCAGTCCTGGATTTTATCTATTGGAATTTCTGCGATGAAGTCTGCAAGGACCTGTCCTTTGATTGCGGGTCTTGGTTTGTAGATGATGGTGTGTGTGCCTAGCTCGATTGCCCATTTCGCCAGGCCGCCTAAGACTTCTGGTTTGGAGAGTACGGTGTTTATTCTATAATCTGTTAGGACGTTGATTGAGTGTCCTTGGAAGTATCGCCTTAGTCGTCGTGACGCATGTACTAGTGCGAGAACGAGTTTTTCCATTGTTGAGTATCTGGTTTCTGCGTCTGCCAGGGTGCGGCTGATGTAGTAGATTGGTGTTTGTACTTTGTTGCGTTCTACTAGTAGCACTGCGCCTATTGCTGTTTCTGATGCAGATAGGTACAGTGTAAGTGGTTCCTCTGGCAGGGGTGCTGTTAGAGTTGGTAAGTAAGTTAAACATTGCTTCATTTCACGAAGGCTACTTCCGCTTCTGGTGTCCAGCGGAACTGTGTTTTCTTTAGTACATTTCGTAGGGTGTGGACAAAAGGAAAAGACTTGGAGGCGTAGTTTGATAGGAATCGGTTAAGAGCAACTAGGCGTCCCATCAGTGTCTGTACGTCCTTTATTGAGTTTGGTGATGGCATGCGTTGGATAGCTTGGACTTTTTCCGGGTTTGGCTTGAAGCCGCCATTGGTGACAATGACGCCTAGGAATTTTCCTTCTTCAGCTCCGAAGGAGCATTTCCCCGGGTTGAGTTTCATCTTGCTATCGCGCAGCTGTTCGAAGGTGCGCTGGATGTCCATTAGCATGGTGTCTTCTTGAGTGCTTTTGATTACCAGATCATCGACGTAAACTTCAAGGTTGACGCCGATCTGGTTGATGAAGGCATGGTCCATTAGGCGTTGGTAAGTTGCGCCAGCGTTCTTGAGTCCGAAGGGCATTTTGGTGTAGCAGTATACCCCTCGGTCTGTTCTGAAGGCCGTTCGGTCTTCGTCTACGTAGGCCATTTGTATTTGATGATATCCTCGATATGCGTCAAGGAAGCATTTGTATTTAAATGGCGCTAGCGAGTCTACCTTCAAGTCAATTTCTGGTAGGGGGTAGTGGTCTTTAGGACATGCTTTGTTGAGGTCCTTGTAGTCGACACACATGCGCCAAGATCCGTTCTTCTTGAGGACCATGACAGGGTTAGCTACCCAGGTTTGGTGGTTGCATTTTCTGATGATGCCCGCTTCGAGTAGGTCATCGACTTGTTCGTTCATGGCTTTCACTCTGTCGGGGCCCAGTGGCCGTTTTTTCTGGGCCACCGGGCGTGCATCTTTGTATGTGTTGAGGCGATGCTCGGCTATGTGTCTTGGGATGCCGACCATGTCTGATGATTGCCAGGCGAAGATGTCTTTGTTTGCCACCAATAGTTGCTTTAGGTGTGTTCTTACTTGGGGGGACAGGGTCCGCCCTAAGGTAATGGTTTGTTCGGGGAAAGCCAGGTTGAGAACCCATTTTTCTTCCTTCGGCGAGGCTGGCGCTGGCTGCGCTGTGTCGTTGATCGGGTCGGTTGTCATGAGGCATTCTTGGTTGCCTCGGATGTATGCGATCCCCGTGGGTGTTGGAAAACCTATGGTTTGGTGCGGAGTTGATGCGGTGGAGTTGAAGTTTGCCAGACCTTGTCTGCCCAACAGTATGTCGTATGAGGAGATGGCTGGTATGACGTGAAAGGTGCAAACTTCTGAGCGGGTGTGTGTGCCGTCATCAAGTGTGACTGTAAAGTCAAACTTACCGATGGGGTGTATTACCTCGTTGAAGAAACCAGCGATGGGTGCATCTGGTTGCAGGCGTGCTTTGTCTTCCTCGTCAAGTTGATCGAAGCACTGTTGGTACATGATGTCGAAGCTGCTACCGCCATCGCACATCATCTTGTAAGTTCGGTTGTGACACCTGGCAAATTCGGGTTAACAACGTTGTCTAGATGAAAGTCTACCTTAGCGAGTCACGCGTATATTGTACTTAACTGGGTTAGTTAAGTCGGGTTATGGTTCGGGAACTATTGGTTAGTCTAGAAGATCATTGGATGTTGGTCTAGAGGTTCGGTAGATGTCAGTCCTTAACCAAGTGTACAAACGGTGACGATTTGTAGGATCGTCAGGGCATACGGAACGTACGAGTCTCGAGTCCCGGGAATTGGTGAACGAGTGTAAATATGTGTATTTACTTGTGTTATGTGTTTACAATCATTATGTGACTTGTCGGTACATGAATATGCATTAACATATGTTAAAACGGGGTTTAACGCGCAAAACACACCTTCTGTGGGGCTATAGGCGATTAGGCTGTTGGGGATAGCCTAATCGCATGCTGTTGGGGCGAGTAGGCTGATGCCTACAGGCGAGTAGGGCTACTCGCATGAATAGTCATGCGATTAGGCACCCTACTCGCGTATAAACCTGCATAATCGCATGGAACGGGCTGGACGACTAGAAACGCCTATAAATACAACACTTAACCTCCTAAACTCAATTAGACAAACCCTAGTCGTCCCATAACCGCCCCAAACACTGAAACAACCTCTGGAAGGCGATTTTGATCAAGAACACAAGGTTTCAAGGTCTAATCATCATCCTTTTGCAATTTCAAGGTTTAATTCTCATCCATAATACTTTGTAAATGTTTTTAATCAATCCCTAATGGTCCAGACCTGTTCATAAACGAAAAAGATTTCTGAAAATCGTCAATAAGAGTCATTAATCGGATTATAACTATTAAACATGCGTTATGGGTATGTATGATTAGAAAGTTAGGGTTTTTATGATGCATGATGATGATTTGATATAAAATTATGATAGATCAGAACTGATATTGATATTATGATGATAGGATTCTCAGTAATTGATTATTAGGAATATTGTTATGCATGTTAGTATGATGGTTGCATGCTATGTGTATGTGTTTGGATTGCTTTGGTTGCATGCAGGACTGATTTTACGAGGATGAACGAAGGGTTTTGGGTTAAACATGTTTAGGATGGTGTTTGGGATGATATTGGGTAGTTACACACGCTCTGGATCTGATTTGGAGTGTTAAACGCGCGAAAAACCGGAACAGCAAGGTTACAGGCGAGTAGCCTTGCTAATCGCGTGTATTAGGGGCGAGTAGCCCCAATCGCATGACTATAGGGGCGATTAGCCCCACTCGCCTGACTGTAGGGGCGAGTAGCCCCAATCGTGTGACACATGGGGCGAGTAGCCCCAATCGCGTGAAGTAAGGGGCGATTAGCCCTAATCACGTGACATTTCATGCGATTAGCCTCCCTAATCGCGTGTACTGCTGCTGTAAGTGTATATTAGCATACCGAGACCTGATTTGACATGTAGTAACATGCTAGGAACCCCGTAACATATCTAGTAACTTGGTAACATATATTTAGATGTATTTCGGTGATACGTGAACTATGTGCTATGACTTGTTGTGCGTAAACGTATGTTAAGTATACTTACGTTATTGTATGTTTTGGAGCGTAAACATAACACGGGGAGTCTCGGGTCACCAATGGGATGTCGAGTCTTGTACTTTGGGTCAGTTAAACAGTCACTGTATTTTTAAACGAACTTGGTTATGGTCTGGACATCTAGGGACTAATTAACCTGCGGGTTATTAGTCTAAGTACTTGTAACTGTCGTATGTTAGGTCGCCACTGTACGGGACTAACATAGCAGCTGAGTTTACTCGGGTTAAGGAGTAAAGGAACTTAAGGTGAGTTTACGGCCCCTCTTTTAAACTGGTTTTATACTTTCGGGGGAGAAAACATGTGTTAAAACGATTGTTTGGTAAATTCTGTCATACTATGGGTTTCTATTGTGTACTACACGATCTTTGGAAGTCCCGGGGGGAACCATGAATGTGCGGGTTTGCACAACGGGGAAATGTGAATAGCGCTATTGGGAGTGACCAACCCCGCTCGTCGGCTTGGAGGGCCGGGCGAGTGCATATTGTCTCAAACAGGAACAACAGGAACATTTGGAACTATTCGGGCACAAAACTGGTATACGTGTTAGTAATGGTTTTCCAATCGTGGTAGTAGCAAAACGTACGCCTAGCTAGCGTATACTGGTTTTCTATTTGTTATAGTATGGACAGGTGGACTTGGTACTTGAACTGCAAACCTGTAAACTCACCAGCATTTTTGTGCTGACGTAAACTTTTACATGTTTTCTCAGGTCGCTAAGGTAGCACAGGGGAACTAGGGCGCACGCGTCTGCACGGCGTCTAGATAGAGTTGCATGATTTCACAAACATTGAACTTGGTTTATTTATGTTGAACTTTGTTTTGAATAAGCTTCCGCTGTAAACGGGATTTTAAAACTATGTTTTGGTATTGCATTAATTACATTTAGACTTGTTTATTGTGATCGTTGGTTTGGATCCTGGTTTGTCATGCGCCTCGCGGTAAAACTCCGCAAGTGGATTTTGAGGGTGTGAAAGATTGGTATCAGAGCCAATGGTTATAGTGAACTAGGACTGCATGTAGAGTCTAGTCTATAGCCGAGTCGCACACACTAGACGATCACATGGTACTAAACGTTATAGTGGGTTACGTATGGTCTTGTCGGGGTGTCTCTAAATCGTTGGTCTTTCTACGTTACATCATCCGTTCTATCTTAGGTTGGGTTACTTGTTTTCTAGGCAGTGTGGTCTATTGGGGTAACTCGTGTGCTCTTGAGATTTGTCCAAGGCTCGGACATCTCCCCTTTCGCACTCCAATAGAAGCACTTGTCATGAACTACCGTAGTATTACGGTGTGTAGCTAAGAGTCTATGTTCGGTGATTTGAACTTTGAACTAGGAGAACACTTGGAGGACCATGTAGAGCGTTTTATCATTTTGGGTGCACACAAAATCATAAAACGAAATGCATGGAAGCACTAGTGAGCTCTGAGTTTGAAGGGATAGTCCTGGATTAGATCTGGCTTTGATCTTGTGAACATTTGTGGTTATCTTTAACTGCGAAACTAAATTTTCTCGTTCTTTCTGCCAGAATCATGTCTGGAGTGCGTGGAGGACGAGGAGGTGGACGCGGTGGTGGACGCGGTGGCGGTCGTGGTGGTGCTGGTGGTCGTGGTGGAGGTATTAACCTGTCACAGGCTGATCTGAACAACTTGCTCCAGGCTGCCTTTCAGTTAGGGCACAACGGTGGTGGTAAGTTGTTTTATCCATTTTCCTTACCTCATTGGTGAGCCTTGTGTACGTTATTCGCGGTTTCTCATACGTTTCATTTCAGGTGGTCCTGTTGACCCACCCCCACCCATGTGCACCTATAAGATGTTCCGGGACTGCAAGCCCCAGGAATTCTCTGGCACCGAGGGTGCGGTCAGTTTGCTTAGGTGGTTAGAGAAAGTGGAGTCGGTATTCCTGATGTGTAACTGTCTCCCAGAAGATCGGGTGAAGTATTCGGCTGCGTTATTTCAGGACGTGGCATTGACTTGGTGGAATGGTATTACCCAGAACATGGGTATTGGGGAGGCATATGCTATGCCATGGGAGAACTTTGTGCAATTGCTGAAGCGGGAGTATTGCCCGAGAGAAGAGGTACAGAAGCTAGAACATGAGGTGTGGAACCTCAAGATGAATGGGTCGGAAATCGAGAAGTATACGGTTAGGAGAAATGAGCTGGCGGTGCTGTGTCCCGATTTGCACGTGCCAGAGTATCGTAAGATTGAACATTATGTCTCAGGGTTGGTGCCGGAAATTGCAGGGTTGGTAGCTGCTGGGAATCATCCTACTTATGCGGAGGTAGTTCGATCTGCACATAGGATGACTAATTTAAAGGTGAACGAGGGGATTTTTCCGGCGAAAGGTTCGACTGCTAAGGCTCCAGAGAACAATAAGCGCAAGTGGGAAAACGACGGGAAGGGATCTGGGTCTACGCAGCAGGGTAAAAAGTTTGATAATGGGGGTTCATCGTCTTCGGGTAATAAGCAGGGTGGTTATGCAGGAAAACTGCCCAAATGCAACAAGTGTGGACGCCATCACCAAGGGAACTGCGACAGTAACCGTTGCCACCGCTGCCAGCGAACAGGCCACTATGCTAAAGATTGTCGGGTTACACTTCCATCGACTCAGGCTCCGACCAACAGTTCAGCTCCGACTACTCAGGGGACTACAGGGAAACAGGGATGCTACAACTGTGGCGACACTGGGCATTACAAGAAGGATTGCCCAAAGCTGAAACAGGGTGGAAACAACGGGAATGGTAACAACGGGGGCGGCGGCAGAAATGCACGTGCCTTCGTCATTGGAGCTGCTGAGGCTAGGCAGGACCCTGATACAGTCACCGGTACGTTTCTTCTCAATAATCATTCTGTTAGCGTGTTATTTGATTCTGGTGCCGACAAGAGTTTTGTATCCATGGGTGTTAGTCGACTGCTAGATGTAGTATCTGTACCATTAGAGACCAAGTATATTATTGAGTTGGCTGACGGTAAAACGATTGAAGCTACTAGTGTTCTTCGGGAGTGTCAGTTAGAGTTGTCGGGTTTATCGTTTCCCATCGATCTTATGCCGGTACCATTGGGTAGTTTTGACGTAGTGGTAGGAATGGATTGGTTATCCTTGTATCGCGCGGAGATTGTCTGTTACGATAAGGTTATTCGGATTCCTCTCCCTGATGGAGAATTTCTTTCTGTATACGGTATCAAGGGTGGTGTTTCGCTAAACATCATCTCTAGCATGAAAGCCCTTAAGTGTCTTCGAAAGGGTTATCCAGCCGTTTTGGCGCTCTTATCTGTTTCCACTAGTGATGAGAAGAAGATTGACGACATTCCGGTGGTACGCGAGTTTTCTGATGTTTTTCCCGATGATTTATCTGGTCTTCCTCCTCATCGTCAAGTCGAGTTCGGTATTGATCTTGTACCAGGGGCTGCTCCTATTGCTCGGGCCCCCTACCGTCTTGCACCTCCCGAGATGCAGGAATTGTCTAGCCAGTTACAGGAACTCTTGGACAAGGGTTTCATCCGGCCAAGTTCTTCCCCTTGGGGAGCCCCGATTTTATTTGTCAAGAAGAAGGATGGGAGTTTCCGATTATGTGTAGACTACAGAGAACTGAACAAATTGACCATCAAGAACCGTTATCCTCTTCCACGTATCGATGATCTATTCGACCAGCTTCAGGGTTCTAGTTATTATTCCAAGATCGACTTGAGGTCCGGTTATCACCAGCTGCGCGTCAGGGAGGCTGACGTTGCAAAGACTGCTTTTCGAACACGTTATGGCCATTTTGAATTCTTGGTCATGCCTTTCGGTCTCACGAACGCACCGGCGGTTTTCATGGACTTGATGAACCGCGTCTGTAAACCATATCTGGACAAGTTTGTCATTGTGTTTATTGATGACATTCTGATCTACTCCAAGAACGAGACCGAACACGGGGAACATCTGCGATTGGTTTTGGAACTTTTACAACGGGAGCAACTTTACGCCAAGTTCTCAAAGTGTGACTTTTGGTTACGCGAAGTTCAATTCCTAGGACATGTGGTTAATGAACTAGGAATTCATGTCGATCCCGCAAAAATCGAAGCGATCAAGGACTGGGGAGCACCTAAGACGCCAACTGAGGTGCGGCAATTCCTAGGCCTTGCGGGCTATTACCGTCGTTTCATTCAGGGGTTCTCGAAGATTGCTCAACCCCTCACCACTCTCACTCAGAAGGATAGGAAGTTCGACTGGGGTGAATCACAAGAGTCAGCGTTTGAAGAACTGAAGTCTAAACTGTGTTCTGCTCCTATTCTGTCTTTACCTGAGGGTCCTGATGATTTTGTCGTTTACTGTGATGCTTCCATTCATGGACTCGGTTGCGTGTTGATGCAACGCGAGAAAGTGATTGCGTATGCTTCTCGTCAACTCAAAGTGCACGAGAAGAACTACACAACTCATGACTTGGAGTTGGGTGCCGTGGTATTCGCGTTGAAAATTTGGAGACATTACTTGTACGGTACCAAATGCACCATCTACACCGATCACAAGAGTCTCCAACACATTTTCGACCAACAACACTTGAACATACGACAGCGTCGCTGGATTGAACTTTTGAACGATTATGATTGTGCTATTAAGTACCACCCTGGCAAGGCGAATGTTGTAGCAGACGCCTTGAGCAGGAAGGAATCTTCTAAACCTCGTCGCGTTCGGGCGTTACAGCTCACTATCCATTCGTCGTTACCTGATCAACTCCGTTCTGCCCAATTGGAAGCTTTGAAGGAGGAAAACCTTAAAGCTGAAACCATGCACGGTGCCGACAAGCACCTAGAGCGAAGGCCTGATGGCCTGCACTACTTCGCAGAACGCATATGGGTTCCTTTATTCGGGGGACTACGGGAGCTTGTCCTTGATGAGGCTCATAAGTCCCGGTATTCTATTCATCCTGGTTCGGATAAGATGTACCAAGATCTGAAGGTGCTTTACTGGTGGCCAAACATGAGGTCGGACATAGCCTCATACGTGAGCAAATGCTTGACTTGTGCTAAGGTCAAGGTGGAATACCAGAAACCGTCGGGTCTCCTGCAACAACCTGAAATTCCGGAATGGAAATGGGAACGGATTACTATGGATTTTGTCACACAACTTCCTAAGTCACCAAGCGGGAACGACAAGATATGGGTGATTGTCGATCGGTTAACGAAATCAGCCCATTTTCTTGCTATTAAGGAGACCGACACTATGGATCGTTTGGCTCGTCTCTACTTGAAAGAAGTTGTTTCTAAGCACGGGGTACCTGTTTCTATTATCTCGGATCGTGACTCCCATTTCACTTCTCACTTCTGGAAGTCTTTGCACAAGGCTTTGGGTACCCAACTAGACATGAGTACGGCTTACCATCCACAGACTGACGGTCAGAGTGAGCGTACGATTCAAACATTAGAAGACATGCTGCGGGCATGTGTGATCGATTTTGGCAAGGGTTGGGAAGCTCATCTGCCGTTGGTAGAATTCTCGTACAACAACAGTTATCACACGAGCATCAAGGCTGCTCCGTTCGAGGCACTGTACGGACGGAAATGCCGCTCTCCTCTTTGTTGGGCTGAAGTGGGTGAGAGTCAACTCACTGGGCCTGAACTAGTGTACGAAACTTCGGAAAAGATCGTACAGATTCGAAATCGGTTGGCGGCGGCACGGGACCGGCAAAAGAGTTACGCTGATCAGCGCCGCAAACCACTGGAGTTCCAAGTCAATGACAAGGTACTTCTAAAAGTCTCACCGTGGAAGGGCGTTATACGCTTTGGGAAGCGTGGCAAACTCAATCCACGATATGTCGGCCCATTTACGATCCTGGAACGGATTGGGCCGGTGGCATATCGACTTGATCTACCGACGGAGCTCGGTAACGTACATAACGTCTTTCACGTGTCAAACTTGAAGAAGTGTCTGGCTGACGAGTCTCTCATCGTTCCACTAGAAGAGATCAAGGTTGATGATCGTCTTCGGATTGTGGAAGAACCTGTGGAGATCCTTGATTACAAGATTCGTAGCCTACGTCACAGCAAGATTCGTATCGTTAAGGTTCGGTGGAACTCGAACCGGGGACCGGAATATACATGGGAACGGGAGGATCAGATGAAGTCTAAGTATCCTCATCTCTTCCCTAAGGAAGCGTTCGAGTCGAGACATGTCTCATCAGCAGCTGAATGAATCTCGGGTCGAGATTCCTTTTAACGTGGGGATGATGTGACACCTCGGGTAAATCTCTCTCTTGATTTCTACCCTCTATTGATTCCTATCTGTTTGTTTATTCCCTTCGTTGTTTCTTTTGTTACTTACGCAATTTTCGGGACGAAAATTCTTTTAACGTGGGGATGATGTGACACCTGGCAAATTCGGGTTAACAACGTTGTCTAGATGAAAGTCTACCTTAGCGAGTCACGCGTATATTGTACTTAACTGGGTTAGTTAAGTCGGGTTATGGTTCGGGAACTATTGGTTAGTCTAGAAGATCATTGGATGTTGGTCTAGAGGTTCGGTAGATGTCAGTCCTTAACCAAGTGTACAAACGGTGACGATTTGTAGGATCGTCAGGGCATACGGAACGTACGAGTCTCGAGTCCCGGGAATTGGTGAACGAGTGTAAATATGTGTATTTACTTGTGTTATGTGTTTACAATCATTATGTGACTTGTCGGTACATGAATATGCATTAACATATGTTAAAACGGGGTTTAACGCGCAAAACACACCTTCTGTGGGGCTATAGGCGATTAGGCTGTTGGGGATAGCCTAATCGCATGCTGTTGGGGCGAGTAGGCTGATGCCTACAGGCGAGTAGGGCTACTCGCATGAATAGTCATGCGATTAGGCACCCTACTCGCGTATAAACCTGCATAATCGCATGGAACGGGCTGGACGACTAGAAACGCCTATAAATACAACACTTAACCTCCTAAACTCAATTAGACAAACCCTAGTCGTCCCATAACCGCCCCAAACACTGAAACAACCTCTGGAAGGCGATTTTGATCAAGAACACAAGGTTTCAAGGTCTAATCATCATCCTTTTGCAATTTCAAGGTTTAATTCTCATCCATAATACTTTGTAAATGTTTTTAATCAATCCCTAATGGTCCAGACCTGTTCATAAACGAAAAAGATTTCTGAAAATCGTCAATAAGAGTCATTAATCGGATTATAACTATTAAACATGCGTTATGGGTATGTATGATTAGAAAGTTAGGGTTTTTATGATGCATGATGATGATTTGATATAAAATTATGATAGATCAGAACTGATATTGATATTATGATGATAGGATTCTCAGTAATTGATTATTAGGAATATTGTTATGCATGTTAGTATGATGGTTGCATGCTATGTGTATGTGTTTGGATTGCTTTGGTTGCATGCAGGACTGATTTTACGAGGATGAACGAAGGGTTTTGGGTTAAACATGTTTAGGATGGTGTTTGGGATGATATTGGGTAGTTACACACGCTCTGGATCTGATTTGGAGTGTTAAACGCGCGAAAAACCGGAACAGCAAGGTTACAGGCGAGTAGCCTTGCTAATCGCGTGTATTAGGGGCGAGTAGCCCCAATCGCATGACTATAGGGGCGATTAGCCCCACTCGCCTGACTGTAGGGGCGAGTAGCCCCAATCGTGTGACACATGGGGCGAGTAGCCCCAATCGCGTGAAGTAAGGGGCGATTAGCCCTAATCACGTGACATTTCATGCGATTAGCCTCCCTAATCGCGTGTACTGCTGCTGTAAGTGTATATTAGCATACCGAGACCTGATTTGACATGTAGTAACATGCTAGGAACCCCGTAACATATCTAGTAACTTGGTAACATATATTTAGATGTATTTCGGTGATACGTGAACTATGTGCTATGACTTGTTGTGCGTAAACGTATGTTAAGTATACTTACGTTATTGTATGTTTTGGAGCGTAAACATAACACGGGGAGTCTCGGGTCACCAATGGGATGTCGAGTCTTGTACTTTGGGTCAGTTAAACAGTCACGGTATTTTTAAACGAACTTGGTTATGGTCTGGACATCTAGGGACTAATTAACCTGCGGGTTATTAGTCTAAGTACTTGTAACTGTCGTATGTTAGGTCGCCACTGTACGGGACTAACATAGCAGCTGAGTTTACTCGGGTTAAGGAGTAAAGGAACTTAAGGTGAGTTTACGGCCCCTCTTTTAAACTGGTTTTATACTTTCGGGGGAGAAAACATGTGTTAAAACGATTGTTTGGTAAATTCTGTCATACTATGGGTTTCTATTGTGTACTACACGATCTTTGGAAGTCCCGGGGGGAACCATGAATGTGCGGGTTTGCACAACGGGGAAATGTGAATAGCGCTATTGGGAGTGACCAACCCCGCTCGTCGGCTTGGAGGGCCGGGCGAGTGCATATTGTCTCAAACAGGAACAACAGGAACATTTGGAACTATTCGGGCACAAAACTGGTATACGTGTTAGTAATGGTTTTCCAATCGTGGTAGTAGCAAAACGTACGCCTAGCTAGCGTATACTGGTTTTCTATTTGTTATAGTATGGACAGGTGGACTTGGTACTTGAACTGCAAACCTGTAAACTCACCAGCATTTTTGTGCTGACGTAAACTTTTACATGTTTTCTCAGGTCGCTAAGGTAGCACAGGGGAACTAGGGCGCACGCGTCTGCACGGCGTCTAGATAGAGTTGCATGATTTCACAAACATTGAACTTGGTTTATTTATGTTGAACTTTGTTTTGAATAAGCTTCCGCTGTAAACGGGATTTTAAAACTATGTTTTGGTATTGCATTAATTACATTTAGACTTGTTTATTGTGATCGTTGGTTTGGATCCTGGTTTGTCATGCGCCTCGCGGTAAAACTCCGCAAGTGGATTTTGAGGGGTGTGACATCGGTAATGCCCGAACAGTGCTGTGATGGTGAGTGGGGTTGTTGATTTTGCGCCCCCTGGTATTGTGGGGAGGATGACTTGGGCCTCTCTCCAGTTTCTGACTGTTGCGATTTCTGATTGTTGCGACGTGGTCCCTATGTCTGGGAGGTTTGTTTTCCGCTTGGTGATGCGCGTCATGTTGCACTGTCTGTTGTACGCGTCGCGGATATGGTGTGTTTTGATGTCTTTGATGGCCTTGACGGGCTCATCTTGCCAGCATGCGCCGGCGCAGACATTCTTGACCAGGTTGGCCAATTTCCCGGAGCTTAGGGCCGCCTCGAACTCCATTTTGAGGCTGTAGCAAGTGTCGGTGTCGTGGCCACATCTTTATGGAAATCACAGAATCTGGTGGTGTCAACGTTTTTTTTGTTTTGTTCCCATGGGTTTTGGGATCTTGAAGGTTACCTCTCCAGTTGAGAGGACCTGTGATAGCACCTGGGATGGTGTTTTCGTGAGGGGGGTCCAGTCTTGATTCCGGCGGCCGCCGCTGCGCTGGTCGCGTGTTTGTTTGTTACCGATAATGTTTCGGGCGTCGCCAGAGTTTGAATATCGGCCTTCGTTGGTGGAACCTGAAATACGGTTCCAGACGGATGCTCGGTTGTTGCCGCGGCTGCGGCTGTTGCTGGAGCTCCCTCGTTGATTTTGGCGCATTGTTTTTTGGTTGCCCGCATATAGCTTGGAGATGCGAACAACCTCTTCCCAAGAATCTGGGACGCCGTCTTTCCCTTGAAGGGTGTGTTGTAGGCTGTCGTCATTGACGTTGGCCAGGAAGGTGGTCCGGGTTGCTTCGTCCCCCGTTCCTAACTGTAGTGCTTCTTTGTTGAACCGTACGATGAAGTCCTCGAGCGGTTCAATGTCCCTGCGTTTGCACAAGGAGATCTGGCTTTTGTCGCGCTTGTGGCGATGCTGTTGGCTAAAATGGAGCGAAAATTTTTCGATCAGCTGGTCGTAGCTGTCGATGCTCCCAGTGGGGAGATTATCAAACCAGACCCTGGCGGCCCCGGTAAGTGTCTGGGAAAACATGTGACACCAGACAGGTAGGGTCCATCCGATGACGGCCCCGGCCTGATTGAAGATGCCGAGGTGGTCGTCCGGATCGGTGAGACCGTCATATATTCTGACGTTGGTCGGCAGGCGTTGTCGTGGCGGGATTGGTGCTTGGGATATGCGCCTGGTGAATTTGGATTTGTCCGCAAAGGCCGTTGGCCTGTAGGGGAGTGACAAGTTTGTGGTAGCGTCGTCATTGTATCTGTTTAGTCTTTCCCGCCTATAGTATGGGCTATGGCGATAGTCCCTGGAGGCGTCGTCCTCCCATGAACTTTCGTCATAGTTCTCGTCGTCGAAACGGTTGCGCTCTGCACGGGCCTGGTCCGTAGGGGGTTGCCCTGGACCTTCCCGTGACGGGCGACAGTCGTGATTCGTGTAGGTTGTTTGGAGGAGGAACCCATGATCGCCTTTCCGGTGAGTCGGCGTCGTTCCAGCTGTGCGTCCAGAATTTGTTTCTGGCGTTCGTACCAGTCATTATTCAGGGCGTCGATTTCCTCCTCTGTTGGAGGGGTTGGATCGACGAGCTGGGATGCTAGGTTTTTGGGGGTGATGACAGGGTGTTGCTGATTGTTGTCGTGGTCCCCCGATGTTGGTTGAGATCCTAGAGTGGCGTCGGTGATGTCTTCGACGGCCCCAGATGGAGTGAACACTCTTGGAGATGAAGTGGTCATTTTTTCAATATGGGTTAATGGATATATTTGTTAAAGCTGTTTTGTTTAGAGTATTTGTGGTAAGGCCACGGATGGCGCCAATGAAGAAACACGGATCCTGGGTCACCGTATAGGCGCTAATCCAGTATGTGATTCTACGGTATTTTGCAAAGAGATTGTGTTTGGAAAATACGTGAGGGTCTAACGACAAGACCAGGGAGTTTAGGAGACTACGATTAGAAGAGCTGGGCCTCTAAAAGTTAGTATAATAAACAAGGGGTTGAAGAAGATACGAAAGAGTTCGTATTCCTCTTGAGTGAAAGTGTGAGAGATTATAGATGCCAATAAAAGGAGAAGGAGCTTCTTCTTTTATAGTACCTAGATACCACGCTTTCTCAGCCCATCCTCTACCCTTGATGGGGCCCGACCCAGGTAGAGGTGTCTCCAAGAATCCGACCCAAGTCCTTAAGCCCATTTGGTGCCAGTGGGTTTTGATAAAAAGAAGAAAGTAAAATGCTAAGGGGGATGTTACCGTCCTGACGATTGTACACGTGGCATCCATCGAGTGGACGCTGATGGTCGGCGGACACGTGGCGCCCGCCTATTGGCAAACCGAGGGCAGTGGGTGATCATACTTTTTCTTGGACCTCGAGACAGGTTGAGAAAGCCTGCTGTCAGGAAGATGTCTTGGCTGGGAGGCTGCCACGTCGTCGTCCTTTCTGCATGTCAGACTGAGAGCAGGCTCTGATTGGAGAGGAACTCTGACGGGCAGTCTGTTGCGTCAGAGATATTTTGTCTAGGGTAGGGGTGTGTCCCTAGGCTGCCCCAAAAGGCATCTTCCAGTTGTGTTGGTGAAGCTTCCTTTGTCTTGCTGAGGAAACTTTGGAGTATGCTGCGTCCGCCGACGTAAAACGGGTGGACAATGTTGCGCCTGGCGTCGATTGGACGCCAGGGTGTATCGCTGACGTAAAACGGGCGGGTAGTGCTGTATCTGGCGTCCGTTGGAGGCCAGTTGCATCGCTGATGTAGAACGGGTGGTTGGACGCTGGACGTTCCGCTGACGTAAAACGGGCGGATGGACGCTAAACGATCCGCTGACGTAAAACGGGCGGATGGGCGTCAGGCGATGCCGGTTCTAGTTGGGCGATGGTATGATATTTATAATGTTTCAATACCATATCCCTTCAACACCCCTCAATGGCCCATTGAGGCCTCAACGACCCATTGAGGGCCAAAAATTGGAAAAAAGATGGTCCATTGAGGCCTCAACGACCCATTGAGGTTTGCCAATTATTGGTAATCATTGACCAATCATTGGGAATGATTGGTAATGATTGGTAATTGTAAAAAAGAAGTGTAGTGTGAGATTTATTTTTTAACTGATTAGAGAAGCAAGCTTCGTATCAATGGCTTATTGAGAAGCTTTGTCTCAATTGCCCATTAACGCCTCAATGGTCCGTTTGGATTTTTTTTTTTTAAATTTTTAAATGATTTGAGAAGCTTCCTCAAGAAGCTTTGTCTCAATGGCCCATTGAGACCTCAAAGGCCCATCGCTTTTCAAAATTTTGGCCTCAATGGCCCATTGTGGCCTCCATGATCCAGGTGTTCCATTTTTTTTTTAGTTTTTTAGTGTGTTTTATATATTTTAAGCTTCAAATTTGTGTTTTTTTATAAAAAATAAAAAGTACATTCTTATCATAAGTATAAATTAACGTATACAACAATTTTTTTTCATTAAATAATTCAGTATACATGATAAAAACAATAACATACGATAAGCTAGGTTAAGTCAAAATACTCTGTTCTTATATGTTATTTTGACTTAACCTAGCTTATCGTATGTTATTATTTTTAACTTACCACTCGTCAATGATTACCAATAATTGGCAAACCTCAATGGATCGTTGAGGCCTCAATAGGCCATCGTTTTCACTTTTTTGTAAAAGCATGGGTCGTTGAGGCTTCAATGACCCATCGTTTTTTCCAGATTTGGCCTCAATGGCCTATTAAGACCTCAATGACCCATCCTAGGGGTGTCTAGGGTTTTTTTGGGATGTCTAGATAGCATCACCTCCACGATCCAGGTGTTCCATTTTTTTTTAGTTTTTTAGTGTGTTTTATATATTTTAAGCTTCAAATTTTTGTTTTTTATAAAAATAAAAAGTACATTCTTATCATAAGTATAAATTAACGTATACAACAATTTTTTTTTCATTAAATAATTCAGTATACATGATAAAAACAATAACATACGATAAGCTAGGTTAAGTCAAAATACTCTGTGTAACATCGCATGATTTTGTTACTTTTACATATATTTTAAATTCTATGTTTAATGAATTCCAAGTTCGCATTTATCCGCTTCTTTTTTTTCCTACCAATTCATGACGAGTCGTCATTATAATTTATCCTATTAAATTTAAGGGTTATAACAATAAACTCATTTAGTTAAGATCTTAATAGATATTTATTTATTTTTAAACATATATATACTTAATATAACAATACTTTTATTTAAAAAAAATAAGAAAAGAAAAGCACAAACTAGTCAAACGGTTGACCTTTTTGTAAAGTCTCCAAAGAAATTAAACAACATACAATATTAACTTCAAGATTTTTTTTTCCGTTCGTTTTTTTTTTCTATTTTTTTATTTATTTATTTTTCTTTTGAGATATAAATAACTAGAAGCATCCCATTTATAATTAAACTTAACCTTCACCTAATCTCCTCCTAACCACCCTAATAACTCCATTTAATACCCAACTACCTTACCTCAACTATACATACACCACTCCTACCCATTCTAACACTTGCTCATTTCTAAATCCTCTCTAAACCTCCCAATTCTCCAAAGAAATCCCAAGAGTAGAAGTCCACTTATAAGTGAGTTCTCTCATAAACTCCAACTTTATTCTTCTTTCTTCACTTCTTTTCTTCTTCTAACCCCTTGGAAAAACCTCTAGGATCTTCCCCATATTTATCCACAAAAGTGTGATAAGGGTAGAGCACCTAAAAGAGGTCCCAAAGGTAGTTGTTTTCTGAATTATACTATATAATAATATAAACATATACTTTTAAGTTTCTATCTTATTAGCTTATTATTAATCTTTGGAAGGTTTGTGGTTACACCCTACCTTACCAACTCTCTTGACCCTTCTTGTGCTACGGATTTATCCACACTAGAAAGGGGAAATCCCGTGTCCAAAACCCACGTTTATTCCATAAGCGAAGTGGTTATGACATGAACCTATCAAATGGATTCACATTTCTAACTTTATACCATCCGAATCATCTATGATGGTTTTGTGCTTGGTCTAACTTAATCTCATGACCATCCGGATTGCCCAAAAGGCAATTTGTGCTTGGTTTGCCTAAAAGGCTTGCATGACTCTCGTGAATCTATAATCTAAACTCGAACCTAAGACCCTTTATTCTCTAATCCTAGTTAACCAAGGCTAAGGAACTAACCATCCAAGACCCGTCTTTGGAGCCTTACTAAACGCACCCAAAGGTGAGTTCATACTTGTCCCCTTTTTACTCTTTATCACTTTTAGGGTGTAAACATGTATCATATGCAAAACACACTAATGCTTTCATAAACACACATGCTCAATCTATTAAACATACTTATATGCTACTTGCCATGCTTATGATTCTTAGATACTTAAACATAATTCATTAACTATTATTAGCCCACTTAACATGTATAGCGCTATAGGACTAGCACACCGCCCCCTTTATGGGTCATTGTTAAGATTTAAACGGCCTAACATGAATATGTTAGGTATACGCTGTGGTACTCGCGGGTTTGAGTTATGTCTTTTGTATGATAGGTATGTGCAATGCTATAGTATGAGATTTGAGTAACCATTTTAAAATACTATGTATGTAAACTAAAACTAGTATGCTCACCAATGCTTTATGTGTTGACGGATATTTTATACATGTTGCAGAAAATATTTATTGCAGGACATTTCAAGAAAACTACTTAGGATTGGACATAGAAACTCACTTTAGTTCAAGTTGTCATATTCTTGTTGTTGTGTTTTTCGTTATTTAAACTACTTGTATTTCTATTTTTAGACAATAAATGAAATTCTATCTTTAAACTATATTGTCACAAAATCTAGGGTCATGAATTCTTTGAACAATCTACCACTAAGTCTCACCTCGATGATTCCGCCATCGGTTGGGGTGTGACACTCTGTTCTTATATGTTATTTTGACTTAACCTAGCTTATCGTATGTTATTATTTTTAACTTACCACTCGTCAATGATTACCAATAATTGGCAAACATCAATGGGTCGTTGAGGCCTCAATAGGCCATCGTTTTCACTTTTTTGTAAAAGCATGGGTCGTTGAGGCCTCAATGACCCATCGTTTTTTCCAGATTGGCCTCAATGGCCTATTAAGATCTCAATAACCCATCCTAGGGGTGTCTAGGGTTTTTTTTTGGGGATGTCTAGATAGCATCACCCTATGTATGTTTGGGTGTCATGTTAAATACAAACATAGAATAACACCTGGCAATTTTGATCCATGGGTTGATATGGACATTAAAGAAAAGGTCATGGGCTATTTTGGGTTAACATCTAAATTCAGGGGGTTAGAATGGGTATATCAGATTTTTATTTATATCAAGGACGAGTGGTAAGTTAAAAATACTCGACGAGACCCATCTAAAAAACACAACATGAGGTGAAAGATGGGTAACCTAACAAACATAACATGTGAAATGATGGATTTGGGTCAAGAGTGTGCTAATGATGTTTTTGGCCATTAGAGCACTTTTATTTTTTTTTATTATAATTTTTTAATATTTAAAAAAATCATTTTCATTTTTATTGTTTTTAATCATTTATTATTATTATTATTATTATTATTATTTTTTATTGTTTTTAATCATTTATTATTATTATTAGTAGTAGTCCTCTGATCACTAGATTCTTCAGCAATTGTTGCATCATCAGTCGATGTGCACATGCCCGAACCCAACTTTTTATTGTTTGTTCAGAACCGATCTAGTCTTAAACCTAACAATGAGCCGAGAACATGTTTAGCTTCCGGATAACACAAATCTAACAATATTGCCTCCTGTTTTACAAATAAAAAAATTGGTGAAACAATACTAATCCTCGATTATCTATGACTCGGTACCAGAGGTCCAGCAGAATTACGAGTCTATGCTATGCTGTCTGGTATAGAGGTGCACAGTGTTGAACCCAAACCCAGCCCAGTCTAATTTGGACCATAACGGCACTCAGGGTTGAAATCTGTATTGGAACAAACTATATAAAACTTACAAACTGTATAAAACTACAATAGTGGAGATTTGATTTGATTTATGTTGGTAATATGAACGAAATTACACCGTGAATCAAAAGAAATAACTTGGATTAAATTGAGAGTCGTTTGGAAACTATCAGAACGAACTATTTGATCGGTATTATCAAACGTTCGAACGGATTAAACTCAATTTTAGACAAGAATCGGATTGTTGATTTTGAGAGAATTGTTATACAAAATGATAACTGGTCGAATAGAATTTGTTTTCTGTGTGTTTTTCATTTTCGAAACAGGACCTCTTATCCCAAAAAATTCGGATCAAAAGGTTGTAACTGTCCTCCAAAATAACCGACATAATACCTTTATTATATTATATTCTATACCAAATTTTGAGATATATTTATTTGACTATACTGGGACTTCAAACGAAAATTTATTATGTCCATTTAGGATCAATTCACCAGCCCAATTATGTCAAATATCTCCATTAGAATAATAGCATAAATAAAATAAAGATAGTTGATTTAACTCGTTACAACAATCAAGTCCGCCATTCCTGCATCACCAACTTGATTAATTAATAACGAGAATGTCTATTCGACGAGTTAATCCAACATCACTATGAATGTCGATAATCACTAAAATTACCAACATTCCTCCCCATTTTAGTGATATCCATGATTAACTCAAACATTTCTCAAAATTCAAACTCATGCATAAATGAAAATGTCCTAAGGATTGAATTTTCATCTCAACAGATATAACATTTTACCAAGGTGAGTTTTACATAGCCCTTTTTTATTTATCACCATTTTTGGGGTGAAACATGTTACAACATCATTTTATGCAATTCAATCATCAATGTGTCTATGTGTTTTCTATGTTGCATTATGTCTTGAGCATGATTAGAGTAAGCACCATTCTAGCATAATCATTAACTCCGTACAAGCCGACGGTATACATTGATAGATCTATTGGACTGACAATCCCACCCGGATACGTGCCTCCTACAAAGGTTACGTGGGTGTTTGTTATCGCATAACATATTCAATTGGACCATGAGCGTATGGTATGTATCACATTATAACAGTCACAAGGGTTGATTATGCACTCGATTTATTCCTAGTATGTTCTCACATATGGACTAGATTGACATGACACATGAATTGCACATCATTTTTATTCAATTATCAAAAACCTATGTAATTCTCACCAACTTTTGTTGACCCAAAACATTTTCAACTTAACATGTTTCAGGTTCTATTTGTTTGAAGATTTGTATTGATGCTTGAAGATATGTGTATAGTTTCATTCAAATTGATGTACAAATTCTAGAACTATTGTATGTAATTCATATAAATCATTTAATGAAATCTATTATTCACCATGAGCTACTGAACAATCATCTTTACGTGACATCCCGATGTTTCCGCCATCGGTTGGGGTGTTACACAAACTACATAGCATACTATCACAATATCACACATTACATTATTTGGTTAATATCTATATTCTAATCATAACTAAGCTTAAGCATAGAACACTTATCATTCAGTTGGTGCTTAACGAACTTCAACCAATATCACAGATTACATCATTTGGGTAATATCTATATTCTAATCATAACTAAGCTTAAGCATAGAACACTTATCATTTAGTTGGGGCTTAACGAACTACAACCAATGGTCTATTTTCATTACTTCAATCAAAATCTTCCAAGTCTTGCTCATTGATAGCTGATTTTTTCACCTTCGAAGTTGTTATCGTTGTCATCACGATCCTCATAGTGCAGCTCATTTACAATAATTTATGAAAACCTCCACCATTGTATTCCATATTTGTGTTCTACATAAAATATAGTTGTTGTAAAGATATGGATACGGTGATAAGTAAATCAAGAAACAATCCTTAACCCACTTACATGAATGGGTAGCTTAAATTTTACATGTTATCTCTCCAATTGTTCAAACCGATTACATAGCTAAACAACAACTAATAAGAAAATGGGTCTAATGTCACATGTTGTAACATAAGTTTCCTATATTTTATTAAAAAAAATAGACACCAAAAGGATCAACCCCAGACCTATTTGAACATGTAGCCAAAAGGACTCATTGTACACACACTTTAGGAAACTTTTGACATGTTACAAAATGCCGCCAAAAAAACGTCATTATTTAAACTGTGTAAATATAGTACTTAACAATTAAAAATCTTAATAAATAACATCAAAATCATAATCAATCATTTAAATCAATGACATTAAAATAATCCGCGTCTGAAATTGCCTTACCCATTATATACAAATTATTATTGACATCTTAAAATTAGCACACTTATTGAAATCAAGATGATGATTATCGTTTAGTGACAATTGATTAACAGAAAGTAGTAATATCAAAATGAAAGTCGGTCAACAATGTTAAAATGAAATTCGTAATATTAGGAACATCAATAAATAAGATTAAAAATCTTAATAAATAACATCAAAATCACAATCAATCATTCAAATAAATGATATTAAAATCATCCGCATCTCAATTTGCATTATCCATTATATACAAATTATTATTGACATCTTTAATAATCATTATTAGTTGTAATTGAAATAATATAATTCTTTAACAGAAAGTAAAATTTTGAAAATTTATATTATCATTTAATTTCGTTGTTAAAATTGGTATGACGATTAAATGATTTTTTTATTTGTTAAGGTTTGTATAGTATTGTTGTGTCTCAAACAATTCTGCAAAATCGGAAATAGTGTGCCTCGATTGACGTGATTGAGTAGGAATATTTGTTTATATATTTGAATTATAAAAAATGGAAAGATTGGTAACTGACGTGAATTGGTCAACAACGCTAAAAATTAGTACAATCAAACTCAAAGACATAAAGTCAAAGAATTGACCTCCATCAAATTAACAAAAACGTAAAAAAATTTTACTCAGATTGGGTCAACAATATTAAAATTAAGGTCGTAATATTAGTAATAGCATTGAAAATTATCTTCAATACATTATATATTTAGGAAATTGTTAAATAGATTTAAATTATATTTATTATTAAAAGAATAATAAAAGTGTATGAAAATAAATGTACACTCCTATCTTCGGATTATATTTAAATTATAAACTGTTAAATAGATTTAAATAAATGTTTAAAGGAAAGTCGTATATGTTTAAAAGAATATCGTTTCATGACAATTGATTAAAGGAAAGTCTTTGAATTATAAAAAATGGAAGGATTGGTAATTGACGTGAATTGGTCAACAATACTTAAAATTAGCACAATTAAACTCAAAGACATATAGTCAAAGAATTGACGTCTATCAATTTAACAAAAACGTAAAAAGTTTTTACTCAGATTCGGTCAACAATATTAAAATAAAGGTCGTAATATTAGTAATAGCATTGAAAATTATTTTGAATACATTATATATTTTAGGAAACTATTAAATATATTTAAATTATATTTATTATTAACAGAATAATAAAAGTGTAGGAAAATAAATGTACATTGTTATATTTGGATTATATTTAAATTATAAACTGTTAAATAAATTTAACATTGTTAAATAGATTTAAATAAATGTTTGAAAGAAAGTTGTATATGTTTAAAAGAATATCGTTTCATGACAATTGATTAAAGGAAAGTTGTAATATCAAAATTAAAGTCGGTCAACAATATAAATGAATTTCGAAATATTAGTAATATCAATAAATAAAATTAAAAATTTTAATAAATAACAACCAAATCATAATCAATCATTCAAATCAATGAAATTAAAATCATCATAAATAACATTAAAACTCTTTATAAATAACATCAAAATCATAATTTAAATTTCAAATTCAATGACATCTTGTGGTGCAACCTTAGTAACAAACATTTTGTCTTGGATTGAACACTATTTGAAGACACAATATTCGCCAATGGAAGTATCTTCTGATTAAAGCAAAACAGTTCATCCAATCACAATAAACCTTTATAAAAGCATTATATATAGAAAATTTAGAATGTGTAACTAATTATAAAATAAAAATATTGTAAACAAAAATGTTGAATATGCAAATAACAAACCTAGCGACTTGAGAAATAATTTCTGCACGTAATATTAGTATTAGTATTAGTTAGTATTAGTAATTATTAGTAATTAGTAATATATTCGTAAAAATAATAATAGAAAATTTTAATTCGGTCAATAAGATATAAATGGGATTAAAATTAAAAACAGTAATATTATTAGTTTATTTAGTAATATATTCGTAATTTAATTCGGTCAATAATAAATAAATAAGCTTAAAAAATCGTAATATATAACATTAAATTATTCAATTATTATTAATGTCATTAAAACTAATAAAAAATAACATTAAAAATGAATAAATCCTATTAATAATTGTAGGCAAGACCAATAATAATTCATAAAGATAGATTAAACATAAATTCGTAGTAATATTAATATAAATAAATGAGATTAAAAAATCGTAATAAATAACATTCAATTAGGTTAATTATTATTAATGTCAATTAGTATTAGAAATATATTCGGTCAACAATACTATTTTACGAATAGTAAAACTAAAATCGTAATTATTAGTAATTAGTAATATATTCGAAAAAAATAGTAATAGAAAATGTTAAATCGGTCAATAAAATATAAATGGGATTAAAATTAAAAATCGAAATAATAGTTTTAGTATTAGTAATATATTCGTAATTTAATTCGGTCAATACGAAATAAATGAGATTAAAATTAAAATTAAAATTCATAATATTGGTATTAGTATTAATAATATATTCTTAAATTATTTCGGTCAATTCGGTGGATAATAAATAAATGAGCTTAAAAATCGTAATATATAACATTAAATTCGGTCAATTATTATTAATGTCATTAAACTCATAATAAATATCATTAAAAATGAATAAATCCTATTAATTGCAGGCAAGACCAATAATAATTCGAAGGAATAGTAATATAAATAATATTAAATATAATTTCATAAAGATAGATTAAACTTAATTTCGTAGTAATATAAATAAATGAGATTAAAAATGTAATAAATAACATTTAATTCGGTCAATTATTATTAATGTCAATAAATAACATTAATTGTAACATACTAAAAATACATTAAAAATGATTAAATCTTATTAAACATAAATTCGAAAAAAGTAATATAAATAAATGAGATTAAAATTATTAATAAATAACATTGAATTCGGTCAATTATTATTAATGTCAATAAATAATATTAATTGTAACATACTAAAAATACATTAAAAATGATTAAATCTGATTAAACATAAATTCGAAAAAAAAGTAATATAAATAAATGAGATTAAAAATTTTAATAAATAACATTGAATATGGTCAATTTTTATTAATGTCAATAAATAGAATTTAAACATCTTAATAAATAACATAAAAAATAATATTTCTTATTAGTTGCAATCAAGACTAATCATAATTCGTAAACATAGTAATATAAATAAATGAGATTATAAATCCTAATAAATAATCTCAAAATCGTAATCAATAATTCAAATAAATTAAATTACAAACATAAAAATCGTAATTTAAATTTGAAAATCAATGACTTTTTGTAGTGGAACCTTAATAACAAACAGCTGTGCTGAATTGAAAACCATTTAAAGAAACAATACTCGCCAATGGAAATATCTTCTGATCGAAGCAAACTAAAATCATAATATTAGTATTAGTTAGTATTAGTAATTATTAGTAATTACTAATATATTCGTAAAAATAGTAATAGAAAATTTTAATTCGCTCAATAATATTCGTAATTTAATTCGGTCAATACGAAATACATGAGATTAAAATTAAAATTAAAATTAAAATTAAAATTAAAATTAAAATTAAAATTCATAATATTAGTATTAGTATTAATAATATATTCTTAAATTAATTCGGTCAATTCGGTTAATAATAAATAAATGAGCTTAAAAATCGTAATATATAACATTAAATTTGGTCAATTATTATTAATGTCATTAAACTCATAATAAATATCATTAAAAATGAATAAATCCTATTAATTGCAGGCAAAACCCATAATATTTCGAACGAATAGAAATATAAATAATATTAAACATAATTTCATAAAGATAGATTAAACATAATTTCGTAGTAATATTAATATAAATAAATGTGATTAAAGAAATGTAATCAATAACATTTAATTCGATCAATTATTATTAATGTCAATAAATAACATTAATTGTAACATACTAAAAATACATTAAAAATGATTAAATCTTATTAAACATAAATTCGAAAAAAGTAATATAAATAAATGAGATTAAAAATTTTAATAAATAACATTGAATTCGGTCATTATTATTAATGTCAATAAATAATACTAACTGTAACATACTAAAAATACATTAAAAATGATTAAATCTTATTAAATATAATTCGAAAAAGTAATATAAATAAATGAGATTAAAAATTTTAATAAATAACATTGAATGTTGCCAATTATTATTAATGTCAATAAATAATATTAAACATCTTAATAAATAACATAAAAAATAATAAATCTTATTAATTACAATCAAGAGTAATCATAATTCGTAAATATAGTAATATAAATAAATGAGATTATAAATCTTAATAAATAACCTCAAAATCGTAATCAATAATTCAGATAAATTAAATTACAAACTTAAAAAATCGTAATTTAAATTTGAAAATCATTGACTTTTTGGGGTGGAAACTTAGTAACAAACAGCCTGTGTTGGATTGAAAACTATTTAAAGAAACAATACTCGCCAATAGAAATATCTTCTGATCAAAGCAACCTAAATTTATAATATTAGTATTAGTTAGTATTAGTAATTATTAGTAATTAGTAATATATTCGTAAAAATAGTAATAGAAAATTTTAATTCGCTTAATAAGATTCGTAATTTAATTCGGTCAATACGAAATAAATGAGATTAAAATTAAAATTAAAATTCATGATATTAGTATTAGTATTAATTATATATTCCGTTTAAATTAATTCGGTCAATTCGGTCAATAATAAATAAATGAGCTTAAAAATCGTAATATATAACATTAAGTTCGGCCCTCGCCAATTTGCCACTACTGATAAAAAAAATTGAGTCTCCCTCCCCAATTCGAGAACCAAGCTTCGCCCCTATTTGGAGTTCCTAGAGCTCATTGGAGTCTACTAGATTTGCGTTATAATAAAAAGGGGTTATAATAGAAATTACTAGGGGCCTAACCATGTTTATTACAAATGTTAGGGGCATGTTACCAAATTTACTAGGTAGAGGTGTATAAATATCGGATTGTGCCAGAAACCAGCCCTGTAATAAAATTGGTTGGCCCAAACAGGTTTGGGTCCAACCAACCCGACGGTTTAGTATAGGTTTGAGATTTTTGTGTTAGAATCAGTTCCAACTCCAACTTGTTTGAGTCAAACTAAAAAAAAAAAAACTAATTAAAACCCGGTTTTGAACCTGATACGGTTTAGGTGGTTTGGGGTTACCAAACCTAAAACCGATTCTTCACCCAATCCGGTTTAAGCCAAACCAGTTTGAGACCAAACTACAAATACCAGGCTGATTTATAATGCAAACCGATTTTGTCTTGATTTTGGCTCAAACCTGTTTTTGTACACCTCTATTACCAAGGACATGACTATATTTGCACCAACTGTGGACTAACAAAAATATAGTAATTTATGACTAGGTATATATTTGTACATATATTAAACTAGTAGTTTATGACCCAACCTATACGGCTAGTTGGAAGCATAGATAAAATAAGCAAATCGTGAATGCAACCATAAAAAACCACGTTGTGATGTGTATTTGAAAATCATAGAAAAGGTATGTAATTGTATATGAAACGGAGGGTTCCCGCTCGGGCTTGGTCTTGAGTTCGAATCCTGCACACCACGAAAAAATTCCATGTAACGGTTTGAGATAGCTTCAAAGTGGACACCGGTGCGTGGGTAGTGATTCGAACTCGGGTCGAGGGGTTGTCTGTCGATTGGTTTCACCGCTGAAATACACCTTTAAAAAAATTGTATATGAAACGAAACTTAACCAACCAAATCTATCTATCTATACATATAATAAACCAAAGCTATTTTAATGACATGACATTCAAAGAGACATTCTCTTTTTTGAATGTGCCATGTGTTATCCCATGTGGCAAAATTGGATTTTTTCTCTCTTATCTTTTATGTTTCCTCTCATAATTTTTAAAAGTTAATATCTTTTATATACGAGATTTTTTAAAGAAAAAAATTACGCCAAATTAACGAGCGTTTTATTATCTTTCCAACGAGTACCATAGTGTTATATAAAAAACGAAGAAAAAAACGACTATTTTTTTGCAGGATTCTGTTCATACAGGAAAAAAAAAAAACACAAAGTGTTCAGGTAAATCATTAATCATGTATAGGCAAGTCACTAATTATGTTTTGGTAAATATGAATTCTATTTTCAACATGCGTTAGCATTGGAGCTATACATTGTTTTAGGTTAGATATTAATATTAGATTTATACATTGTTTAAGGTTAGGCGTTAACATTGGAGATACATTTTTAATTGTTTTAGGTTAGGTGCTACCCGAAGCTTTCCTGCATGTAACTGTAAAGCGCATCATTCTATTTTATATGTAAGATTAATATGTCATATTAAAATTTCTCAACCCGGGGAGGTTCCCGGGGTATAATCTAGTACTATTATATTCACAACTAGATTATACCCCAGGAGTGTCCCGGGTTGAGAAATTTAATATGATACATTAATTTTACATATGAAATAGACTGATGTATAACTCTAATATTAATATCTAACCTAAAACAATGTACAACTCCAACGCTAACACCTAACCTAAAAGAATGTAGAACTTTAATGTAACTCTAAGACCCACCGTAGTGGGGCTCCATTGGGCGCCATTTTTGTAAAATAAAGCCCCCCACACCGTTACGGGGGGGGGGGGGGTTATATTGAAAAAAAACCTCCCAAGCGTTATATATATAACGCCACAACCCATTTGAGCCAACCAATCAATTGTTGCCACGTGTATGTTTTATCAGTTTTTTTTTTAAATAGCGCCCCTTTTTTTTCTTCCCCCACTACACCCCTTTTCACTTTATCTCTCCATGCTGACTTAGCTGCCACGTGGACCAATCAGAAACAGAGGGTTTATAAATAAAGCCCCCCACTACACATGGTCTAATATTAACACATATCCTAAAGACTAAACAAATGTACAACTCTAACATACTAATATTGATAGATAACTTAAAGGAACATATAACTCTATTAACCTATTCGGCTCTGGTTGAATTTTTTTTTTCATATTTACTGATTTGAACATAATTAGTGACTTGCTTATACATGATTAATGATTTACCTGAACACTTTGTGTTTTTTTCCTATATGAACAAAACCCCACAAAAATTTCTCTGTTTTTTATATAGCACTATGGTACTCGTTGGAAAGATAATAAAACGTTCATTAATTTGGTGTAATTTTTTTTCTTTAAAAAATCTGGTATATTAAAGATATTCACGTTTAAAAATTATAGGATGAAACATGAGGGTGAAAAATCCAATCTTGGTTTTAAATTATTTTTTTTCTAAAATATCTCAATGCCACATGAGATGAACATGACACACTCAAAGTTTGAGTGCCATGACATTAAAATGACTTTAGTTTATTAGGCTATGGGGTGTGGTCACCCTTCCCCCTTCCTTCCCCCTTGTCCACGTCAGCGCCATGTCATTTCCCCCTCCCCCTTCTAGGGGAAATGGTTCCCCCTTCCCCCTTCCCTTTTTTATTGTTTTTCTTTTTTATTTATTTGTACATTTTATATTTCATTAATTTTTTTTCATTAAAATTAAAAACCAAATTACATATAAAATAAAAAACACTAAAAAAAAACCGAAATAAAAAAAATTAAAAAAAAAACGAAACTAAAGAAAAAAAAATACAAACTACTCATCAACGTCATCGACACGGAAATTGTTCCAGATATGGTCGATTAAATCCGAGCAAAGGTTGGCGTGCATATTACTATCCTCTAATGCCCACCTGTTCGATTGTTGTTGTGTCACGTCAACCGGCTCGAGATTCTCTTCAACGTCATTTGGGTCATACTCACATATCGCACGGCCTTCATCTTCGATTATCATATTATGTAGTATCGTACAAGCGTACATAATATATCTCAAGCTTTGTGGATGCCATGCACGTGCGGGTCGCCCAATTACATGCCATTTCGACTTTAAGACACCGTATAACCGTTCGACGTCTTTTCTCGCCGACTCTTGGCACTTTGCAAACTTTTTCCTTTTGTCGTCCGTGGGAATTTGTATGGTTTTCACAAGAGATGCATAACTTGGGTATATACCGTCAGCCAGATAATACCCGTGCTTATATTCTACCCCGTTGAGAACGAACGAATCATCCGGACCGGTACCATTAATGATGGGGTCGAAAACCATGGATCTTGCTAGAACATTTAAATCGTTACATGAACCAGCAACTCCGAAGAATGCATGCCAAATCCAAAGGTCTTGTGAGCAAACAGATTCTAGAATAATTGACGGCTCTCCAATGTCACCCCGCGTAAACTGCCCTTTCCATGCAGTGGGGCAATTACGCCATGGCCAATGCGTGCAATCGATGCTTCCAAGCATGCCAGGAAAGCCATGTCTCTCTGCATGGTGTGCGTAAAGCTTTTGGATTTCGTTCTTCGTTGGCCTACGCAAGTAAACTTTGCTATATAACTTGACGACATTTTCGGTAAACCGATACAAGCATTCCCGACTCATTCGAGCAGACATCCTTAAGTACTCATCCCATGAGTCACTAGCAGTCCCGTACGCCAACTGACGAAGTGCGGAAGTGCACTTTTGTAGCGTCGTAAAACCTCGTCTTCCTCTAGCATCATAGCGTAGTGTGAAAAACTCATCATAAGTAGCCATGTCGTTGGCAATTCGTTGGAATAATCGCCGACTCATTCGAAAGCGACGCCTAAATAGTTCGTCGTGTATACGCAGTCGTCAGCGAAGTAGTCAGCAACCAAACGATCGTGTGCACCTTAAATTAAAAAAAAGTATAAGAAAATATAATACCATAACATAAATAAATATAAAAAAATATAACACATGAAATATAAAACATTAAGTAAATTAAAAGTTATAAAAAATAAAATATACCTTCACGATCTCTGTTTAAAGCGGCCCGTCTTGTTCTTGGTTCCGAAGTTGTTTCGTCGTCACTATCTACAAACTCCAACAATATTTTTGCCGTTTCAACCATCGCGCCCGCGAAAAAATTAGCAACGTTTGCCTCGTCTGAAGACGTACTCATGATTGTAAAAAAAATTTGTTGTGTAGTTTATAAAATTTGGGAGTATGTATGAAGAGGGGGTAGTTTTATTTGAGTTTGTATAAAATGAAAGGTTAAATATATATATATATATATAGATAAAAAGGTTTTTTTTTTTTTTTTCTAACGTTCAAAAAAGCCCAACGTTCATATTTGTAACGTTTATATTTCTTGAAAAGTGGGTCGGTACCATCGGGGGAATGTTGCGAGTTCACCGAAGAGTGGTCGGGGGGGGGGGGGGGGTGTTCCCCTTCGGCAAAAAGAGCCATGTCAGCCCCCAAGCCCCTTCCCCGACCCCATACCCCATAGCCTTATATGTATAGATAGATATAGATTTTCCGATCTATTCGCTTTAAACTGCTCTATACGAAACGATAGATACCTAAATTATTTCAAATTTTCTATATGCCCTCATTGCCTCAAGCGCCTATAAATACAAACACGTAAACCATTTTTTTTTTTACCTAATCAACTCCTCCCTCTTCTTTGGCGCCAAATCTACTGTTTTGGAGCCAAAACTAATTTGCCCTTCTCTTCTCTTGCTCATCATCATCTCATTGATTTCAGAATTACCAGGTATATCAATACTATAATTTGCACTCTGATTCTTTTTTTATTATTATTATTTTTTAATCATTACCCTGTTGTTCTAAAAAATAGGGTTCTTAAAACCACTTAGGGAACCAAAACCGGTACCAAAAATTCCCGAAGTGAACCGAAAATGCGCTAAAACCGGCCAAGTGAACTGAACCGAAACGTCTAAAACGCTACACAAATCGGAACTTAACCGAAATGAAAAGAAAAAAAAAAAAAAAAAAACTGAAACTGAACCGTAACCGGTTTTGAAAAAAAAAAGGCTTTGGCCATAAACAAATATAAAATTAAGTTTTCTTGTATTGATTTTCAATATTGGTCAAAATAAAAAATCTAAAAGTTAATTAAAAGAAGTTTTATGTAGTTTATATGATATAAAAGATGCTTATATGAACCGGAATGGAAGCGAAACCCAAACCTAGTAAAAAACCGATTAGCAACCGACCAAACCGGGAAGGAACCAAATCGGTTTCAAGCCAAAAACCAGTGGTGAATCTCGGAATTATTTCCAGGGTTTCCTTTCTTAGATTCTCACTGATTTTTTAATTTTTTCCAAACGAGTCCGGGAACCCCCTGGATCCGCCACTGACGAAAACATTGGTTTGTGAAAAAAAGCGGTAGGTTCATTGTGCATTTTATTTTAACATTATTCATTAGAGTAGTCTTATTATCTTACAAAATTATGTAGATTAGTATGTCTTTTTCATTGTGTTAAAGAGATGTTTTTTTCCCATTTTTTGAAGCGAATTTTGGCGCTCTGCTATGGATATTCAGATACTCCATATAATTCATGTTGTGCGAGCTAGACAATTGCAAGCAGCTAACCTAATTTGCTTATTGTTGGCTTTCGTTGCTTTGAAGAAGCTGCGAAATATTGATGACGATATTGAAGTGGAAGACTCTATGTCTTCTCTACCTGAGGAGTCTTCAAATGCAAAGAAAATTAAAAGTAAAAAGAGAAAAAGAAAAGTTGAACAACAAGATAAAGCGCTTTACTTAAAGCTTGTAAATTGCATCGACAGCGTGGCTAATTCTATTCGAGAAGGCAATAAAATACTTGAACGAGTTTATCGTCATGAGTATACAGGTGGGGAAATTTATAAAGAGTTGGAGCTGATGGGTTTGGAACTCCATGAAATACCTAAGGCTATTAATTATTTGGCGGACAATCAAGCAAAAGCAAGGGCATTGTTTAGCTGTCCTCTTCGGATTCGGATGGATATGTTGAAATATATGATGGGCGCAGGTAATTAGCAAGTTTAGGAGATGGCAATAGCATAACTCTTATGCATATGTTTAGTTGCAACTTTTTTAGTTTGGTAATTTCGGACAGATATGACATTTTCAGTTCTTTTCTTGGGTAGTTTATTGTTTGGTTATGGATATTGAAAACAACTGTTGGTTGATCAAGTTTTGAGGTTGGAATCACAGGTAAATTTGCTTATATTAATTTTAGAATTGTTGTTATTACACATTCAGCCCATCTGAGTAGGCTTTAATATCTTATAAGTTTGGCCGATTCTGCTTATGCGTATGGGTGCTCAACATGTTAATTAATGCTGAACACTCTAGCTGTGTTAGCCTTTGTTTCATGCCACTTTATATTATTACTTTGGTCGACTCTCACTGGTTGCGTTGTTAACTTTGTTTATTTGACTGACCCATTTGAGACTAAACACAACCCAAATCGACGTGTTCGTAAGTAAATGAATTAAAATTTCCACCTCTAGTGAATGTTATTCAACTTGCTAATCAATTTGATGTTTTTGAAATATACATGTGTTTGTTTTTAGTAGCTATGTTTATAGGTTGATATGTTGTTATATCTGTCTATTTTTACCATGTATTTTTTTATAATTGCTGTTGCTATTGGTAGCTTATACACACACGCTACACATCTCATGTTCTATTTATTTATCTGCTGCGGTTTGGAGCCGAGCGTTTGCTTACATTCCAGTATCCCACCTCCTCAGACCCTACCAATAATAGCCTTGCTATTTGTATCGGTTGATCAAGTTCATGTATATGTCCATGTTTTTATCTGTTGTTCATATTGGCAATAACAGTAACTCAAAGGGATATATGGCAGGAGGATGATTTTCTCCCCATTAAGCTTTTATCTTTTTATTAAGTTAAGCATGGTTGAAAAAAACAATATGAACTTAAGTAGATGGATTTATAGTTTGATCAAATAAAGGAATTAACAATTGCACATGTCATACATTGTTAGGTTGGCTTATTTCTTTAGGCTTGGGCTATAGCATTTTCTGTCATCTATAAATCAGATATTAGAACACTTAAAGAGCTTAATTTTAACTTTACAGGTAAACTTCATTTGACAGTTAATAAAATAGTTTGATTGTTTTTCTAGTATATATGTTCTAGACACAGATATAGTTGTCTAGAGGTTAGAGCTATGAATATAAAATGCAAATGGAGATTACCACAGTCAAGATTTAAGCAATTCTTTTATTGTTAGCTTCCACACAAATGGTATACTGATATTGAATTCCTTATATTATGATCAGTTACATTTGATACACAGGGCAACAAGTTTATTTTTATAGGGTCAAATGTTTTTCTACTAGTTATGTAAACACTACATACTATGAGAATTTCTTTGTGTCATATTTGTGATTAAATTGTGAGTTGAGCCAAACTCCCCGATATTACAATTTTTCATGGGACAAACAGAGTATCTGTCTGTTTTTTTTTCTTAATAATCTATATTATCTTATTAAGGGGGAGTGATGGCTAACATGGTCATTTTTACCTCCGTACAATTTAACAAGCACTATGTACAACATATTTAAGCAAGAAATTTAAGGGTATTATGGGGATAGTTGTGACAATTAAGATACTTAGGAGGGTAATATAGACATTTTACCCACCTCATCCCTTACAATTTCAAAACAAAATTACAATACTATCCTTCATTTCCCTCCCTACCCCCACAATCAATCGGTTGAGTTACCTACTCTTCTTGAATGCAAGAAACTATTCATTTTCTCAGTTTCCCCAATTCACTCCTAATAAGTGAATATCATTCATTACATTCAATTCCTCCTCCTCTCAGTTTCAAATCCCTGGTCTCTTCTTCTTCTTCTTCTTCTTCACATTCACTCAAGGATTGACATCGATAATTGAGACAAACGCTTCTTCATTGGCATCTGATGGTGATTACACACACGAAACGCCACCGCCGGAGACCTCTCTGTTGCCACCACCAAAGTCGGAACTTGACATAAGCATCAATCTTATGATTTATTGTTGTTTCCCAACTCAATGAATGAAGCTGAAACTATAAAACAGAGTTATGACAGATCCATGATGGAAGTTTCTTTATGCATTAATAGGTAATAATTGCAAGAATTTAAATTTCAACACACACTTTGTTACCTTGTGTTTATCTTAAGGGAAATCAATTAGATATTATGTTCCATAAAGCAGACGTCGTGCCAATTTATTGGTCCATGATCCATAGGTCTTCTTGGGAAGATTTTTTTTTTTTTTTTTATCAATTTTGAAAGGATTCTCATGTTCAGAGTCTGTAACAAAAGTAGATTGCTTGATAGAGTTTATGAAAATGTTTTTTTGAGTTAACTATTTCTTCAAGGAGTTTCGTTTTGTGATTTAGATCATGTTACTGTGAGCTTTGCTAGGAGTGGTGGACCCAGAGGTCAAAATGTCAACAAAGGTTCGATGGAATTTCAATTCGTTCACACTTGAAAAACGTTGTCATTGTTCCTGTACCAAGATTTACCTTGTTCATTCTGTTTGCAGTAAACACCAAGGTTGATATGCAGTTTAACGTTAAAGATGCATATTGGTTAAGTGACAGGGCCAGAGAGAAAATTCTGCAGATGGTTAGTTTAGTTCATTACTACTGTAGTCATTCCATGTTTAAACTATCATTAACATCGTAACATGTGTGTGTATATGTAAGTATGATGAAATCCACATTTTAGACAGTTTTTGTTCTTTAATCAGGAAAAGAATAGAATCAACAAAGATGGTGAGCTCGTGATTTCCTCCAAAAGACCAGAACACAAAAGTTAAATTCCATTCACTACCATATTTTGTTATCATGTTTTCAAATTCATATCTTACATCCATAAGTTACTTAATCTTCAGGGGTAACATTGAGGACGCCTTGGAGAAACTACAGGTACCAATAATATCATAAATCTTGTTACACGATGCAGTAGAATGATACCATTTCAGTTTCACCATTATTTTTTTTTTCCTAAAATTGATAGTTTGATACGATTTCGTCATTAGGGAAAAGAGATATTTTGCATGATATAGTGTACAACCATGTCTAAACAGAGAACCAAGAACGTAAGATCTCCAACTATAATGAGCTGAATTAAATGGCCTAACCGCTAATGTATTCTAACACTATTGGCATATCATAAAATTATATAATTTCACTGAAATGAATACATTTAGGCAATCATTGATGCTGCTTCATACGTCCCGCCTCCTCCATCGGAAGAACAAGTAAAGAAAATTACCAAAATGTAAGTCTTTCTTCTACTGTCATCCCCTTTGTTTCTCTATATTGCAAACACCTCCAAAATCGATTTATTATTTTTTTGTTGTTATACAGTGCTGCTGTTGCAGAGCATAAAAGACTGCAAAACAAGAAGGTCCTATCATTTGGCTTTTGTTACACTTGATTTTGCTGGAATATGTAGATTTCTAGAATTCGTCTAAGCGACATTCAATAGACTATTTTCTTTCTATTTTGCAGGGCTGGAATAAAAAGTAAGCTTTTTTTCTCCATGGTCTCTTCCTGTATGTTTTTCAGTGTCAAGTCGTGCATTATATTTTGACTTGCAACTGGTAAAGTTACTTTGTGTTTGGAAAGTCACTGTTCGATTCATTTAAAGTTATTACACATGAGGTTGTTGGGTTTACAAATGAAAGCTTGTGATTAGCGTTAGTATAATCTTTTGATACTTAAGATAAGTTAATAGGAAGTAGCTCCTATGCCCTATCAATTATACAGTTTCTTAGGTCATAAAAAGCATCTTCGAAAGTTCAGTACAGAATGCATCGATCCATAAGCAAGTTACCAAATAGGCAATTTTATGAGAACAATATCTTGAATGGAGAAAATGTCAACAAGACCTACGAGAAGCGTTTTCTTGATGGAAATGTGTATGGAACATACTCGTTTATAAATTTAACTTCTGCTAAAGAGGAGTTTGATCACAGTCATAGCATGACAAATGTCATGGAAGCTGTTGTTGGTGAAATAGTTGCAAGTCTTTGTAAACGTATGCGCCTCTCACCCTCTTTTTTTGTCTTTTCATAATTAGCCATTTAACTTTTGTTGATGTTCTGCAGAAGTTGTTGCAAGAAACAAAAGTTAAGTGTTGGTTGCATATCACCGTATAAGGATCAAGTAAATGCGTTACAGAAGAAGATTGCCACAAAGTACAAGGGTTATGAACATTACTTCACTGTGAATGTTCGGTCAGTTTGCTTTCAAGGCAGTGAGGAGGACGTGATTATTATATCCCCAGTCAGATGTAACAGCAAAGGATCAGTTGGTTTTCTTGCAAATCATCAGAGAACAAATGTGGCATTGACACGAGCCAGGTTAATAAACATAAGATCTAATTTGGTTTGTTTTTTATCCACATTTTTGTTCTTCCCAGTCAAAATCTTTTTACTAATCTCACTCGTTGTTTATGTAGATACTGTAACACCCCAACCGATGGCGGAAACATCGGGGTGCCACGTATTGATGATTGTTTTCAGTAGCACATGGTATAATATAAATTTTAAATAATTTATTCAAACATAATATCCAAAATATGAAATGATGTCTAAGAATTCAAATACATGATATCAAATAACAAACTTCAATAACTTCAAATAAAACTTCAAGTAAAATCCTCATGCTAACTCAAGCCTCAGCTTCATTGTTACCTGAAACATGTTAATTTTGAAAGTATTTTGGGTCAACATAAGTTGGTGAAAATTACATAGGTTTTTGATAATAAAATGAATAAAATGTTGTGCAATTCATGTGTCATGTCAATCTAGCCCATATGTGAGAACATACTAGAAATAAATCGAGTGCATAATCAACCCTGATGACTGTTATAATATGATACATACCATACGCTCATGGTCCAAATGAATATGTTATGCGATAACAAACACCCACGTAACCTTTGTAGGAGGCACGTATCCGGGTGGGATTGTCAGTCCAATAGATCTATCAATGTATACCGTCGGCTTGTACGGAGTTAATGATTATGCTAGAATGGTGCTTACTCTAATCATGCTCAAGACATAATGCAACATAGAAAACACATAGACACATTGATGATTGAATTGCAATAAAGATGTTATAACATGTTTCACCCCAAAAATGGTGATAAATAAAAAGGGCTATGTGAAACTCACCTTAGCAAATGTTAAACTTGTTGAAAAGATGAAATAATAGTGTTGCCCAAAATGATTCCAAATATCACCCTATAATAAGGTAATATATAATAAGTCTAAGTCTAATTAACTTATAAGTGTATCCTAGGGTTTCGATTTGGGGATAACCAATTGTTGAATTTAAATTAAAATGTTAATTAATAAAGGAAAATTTGATAATTAATAAAAGAAAGTCTTTTTATAAAATTTGAATTTTGAATGTACACATTAAAGTGTTTGGAGTATAAAAATAATTTTTATAAAATTATTTCATTTAAAAATAGATTTTTAAATCTATTTATTATAAATAGCCAATATTTAACTTTAATATTCAAAAATACTAAAATTAAAGAATTTCTATTTTAAAAATCATATTTCTGTTCTAAATAATTAAAAATAATTTGTATAAAATTTTGGTGCAAAAATGATGAAAATTGGATTTATTATGATTTAATTATGATTAAATCTAACAAAAATTGATTAAAAATATAAAATAAATGATTTTACTGAATTAAAAATTATTTCAGTAAAGTTTAACTTTATAAAAAGTCAGGATAATTTTTGGAGAATTTAATAAAATTGTTTTGATATATAAATGGATTTTTATAAATATAATAGTATAAAACTGATTTAATTATTATAAATATTAAATAAATGAATTTTTGAAAAACAAAAATTGTAAATAAAACTTTTGACTCAGATTTAATAAATATAATTTTTTTAGAATTTATAAAATAGTTTTGATATTTAAAAATGAATTTATAAGTTTTAAATGTAATATATATATATAATAGAATTGGTTGTTTAAAAAAATAAAGAAAAACAAAAAGGTTGGCCGAAGCCGGACTCGAACCCGGGTGATCAGGGTTGTAAGCCCTGGTCACAACCACTTGGCCTAGGCCAGTGGTTGTGATAATCCCCGGTTAACATTAAATAAATACACTATGTGATTCAGAGTTTATCCCCAATTTATACGAACGAACCCTAGCTTTTACAATCAAACAAATCAGACAATTTGAACCCGATTAATGTTGGGGCTTTTGTTGTTTGATTGCCGACTAACAAAACCCACAAAAGAAATAGGACTCACAGTGATGATTCGAGTATAATTGCCGGTCAAAGATAAAAGTCAACTGTTTTGATCGTGTAGCACAAATCAGAGAGTTTCAGAAGAATTGGAGGTTAAGAGAGAGATGTGAGCGAGTTGTGAATGATCGTAGGTGATCAATTTATAGTGAGGATCAGTGGTTTAGGTTAATTGGAAAGTTGACCACGATTTATTATCAAACGCGTGGGTTTTCAAAATTAGTCAACGATTCGTTGTTAATTGACGTGTAATCGTGTCATACTGGGCCGATAATCACATAAATTTGCCAATTATAGATCAATTATCAGTTAATGCCAAGGATTGAATCACACGCTAACCCACAGTTGACTTTCTTTGTCAACTGTGAAGGTTTTAAAACGCGTATTTAATTATAGTGTGTCCGGGATTATTCCAAAATGAAGGCTTGGCTCAGTTGGTTCACGGGTTGTGTGTCTTGGGCTTTGGCGCGGGTTCGAACCCCGGCCAGAGCAAAATTATTTTTTTTTTTGATATCTTTATAACACAACACATATATAATATTATATATACATAGTATTAGGGTTTCAATAATGCGACAAAAATAATAAATGTTAACGTATAAGATAAAACTTGACGTTTTATTAATGACGAACGTGTAACGTACAAGTTTTAAATGCGTAATGTTACAGATACTGTTTGTGGATATTGGGGAATGAATCAACTCTGGTGAATAGTGGCACTATTTGGAAGCATTCAGTTGTTGATGCTAAGAATCGTGGCTGTTTCTACAAAGCTAGCGAAGACAAAAAGTTGGTTCAATAATTAAATACAAGAAAAGTTTGTTTCTTGCAGAAACAACTATGAAAGGTCGTCCAAATGAACCTAAAGTCTACACTTTTGACTTGTTTGGAGGTTCTAAAAAAATAACGATCTGAACTTCAGAAGTCGAAGTAAACCACAATCAACTTTCAGACAGTACAAGTTATCATCTTATTGGTTTAATGTGTTACGTTGGGCATCCTGCCATGCCATCGTCATTTGTTCGTGATTATTCAGGGAATATCATTGATGCTCATTTGGTAATACAATCACCTAAAGTTTGTCGGTGGTATCATATCATCTTACCTCTGGACCTCTCAAATGGAACAGTGAGGAACTTGAAGGTTTGCTATTCACTATTCACTGATGTGGCAAATGAGTCTATTTCATTATTCTTCTTAGGCTTGCTCTCAATTTCTTAGTGTTCTACTATGAAATTAGGAATTCTCCGACAGGTGATTTACATTTTTAATGTAAGTTAACATTCTTTATTGAATACATGTATATATTTTTTTTGTAAACTAATCATAGGGCCTGCCATTTGGCACTGAATGGACTGCAATGTTAGTATGAAGTTTGTTTTTTTCTATATCACAATACTGATAAAGAAACATGGTTAGCATATTATTCGTCAAAATAGGTTCAAGGTATTTCAACAGAAAAAGTTTGCAATAACTATAATTGGGGAAAAATTAGCTTCCTTTAGATGTTATGATAACAACAATGCTTTTGTATATTTTACTTATTTAGTATTTGTAACAACTTTTGATTTTTTTTTTTGAGAATATTGTTTGCAGATCCGACAAAAACAACTACATGATAAACTTGGTTTAAAAATTCAACCATTTTAACCAAAAACCTGTTTTGAACTGTCAGTATGTAAACATATTGCAGGTAACAAAAAGTGTTGATACTGAGACTGTTCTTTATGTTCAGCACCCTAATTTGGATTCACTTTTCATGGCCTGGACGCGCTCATCAATACTCTTGACCCCCCTAATTTGGTGCTTTTCATCTATTAGGTAGTCATTTGTATGTAAAAGAACACATTTAACTTAATGTAGTGGTGCCTAGAGTCCACCAACTTTTTCTAATGCTTTGTATTTGCAAACAACTTAAAAACTAGTTGTTTTTATAGTGAGGATCATGACTCAAGAAACTGCGAGAAGGTTGCTGCGATGAAGAAGGCAAAGGAAGCACGTAGCTCGGCTGTTGCGCCACCATAGCTTTGACTAAGCAACGCATTTTACGCCTAAGCGGTATGTTGATAAATAAGCAAGCACTTTTTGGACCGTGTTATGGTACTTGATAACATTTCCTGGTTTGGCCCTACAACTAGTTGTTATGTACGTAACACGGTTAAGGTTGCAGCTACGTAAGTTCTTAGGCGGTGCGCAGACTTATTATATATGCTTTTTATTTGGTGTTTTTTATGTTTTCAATGTATGGTGGCTGTTTTTGAAAGGACATGCTTGCAAATGTTGATGTCGTTATATATATTATATGATGTGCCACTTATGAAGCCTTTTTACAAGCTCCGGCTTTTTTTTTACCACTGTACCATCTGCTGCATTACAGTGCCATGGTTGACAGACCACAAACAGGAAAACAATGGTTAACATGTGTTACCAGGGGCAGACTAACACATATAACCAAATCACTAACCCATGCACGAATCAAAACCCACTTGCTTTACCATGTCCTATTATGTTTTTCCCTAACAGACATAAAGCCATGTTGTGGACACATCGCTAACATGTGTAATCCATCAATAATATGTGTACCTGATTGATAACATGTGTAAGTACACTATCACTAACATGTGTAATCCAAGAATAATGTGTGTAAGTGCTTACTAACATGTGTAGGCCCATCTCACTAACATGTGTAAGTACCATATCACTAACATGTGTAATCCAAGAATAAGGTGTGCAAGTCATTGCTAACATGTGTAAGCCCATGTCACTAACATGTGTAAGTATCATATCACTAACATGTGTAATCCAAGAATAAGGTGTGTAAGTCATTGCTAACATGTGTAAGCCCATGTCACTAACATGTGTAAGTACCATATCACTAACATGTGTAATCCAAGAATAATGTGTGTAAGTGCTTGCTAACATGTGTAAGCCCATGTCACTAACATGTGTAACCACTTGCCATGTATGAATTAGTGCCTGACTGCTTAACACATGTAAGGCCCATGTCACTAACACATGTGTGTGGTCAAAAACATGTGTTATGATGGGTTCACTAACACGTGTAACCACTTGCCATGTATGGATTAGTGACTGACTGCTTAACATGTGTAAGGCCCACCTCACTAACACATGTGTGTTGTCAAAAACATGTGTTATGATGGGTTCACACACACATGTGTTAACATGTGTTATTATGGCACTACTAACACATGTCTGGGTCCAGAACTAATATTATTGACTATATGCTATAATACGTGTATTCCATCAAATAACATGTAGGAGTACGGCTTAAACACCACGATATCATACATTAAAGCATACTAAACTATTACACACGATATCATACATCCGCTTTTTACCGAAACACAACGGGCCCAGACATGTGTGTAAACACACACTTTCAAAATAATCTTACACATGTTTTAGCTTGAAATTTTTTAGTTTTTCTAACAATAAAGTACACCCACAAGGCCTTTTTTTGTAATACAGGCAAAGGTGTCATACTTCTACATGTTATCATAACTTAAAGTAAGATTACATAAGTTAGTCACAAAACACATTTAGTCATGATCATGGTACAGACTGATTAAACCTACAACTAGCTTACCAAAATAAACATTGTTCTTGTGTGGGGGGGGGGGGGGGGTAATAAAAAGTGTATGTCTTAAAGCTACAACAACAAAAGCATCAAAATAAACTCCCACCCGCCCATCATCTCCAAACGCCCACAATGCAAACTAACGCTTCCTCAATGCTTGCTTAATAACCTTCGCCTTCAATGTATTAACATCGGAGCACATGATGTGGGCTGCATACTTTTTGCGTAACCTGTTCACCTCCCCTTCCTTTTTCTTCCAGTGCGAACTGAGCCATCAGACATAACAACTACATCATGATCAGGTCGTTTTTTATTCCTGAATAAAATAATCATTCACTGTAAGTAGTGTAATGTAACAATGTCTAATAATATAACAAACCCTAACAATCCTGATATACCAATAATGATTGACACACCTTTTTGATGATTTTTTTTGGAAGATTTCTTCCTTTCCCGTCGTCGCCGGCACCAGAGAGGAGACAGGCTAGAGGATTTCATCTGTGCCCTAATTGCTGGCTTCTTAATAGAAAGGGGGGATGTTGGGGGGAAGAAAGTGGTTACGAGAGAGAGAGACTGGAACTGAGAAGAGAGATTTGTTTTTTGAATTGGTTTTAATGAGAGGAGGGAGAGAGAGTGACAAGATATGCATGTCAGTTACACAGACATGGGGGTGGGTAAAGACTCTATTGCCCTTGATATCATTATCAGCCACACAATTTGTCTTGCTTTATATTATTATATAGAATTAAATGAGGACCCTTGATCAATGGTCATGAAAGAGTTTACAAGGTTTTTTCAAAAGATGGGGTTTCCATATTATCCACACCCTATATATATATATATATATATATATATATATATATATATATTTACAAATCATTAAAAAGCTATGAGGTAGGAATTACATGTGATTCACCCATGGCCATTTTCAGTTTTTTTTTTTAAATTTTTATATGTTTCTTTTTAAACTAATTTTAAATGTTTTTTTTTATTTTTTTTTTGTTAGGAACTTCATTTTTACTTTTAAAACATTGGCTTTTATGGAACATTTTGCATTTTGAAAATGTTAACAAAAGTAGATCGTGATCATCTGTTTTTATTTTTATTTTTATTTAGAGCTTGTGTTCTTTAACACTTATTTTCACAATAACACAATTTTCCAATATTTTAACTTAGATTTCGATCTTATCCTTGCAACCTGCTTCTTTATCAAAATCCACCCGCTGCGGAGCACATGTTATAAGAGCATTCACAATAAACACTTTATCTCCATCTCTATAATTACACTAAAAATCACTACCTTTCTCTCTCATTTTCTATTTAATAATATTTATTCTATACTTTTATCATTACCTTTTTTCTCTCCTCTACTCACCACCACTTTTAAAAATATTAAAAAATTATGGAGTGTGAACAGTGTTTCCTCCAAATTTACTGATGAACAATGTCTCCTCTGTATATTTTCTGTCTCATCTACTCACAACCACTTATACACACTCTATATAATATAGAGGCTCCCCTCACACTAATATGAAGCATCTATTGTGAATGCTCTAAGCCGCAACCTAAAAGTTAAAAACTATTATCTATTATTTCACATGGTTAGTAATGAAGACGACTGAATGAATGTCATGACATAATGACCACTAATGTAAGCACTTACTTGGTGGCGAAGGATTATGGAGGCGAGGGGTGCCCTGACCCTCACTGTTTTTTGGCTCAATAATGGTAGTTTGCGATTTTCGTAGGTAATATTTATATAAATTGAGTCCGACCCCTACCAATATGATATTCTGGTCCCCATCGATAGGAAAAAATTTGGGTCTCATGATTTTCGACTCCCACTATTATTTTTTCAAGCTTCGCCACTGCATATACTTGTTTATTAGAGCATACACATTGCAGCTTGCGGCATCTGTCTGCAACCTAGCTAGGACCTTCCCTAGCCGGAAGTATTGTGATGTGGAGCAGGTTTGGCATGAGGTGCAGCTTTGTAGATGGTTGGTGTTAGGCCTGTAAACGAACACGAACAGAGGCGTGCTCGTGTTCGTTCATTTTACTTTATCATTTTTAATTACTAATTTAATTCTAAGGTCTATAAAAACCATACTACTTTCAAACAAATTTACACACACCTCCTGATTTAATCAACAATCAAATCAAGAAATCCGATCAATCAAACCTTCAAGAGTTCTCCTTGGCTGTTTTTATTCTTGCTCAAGTCTTCTATCGTACAAGTTGAATGTATGTCCTTCTTTTATTTCAATATCAATTATTTTCTTAAAACTTGATCATCGTGATTTTTGTTTATTTTTCTTGAATCCATATTTTTCCATAATACTTCACTATTGGTAGCCTAACTAAGGAAAAATCTATTGTTAGTTAATTATTATGTATCTTTGAATGTTTATATGTATCACTGTTATTAAACATTTTATTTAGAAATTGTCTCCTTTTAGGTGAAATGGGACGTAAAAGACTGTCTAATACTTCAAAAGATAATTTTTTTGGATATCTACAATGTTTTTTTTTATTTCTATTATTTTTGTTGTCTCATCTAAGTTTCGATTTTTGTATAAGGTGATGACAAACGAAAGCCGTTATCTAATATCTCAAACGGTACACAAATTTCATATTATTGACATCTTTATTTACATTATCTTATTATTATGTAAGTAATTAAATTTTTTTCACAGTTGTGTCTGATGAACAAAAAATTAAGAACGCGGCCGAGTGTCGCAGAATTAGAAAATTACAATTGGATGCAAAGAGATGCAAGGTCACTAATCATAATAATGTACTACAACATTTACCGCCACCTGGAATATTTAACCGTGACTCAATTCAATGTTCCAACCATTCTATTCCGCAAAGCTCAACCTTCCAAAGTACATTGAATGTTTCTACACCCGGTAAACGAATAACACTTTTTAGTTTTATATCTATATATAAAGTTTGAACTTCCAATCCCTATTTATAATTAAAGTAAATTTTATTTGTTTGTATATTTTTTATAGGTCAATTGCAACCAACGCCTTTGTCTACTGTCTCAAACAGTATTTTTATTTATTTAAATAACATATTTCATCTTATAAGAAATAACTACTTTGTTATCACTTTATTATATAAACTAATATTACTTTATATGTTCTTTATACGCTTGAAGTCAACATTAACATTGCATCGGAGTCTCGAAAATCCAGAAATATGCAAATGGATGCTAAGAGAAAGAGTGTTAAGCAATGTGAAAATACAAATCCGTCACAATTCAAAAATAGTTTAGTTCCAATCGATATATCATCCGTTACATCAAGCTTCAACAACCCATTTAACGCATCTTTTTCCGGTAATAATTGTTTGTAACATTTAATAATTTTAAGCGTTACTTTTTTCACTTTATGTCAATTTTTTTACTTTAGCCCGGTTTTTTATTATTTACTTTATGTATCAACAGGTTCTACAGAACGCACTCCTTTGTCCAATATTACAAACGGTATTATAGTTCTATCTTACTTAAGTTTGTATTATAGTTCTGTCCAAACTTATTTTATTTTTATCCATTGTTTCAGTGCCTGAACTCAGAACACAACATTCTGTAGAGTTTCGAAAGTTCAGAAAATTACAACTTGATGCAAAAAGACGTAAAGTAAATTCTGTTACTGGAACTCAAAACCAATCTACTGTTACAACTCCTACTTATCCAACCACATAGGGTACAACTTGCTATGTGTCAATTAATTTTCAAAATTTTGTAATTTTATTAATATAAAGTTTGAAATAGTTATTATTAATTTCAGGTGGACTCACTAATGTTAATACAGTTTCACTTGCATCATCTTCTGCTCAAATAGAAACCATGAATACATTAAGAAGTAATCGACGTTGCATCTCACCTGTCCGCATGGTTAGTTTGTCTGACGAAGAAGATGTCAACCCTCAACCAACTAAACCCTTGCAATATAAGGGTGTCTCTAAAGGTAAATATTAAATTTACAAAAAGATGAAATCAAAAAACATTTTGATTGTAGGTTCCTTTCAGCATGTGAAGCTTCATGGAGGATATTTAAAAACGAAGTGCATTACAGATACCCTCCAGTTATAAGGCTTCCATTTCATCTGCCCGGTGAGCAAAGTGTTGTATATGGTCCACAAGAAAATCTTCAAAACGTTCTCAACAAACCAACAGTGTCTTCAACAATGTTTCTAAAATGGATGGAACTAAACCAAAGTGAGGTTGTGGCACGTGAACTAAGTTACATTGAAATCTCAAGTAAATTTGTTTGGAAATGTGAAGAAAAAAAATGGGACTTTCGAAAGATAGGTAAGGCAATTGGTCGTGTTCACATGGTTACTCCATCTATAGGCGAGGCGTATTTCTTGAGAGTTCTTCTCAATAATGTAAAAGGCCCTAGATCATTTGAGGAGATAAGAACGGTCAATGGAGAAGTTTTACCAACCTTTCGTGATGCATGTTATGCTCTTGACTTCTTAGACGATGACAAAGAATATGTAGAAGCTATCGAGGAAGCTCATTATACAGGTTCAGGATATTCTCTTCATAATTTGTTTGCGATGATGTTGCTGTCTAATGCCTTATCTAGGCCTGAGCATGTTTGGGAAAAAACATGGAAGTACCTGTCAGATGGTATTATGCGTAGACACGAAGATTTATTCGAAATTGAAGGTAAAAAATTTACGTTTAAAATTTTATTTTTTTTACGTCCCTTTTGTTTTAAATTAATAATTACAAACTTTATCATTATTAGGGTTGTCTCTTCCTGATGATCAAATCAAGAACATTACATTGCTTGAAATTGAGAAACAGTTGCTTCAGAATAACTCAAGCCTACGTAGGTTTCCTTCTATGCCTTATCCTAATAATGATTCTATAGCATCTGTAAATAACCGTTTGATTCTTGATGAGTTGAATTATCAAGTAAGTGCGCTGGCTGAGGAATTTGCTACAAACGAACGTTCTTTAACCGATGAGCAGCGTTCAATTTTTGATGAAATCATTCATGCGGTTGATTGTAACAAAGGTGGTCTATTCTTTGTTTATGGTTTTGGAGGCACTGGTAAAACCTTTTTATGGAAAAAATTGTCTGCTGCTATAAGATCTAAAGGACAAATTGTTTGAACGTTGCATCCAGTGGTATTGCTTCTCTTTTGTTATCCGGTCGAAGGACAGCGCATTCTAGGTTCCGTATACCTTTTAATGTTACTGAACAGTCATTGTGCGGTATAAAGCCAAATAGTGATGCTGCTGCTTTATTGAAGAAAACTAAGTTAATTATTTGGGATGAGGCTCTAATGATTCATAAACATGCTTTTGAAGCACTTGATCGTACAATGAAAGACATCTTGAAGTCAAATTCTTCAGTTAATTCTGAGTTGCCTTTCGGTGGTAAGGCTATGGTTTTAGGTGATGATTTTAGACAGATCCTTCCTGTTGTTCCCAATGGGAGTAGAAGAGATATTTTAAATGCCTCAATAACTTCCTCTCCTATTTGGAATAGTTGCAAAGTCCTTACATTAACAAAAAACATGAGGTTAACGTTAGGTAACAACACATCTGAATCCGAAGAAACAAAGGCATTTGCAAACTGGCTTCTTGAATTAGGTGAGGGTAAAGTTGGTGATTCAATTCATGATGATGAGGCAAATGTGGACATTCCAGATGATCTTCTTATTAAGGATTCATCAGATCCAATTTCTAGATTAATTGACTTCGTCTACCCTTCACTTCTTCAACTTTACAAAGATAAAGATTACTTTGGAGAACGAGCAATACTTGCACCTACAAACGAAGTAGTACATGAAATTAATGAAAGGTTGCTTGCATTGTTGCCTGGGGATGAAGTCGAGTATCTAAGCTATGATAGTATATGTCAGATTGAGAACACTAATAACCCTCTCAACAAAGTCTTTTCACCTCAGGGTATGTTGACTGGAGCAGTCTCCCTTTTGACACCACAGAGTGCAATCCTGATGCAGACAACAAGGTGTTTGACATCAACTGGGGAGAACCAGACAATGGCAGAAAGAACTTTGCCTTAATGGCATTTGAAGGCTGTACTTCAAAATCTGCATTGTCACAGGTATCAAAAGAATCTTTGACAAAACTTTGCTCAAATTCTTGCAAAGAAACTTTTGCTCTCATAAGAGAGACAAATGTGCACTTACAAGGAAAAGCCAATGATTTAGAAAGAAAATACACTCAGATGAAGTGTGATTTAGAGAGAAAACTTACTGCTAAAACAAAAGAAGCCTCTAAATTAACTAACTCAGCTATTGAAACCCAAGCACAAATTAAAATGATGATAGAAGATCTTGGGAATGTCAGAAAAGAGCTTGCTGACATCAACAGGGGGATGACGTGACGACCCGGAAAATTTTTCTTCTTATTTGTTTTCTCTCCTCGACTTCGGGAAATTTTCGGGACGAAAATTCTTTCAACAGGGGGATGATGTGACACCCGGCAACTTCCGGTAACTAACTTTTGAAAACTTAGTAAGTCTACCTTAGCGAGTCGCGCATACGTTACACATAACAAGGTCGGTCGAGTCGAGTCGCACATCATTAGGGTTTTAACATACGCAAGTCTCGGGTCCCGGGAATTGGTGATCGGGCGGGAACGTGTTATTTATCATGCATTATATGTTGGTAATCATTATGTGACTTGTCGGTATGTGGAAACGTGTTTACATATGTTAAAATAGGGTTTAACGCGCCAAAAACCCGGACACATAGGCTATAGGCGATTAGGCTATGTGTGATAGCCTAATCGCCACTTTGATAGGCGAGTAGGGAGGCAACAGGGGTGAATAGGAGCTATTCGCATGAAGGTTCATGCGAGTAGCAGTCCTAATCGCCTAAGCTGCTGCGTACTCGCCTGAACTGCTCCGAACGATTAAAAACGCCTATAAATACCACCCTTGACCTCCAAAACATCATTTATGCTACCCTAGCCGTCCCATAACCTATCTCAACCTACAAACACCCTCTGGAACCTATTTTTACATCAAAACAACCATTTCCAAGCTTATTCCATCATCTCCTCTTGAATACAAGGTGTGTTCTTCAAACCCAAACCTTTAAATGATTATGTTTTACTCCCTAAAAGTCCAGACCTGACTTATAAATGTTTTTGTCTTTGAAAACCCATTTAAAACCGTTTTTAAACAAACCCACACCTTTACATGTGTTATATGTGTTATATGTGATTAAAGATATAATTTTTAGGATTGAATCATGGTTGTTTTTGTGTTATTATGATATTTATGGCTGTTACAAGTTAGTATGATGATGTCCTAGGAGTTTGAATGGTTTTGGTTGTGTATTGTTGATACTTGATGTTTTGACCCATTTGAAGGATTTTGGATGATTAAGGATGATATGAGGTGTGTTGTTGATTGTTTGATGTTAGGGTTTGCTCTAGGATGATGCTAGAACAGTAGGATGCTATCGGACAACGTGGTTATGTGATTTAATCTGAATAATTGCTATTTAGGGCAAGTTCTTGCATGTTGATGTGATGTTTACATGTTAAGTTGCTATTTTGGGAAAACGCTCGCATTCGGAACTGTTAGAACGATGAAAACTTAGGGGTTTTGCTTGAAATATGTTTGTTAATGTGTTAGGATGATTATTGGGTGTTTTTACATGTTTCGGATATGATTTGGAGAGTTTGACGCGCGAAAATGCGCTACAGACATGCAGAGGCGAGTAGGATCCTACTCGCATGAAGCTTCATGCGAATAGGACTCCTAATCGCCTGAAGCTTAGGCATTTACAGTCCTAATCGCCTAAACATAAGCATTTAGAACCCTATTCACCTCAACTACTAGCAAATACAATCCTAAATGCTAGTTTGATTCCTAAATGCTACTTCTACTAGCAAATACAATCCTAAATGCTACTTTTACTAGTGATTACAATCCTAAATGCTAGTTTGATTCCTAATCGCGTGTAATGCTGTTATAAGTGTATTTTGACATCCCGAAACCCGATTTGACACCTAGGAACATGATAGGAACCCCGTGACATGCCTAGTAACATAGTAACACGTGTTTGGACTTGTTTGTACGTTATTTGACCTATGTGTTAGAATCATTGAACTTTAACGCATGTTAAGTACTAAGTTGCATGTTTTGTGTATGTTTGTGTATGAGATGAACACGTGGAATGTCGGGTCACCAATGGGATGTCGAGTCTTGTCTTACGTAGTCTGGTTGTCGGTCAAACACACTTTTCGGGCACATAATGGTCATGGACTGGACTTAGGGACTAATGAACCCGACGGGTTATTAGTCTAACTTGACACATATCTTATGATAGGTCGCCAATAGTTGGGGCTATCATATCTTACAGACGGTTTACTCATATCACGCATACGGTTTACTCTTAAACGGAATACGCAACCTAAGGTGAGTTCACGGCCCCACATTTTACGGTTTATGTTTTCGGGGGAGAAACATGCTTAAAACTCTTTTATGACTTATGACTTGTTAAACTCTTATGGCTCATGACTCTTTATCACGTTATACTATGGCTTACTTATCGTACTATACGGTTCATCAAAAAGTCCCTTAGAAACCACTAACATGGGTATATGGCGGGGAAATATGGATAGCGCTATTGGGAACTGACAAACCCCACTCGACGGTTGGACCGGGCGGGTGCATATTGTCTCTAACAAAACAAGGTCTACCGGTGATGACGGTAGCCCATAGGAAACTAAGGGTCACTACACGGCTTAGTCAGCAATGGTTTCACCCGTATGAGTATCCCATTCTGCGCCTAACTAGCGTTCTCACAAGCATAGTAGTAACTGTGATAGTAACGGTTTTCGAAGGATCACTTTAAACGTTTAATTAAAACCTGTGAACTCACCAGCATTATATGTTGACTCTTTTAGCATGTTTTCTCAGGTCGCTAAGGTAGCAGCTGTCGGATAGGCGCATGAGGTCGCACTGGAGTCGTCTCGCGTCTAGGGTCTCATTTGCACGTTTTGGATTTATGAACTTTTGAACTTATGTTTTATTTCTGCATGACTTTTGTAAACTTTAAATGCTTCCGCACTGTTGAATGTTGGTTTTAAACTTATGCATGGTTCTTGTTTACGTATGTTTTTACATTTAGACGTCGTTTATTGTGACCGTTGACTTGGATCCTGGTGTGTCACACGACTCGCGGTAGAACTCCGCAGGTGGAAATTTGAGGGTGTGACATTATATATCAAGAAAACGATGTTAGTATTTCAAACCATCTATCTTGCAACACTTTTTCGATTATCATCTAAAATAAGCAATATATATTTAACATTGAAATTTCAAAACATTTACACTATTCACCTTTTGGTTCCATTCAGTTTTTAGCTGCATTTTAATTTTGTTTTTGCCCATCATGTTGACCTTTTTGTATAACTACTTTATAATTCTTAAATTACATCAGGTTACAATTAAACAATGGTATCATATAGTACAACTCACAACATTTACAATATGCACATTCTGGTCCATGCTAGGCTATTTCAAATCTCCGGAAATATATCTTATTCTACAACTTCCGGTCTATGCTTAGCGATGTCGAATCTCCAGCAATATCCCCATCCATGCTTGTCCACATCAAACTAATTATAGTAACATAAGGTGAAATAGTCAAGAACGGTTAAGGTCATGTTATAAGATTACAGCAACATAAACCATGACTTTACCACCTCATCTTATCATTTTCATCTAAAAGGTTACCTATCAATACATCATGCTCAAATACCTTTAAGATGCTAATTCATAGTTGTACTATTTCAACAGGACATTAATTATATATGTTGTTACCTCTATGGTCTACATATGTCGTCTGGCCCTCGATATCAGTAGTTGCTCATATGATGTAAGATCACCATCAACCTTCATGGAACTCTGATCCACAAACAGGTGTCGCAGTCTTGACGCTCCGATTGAGCCAACACAATTGGACAATTGGAAAAACGAACATCGACGTTGTGTGATGACACATGAACTCCAAAGAACGTACCTTGTTAACGACATCACGATGCCATAACCGATAAAAAAATATGATAGGTTATATCATATTTCTTGTTTTTCCTCACATCGATGCCGTTTTTTTTCTCTCAAGTCTATGATATTTAATTTCACTTGTCATTTATAAGTCAAAGCCCGAGGTCAGTACTTATTTATGAGTTTATGCTTGCAGGTCTGGAATTGATGGATTTAGGACTACGGTGATTGCATTGGTAGACGCTGATTTCCTGTGAAAAAAAAAAGACAAAGATGAAGTTAACATCTACATGTATTGTGTGATTAGTGGCAATGAGTAAAGTGGTTTGTAGTTGGTGTATTACAAAGTGCCTAAACTTTATGCAACAAAGTAACAGTTTTGTGGTCTATGTTAGGCATATATGTTAAATTCTGAAAGATTAATTTGACTCATATATATAAGTAATTATAATAATTTGGTCTATAGCAACAACTTGTTGGCTTATGTTTAGTATAAACTATTTATCTTTAGAAGCATTATGTTCGTAAACTCATGTCTTTACACATTAATTTTACAAAATCACCATGTTCAACCCAAATTGACCCTATAATCTTTGTTTTTTTAAACAAAAACTAACTATAAAACTTTATGTGTCGATTCCTTGGAGAAATAGTTGGAACACTTTGACACTATTTTTGACTAATCTAGTCAACCAATACACATACATCTCAATTTAATGTTGTTCTATACTGTAGGATCTTGAAAAGATAATTTCAATGATTATAGCACCTTGATATATATTAAGTATGACAAATACAAAAGAAGTCTAAGACACTATCTTGTAATAGAACATTCATCTTAAAACACAACACGGATCAATTTACCAATCTTAAGAAGCAATTCATCGAGCACCTCGTGTGCATACGATAGACACAAAGAAATCAAGAAACCATTTTGTATAAAAATTAAAAATTGTACCCCTTTCACCCCATCAAATAGCGTTGAGTTTCATGTCGAAATTAACAACCCAACACAGGATCGTGTAACAATTTGTAAAACGCAGTCGAACAAAAACAAAATAACATCCAAGCTCAACGCAAACAGCGACTAGGATAACGATGAACGGAGCATATATAAGAAGATTGAGAGAGTAAACATGGCTGACAAAGTAAAATCAGTTTCGCATCCAATCTTAACAATAAAAACCACCTAGGACATAGATGAAAAAGTAAACATAGCTTTCGAAATAAACTCCAATTGCGTTTACCTGAGGTACCGACTTTGAAGGGGAATGGCGAGGAAGACTATTTGTTTGTGGTTTAGGCATCGGTGACATGACGGAAATCAGAAGCCGCTTCTCTGATCTTTCTTTCTTTCAGTGCTGCTTAACAATCGTATTTGACAAGAGAGAGAGAGTGTGTGTGTGTTTGAAGATGTGGAAACAAAGGATTACACGTATGGGCTGGGGAAGAAGAGAAAGGAGTAGGTTTGTGGAGTGTAAACATAACACGTGTTAACTCAGGATGGCCAGCTTTTTGGTTGTACAACACCATGCATAAATAACTTGTACCTAATGGTACAAAAAGTAAAGCACAAATGCCTTGGTAATTGTATATATTTATTTTTTTTGAAAATTAACTTTCATTAACACCAACCAAAACCGACAACTATCTCCAAGACGGAGAAAGAAGCCGAAAACCAACAAAACGTACAAACAATCACGTTAAATCAAACATACACCAACGATTCCAATCCACTACCCCACCCTTAAACCTGTTTTTATACCATAAGAAACCCAAAGACTTGATCTCCGCCACCATACCCACCACATTAGGATCTTTGCTATTGAACACTTTGTCATTTCTAGCTCTCCAAAGCCTCCAACACGTGATTATAACAATACCGTGAAGAATCACTTTCTTGACACCTGAAACGCCACTATGATCATGCAAATGTACCAAGTCTTTAACGTGAAACACGAACGGCGAAGGAATGTTGCACCACTTAGAAATCTCGTCCCAGACTCCCATTGCCATGATACAACCTGTAAGAACATGCTCGATAGATTCATCATACGCATCACACCACACACAGAAAAGATTGTCAATAACAATATTCCTTCGAGCAAGAGCCAATTTGGTAGGGAGACGGTCTAAAAAAGCACGCCACATAAAAATGTTGCACTTAGTCGGAACCCAAGAACTCCATTTGAACTCGAACTGAGAAGAACTACCCGAGGACCCACTCAACCAATTTTTGGCAGCCACCACGTCGAACCCACTGTTAGACCCATGAGACCATTCCCAAGTATCCTCCCTGCCATCCATAACTACCGAAAACAAAAGGGACTCAAGCGCAGCCTTTCCTTCAATTTCTTCATTAGATGTAGGAGCTCTAGCCCAATCCCACGAAATAACTCTGCTGCCCCCACTGCACCTCAGCCTAGAACATATGAAGACTCTTTTAGATCTCTCGAGCGCAAATAAACAAGGAAACGCTTCTTTTAGAGGCTCGGACCCCAGCCAAGTGTCAATCCAGAATCTAATACTACTACCATTCCCGGTTTTCCACGGATAATACCATTAAGACCTACCCCATCTACCTTGTGCTTATTCCAAAAACCCACACAATTTTTCCACACACCCGGCAGCGCATTGTTACATGGAGCGAGACCCCAGCTCCTAGACGACCCATGAATGGAGACTACTACTCTTCTCCATAACGCCCTAGGATCATTAAGAAACCTCCATAACCATTTAATTAACAAAGCATTATTACTATTTTCAAGTGGCGCTATCCCCAACCCCCCTTCACCGACTCGTTTAGTGACTACCTCCCACGCAACCCAACTCATTTTCCGAACCTCCTCCGAGCCACCCCAAAGAAAGCGTCTCATCAATCCTTCAAGATCACCAATAACTTTCTTTGGTGCCTTGAAAAGAGAAAAATAATAGGTAGGAAGGCTCTGTAGAACCGACTTAATCAATGTCAGACGTCCGGCAATGGAGAGTGTATTAGCTTTCCATTTCGAAAGACGACGTTTAAAAGTGGACATAACTGGCTCCCAATTCGTCACTCTATTCATATTTGCCCCTACCTTGATACCCAAATACGTAAAAGGCACAGAACCCTGCTTGCAGCCCAAATCCTCGGCTACACTGTCAATCTCATCGTCTTCAACACCCACCCCATATAGAACCGATTTGTGTAAATTAATCTTTAATCCAGAGCACAAGTAGAAAATGCGAAGAATGCGTCTCATATTAGTGAAATTAAAAGACGACCACTCCCCCATAATCATAGCATCATCCGCATACAAAAGATGCGACATGGTGGGCCCGTCATTAGGGAGCTTTACCCCATTAAACGCACCAATATCCCCTGCCTGATTCAACATCCCCGAAAGAGCCTGCATCAAAATAATAAATAGAAAAGGAGATAAAGGATCACCCTGCCGAATACCTTTTTGACAACCAAACTCGAATGTAGGCGACCCGTTAACTAGAACAGCAGCTCTAGAAGATAACAAAATACCACGAATCCAATCGCACCAAGTCTCGGGAAAACCCATTTGCTCCATAATGGATATCAAGAACTCCCAGTTAACGTTATCATAAGCCTTATCAAAGTCAATCTTGAACAAAAAAATCTTCCTGTCTCTCTTCTTAGCCCAAGAAATAACCTCATTGATCATAAGCGGGCCATCAAGGATATACCTCCCAGAAAGAAAGGCCGACTGATGCTCAGAGACAAGCCGACCCAAAACAGACTTCAAACGAATCGCCAGCACCTTAGAAACCACTTTAATTATGCTCCCAATAAGACTAATTGGTCTAAAATCCCCCAGATTCGAGGGATCACCAATCTTAGGAATCAAAGTAATAAAAGAAGACCCAACCCCCGGACTGAACCGACGCACCTCATGAAAATACCCAAAATAGCACTGAAATCGGACTCGAGCAAGCTCCAATAATTCCTAATGAATCTAAAATTAAACCCATCAGGACCCGGAGCTTTATCCGCACCACAATCATTAACCGCACACTTAATTTCCGTGCTCGAAAAACTACCAATCAAGCACGCGGCCTCCTCACTAGACACCAAAGACAATCCGTAACACACCAACTTCGGCCTAATACTCATATCCTCCTTAAATTTGTTGCGAAAAAAAACCATGACCTCCCTTTTAATTATAACCGGGTTCGTTTCCCATCTCCCATTAACCTCCAACCCAGGGATAAAATTCGATGCCTTACGTTTGTTAATGAAGCCATGAAAATACCGAGAATTGTCATCCCCATGAGTCGCCCAATTGCACCTCGCTCTTTGCTTTAAATCACTATGCTTAAAGTCGTCTAACTCGGCAATTCTTCGCTTAATTTCTGTCAAAGACCAAACCTCCTCCTCAGTAAGCGCCCTAGACTCCATGACTTGATCCAGAACATTAAATTCATCTTCCAATATACGGCGCTCCTCCAGTTCACGCGAATTAACCCCCACCGCCCAATCAGTAATGTTTTTACGTAAAGCCTTGAACTTCGTTAAAAGAGCCGAATCCGGATTCCCAGAAAATTGACCACCTACTAACGTGCTTTTAACCACCGCATCAAAATCCTCCCGACCAAGCCAAGAATTATAAAACTTGAAAGGCTTAGGCCCGAAGTTCCTCGATTCCGTCCTAAGCAACAAAGGACTATGGTCGGATTTATACCTCTCAAGAGCTATATAATCTGCACACGGCCATTCCATGAACACCTCCCAGCTCACGAAAATCCTGTCAATGCGGCTACATTTGTCACCAGTAACAAAAGTAAATTGTCTCCCTTTCAAGGAATACTCATGTAAGTTAGACTCATCAATAAAATCATTGAACTCGTTAGCCTCAACCGTATTGAAATTAGAATTACGCCTTTCTTCCGCATATCTAACCGAGTTGAAATCTCCAGCCACGATCCACCTACCACCCCCCTCCCCAATCATACATTTAATCTCATCCCACAAACGACGTTTATCTACTAATGATTGAGGTGCATACACATTAAGAATGTTCACCGGACAACCACTCCCTTTAATCACCCCAGAAACACAAAGCCAATTGGAATTCTTGACCACCCTATCCATAACGAAAACTTTAGGATCCCAAAACGATAAAAGACCTCCCGATCTACCCGTAGAAGGAACCCAATCATGACAAAATTCTCCAAACCCCCAAAACCGGCCTAACTCCACTGTATCTATGGACCCAAATTGAGTCTCTTGAAGCATAATAAAACTAACCTCGTTTGTTGACCGAAGTCTACGAACCCATTCCGCTTTGCCACGGTTCCCTATACCACGTATGTTCAGAGAGATGCAATTCATTGATCAACGTCTTGATAACCTTCACTACGTAATACCTCTTTAACCTTCGGAACAAAAGCATCCAGATTTTCCACCCCAACACTCTACTAAACTCCACCGTCTTCACCGCTTCTGCCTCTATAAGTTGCTGAACAACCGGTTGAGATTGAATCTCATCAGAATGAACCGGCATATGATCAACGCTAACTGAATCATCATTCTCTTCTCTCTGATTAAGATCCGGAGTCAATAAAGACTCCTCTCCACCCTGCGCAAAGTTACCAACCATATCTGAAGGCTCGGATAAAATGCCAATCAACCTATCCAACCCAAACATATCATTGGTCTCCCTCGGTCTTTTCTTCGGACGTTCAAGAGACCCACTACCCCCACTCCTATTATTGAACAACGTTTTACGTCGAAACTTCTTTCTAGCCGTAGATGCCGTCGCATGAACATCGTGAGACACCTCCGAACCAACCTGCCCATTCCTTTCTACACCAACATCAGCGCAACCCAACACCTCACTTGGAATCTCATCCCTAATAACTTCTCCCTCCTCAACAACAACGTGGTCATCCTCACTTGGAATCATGCACTCATCAATGATATCATCCTGTGGTAATAAAGACCCTTCCTCATCATCGATCTCCACTACACACTCCGGACTCCATTCACCTACGTCTTCATCTACCCACACATTAAAGGTTACACCTCTCCACATAACATCAACTCGATCCACAATTCTATTACACTTCTTACTTAGCACACCAACAAGAGCATAAGCCAAGTTATTATCATCCCCTGACAAAGACGCCGATTGAATCACCTTACCATGTCGACATCCAATCAAATCGAACACTTGATCAAGGCACAATTGCGCTGGTATTCCATGCACTTGTAACCACGCTATACGACCCTCACCGACACAATACTTGCCTGTCCACCGGTCTAAAAACTCAAACCACTCAGCCCACAAACTCTTATTATTGAAAAAAGAATCTGCATCCCCTTGATCATAGAAGACTAGGACAACAGAGAACCCTCCAATGTACTTGATATCCAACGCACTCCAACCCTGTTTACGAACCAACTTTTTCAAAGAAGTAAGAGTATTGAAATTCACCACCCTTCCTACAAGAGCACACCCGTTCCAGTGCGAAAAACGTTCCACCGAGTCATCGACTTTAACCACATCCACCTTATTTCTGTTTAACAAAGAATCCACAAAAGATCGACCATTACCGACTCTCACATTACAATTATCAGACCCACCTTCGGCTCCATCACAAAGGTTTGCACTACTAGGGTTTGCATGGGAACCATCGGACGTTCCAGCCTTCTTATCCCGATTCGTGTAAGCCGGCCTTGACACCTTCTCACCATCCACAAAACGAGCAATCGATATAAACAGTTTATATGAACCCATCCATACATCCGCAAGATCATTCTCTAGCCGTATAACATCATGAACTCCTGAAAACGAAACGAAAGCGAACCTTTTTCCCCACTTGTCCACCTTCCTAGCGATGTATGAACCTTCGTACCGACCATACTTACCCAGAACTTCCTTTAAATCTTGAGACGAACACTTCGGGGGAAGATTCGAAACAAAGAATTTCGATAATACCTTGTTGCTGCCCTCAACCTGACGATCATTCTTCCTATTCTTCCGATTACGAGGTCGTTCCCAGTCTTCGTCTTCGAGATCCGGCCGCCTTGGATCGGCCGACATAGTCGGAGCGTTAGGGTTTTTTATGTATCGGTTTCAACTTTAGTAATAAGTTAGTGTTTAAGAACATGATTTTAATTGTATATATTTATAATTATAGATTATAGATAAGGATATAATTGTAATATTGTAACCTTTTGTATTGCTTTCAACTTGGGAAATGAGAACACATAAAATCTTTAATTTCATTTATTTTTCTTTAAACTCTGAAACATAAAATTAGATTATATATCTTCCTCTCCTTCCCCTTCTTTTTTTTCGTTTATTAAACTCGGAACACAATGTTAGAGATGATAAAAAAAGGTTAAATTCATGTGGAAACATAAAAACCGATATATTCAGATTCGGATATGAGTCGAGCATTTGAATATGATAGATAGGTACATGATTAATAGCAGAGGAACTTATATTGTAATTGTCCATAGTCTAGGGTGTTAGTTGTTAGGAAGTGGTGTATTTAAACGTGAATTGAATGAAATGAAAGATAGCTATTGATTTGGGTTAATCCTCTCATCTATTGTGTTTCTTCTCTTGATCACCATTTAACCATTTGTTTCGTAACAAATTCCTACCTTATAGCTTTCAACTAGGGAAATGGGAACACATAAAATCTTTAATTTCATTTATTTTTCTTTAAACTCTGAAACATAAAATTAGATTATATATCTTCCTCTCCTTCCCCTTCTTTTTTTTTCGTTTATTAAACTCGGAACACAATGTTAGAGATGATAAAAAAAGGTTAAATTCATGTGGAAACATAAAAACCGATATATTCAGATTCGGATATGAGTCGAGCATTTGAATATGATAGATAGGTACATGATTAATTTTGGAAAATTTTGTGTACAATTTCAAGAATGGTATCTGCCTTTTCTAACATAGGCACAAATACTTCGAAACTAGATATATATTTACAAATCATTAAAAAGCTATAAGGTAGGAATTTGTTACGAAACAAATGGTTAAATGGTGATCAAGAGAAGAAACACAATAGATGAGAGGATTAACCCAAATCAATAGCTATCTTTCATTTCATTCAATTCACGTTTAAATACACCACTTCCTAACAACTAACACCCTAGACTATGGACAATTACAATATAAGTTCCTCTGCTATTGATACCTAACAATATTAGATGTGATTCACCCATGGCCATTTTCAATTTGTTTTTTAATTTTTAAAATGTTTTTTTTAATGTTTTTTTTTTGTTCGGAACTTCTTTTTTACTTTTAAAACATTGCCATTGTATGGAACAGTTTGAAAATGTTTACAAAAGTAGATTGTGATCATCTGTTTTTGTTTTTATTTTTATTTTTATTTTCATTTTCATTTTCATTAGAGCTTGTGTTCTTTAACACTTATTTCCACAATAGCACAATTTTCCAACTTATTTTAACTTAGATTTCCGATCTTATCCTTGCAATTTGCTTCTTTTATGAAAATCCACCCGCTGCAAAGCGCATGTTATAAGCCACCACTTAAAACTATTATATTATAGAAACTAGGAAGAACAAAGAAATTTCACATAGTTAAATGAAGATTTATAAATTATAAGAGATCGAATACGAATGAATAAAATAACAGAAGCAAAAAAAATTCATGTCATGACATAATGACCATTGACACGACATAACACAATCAGTTACTTGTTTATAATAAAATATAAAAGAGCTAGAGCATACACAATGGGCTTGTTGTACCAGTCTGCAACCAAGGACCTCCCCTAGCCGGACTTATTGTGACGTGGAGCAGGTTTGGCGTCCAAGTCCGGTGGTGAAGTTCGTTGCCAAGAATCTAGTTCGGACCTGAAAGGTGGGTTACACACACATAGAAAATATGCTATGTTATATGAACTGAACGAACACGAACAGAAGTGTGTTCGCTCATTTAACTTTAACCTAATACGAACATATAATCAAACACATTTTTTTTGCTTGTGTTTGTTCATTAAGAAAATGGGCATGTTCATATCCATTTAAACCTAAACGAACAGTTCATGAACATAAACAAAGAAACTCAAACGAACACAATTTTACGAACATAAAACAACACAAATAAACAAAATTCAACAAACATAAACAACACAAATAAACATAATTCAACAAATATAAACAAACACAAATGAACTTAATTGACCAATATAAACGAACATAGACGGACATACAGTTTATAAATTTGTGATTAATTAAAATAAGTTTCATTGGAAAGCCTATTTTTATTACTAGAACACACAAATATGTGTTCATATTTGCTCGTTTATTAAATAAACGAAAATAATTCAACTTTCCACCAAACAAGTTAACGAACAAAATTAAAGAATTCGATTCATTTACTGATTTACAGGCCTTCTAGTTCTTGGTGTTGTCTGAAAAATAAATATTTTAAGAAGAGGGTGTCTTGGTTACCCCTTGTGTGTTGGTATCGAAAGTGTGGTTGAAGAAGACTAGAGAGATGATGGCTGTACCAAATGCCTGCGACATCAACACCTTTACGAGTCTCCGCCAATTAGCTGAAACTCGTCACTACAAGGCATGTATCTTTTCACCTTTTTAATTTATTATTACTTTTTCAATCTACACATCCATTACTTACGTTAGTTAGGGATTTATCAATCAATTGGCTTATGTAATAATAATAATAATAATAATAATAATAATAATAATAATAATAATAATAATAATAATAATAATAATAATAATAATAATCATCATCATCATCATCATCATCTCTAGAATAGGTAAAAACAAGTTTGGTAGAATTAGAGAGATATAGAGGCAGAGGATGACAAGTTCATACATGTAGATGACCAGTATTTGAACAAATCTGACAATTGATTGAGCAATCGGTTTGAGTATGTGAACACATTCGACTAGAGATGATGAAAATATCTTATATTTTTAGTGTTTTAAAAGCTGACATGTAAAAATATTATATATAAATAGTTTTTTTTTCAGTATCTTTTAATAACAAACGCCTCGCATACACGTCGGCTTTCGGGATCAAAACGCATCAGATCGCAATGTGCTTTTTAAAACGAAGCTTATGTGGAAATCTGTATTTAAGTTTTGATAGAATTTTCACAGGAAGCCTCTTTAGTTATTTGATTTTTTTTTTTTTTTTTTTTCATATAATTAACAACTGACTCGACCAGAAATTGATTCTGCCTTTTGCTGCTGATTAATTCAAGTTATGTAGTAAAACCGGCCTTCATTAGAAGCCATGTCGGGTACGGTTCAGAGATTTTGGTGGTAGTTAAAGCAACCTACTCTACCTTCCTACTCGAGTACTCAAGGACATAGGTTAGGCCCACATTGTTTGACAGCTAACTTCCGAATCGGTCTAGGGAAATGTGTTTTAGCAAAATCAAGGAAAGTTTGAACCTCTCTGGTGTTACTATATGAAGCAGATTACTTAACAATACATAAACCTAAGTTGCAATGACGCTTAACTGCTAACGCAATGCAAAACACTAGTAACCAAATATTCTTGTTTTCTAATAAATATATGGCTTTTACAAATTAAAGACAATCTTTGTATTCGGTCCTATTTTGGATGCAAGAAAGATAATCCAAGTATTCAAGTCCTAAGGATCATTGTACCAGACTTTGAAAGCTATCGAGACCGATTAATCTAATGGATGTGATGAAGTTCATTTCAGGGTTATCCCTCAGTTACTTTAGTGCTCATTCCATTTTTTTGAGTCATTCTCTAGCATAGACATAGACACCTCAGCAGCACAACCATCTTGTACGGTTTTGAAACTTCTTGTGCTAGACATTCTAGCAAAGGAAGGAATAGGAAGAATGATCTCAAACTTTTTTTTTTCTCATCGTTTTTATTTTTTCTATATAATTCTAAAACTTCGGTGTGCTTTCATCTATTTAATTATTATTTTCTTTCACATAAGAAAGTTTGTGGATTCGATCTTGCAAGTCCATGGTGCAGATATTCGCTAGTATTGAGGATATATCATTGAATGTAACTAGGGTACTTGTATTACTTATGATTTCATATCAACATAAGGAAACAAAAGGTCACATGTCTGCCTTGTGCATGTTACCTTTAAATTCATGGATCTTTATGATGTGTACTGGGTCATGCATCATGGGTCATGGGTTGTCTTCTAGCATGCATCGTGGGTCTTTCATGCATTATGTGTTTATTTAGTTTCTTTGTTTTAAGTGAGTTGAGTGGCTAAAATAAACCGGGTGTTGGGATACCGCACTACCCATGTCCAATTGTCCATGTTAGTTTCCTTATTTTGTGTTGTAGTTGTCTTTAATTAGTTTCCATTTCGTGAGTAATGCAAGCAGAAAGATTGAGTCTAATAGTTCTTCTATATTCTTTCAAGTTCCCTTCTTGTTTCTTTGGCCATTGATCCGCCCGGTACATACCATTTTAACTAACCAAGCTCACTGTGGATCAGGCATGGTTTCTGGATCAGTTCGGGGTTCTTCATGACGGAAAACAGCCTTATCCTGGTGCTATATCTACATGTATGTTATGAACTTTGACATTTTGGTAAGGATGTCAGTTGAACTTCCGCCATTTATTCTCGCAAAGAGTGTTGTTTGTCTAGGGTGAAAATGTTAAATTCCCTGCTTTTCTGATAGTGAAAAATCTTGCTGCTGGTGGAGCCAAGATGATCATTATTAGTAACTCATCAAGACGTGCTTCAACTACTTTGGATAAATTGAAGAGTCTTGGATTTGATCCTTCTCTCTTTGCTGGAGCCATAACTAGTGGAGAACTAACATATCAGCATCTTCAAAGGTTGACGGTTGCTAAACTAAATCTTAATATATCAGTGCACTAGTTATTAGTTCATATGAAACTATATTTTTACAAAATTTAATGAATCTGATGTCAATGTTAATATGTCATCCAAATTGATTACATCCCAGTGTATCGAAATTGTTCTGTCAGTTGTATAGCATTACTTCTCTTTTGGATATATGTCTTAGCGATAATATTAGAGATAGTTTATATTTGAATTATATTGTTTGTTATTATAGATAGGATCGTTTCCATATTTATCTCTTGTAATTTACCCTATAAATAGGGCTTTGTATTCTTCATAATAATCAAGGAATTATAACGATCCATAAACACTTTTATGGTATCAGAGCTACGGCTCTAACCCTAATCGCTTTTTTCTATTTTCCGATCGCCGGCTTGTTCTCTTTCCTTTTTTTTTGTTCAACAGCCGGCTGCTCCTTGGCTTCTTTTCCGATAAAAATCCATGACAAAAGAAGCAAATACCACCGATCCTTCGGGTTCGGCCACAAAACCCATACCACTTCACCCTGCCTACTCCGTGACCAACATCAACTCCAAAATCCGCACCCTTGATGGTACCAAAGTAACCTATACCCAGTGGGTTAAGCTTTTTCGCCTTCACGCAACCGCTTACAAAGTCTCGCAACACATCGACGGTTCTGACCCCCGTGCCGAAACAGATGCCGCTTATCCCTTGTGGCTCGAACTTGATGCGTTAGTGCTGCAATGGATCATCGCCACTGTTTCGGACAGTCATCTTCCTCGGCTTATGAAACACGTCACATCAGCCCGGGATGCTTGGCTACAACTGGAAAAACTTTATTTGAGCAACAAAAACGCCCGAGCAGCCGCGTTAGAAACCCAGTTCTGCAACCTCACGCTGGCCAACTGTTCCTCCGTCAATGAATATTGCGAGCGTTTAAGCGATTTAGCAAATCAATTGGAAGATGTGGATCACCCTATTACCGAGTCTCATTTGGTCTTACAGCTTGTCCGAGGACTTCCGCAGGAGTACGATACTGCAGCCGCTCTCATTTATCAAAATAACGCGGATTGGGACACCGCGCGTACCATGCTACAAGACGATGTTATTCGCTTGGAGGCTCGCAAATCCCAGGCTTCGTCGGTTCTTCTTACGCAACAGCAGCAATCGGCCTCCTCCGCACCCTCTTCCGGTCACAACACACCCAACCCGAACCCAAACCCTAACTCGTTTCCCTCTTCTTACGGGTCTCGAGGTCGGGGAAGGGGACGGGGACGGTCTGGCAGAGGTGGCAGGGGCCGTGGACACTCCGGATGGGTTCAACAAATGGCCTCCTATCTCAATTGGCCATGGTGGGTTCCGCCACCCTGCCCTTACCCGACATCATCTTCCTGGCAGCAAAGCAGCGACAACCAGCAGCAGCCTTTCAGCGGCCCATATTCCCAGTTCAGCCCACTTCCAGCGGCCGCAACCCAGCCCAACAGCAGCGGTGGTCAACAGGCTCAGACTCAGTTTACGGGACACGTCCCTTCGCAGCCATCCGCACCGCCTTACTATGAGTATAATGCTTTATGTCCCTCTGATTTAAGTGTTGCTCTTTCCACCTTACAGGTTAATTCTCAAGACCCCACGAAGTACATGGACACTGGGGCCGAGGCTCACGTCACGCAGGATCAAGGTATGATTCAAATTCCATCTTCATCTACTGCATATAATAAAATTCTGGTAGGCAATGGCGAATGTGTTCCAATCGCAAAATCCGGTACTGGCTTTTACACCACACCCAACCGCATCTATATTTTGCCTAACCTACTCTATAGCCCACACATTATTAAAAACCTTATCTCTGTTAGACGTTTTACCCGTGATAATTGGGTCTCTTTAGAATTTGATCCGTTTGGCTTTTCTTTGAAGGACCTTCGCAATGGAAGAATTCTTTCGCGCCACAATAGCACCGGAGACCTTTACCCCGTCACACCACCACAACTTCCGCCTCAAGCTTGCTATATCACTGCTGTTTCTCTTCCCTGGCATGACCGTCTTGGACACCCAGGAGCCCAAGTTTTAGATGTTTTACATCGCAATTTTAATTTTCCTTGTAATAAAGACCATAAGTCTAAATTTTGCAATTCTTGTCATGTTTCTAATAGCAAGCGTTTACCTTTTTATGCGTCTAACTCTTATACTTTTGCACCATTTGATATAATCCATTGTGACTTATGGACATCTCCCATACCTAGCAAATCCGGTTATAAATATTATATGGTTTTAATAGACAACTTTTCACATTTTGTTTGGGTTTACCCATTAAAATACAAATCAGAAACATTCCCAACATTTGTGAAATTTCATCGTCTAATTTTCACCCAGTTTAACCGAAAAATTAAAACCTTTCAATGCGACCTTGGGGTGAATTTGATAATAACGCTTTTAAAACCTTTGCCATCGAACAGGGACTTCTCTTTCGATTTTCCTGCCCCCAAACCTTTTCCCAAAATGGGCGCGCCGAACGTATGATCCGTCGCCTCAATGACGTCATACGTGCCCTTCTCATCCATGCTAATCTTCCTCCCTCCTTTTGGGTGGAAGCCCTCCGCACCGCCACCTACCTACATAATATTTTACCTACAAAGTGTTTAAACTTTTTTACCCCCACCTTCGCCACCTCTCATATGACCACTTACGAGTGTTCGGGTGCGCCTGCTACCCAAATACTTCTGCCACCCAACCATATAAACTACATTCCCGGGCTATACGTTGCATCTTCCTTGGTTACCCACCGGATTTCCGGGGTTACCGATGCTTCGACCCGACCACAGGCCGTGTTCACATATCCCGTCATGTCACTTTTGACAAGTCATCGTTTCCATACACCATTCCTAACCTGGTCTCCTCATACACATTCCTCGATGACTCCCTACCACCCACCTTCACCTTTTCACACAATCCAACACCCGTACCTATCCCTCACGGCCCTACGTCTCCACCACCACCCGGCCCATTACATACCAAACCAACCGGCCCACTGCCTCCCAAACCAACCGGCCCATCACCCCCCCCCCCCCAATCACTTACTCACGCCGTCCCAAACACACTACCCAGGCCAGCTCGGTCCCACCGGGCTTTCCACCGTTGCCCACTTCCTCACCTGGACCATCTTCGGCTCCGATTCCACAGCCTCACACACCGGCCCAATCCACTCACCCTATGACCACTAGATCCAAAACTGTGTCTCTTAAGCCCACTACACCACTTAACTTGCACACCTCCACTATATCTCCCATTCCCAACACCTACGCAAAGGCCTTTTCGGACCCGCATTGGACACACGCCATGCAAGCCGAATTTAATGCATTGCAGAAAAATGAAACATGGGATTTGGTCCCTAGACCGGCTGACAGACCAGTTATTCGGTACATGTGGCTTTTTTGCCTGTAAACAGGAAGTGACAAACGGTAGGGATTGATTGTGAGGACACTTTTAGCCCGGTTGTTAAGCCTACTACTATTCGGACACTCTTGTCCTTGGCTGTCTCACGTTCTTGGCCAATCCATCAGTTGGATGTCAAGAACGCCTTTTTACATGGTGATTTACAGGAGGCGGTATTTATGCATCGGCCACCAGGGTTCGTCGATAAAAGATTTCCCAACTTTGTTTGTCGCTTAAAGAAATCTTTATACGGGTTGAAATAAGCTCCATGAGCGTGGTACACTCGTTTTGCTACTTATATTATGTCACAGGGTTTTCGAAGCAGTGCCTGCGACACGTCGTTTTTTATTAACTCTAAAGGGCCTCACACTGCTTATTTACTGTTATACGTGGATGATATCATCCTTACAGCATCTACGGATGCGTTCCTTCGGGATATTATTACTGCTCTTTCACGCGAGTTTGCCATGACCGATCTTGGCCGTTTGCATCATTTTCTAGGCATTACTGTGACTCATCAGGCACATGGGTTGTTTTTATCTCAATCTCAGTACACTAAGGACATCATTAATCGGGCATCCATGAGTTCCTGCAAACCTTGTACTACACCGGTTGACTTATCTTCTAAGTTGAGTGCAACAGATGGACCGCTGTTTCATGACCCGACTTTATACAGAAGCCTTGCTGGCGCCTTACAGTATCTGACTTTTACTCGCCCTGATATTTCATACGCTGTGCAACAAGTTTGCTTATTTATGCATGAGCCGCGCGACTCTCATTTTTCGTTCATGAAACGCATTATCCGATATTTGCAGGGTACCATCCATTACGGTGTACGGATTTCCAAGTCAGCCGTGAACTCTCTGGTAGCTTACTCTGATGCCGACTGGGGCGGTTGTCCAGATTCGCGTCGCTCCACTAGTGGTTACTGTATTTTTCTGGGAGATAATTTAATTTCATGGTCCTCCAAACGCCAGCCCATTGTTTCTAGATCAAGTGCGGAAGCAGAGTATCGAGGCGTTGCTAATGCAGTGGCCGAGGCCACATGGGTTCGGAACCTTCTTCTTGAGTTACACGTCCCTCTTTGTCAGGCTACGGTCGTTTATTGTGATAATGTTTCAGCCATTTATTTGTCCAACAATCCGGTACAACATCAGCGGACAAAACATGTGGAAATCGACATACATTTTGTAAGAGAAAAGATTCGCATAGGCCACATTCGAGTTTTACATGTTCCTTCTGCCTCTCAGTATGCTGACATCTTCACAAAGGGTCTCTCACGCGAGCTATTTCAGTCCTTTCGGTCCAGTTTAACCGTCTGCTCCGCTCCCGATCAAACTGCGGGGGACTCTTAGTGATAATATTAGAGATAGTTTATATTTGAATTATATTATTTGTTATTATAGATAGGATCGTTTCCATATTTATCTCTTGTAATTTACCCTATAAATAGGGCTTTGTATTCTTCATAATAATCAAGGAATTATAACGATCTATAAACACTTTTAATATGTACCATTTAAAGAGTATATTGTAACCCCTTATTTTTTTATTTTTTGGTAGCATACTATTCTTGAAGCTTTTTAGAGAACATTCTTAGTATCTACTAATATCTGTGTTTGCAACAGAAGCTCCATTATCCCGAATATAAGACACTACCAATTTCTTTTCTATATATAAGTTTTGTTGTTTTTTCTTTTCAAAATTGAAAATCCTTTCATCACCATAGAGGCAGTTTTAACTTGCTTATTTTAAGTGCATAAAAGTTTGTAAGCTCACTGTTTTACTAGTGACTTGCTAACTCCAAGTTTTTTTTTTTTTTTTTGACCTGTGTAGTTGTGTTTGACAAAATGGTAGATGCTTCTTTGATGACATATGGCCAAAATGTTTCACATAGAGCATTTATTGTTGCATATTCTTTCTTTATTTACTGTTAGATGCATTCTAATATCTTATGTATGAATCTCTTGTGAACAGGAGAGATGATCCTTGGTTTCAGGCTCTAGGAAAGACCTGCATTCACATGACATGGAGTGACCGAGGTGCTATATCACTTGAGGTATACCCTCAAAACAAGTAATTTTATTACCATATTTTTCTGTTAATGATTCATATACTATTCTGTTCTGTTGAATTTTTATTTGTACTTACTACATACCGTTAAAAGTCTACATGACAACAACTCACAGCTAGCTAAAAATGTCATATGTTATCATATCGCCGCAGGGTCTAGGGCTGCAAGTAGTAGAGAATGTTGAACAAGCTGAGTTTATTTTGGTTCATGGTACTGAAGCGTTGGGACTTTCTTCTGGTGACTCTGTTTCCAAGAAGCTTGAGGAGCTCGAGAAGATTCTAGAACAATGTGCAGCTAAAGGAATACCTATGGTTGTGGCAAATCCTGACTTTGTGACTGTTGAGGCTAGAGAACTACGTATCATGCCTGGTAAACATGTTATTTCTTTGTTACTTGATATTCATTGATTATTTTGGGGAGCATGCATGGCTTTTGAATGTGTTTTTACTCAAGCATTTAACAATTATTTAAGAAGCTAGTACATAAAGTGATCAAAACTTGGTTTAAAAAACGCATGCTTGAGGCGCGCAAGGCGATTTGGAAAACACTTGAAGGCCTTGAGGCGGTGCCTCATGCACATCTGAGTCAAACCTGGTCAAAGTTAGGGTAATGAAAGATAAAATAGGCTTATATAAAGGGGATGAGAGAGATGCAATTTCTGGTTGTACATAAAGCTTATTTGGTCGTACAGAGAGCAACGCCTCGTGTATGTGAAGCTTTCGTTTATCATTTTTTGAAACCAAGGATGAAAAACGACATTTTGTTCAAGGATTGTAGCATTTTGGTTGTTTTTAGGTACATTAGCAGCTAGTTATGAAAAGCTTGGTGGTGAAGTTAAATGGATGGGCAAGCCGCATCAGATAATTTATAAATCAGCCATCGCTATGGCCGGTGTTGATGCATCTGACTCAATTGCTGTCGGGGACTCTTTACACCATGACATTAAGGGTGCAAATGCATCTGGGATTGAATCTGCATTTATCACTTGTGGGATCCACTCAAGCGAACTTGGACTTAAAGAATTTGGAGAACTTGCTGACCTGTCATCTGTGCAGGCTCTTGCATTAAAGTATGATGCTCATCCATCATATGTATTGCCTTCGTTTACATGGTGATCTCGATACAGGCAAGTCATATGTGCTTCTTCCCCTTCATTTTATTAGAAATACTAGACATGACAACGGGCAGATCAGGCAACATGTCAAACGGGTCAGGTAAAAAAAAGTGATTTTTCATGTAAACCAAAAGAGGTCGGGTCAGGTTGGTCCGACCTGCAAACACTTTCTTTATCCATGTTTATTTTTTTATTATTATTTTTATTTTGTACAGTTTTTTTTTTTCGCTGAAAGAGGTTAGGCCGGTAGGGCTGACCCTGCAAACCAATTTGATAATTGCAGGAAACTATGTAGAACATGGGTAGCTCTCTTGATGACTCATGGACCGCCATTGGAGGTCTAAGATTGGAAGAAATGGCTGCTATCCGATCGATTATTCTTTCTGCTTATGATAGAGTGACATTGGACTTTAGTAGTTGATACACATACATGATACATATAATCATGTATTTGTGGGGGTGAGCTTCACATTCCTCCAATTAAATGCAACATTTGTAAACTCTATATATTTATTTGCTTTGTGGATGAAATAATGATTTTTCACAAAACTTGTTTCTTTAGATACAATAAATTAAGAATTTATGTATTTTTATTTTCTAAGATCTTGATAATGTTTTAGAATTTGTGTATGATGTTTCTGCCTTAGCCCCTTGAAGGTCACCATATCAACGTTTAACGGTATGGTATGGAGTAACGTGAGTTTCATAAAAGAAAAGATTTGAAGTGTTAAGGGTTAATAAAATAAATGATGAATTAAGAAGTATATTTGGATTTGACCCGAGTTTTAAAATATTGTTTCATTTGTCCACGGTATAGTTACAACTTTGTCAGGTCTAGTCCAATTGGTCGGAGGTGGTGGGAGGTTTGCACGCTTGCGTGGTTCCCGCTCAAAAGGGTTTCCAGGTTCGAGTCTCGCCGTTTATAGAAAAAAATGTACCCAATAGGTTTGAATGGGACCAACGTATGGGTAGGGGTTCGATCATGGCTCTCCTTTCCCTACTCGGTTGCGTCCACTACAACCTTTTAACACATGTTATCATCAAATATATAATACATTTCATTTTACTGTTTTGTATCTTTTGCCATGAAGTATCATTTTGTTTATATTTAATGCTAAAGTGATAAGAACATGGTAATGTTGTTTTAACTTTAGTTTGTAGAAAAGATATCTATGTCGTAACACTATTACGTACGTTGACTATATTGGTGATGGTCACACATCCTTATCATACTTGAGGTTAACAAGATGCTTATAGTACGTTGACTATATTGGTGATGGTCACACATCCTTATTAACCCTTAACAAACAAACACAAACAGGAAATCTCGTTCGGTAAGTGTTCGTGAACAGTTCGTAAACACATTATTTTCTTAACAAACGAACATGAACAAGACCTTGTTCGTGTTCGTTTGGTTCGTTTACAGCCCTAGTCACACATCCTTATCATGTTTGGCTCTCCTTATTTGGCCTCCTTATAACTTATTGACTTAATCAAAAAGTTAATTAGGAGATAAGTTTGTTTGGGTAATGGGTTGAAAAGGAGGTTTTTGTGGGTTGAAAAGGAGATAAGTTATAAGTAAGAATTTGTAACTTTTTGCTTAAGGAGATAAGGAGGTAGAAGAAGGAGATAAGGAGATAAGAAGAAGGAGAGCCAAACATAATGGTTTGACTATACGACGAGAACATGTTACCTTCGTCATGGTGAACCTACTGGTGGTGGGACTTGCAAGTCAAAAACTTCAAGAAAGGTAGTATTAAATGATTTGTTCTTGTGGTGTCGAAAAATATAGCACCCCTTAGGCATGTTTGTTGGATTGGGCGAGTATGCTTACGATTATGTTGTATGTTGACCATGTTCGTGATGGTTTAATCTGTCATCCAAGGGTGGCTTAAGACGAAGTATTTTGAAGCTAGGGCTTTAGGCCACCAATCCAATAGGGCCCCTAAATTTTAAAAAAAAAATTATACATATGGTAATTTTTTTTGTAATGAAAGACTTTCCGCTTTTATTTATTGTATTTATCATGCAAATAATTCTAATCCTTCAACTATTGTTATTTCACATTTTAATTTGTTTTTTTTTATAGTTTCGCAAAAGGGCCCCATTTTAGTATTTACTTTAGTCCCCCATAAAGGTTGAGCTAGTCTTGGTGTCATCTATTGCTATGAACCCGTCATTAAATACCTGAAAACCATGCGGAATCAGGAGTCAACCCGTTTGTAATGTTCTAATATTCTTAGTGACCATATGAAGTTCTTCGTGACTCCAAGGTTGGATTCAAGTTGACTGAATATGAATATGAATATGAATGTATGTACAAGAGATATGGGTCATGGCCCATGTGTATGTTGAGAGTAGACGTGTACATATCGTTCTTTTTTCTAGGAACCAAACCGGTTCGTGTTTGGTATTGGTTTGTGTCTGAACCGGTTTCGATTCGGTTCTTGTTTTGTCAGTTTCGGAGACCTGTTTTGGTCCATGAACCAATTCACGCGCACATTTTTTTTTTATAAAGAAAAGACATCACAAAATTATTATTTTTACGTAAAGTTTGACTTTTTTTATTCTTACAATCTTTTTAATATGTATGGGTATATATTTGTATGTGTAGAAACATTTTTGTATAACTTTGTTATATATAATTTTTTTATATAAAAAATGGATTTTTTTTAATAAATAAATACCGGTTTTTCATACCGGTTCGGTTCGGTTTGGGGAAAATATATGGAATCGATGGGGAAACCGGCGGTTCGTATCTGGAACTGAAACTGGTTCCTGAAATACCGGTCCCAGACCGGTTCGGTTCCAGGAACCGGTTTTTTTTTCACCTCTAGTTGAGAGACAGTAGAGAATGGGCTGATCATTCCTTTTTACAAGAAGTGGGTGGACCCAACACCTAATGAGCCAATGCTAAGAGGCTGATCATTCATACTTCTTACTTCTTACTTCTTAGTGGGCCAGAACCCAAAACAGTAGTCTTCTACAATCAATCCACATCATATGGTAAGTTATAAGTGATTACATGGTCTAATTAAACCATTTTTCATTATGTATATGAGGATTCAAAGACACTTCTCTTCAACTGTTACTTTTGTCTTTCTTGTGATAAATATAAAAATTCTTTTCTTTGGTTGCCGTTGTTTAGTGGTCACAATAACTATCATTCTATGTTGATGTATAATTATCAATATTACATTGCTAATATGCAATTCTGTCTTACTTCTAACTATTAACATCTTAATGAAAATGAAATACTATTTTCTTTGCTTAGAATACTTATTAGAAGGTATTCATAACATCAATTTTGATCACAAGCGTCTTTCATAACCAAGGTATACAATAATAATCTGCATGTCGAATTTTACTTGAGCAATTCGACATGTCTGAGGACTCTGAGCATTCTTGATCACATGGTAACAAAATTTATTTCGTGCAGCAATTAAAGATTACCTTTACTGGTCTCTCTCTACATGATCTCAATCTGCACATGTAGGTCAATGAAATTTACATGGTCAACGAAGATGATTGACTGGTCAACATTTCTCAGCATCAATTCGTTCAATCACTCGGCGTGCCTCTTCCTCTGTGGCTGGAACAACGCTGCGAATCTTACTGTTTGTCGTGCCATCTGACTTCGTTGTAAATGTGAAGTAGAACTTGTTGGATACCTTTTCAAATTCAACAAATCATCAACCATTTGTGTTTTGAAAGCGAACATATGATATTAAATCACAAAAATAAGTCGTAAGATGATCAACTGTAATGAAACATATACGCAGAGGCTTACCTCTGCAGTTCTGAGCTCAGGCCGAGTCACATGAGCTACAACTTCTATGTTTATCAAAGGTTTATCGGGGTTCTCGAGTTCAGTAAACAAAACACATGACTTGAACCGCAGAAAGTTTCCAACGTCCACCTGGTACCGAAAAAAATCAAAGTATTACATGTAGCAGATACTGAAATTTGTGGCTGCAGTACTGAAACAAACAAAAATTCAACCGAAAATAACGTGACCATAGTTATCAAAGGCGTGACTTTTTTTATCTAGGAGGGAAAAGCGGGATCTGGTGGCTTCTAGGAAATTGGTCGCCTTGGCGGTGAGATTTCTACTAAACTCGTCTTCCCTACCTAAAATTGTTTATATATTGAACCACCCTCTAATCCCACTAACTTATAGTTACTAGATTGATACTAATTGAATAAACGTGAAACGGAAAACTTACAGGCTTCAAGAAATCAACATGGTCAACCTCAAGAAAGAGTGGAGCACTGCCTGCAAACGCGTAAGCGGTTGCAAAAGCCAGCTCAAAGGCTCTTCGCATCAAAAAGCCTCCAAAGATCCTGCCATGGGTGTTCCTTTGTTGTGGCATACATACCAATGAATTTTGCATGCAAGTATCTTGTATAAGAATGCTATCTCTATCTGCCAAAGCAGGCATGTCGATGAATACACGTCCTTCTGCCAGCAATGCATTTAGCCTCTCTACTTCCTTTTCGTTGTCAATCTCCTTTGTTTGTTGTAATCTTCTCTGTTTCCTCAACTTATTCCTCTCTTCTGCTTCTTTCCAAAGCAGTTTCTCTTTTTCAGTCTCGGGCGTGATTTGGTTGATTATTGCTGATTTGCCTGTCTTGGAATCACGGGCCACAAACGTGAAGTTTGCAACCAGAGCTTGTGAGTCTACAGGATCAGATGATTCTGCAGATTAATGGTCAAGGTGAATTAAATCATTATCTGTTTTTGAAACTTAATTAGTATTTGGTTCTTAGTTTTAAAAGGCGCGAGGCACTCCGAGGCGTTTAGATCCCAAAAGCCGACAGCTTCATGTACGCGAGATGTTGATCTATATACAATCATTCATAATATCTTTATCCCTTCAATTATTTTTACATTTCACCCTCCTACAGACCCCAATTTTGACCCGGATGTGCATGAGGTGCGCCACAAGACCCTAAGGCGTTATCCTGATCGCTTTGTGCGCCTAGCGCTTCAAGCATGCGTTTTAAAATGTGTTTTTGAAAGTGATTTTATCTTATTGTTAACAATCAGAATGAGATAACCAACAAGAAGTAAAACGAAAACGAGTTTCTAATTATCAAACAGTCCGCAATTAGCCAAACATCATTGTACCTTCAGTAGATTGAAGAACTTCCAGTTGAATCTCCAAGGATGATCTACCGACCCAAGTAACGGCTCCTTCTATCTTCAAATCAGTGTCCACCAAAATCGGTTTCTTTAATACCATTTTGTCCACAGAAGCCGTCACCAGCAACAATGAGTCAGCCATACCAGGATGATTGAAGCAATGCTGCAAAAATTCAATGAAAGCCAAAAATGTTAAAACTACTGAATACATTTCATAATCTATCGGAATTAGTTTAAGGGCGATGCTAATGAGACACCACCACCCAAATCTGTACACAAGCGTCCCTGTCACATCATACAAATCATACGATAGTGAGAAAAATGGTCATACGAGCTATGTGACTTTGCCAGTGGGCACATCAGTCATTTGTGTCGGGTCAAACACACCATTCAAGCTGTATGATTTGACGAACGCCACCTCATACGGGCCCTCATACAACCAATATGCCATTTTTTTTACCTATCATACGGGACGGACACCACCCCATACTAGCCCTCATAAAACCCACATAACCATTTTTCACAAGCCATACGACCCATATGACATCATACAAGATGAATGCCACCTTATACAAACCCTCACACGACCCATATGACCATTTTTCGCCTGTCATACACAAGATGAACGCCACCTTATACAAACCCTCATACGACCCATATGACCATTTTTCGCCTATCATACCCATATGACACCATACAGGCCGTATAACAATGCAAAAAATGATCTTATGAGCCATAAAACTTTTTCAATGGTCACATGAGTCATTCTATGCCAGTCAAACACATCATACGGGTCATACGATTTGTCGACCCACATTACCATTTTATGCAATTCATACGACCCGTATGACATCATAACACCTAGAACATTATCGGTACTGCATAGTGTGTCAGCATTGTTTCTTTACCCAACCCCTTAGTTTAACAACACTATCTCTCAAAAATACAAACTAATCCAACCAAAAACAATAAAGGCCCATACTTTAAACGAAAAACGGTCATACAAGCCATATGATTTTGCCACGGTTCACATAAGTCACTTCACTTTGCTAGTCCGTCAAACACGTCATATTGGCGATATGATTTAGCAAACACCACATCATACAACCATTTTTCGTCTATCAAACCCATATGACACGTCACTCACATCATACGGGCCATCTAATAGCGCAAAAAATGGTCATAACTCATAGTCTCATACGAGCAATAATATAACTTTGACGCTAATCAAATAAGTCATTTCCGTGTTTATAAAAAACATCACACGACCGTATGATTTATCTAACCCCATCTCATAACGGCCTCATACGACCCACATAACCATTTTTCAACTCCCATACAACCCATATGACAACATACGACCCATATAACACGTCAGTGGTACATAAACAATGCAGTAAAGAACCATACTTTAAACGAAATGGTACCGGCAAGCGCATCAAGATCCTCAAGCAATTTCCCAACCCGAATCCCATTCCACGGGTTCCTATACTGCTCTCTAAGTATATAATCCTTACTAAAAGGATAACTAATAGTCGTCCGGCTATTCGCAGGACTTTTACTAATAACAGAATCCCCAATACCACCACCACCATCATAAATAACAGATCTTGCTTGCCAAAGAGCATTGGTGACAGGTGAATGGTACATACCAGGCCACAAACTAATGGGCTTACGCAAAGAACTCCCAGCATCAATGGCTGACACACCATCATCATCATCATCATCATGATGTTGGTGATCAGGTGATGATACTGTTGGGTTGATGGGAATTGGGTCAATGGGTCCTGAAGAGGAATGTGATCGGTGAATAATATTATGGGTGAGAAGATTCAAAAAGGATGGATTTTTGGGATTAAGATTAAAGATTTGATGTGGGTTTGTTAATAATGATGAAATGGTGGCAGTGTAATTGAATCTTGGTGGTTTCATCTTGTGTGTTGTGAATGAAGATCAGAAGATTGGAAGGTGGATAAAAATGGAGGTTTTGTTGGTTTGTGATTGGTGGGTTGTCGGGTCGGGTTTAGTTTTTAGAGCATCCTCGTCATCTCCACCAAAGCTATTGTTCACCCCTATATATATTTTAATATTTTTATAAGTAGTTGTGAGTGAAGAGAGAGAAAATATAATGATAAAAGTATGAAAAAGTATTATTATTTTAATTAGGAGAGAGAAAATTTAAGGGTGGAGTAGTGATTTTTAGTGTAATTTGATGGATGAAATTTGGTGGAGGGGATGTGAATGCTCTTATACTAAAAAATCATTATTTTACTCTAAAATTTTCTCTCTTTTTTAAAAAATAATATTTTTTGCAAACTTTTATCATTACATTTTCTTTATCCTCACTCATAACCACTTATAAAAATATTAAAATATTTATAGGGGTGAAGTGGTGAACCAAATATAGGTGTAAATAGTGCTTTCACCACATCCAGGGCACAGTCATGGAAATTGCAGGACCACATCTTGCGAAGCGCTGGTGTTGTGGGGGGTGGATCCTGACTACTCCCTTGCTCTTGGTAATATTAGAACAACTCTTCTGGACCTTGATCTAGGTGGTTTTACCGATAAGGAGACCGCCCCCAAGAAACCTCAACAAACTTTGGCGAGTGCTCTTTATGGTAAACACGCACAGGACATGGAGGAGCGGTTCGATATGACCCTGCGTCAAAAGGCAGTTTTGGCTTGTCTCAAGGGGGTTCATGCCCAAGATTTTTTGACTGTTGCGCCCATTGAAGGTCTTGGGCAACGGATGTCAGCAGTTGAATATAGAGCCATCCTTAAATACCGTCTCCTTATTCCCCTTTTCCCACCAGACGGCTCATGCCCCATTTGTAAAAAAGCCTGTTTGGATAGATTTGGCGAGCATGCCCTCCACTGTAAGGAATTGCCGGGGTTCAAGTATCGTCATGACTGGGTTCTAGAAGTTTTATGGGATGTGCTTAGGCGTGCCGGGATCTCTGCCAAGAAAGAAGCCCCTGTTAACTTTCTGACTGATCAACGAGAGGGAAGATCTACCCTGCGTCCTGCGGACGTCCTTGTGTTTGGCTGGGTGGGGGGTAAGCACGTGTGTGTTGACCTTACTGGGGTGTCCCCACTGGTGGGGCTGAGAGATAGCGGATTCATTCCGGGACAGGCGGTTTTGAAGGCTGAAGCTAGGAAGGTTGCTAAGCACGAGGCAGCGTGTTTAGAGAATCAGCATGTATTCATTCCGTTTGCCTTCGACACTTTTGGATCCCTAGCCCCTGAGGCAGTTCGCTTTTCAGAGCGGGTGCAGAAGGTGGTCCACAGTGACTCACAAAGCCCGAGGAACCAAGGGTTTGTATTTAGTAGAATAGGCTTTGCGATTCAAAAAGGGATAGCGGCGCAGCTTGTTGCTCGCTTACCCATTATCCAGATGTAACTTGGTTATTATTGAAAGAATATAAAAATTCAAATGAAATATTTTTTCTGTCCTCCACTTACAACCATTCACATCAACCCTATATAATTTGAGGGATACACTCACGTGCATTTAATGGACCAAATATGACTGCTCTTACAGGGAAGGTCAAGCAGAAGATGGTTCAAGATCCATTGGTAGGATATACATATGTAAACGAAGTAGACGACTTTTATATGCTCTACATCGGATTTTGGTTGATGTCAGTTTGGTTCTTTACAAAAATAATAGAAGGAATATGTCAAAGTAAACCATAATAACGAATACAAGTATTGATGTTGTTTAACTGGTATCGGTTAGGTTTTGAAACTACTATTATTATAATAACGATAATAATAATAATAAAAATAACAACAGTAAAAGGCAATTTGCCTCTATAACGATAATAATTCGTATTAAAATTTAATTAATAACAATAGGTGGGTGTCATTTAGGACGCCATCGGTATGCTTATGCGGTTTGGGTTACAACTAAGGAACTTTGCCCCATCTCATGTAGCACCCATACGAGGTGGTGATGGGCGGTAACCAATAACACATAGTAATAGCTTGAAGCATCAAATTTTGTTGTTTCATGCTCTGTTGTTAAAAGACTTTGATGTCAACAATTACTTTGGTGAATGTAATTGTTAAGCTTTTGCGATTGCTTTCATTCCGGAGATCAGAGTTGCCTCATTAGTTGTGTAGCCCTATGGCCCCCAAAATTTAGGGGCACCAATTTTTGAAAAAAAATATATGTATTCATGTATGGGTTGCCCATATTTGAATTTTGTTTGTTTGGGCTAAATCAATGGGCCCTACAAAAACTGAAGAGCAGCTGATATAACTGTTAGAATAGTGAAATACCAAATCTAGGGCGAAAGTGAAAAGCAAGTGGTGTAACTGTCAGAATACTAAATGACGATCGGTTTTTGGAACTCCTCAAGAATTTTTTATTTGCTACTTTTTTAACTAAGATTGTTAAAACGGTTAATAACTTATGATTTGTGTTTTGTTATGGTTTTTGTTAGTATATTGAAGCAACCTTTAGGTAGCGTTCGTTTCATGAGAATGGAATGAAATTCGGAAGGAATTGGAATGTGTATTCGACTTCTTATGTTGTTAGTTACAACAAAATAAGGAATTGTAACTGAACAACAACATATGGAAGGGAATCCACGTTTCAATTCCATCGAGACTTCACTCTATTTTATGAAACGGACACATCAAAATTCCAAAACAAATTATGGTTCTCGCGCGAATTCCAATTCCAATTCCTTTGCAATCCATGAAAACGAACGCTACATTAGGTTTGTAATCTGATTAATTTTTTTGAACTTGGATTATTGTTTATTTGCTTATGGTCATAGTTTGATTATTGTTATCTAGTTGTATTTAGTTATTCTTTATTGCATAATGGCTTACTAGGTTAGAGACCCGTGGGGACCCACGGTGAAAACCAAAGTAAATAAAAATTTACAAAGTTAAAAAGTAAAATTAAATTAATAGTGTTAACATGCAATTCCAAACCAACAATGAAACTACCATAAATGAATTATAATTTAAAAATCACCAACTTATTAAAAATTTAATATGCAAAGTCATTAAGAAATAAATAACCATTCAAAAGTGACCAAATCATAACATTATAAAAGAAAAAAAAATAGCAAACATAATGTGAAACACAAAACGATAGTATGGAAAAACAAAAATCCGGAAATAAAACATACGATAATACTAAAAAAAAAAATTAATCATCAAATAATATTAATAAAGCCAACGTTCTGCAAAGCCTTCTTATGCTTCCTTCCATCAAGATGCGCATTTAGGTTTGGTTGACTGGTACATCTGACTTCACATAGACCACAATAGAACACATCATTGCCGGTAGCATGTGCAACCTAAATAAAAATCAATACACAAATAAGGCATTTAATTTTACGTATAATAAGTACATATATATATATATATATATATAAAAGTTATATCAATATATATATATATATATTAAATGTAATACCTTAGATTGATGTTTTTTACCATTAACATGTTGTGCATATTGGGCATCGTCCAGACATTGGACGTCACAGAGTTGACAATAATTCGCTGGGTGGAGAACTGCACCGTTGGAAACCATATGCGACAACCTAATATCCATGAGTACCTATAAAAACAAACCGATTTTTGTGACTATTTTGAAGTTGTTAAAAAAAATTCATAACCGTAATTTATAATCCAATGTTAAATGTCAACAAACATCCAATGTTGTCTTGTATTGCTATGAAACAAAACATACAAAAAAACAAAACAATACAAATAAATTAATATATAAAAAGAAGCCGTTCAAAAAAAATTAGAAAAAATAAATAGAAGATTGCGAATGATGACCTTGTTTGACTATCCAATGTGATTCAATTATAAAGAAGAATGTGGCAATATGAATTATGAAAGCATCTTTATATAGATGTTAGTGATTGAATATATTTTTGTTAACTTTATATTTTTAGTAATAATTAATGATAATATAAATTTAATATAATTATAAAAATCATATTTTCGGCAAGTTATTAAAAAAAAGTATAATTTTAAAACATATTATGAAAAAGAATATAACATGCAAAGTTAAAATAATCTTAACGTTTACTTCAATTGTAATTGTGTTGTGTTTGTGAAACATATAAATTGATAAAGAGATGTTGCAAATAAATTTAATAATTAAAAAAGTCTTCCACCAAACAAAATAATAGGATACTTTAAAAAAAAAACATCGGTAGACATAGAATGTTGACAAATCGTAATAATAGTGAATGACTAAAGACATTGAAATATGTAAAAACAAATTATGGATGTGTTCGTAAGATAGATTGTAGCACGGTAGCTTCCTATAATCTTTACATGGATAACTGGAAAAAAAAATTAAACCATACCGACATTAATTGTTTATAAAATAGCGTTAGCATAATAATAAAACTTGTAACATAAAAAAAAATGAGACTTACAAGAATTTGTCATAGCTGTCCAAAAATCTCCTTGTAAACAACATTTACGGTACGCGTAGTCACATTACCTTCCTTGTCTAATATTAATATCTTCAATCCATTCCTACTTTTTACTCTTGATAATGCAACGTACAATTGTCCATGTGTGAAAACTGGATCTTTCAAATATAACCCAACTTTAGATAGCGACTGTCCTTGACTCTTGTTTATTGTCATAGCAAAAGACACAGAAAGGGGAAACTGTCTTCTTCTAAATTTGAAAGGAATCTTCTTATCAGACGGTGTAAGACTAATTCTGGGAATAAATGTCCGCATTCCAATGTTACTACCTGAAATAATTCTGGCTTCTATAACACGTTTTCCCAATTGAACAACCTGTAGTCTTGTTCCATTACACAAACCACTTCTTTGATCGATGTTTCTGAGTAACATGACTGGAACACCAACTTTTAAAATCAATCTGTGGTTTGGAATTCCCGAAAACTTAAGGCTATTAAGAACATCAGGTGAATATAAACTTTCATCGACTTCTTCATCAATATTTTCTGATTGACAAACACTGTCTGAACTTAGATATACCATTTCCTCACCAGGAAACAAAGCAAGCAAACGATCATTAATATCTTGAACAACTTCATTCTTTGGTGCCAAAATAGCTCGTTCTTCGAAAAAACCTGGAATACTTGAATTCTCTAAAATCGATGGATAAACAAACGATATCAAATCAGAAACAGGATCCAACGATTGAGTAATTAATAAGTCATCAGGTATATCAATCATACATTGATCCTCATATTCAGATCCAACCTTGCCTTCACCTAAATCCAAAAGCCATTTTGCAAAATTCTTTGTTTGCTCAATCTCGGTTGTAGTGTTGCCACAACTTAACCGCATATTTTTTGTTAACTTAAGGACTTTGCATTCATGCCAAATGTATGAAGAACTTAATGAAGCATTAACAATATCATGTCTACTTCCGTTTTGAACTACTGGTAAAATTTGTCTGAAATCACCTCAAAAAACAATTACCTTTCCACCAAATAGTACCTTTGAATTGTTATCATTATCAATACCAAAAACGTCTTTTAAAGTTCGATCCAATGCTTCAAAGGCATGTTTATGAACCATTGGTGCTTCATCCCAAATAACCAAATCAGTTTTCTTAAGCAATTGGGCTACGTCACTGTCTGGTGTTATGAAGCATAAAGAATCCTCGGTTAGGTTGATTGGAATTGAAAACCTTGAGTGTGCAGTCTTACCGCCTGTTAATAGTAATGAAGCGATACCACTCGAAGCGACATTCAAAACTATTTTACTTTTTGATCTTATGGATGAAGCCAATGTTTTCCATAGAAAAGTTTTACCAGTACCCCCCGTATCCATAGACAAAAAATACACCCCCTTTTTTACCCTCAACTGCTTTTATTATTGTGTCATAAACATTTCTTTGCTCATCTGTTAGCGAACCAAACATTTCTTCAAATTCCCCTTGCAAACAATTTGTGTCATATCCCAATTCCTCATTAATCAATCGATTGTTTGAAACGTATATTGAGTCATCATCAGGATATGGCATGTCTATGAAATTTCGCAAAGTGGAACTATTGCGCAACAAAAAGTTTTCAATACTAAGCAAAGCAAAGTTCTTAATCTGATCTTCAGAAAGTCTCAGATCTACATAAATTTGAATAAGAAAAATTTACTCAATAATATTAAACGATTTAATTTTTTATACAAAAATAACAATAATATTAATATGTAATTAACTTTACTAATATAGGTAAAAAATCATACCTGGATAATCAGTGTCTTTTCTTCGTTTACGTAGAATGTCTTCAGACAACTCTTTCCATGTGCTTTCCCATACAAAGTTTGGTCTAGAAAGACTATTAGATGTTAACATAGTTGCAAATAAGTTTCTCAAATAATCACCAGATCCTGAATGGAATGCTTCCAGTATTGCTTCAATATACTCAGCATCATCATCCAAGAGTCCCATGGCATAACACGCATCTCTATATGTACCATAAAGATGTCCATTGACAGTACGAATATCTTCAAATGAGGTTGGACCTTTAACCTTATTTAACAGAATTCTTAAAAAGTAACCTTCACCAACAGCAGGAGACACAACATGAATACGACCAACTGACTTGTTGTGAGCGAAAGATTTTAGCTAAAACAGGATTATACGATCATACAAGTCACAAAACCAGGTGCGGAAACCCTAGTTCTGAACAAATTGATAAAACACAAGTCAAAACGCAATCAAGATCATTTTCAACATCATTTCATAGATTAACTTCTTTCAAATAAGCTTTTACAATCAGTTTATGTTAATCTAGAACACACACACAATATCTCAAAACAACCTCTGAACCTGACCTATCACAGACACAACTGACAACTCTATTCCATAATCAAAATCACAAAACCTATTTATAGACACTGCACGTTCGCCCCTTTTCACTGGTCGAACGTGAGCATTTTCCACATTCGCCCACTTCCAGTGGTCGAATGTGTCTTCTAGTCAGATCCATTCTTCCTTCGCCCGTTATTATCTACATTCGCCCACTTCTTATCTACATTCGCCCCTTATGTTTACCTTCGGCCAAACACTAACACATGTTAATTATGTTTATCCAATCCTTAGTCGCAAAATGCATCAACAAACTCCCCCTCGACTATTGATTGGATAGTTTTCTTTGTTGGTCCATTGTCTTGTTCATCAACTTGATTCTGAGCTGTTTCTTCTGCTCAGTAGTCATTGGAGGCTCAAATGTTTTCTTCACCGGTTTAGACACATTAGCTATCTTCACTGTCTTACCAAGTTTACCCTCCAAGTTGCTTCCTGCATTGATGTCATACGCAAAACAAACTCCAACCACTTGCGTGTATTTTCTTGCTTGAGCAAAGTCGTTTGGTTCAAAGTAGATTGGATTGAAGAAAAGCATGATGATGTCTTCAAATGTGCAATTAATCAACCACATAGGATCAAATACATGAACATGCTTGTATTTATCCTTTCCATCTCTCAACACGATCACCGCTTCAGCCTTTCTCCAATCATAATACCAAAAGATGAAATCAGCACTGAAATGCTGTGGCATCGGCATCAACGGTATCTTCCTCATCACATTAGGTGCTTTGTAAATCAAAGTAACTCGCTTCATATTGGTTTGTGGATCAATATCCCTATGCACTTTTCTTCTGGGATATTGAGGCTTGAATCTGTTCCATCTCGTATGACTTTCCCAAACCAATTTATCTGCGCACCAACCGACATGTGATCCATTTACTTCGGCACCTGACATTGGGAATCTGCATAAGTCTCTAACCGCCCAGTATGGTAGAGTAAGCAAGTCACAGAATCTGTTGAAGTACAGAATTCCGGTTTCCCATTTTGCAGCAATACATTTCAGCCTGCCTAAGTAAGTCCACCCGAGAGCTCTGCCTTTGAACTTGTCATTATGAAATCTGTAAAAGTTACCTTGAGCTTCAGGCTTTGGTCGGTTCTCATCCATTTCCTTCAATTTCTTCAAATAATTCTTCAACTCATCAAACTGGTTAGAAGAATCTTTCTTATCAGTACCAAATACCTTCTCTACAAACTCTTCACTCCTTTTCTTAGCTTTCTGTTTTGCTGACTTATTTGGTATCTCAGTGAAGTCAGGAAATACTTCATTTTCATCATCTTGTCTGAAGTACTGGGGGAACTCTTCATGAGTTATATCTTCCATTTCCACTTCATTGTTCTCAGGAGTCTGCACATCATCTGAATGACTTCCAATATCCTTTTCAGGAATATCTGAAATCGATTCATCCATCATAAACTCCTCAAAAGTTTTCCCTACCCTCTGTGCAAGACCATCTAGTATTTCTTTTGCCACAGATGCAGGTAATTCCCCTTCTTCAAGATCTGGATCTTCATATTCCAACTCATATCTTAAGTCATCAGTTTGGAATATCTCAGCGAAGCATCCTGTGAACTCAATGGTCCACTCTCTCTTTTCCAACATATCCTTATACAACTGTTTAGCATCATCAGATAGAGATCTCACCTTTTCATTCCAGAAAATACTTTCATCTGAATCAACATTCTCACCCTTCTTTTTAGAACTTGATTCTCCAGTATCTTTCTTCTTTGGTGTTCTCTTCTCATAAGTAAATCTGGAAGTATCATCTCCTCCATCATGATCACTGCCACTGCTAAACTCATCTCCTTGTTTTCTCCCAGCACCTTCAGCATCATCATCATCATCATTGTTGTCATCATCATCATCATCGCTTTTCTCTGATCCATCATCATCCTCATCATCATCTTCTTCTTTCTCAGATTCAGAATATTCATAATCGACTTTCTCTTCTTCTTCTTCTTCATCTTCTTCACCCTCTTTCAACTGGGGTGCCCTGCTATAAAGCTCGTCAATCAAATTACTAAGGCGTTTGTTTTCATTCCTTAGTTCTTTGTTATCTGCCTTAATCAGTTTAATCCTGCCCTTGTTTCTTTCACACTTTCTTTCAAGTTTTTCATTCTTCGCTTCAATCATCTTAATCTTATCATTTATCTCATCCTGATTAGATTTCGAAGCAACCACGATCTGAAGCATTTTCTCCTCATTTTGCTTAAACTTAGCAATCTCAGCCTGTTGAGCAACTAACATCTTCATCATATCTTCCATTTTCTTATTCACTTGCTTCATGACATCGTCATCCACAGTCACTTTCTTTGACTTTGATTTAGATGGCTCAACTTCAGCTACTTTCTCCTTCTGAGGCTTTCTGAACATATCGAGCACTTTATCCAAATCGACATTGAATTGATCGATTGGTAAAGTCTCTGCCTCTTTTGTTTTCTTCTGCTTCTTGGCAACAGGTGAAGATAGCTTAGATGGTGTTCCTGCATCAGGTACTCTTTTTCCCTTCAATAGCTGAGCTAACTCTTTCTCCCTCAGCTCTTTTATACTCGACTTCTTGGCCATGGTCTTTTGCTTCTTTGTCTTTCTGGGCAAATTAACAACCACAGTTTCTCCAACACTCAGCTCTGCCAGGTCAACACCTAGACTCTCATCTTCAACCGATTTCTTTCTTCTCTCAGCTTCTTCAATCGACTTGTTCAAGGATTCAGACTCACCAACCATAGTGGCCTTACGTTTGGTGGTCCTCACATTCTCATCATCAGAATCCCACTGCTCATCAACCTCAGTCTCCTCTGAATCTACCGACTCTTCGTCCACCAAACCTGATCCTTTCTTTGCTGTCGATTTCTTTCTAACCACTTGTTGCTTAGAACTTCCCTGATCCACAGTCTTTCCCTTGCCCTTCCCTTTGGCTCCAGGATTGACTACTTGCCGTTTCCTCTTAGTGCTTGAATCAACATACACTAATGGATCATCGTTGTCCGAGTCACTGTTATCATGCCTTGCTTTGTTCTTGCCAGGATCAGTGTAATCCGGACGAGCCAAAGCACCAAATAATCTCCTGTTAGGTGGCTTCTCACTATCAGGCACACCTTTGTAACCCTTCATTCTCATCAATGTTCTAATGTTCATATGATCTTGACCTAGGATCATAGTCGGATCCTTTTTCAACATAGGATACTTATAGTCAAAGATCATCATCAGAAATCTCGGATATAACATGAACTTTTTGTTCTTCATTCCTTTCAGCATCTCCAGCATATGATCAAGAATCATCCCAGAAACATTAAATGGTTTGTTGAGTGTCAACGCAACCATTAATGAACTTAAACTCCTTCTCATGACACCGTATCCACCGCTCACACACCCAAATACGTGAATAAGAACATGTGCAAAATACTTATACTGCATTCCCAGCTTCCCCTTATACATAGATCCGTCAGTAATCGGACCTTTGTATTTCATTCGTAAGAAACACGCTTTCTGCTCTGTCCATGACAACTCCCTGGGATCTTCACTATCTTCAAACTTTATCTGTAACGCTTCCCGAATATCAGCTTCAGTCAAGAACATCTCCATATCCTGAATCTTGCTCTTGATGATCGTTTGATTCTCCCAGTAGTCATACTTTGCATTTTGGTAGAAATCTTCAATGATGTCTTTGTATATGATGGTTGGTGTGGCTAATGCATGAACTATTCTGCTCCTTTTCAGAAACTCTATGATCCCGGTGAACTCCGTATTCTTCTCTACATCTCCGAGATATGCGCAACAGTTATGTGACCTTTCAAATGGCCAACTGCTTGGAACAGACGTTTCTGCCTCTGGCACTGGATCTGGAATTGTAATCTCTGTTGGAACTTCAACATTAACTGCTGGTGCATCAACGTTCTCAGATTGATCAACCATCTGCACATTAAAATCAAACAAACACGTCAAAATGCAAAAACGACAAAAAGTTTAAAAATTTTAAAGTTTTACAGGTCTACATTCGCCCCTTTTTGATCTGGACGAATGTGTGAAATTTGGTCGAAAGTGACATTTTTAGGTCGAATGTGTACCAATTTTGAACAAATATCACATTCGTCCATTTTATTATCACCTTCGCCCAATCTGTTTCACATTCGCCCGTTTTAATAACCGAAGGTGAAACATGTTTATCCCCAAATTTTAACAATTTTGCCAAAGTTGAATATAACATGTCATTTTGATTTAAATGTATCCTAATATGGCCGATTATCACTCGTTCATCATCAATTGTCAAAATTATTCAGTTTTCATGAGTTTTAAAAGTAGAATTAGGTTTTAACTGTTTCAATCAATCAGACGAACATCTAAACATTGTAATAAACCTAATTCCTTTTGTATTCTCCCCCTAAAACTTATGAAAAGTGAACGGAAATCAAAAACCAGCACTAACAAACATCCTAGACCCCTAGAATCAAAACCCTAAGTGCTATTCATAAAACGATCGCGTCTGGTCTGAATCTTGGTCCATTACCTGCAAATATAGTCTCAAATTGATCAGGAATAAGCAGGGAACAAATCAGTGAATCACAAGAAACACGAGCAACAAAGTCTGGTTATGAAAGAAATTTGAAAAATTTTTGTGAATGAGAGGTTCGAACGTGGAATGGTTATATATAAAGGTCCACCTTCGCCCGTTTGGTATGGACGAATGTGGGTGAAGTCCACATTCGCCCCAAATGAATGGCACGAATGTAAAACAAAGCCACCTTCGCCCCTAAACAAAACCATTATGGTCGAAGGTGATGATTTTTCCACATTCGACCCATTTAAGGGGCGAATGTGAAATGGAAAAATCTGAAAATTTCGCCAAATCACGAATTCGAATCCCGTTCAACATTTTTCAATCCGTTAAACTTCCAAAACTCAAATTTTCACTTTTTGAATGATACAAAGCCCAGATGGTGTTATCAAATCTCAGAAATTGACCATCAAGCATCCCCGGTTATCAAAAATAAAGCAGAAATGCAAATCTTTTGGATTTTCTGAAAATTTTATCAAAACACACCTAAAATCCTTTTGGATTTTGTATCTTTTTGACAATAAAAGTAAAATGTAACAAAGTAAAATGCAAAGTAAATGAAAGCAGTAACATTTTGTGATTTCCGGTAAGAGGATCATATCAGTTTTCTGAGAAATCTGAGCACAGCGTTGATCTGTTTTAATATTATCATTAGAAACAATATGTGACACGGCAATTGCTGATATTGTGGTCCACGTAAGCTCACATGCAGACAATTACGCAATGCTTTAAAATGATACGAATTAGATGTATTAGACTAACACATTGTGGTTCCCACACACACGACATACTCCCGTATCAAGAAGTAAATGCACAAAGACTCATTGTAAAGCGTGATTATGCTTTCGTCGTCTGTAATTGTACAAGATATAGTGCATAGAGGTATACAGGTCAGCAAATTAATGCAGCAAAGTAACATATGCACTATACCAGGTTGAGGACTGATATTAATCATGATTTGCATCAATGATCAATACGATGTAATAGATAATCTTTGATTATCATATAACATGGAAAGTTCCTCAATTCGGTAACTTTAGGATTTGGCATAAAGCTCTTTTATAAAGATATCCTGTCTGATCTAGGTCCGTAATGACTTACAGTAGAAGATCAGATAGGCTATCCCCAGACAACTAATAACATAACGACCCTAAACCTCCGAGTTTTGTACAAATACCCTATCAAACGAAATTACGGTACTAAGACCATATGTCCATGAGGTGTTCAGCCACAAACGCGTAGTTTGTTATGTTTGTATCACTAATGCACGCAATATTTAGTCTACGAAGCCTATCAGCATATCACACGTAATTAACATACGTCTCATTATACTATCCAATTCTTTAGCCTGTGTCAGATCCCCACTGATGTACTATCATTTCCTCTTTTTATCCAGGAAATCATTTTGGTTTTTCTAATTTTTAGGTATTTTTGAAAATTTTTCAATGTTTTTGGTTTTTCTGATAAAATGACTCCCCCTAAAATAAAGAACATATTTTTGGGTTTTTAATTTTTCTGAAAAACAAAATAAAAATTTGAAAGAAACAATCCACTTGAAAGCATCAACTTCTTTGAGGATTAAACAACCCCCTCGAAAGCATCAACTTCTTTGAGGATTATGATAGTAAAGAGAAATTCCCAATTAGCAAAGATTTAAAAAAAAAACTAAAACTAAAAATTAAAAAGCGATAAACCGAGGAGCCGATTAGTCCTGTTTTTCCTTTATATTGTTTACTTTTAAAAGATATTCAAAGCGGGATCTGTCAAAAGCTTTTGTAAACAAATCTGCACGTTGGTAGTCAGTATGGATTTTGACCATATCAATCAATTCCTTAGCGTAACAATCACGGATAAAATGATATTTAATCCGGATATGTTTCGCTTTAGAATGATTTTCAGTATTTTTAGTTAATGCAATTGCGGCTTCGTTGTCACAGTGTATAGGGGTTTTAAGAAACTGCAAACCGTAATCGACCATCTGTTGTTGGATCCAGAGCACTTGCGAACAGCAACTCGAGGCTGAAATGTACTCGGCTTCACATGTAGACAGTGCGACGGAAGTCTGTTTCTTGCATTGCCAGGTAATTAACCTGCTCCCTAAAAAACTGGCAACCGGCTGTGGTTGATTTGCTGTCTTTGTCACAGCCGCCCCAATCTGCATCACTAAAAGCAATAAAATCAAAATCATCATCATTAGGGTACCAAAGTCCTTTTGATGGACAACCCTTTAGATATCGAAGGATACGCTTGACCGCAGTCAGATGACTTTGTTTCGGCTTCGATTGATAGCGAGCACAGAGACACGTTGCATACATAATATCTGGTCGAGACGCTGTCAAATACATCAGAGATCCGATGATTGCTCTGTATGTAAATGGATCTGTCAGCTCCCCCTTAGCGTCCACTCCAATCCCGTGATTGGGTTGAATCGGGGTATCCATCGGCTTAGAGTCCTCCATCTGGAATCGGCTCAAGATGTCGGATACATATTTCGTCTGGTGAATGAAGATCCCGTCGGGTCTTTGGTCCACCTGTAAGCCGAGGAAAAACTGCATCTCCCCCATAGCGCTCATTTCGAACTTTTCCTGCATAACAGTTTCGAATTCCCTGCACAAAAGTTCGTTAGTTGAACCAAATATAATATCATCAACGTAAATCTGTACTAGAAGCAAGTCATCTCCCGTCTTCTTCGTAAAGAGGGTGCAATCGACGAGGCCGCGCTTGAATCCTTTGGAGATGAGGTATGTACTTAGCTCCTCGTACCACTGTCTTGGAGCCTGGTGCAAACCATATAAAGCTTTGTTCAGCACGTAGACCTTGTCCCGGTGGATTGGGTCCTCAAAGCCTGGTGGCTGCCCGACATAAACCTCCTCCTTGACTTTCCCGTACAAAAATGCGCTCTTGACGTCCATTTGATAGACTTTGAATTTCTTATATGAAGCAAACGCGAGGAACATCCGAATAGCTTCAATTCGTGCTACTGGTGCATAGATTTCGTTGTAATCAATTCCTCGATTTGATGGAAACCCTGCACAACCAATCTGGCTTTGTTGCGAACAATAACTCCACGATCATCCTTTTTGCACTTAAACACCCACTTAGTGCCTATTTTCTTCCTTCCCGGCGGCAAATCTGTGAGCGTCCAGACTCCCAATTTCTGGAATTGCAATAACTCCTCCTGCATTGCCTCAACCCAGGCATCTTCATTCAAAGCGTCTTTGTATGTCCTTGGCTCTACCTGCGACACATAACATGCAAACGACCAATCATTTTGACTACCAGATTTCTGAATTTTGGCATACAATGCTAAAGCACCAAAACTCTCTGGCGAGTTAACGCTTTTTAGCTGCCCTCTGGTCATAACACCACTTCCAGGATCACCGATAACTTGCTCCAGCGGGTGAATACGATGAATCCGAGATTCCGGATTAACAGGTACAATCACTCCCGTCTGAGCAGTCAAAGTTTCTACAGCATCCTGATCATGACCCGTGTTTGATGATGAAGCAATATCTGTATTTGGAGTTGGGTTCACAGTTTGCTCCTCTAATTCCTCTGCATGTTCAAGAACTGCTTCTTCAAATTGTTCATCTTCAGATTCTGAAGTGTCTAGTGAAGTTGAAGCCTCTTGAAACATTTCTTCTTCTTGTATAGGAGCACTGGTATCATTAGAAGCTGGTGGGGGGTTTACGGTGATTGGACGCATCAACGGTGAAGTCGCCGCGTTTTCACACTCGTAAAGTAATCTGATTACAGCTTCTTCAACCAAGCTATCTAGGTTGAATGATTCAAAGAAATCTTTGTAATCAAACATCCAATCAGGGCCCGTGCCTTGCAAATTTTGAGTGTATCGTTGAACTTCCACGTTAGCCCAATCCTCCACTTGACGAGTTCGCTTGTTGAATACCCGTTTGAGCGGGGTTGCGTATCCAACAAAATATCCCTCCTCAGCTTTAGGACTAAACTTCTCACCTGGATTCAACATCGTGCATGGCGCCCCGAAAGGTTCTAGATACTCTAAGTTGGGCTTTCGCCGGTGTAACAGTTCATAAGATGTTTTTCCAAACTTCTTCACTGTTATAACCCGATTTAATGTATAATTTGCTGCATAAATCGCCTCATTCCAGAACATTACCGGAAGATTTGAGTCAGCGAGCATTGTTCTAGCCGCCTCAATTAGAGTCCTATTCTTTCGTTCAGCAACACCGTTCTGTTGCGGGGTATACGGAGCCGAATATTCATGATGTATCCCTTTGCTTTCACAAAGTTCATCCATCTTGGCGTTTTTGAACTCCGTCCCGTTGTCACTCCGAATTCTTTTTATCTTCAAACTGTAGATATTCTCCAATCGAGTGAACAGAACTTGTAGGTTGGTAAAGGTGTCGCTTTTGTTCTTCAAACACATCACCCATGAAAATCTTGAATAGTCATCAGTGACGACTAAACAATAAAGCTCTCCAAGATGACTTTTGCGCTTGACTGGTCCGAAAAGATCCATGTGCAATCGCTCAAGCGGCATCTCAACAGAGTTAACTTTCTTCACTTTATGGGACTGTTTGTGTTGTTTGCCTTTCATACAACTTACACACTTGTCGTTCAGATGGAAATGTTTCACGTTTACTCCATCGACAAGTCCATTTCTCACCAATTGATTCATTTTCCTCAGATGAATGTGCCCCATTCTGCGGTGCCACATTATCGATTCTTTCTCGGTCGCCTTGGATAGAAAGCATGTTATTTGCCCCTGTGATGTCATCGCCTTGGACATGTCAAGAATATAGAGATTGTTGACTCGAGGTGCCATCAACATTACCCACTCCTTTGGAATTTTGAAGCCCGGCTTGAGAATATAACAGGATTTGTCATCAAAATGCACAGAAAATTGTTTATCGCATATTTGACTGACGCTCAACAGATTATAGTCTATCTGCTTGACATAAGAAATCCGCTCGAAAGTCACAATCCCATTACTCACGCTTCCTTCCATCGTGATATATCCTCCTTTATTACCCGCGAAAGCGACATATCCTCCATTAATGTTCTTCACATCAAACAGCAATGCGAGATCCCCCGTCATGTGGCCTGAAGCTCCACTATCAACAAACCATAGACTGCTAATAGGGCCAGCTGAAGCTCCCTGCACACAAAAAGTAAATCATTTAGTTCTTTCGGGGGACCCAAGCCTGAGTCTTGGGCCTTTGAACATTGGTTTTCAAAGAAACATCCTCATTAACTTTTTCAACAACTTTCTGTTTTGGATCAATCTTTTTCTGATTGTTCAAAACACTTTCATTTTTCTCACTTACCTTCGAAGTAGAAGCTCCAGGAGTACCATTAGGTGTCCAAGATTGTTCAGGCCTTTTAAGAATACGAATTTGAGATTTTGGTTTCTCAATTGGTTTCTGAACATTGTTACCAAAAGTAACTTTCTTGGCAACCTTATCTGAGTTAACAGACTTAGGTCCAACATTTGATTTGACAATTGGTTTTTGTGGAACCTTTTGCCTATCAACTGTTGAGTTCACCACAGGCTTTCTCCAAGATTGTTCCATAGCAATCCGATTCCTTTGATCATATTGAAATGGACGGTTGTTCCTCATTTGAAAATTGTTTTGATTATAAAATTGTTGTTGTTGAGGAACAACCCGTCTATGTGGTGGAACATAATGATCAATCGGCTTTCTCATGGAATTCCTAACTTCAACCTCACGTCTTTTATGCCTTACATATGGACACTGAGCAAGTAAATGCCCGCGTTCTCCACATTTAAAGCATTTTCTATATTCTTCAAAAACATAATGAGCATTTGGTGGAGCAAATGATCTAACAGGAAATTGATCATTATACTGTTGATTCCTCAAACTCTCAGGAAGTGGTCCTTTCGAGTAAGAGGGCTCATGAAAACCATTTGCTTTATCATTTGGTCGAATGAACTCGGTGACATGAATCTTTGGTTCTTGAGGAACTTCTGAAAACAGTTTCTTTAAGATTTCTGGTGGAATTTCGTTGGTTCTCTCATGTTTTGGAAACCATATTGTGCTTTCTTGCCAGATTTTGTCAAGTTTAGAATAGTTAACGTTTTTGATTGGAAATTCCTCATCAGAAATGATCTTATCGGATCCTTCCATCCGATAAAACACCTTGACAGGTTTGTCACTTGGTTCATTCAACTCATTCATTTTAACAACATTTTTAACACCATTATCTTTCTTAACATCAATCTTTTCAGACTTTTTATCACGATTAGCATTTGCCATCGGATGAACATGATCAGATGGTGACACTGGTTCAGTAGTAATGATGTGATTTTCTTTTGGAATCTCACATACATTAACAGTTTGATCACTACCAGTATCATCATTCTCTGAGTCTGAATTCACACTCTCAGCATAAACACCCTCATCGTTCAAGCCCAAAATCGGTCTCACATCAGAATAAGGATCACCAATACTCGAGGTATTAGATTCCATTTCCGATGATGAGTCTGATTTTACCGAACTCTCCGGTATAACTTGGTGATAGTTATGATTTTCAAAAAGAACCGGAGATGGTACAGACTTGTAATTGGTGGTGTTATCATCAATGATATGGTCTACCACATAAGCAACATTCTTATAACTTTCCAACTTTTTGTTCACCTTTTCAGCAAAGCATTTAATGGCGGCCATTTCCAACTTGGTGTTTTCAATTTCATTGATATAGTTGTTTATTGCCAATTGTTTCAATGACAAAGTGTTTTTCAAGTCAGAAATGTCCTTTTTATAACCATCTAATACTTTGTTGAAAGCATTCAACTCTTTGCGAGTAGATTGACTGTTAATGATAGCACTATCACGTGAAATTCGGAGTTGTTTATTCTCCTCAGTCAATCTATCACATGTTCCACAATATTTATCACTCATAACATCAGTGCTAGATTCAGAACTTACAGGTTTTGGCGGTTCAGTCATGGCCATCAACGCAAAATGAGCTTCCTTTCCAGTGAAAAACTTGGAGTAGTCAATCTTGGTGAAAGCATCATCAGCAATGCACGACTTCCTCGTCATCAAAAAGTCAGCTTCTGCCAGCAACTGATCAATATCATCATCTAAAGAATCAACACTTGCCTCTGTGTCTGATTCGCTCTCAGAATCTGAATAAACTGATCTACACTCTTCAGGAACATCAGTAACAGAATCAATCACCATTCCAGAACTCGTTTCCTCAGCCTTAACCTCAACAGGTTCATTCTCCACTTCCATCTCAGTTTCAGAATCATCACTTTCACACTCCTCAGTTTCTTTCTTCTCATTAACTGCCACCGACTCTTCCATATCAACCTGATAAGCAACACATGCCACATTCCCACCAGTAGTCACTTCCTCAACTCCTATTTGCATACCCGACCAGTCAAACCTTTCATCCTGTTGAGTCACCAAAGCTTGGTTCTGACTCGCATTCTGTTGGGTCTCATTAAGTGTAGTGATAGGTACAACTGTTCGGTTTGGGTTGTTAGGAGATTGGTTTTGAATCTGGTTTTGAGTGTTTGGTTGTCTGTTTTGGTTGTTAAAGTTTCGGTTTTGGTAGTTGTTGTTATTTTGGTAAGAAACTTGGTTTTGTTGTTGACGGTTCTGGTAATTTGCATTGAAAGGGTTTCGATTACCTTGTTTAGGTGGCTGGGTGCATTCCCTTTTAAAATGTCCTTTTTCTCCACAATTAAAACACGTAACCTTCTCCTTGTTGAATCCATAGGTTGTGTTGGGAGAAGTTGCCAAATCAGTCCTTCCAGTTTTCTCAATGAACTCTGTTGCTCTTCTCATGATACTCGCAAAAGCCCATTGAATGTCAATGAGTTCCATCTCTTCCTTGTCTATCTGTGCATAGTCTTCGTTGGTTAAGTTGTTGTTCCCAATCTGACTAGCAACTAATCCATTGTAGGATGAAACCATTGCTGAGACTAATGCAATGTGTTGCTGAGCAACCTCCACAGTCACATTTCCCAAGTTAGATGTATCCAAAACCACCGGTTGTTGATTAGGTTTAGTAACTTGGTTTATTGGTTGTTGTGGTTGGTTAGCGGTGTAAAAACCTGCTTGTTGCATTGGGGAGATTGGTGAAATGTAGGAATTGTATTGTGGTGGTGTGTATGATGGTTGTGAGTAGGATGATGTTTGTGTCAAGTAGTTGGTGGTTGGTTTTGATGATTCCATGACATTGGAAATACATGCAACATGTGGTGCAATGCTTCCTGAGCTCGAGTTACCAACTGGAACTGAAGTGCCTCCAAAATACAAACTGGGATTCTGAGGAATCTGTGACCTTCTAGCTTTCCTCCTATCCTCCAACTCTTTGTTCTCTAGCTTTTCGATAAACTCTGAAATAGTCCAGAATTGATAAGCATCCTTCTCTCTTAGAACTTCCACATGCTGATCCCATTGTGGTGGTAAAGCATCTGCAAACTTATCCACCTGCTTAGTCATTGGAATCTGTACACCATAACTAGACAATTCAGACAACAAATGCATATATCTAGGAGTTAGTTCTTTTAGAGTTTCATTATTAATAAAAGAAAAATTCTCAAACTCTTTGACCAATTCTTCCATTCTCAGGCTCCTAGTCTTCTCATTACCATCATGCTTCCTCTTAAGCTTATCCCAAAGCTGCTTTGATGTAGTACATGTCCCAAACTGATGCAACAGGTCACTTGTGATTGCCTGTGTCAATTGGGAAAATGCCTTCTTCTCCACCACATATTTCTTCTTCTCGTCCTCAGTTAAGCTTTCCAAAGGAATCATTTCACCTGTGTTCTCCAAAATCGGTGCTGTGTAACCTTTAACAATCATGCTCCAAGCCTCAGCTCCTTCTACTCCCATGCCTTCCAAATGGATCTTGAACATGGTATGCCACTGATTATACTCTTGCATATCCATGAGCTTCGGTGGCCGAGTTCCACTACCTGTAGACAAATCCTTAATCAAAGTAGAAATAGCATTAGTGGTTTGAGTATTTACCAGCCGCTGCTGCTACTCCCCAGTAATCAGATTGTAGTGCCGGATGTGCTACACTTTGAGGCATCGTGCTCGTCGTTGCCATGTAGTTAAGTGGTTGTGAAGACTGTGTGTTCGTCTTTTGCGCTGCCACTGTCCATGGGTCCATCGTTTGCTGTTGTGGTTGTGTTGTTGCTGATCCCGGAGTAGTTTGAAAACGCCACATGATCACAATCTGAAAATCTCAACACTTAGAAAAATTTTCAACAAAATCCTAGGTTCGCCCAAAATACACTAGGTTCGCCCAAAATGATCTAGGTTCGTCCAAACTTTATCACTCTCGACCCTTCTGATCCTTAGTTCGCCCAAACAGTAACACCCGAACGTAGATATGACCAGAATGTAAACACAAAATAACCTCCTTTCACTTTCGTCCAATTATAATCCGGTCGAATGTGAAATTATGTACCCGAAAGTGAAAAGTTCTACACAAATTTTCAGGTTCGCCCAAAAAACTACTCAGGTTCGCCCACTTTTCAACACGTTCGACCACTCAACTCAAGTCAGGTTCCAGGTTCGCCCACACTGATCAGATCTCACTTTTGAAAAACGGTTATTGTTTGAAAAACGGTTATTCTGATCTCAGATTTTCAAAAGTTCATGGATTTGAATGATCTCAATCAGGTTATGTTTCGGAATTGATTTGGAGCAACTTTAAGTCTTGGAAAACTTGAATTCGACCACAAATTCTCCTTTAAATCGATCAAAAACACTTAAAAACAATGTTTATGTAAAAACAGATGTATTTAGGTCAAAAACATGTCCAAATCAGCTCTGATTTTATCAAATTTGTTATTGTATGATCCTCTATGCTCTGATACCACTTTGTGAGCGAAAGATTTTAGCTAAAACAGGATTATACGATCATACAAGTCACAAAACCAGGTGCGGAAACCCTAGTTCTGAACAAATTGATAAAACACAAGTCAAAACGCAATCAAGATCATTTTCAACATCATTTCATAGATTAACTTCTTTCAAATAAGCTTTTACAATCAGTTTATGTTAATCTAGAACACACACACAATATCTCAAAACAACCTCTGAACCTGACCTATCACAGACACAACTGACAACTCTATTCCATAATCAAAATCACAAAACCTATTTATAGACACTGCACGTTCGCCCCTTTTCACTGGTCGAACGTGAGCATTTTCCACATTCGCCCACTTCCAGTGGTCGAATGTGTCTTCTAGTCAGATCCATTCTTCCTTCGCCCGTTATTATCTACATTCGCCCACTTCTTATCTACATTCGCCCACAATTATTTACCTTCGGCCAAGTCACTAACATATGTTAATAATGTTTATCCAATCCTTAGTCGCAAAACGCATCAACACTTGTTTCTTTGCCTTGGTTCCCAACATCGCTTGTCACTTTTTCCAAACGTAGTTTAACGGGAATTGGACGTACGTAAGTTGCCTCGCGTTGTCATCGCTTTCATTGCGTTTCATCCAACCTAAAAACATTGATGAAGCGACAGATGGTTTGTTAAGTACATCATCAATGTTTTCGCCAGCACCATAAACAACTTTTTGTTGTCCAGGAAGATGGAAAGGTAGCCTCATTACAGGAGGTGTCCTGTAATGAACATCATAAGAGAATATTCTCCATGCAGCTTCACATGCAGATATATACCGACATTGATAAAATCCTTTTATTTCGTCTACTTCCTCTTCTTGACCTTCTTCTTTATTGCTATGGACAACATTTAGAGTAATTCTATCTGGACCTTTGTTAATATATTTAAATAAATACTTTATAGATCCAGCTTGATTACACCACTCAACATTGATATGTGCTTGATATCTTTTAAGCAGAGTTTTGTTATATGGCACAACATACCTGTTATCAAGGTCTACATTAGACTTTTCAACGAAGTTACCATTATCTCTCCTTCCATAGACAGGAAAACCTTCAGAATCAACGCACGTTTCAATTTGAAATGTTCTAGGAAAGTTTTTAGAACATTTTTTGTCGACCATGCAAGGACAGTTCATATTATAACGACCACAAGGACCATGAATCATATAATCACGTACAAGCATGTACAATTCTGGATCTTCATTCTTATCTGGAATTTCAGCAGATATAAATTTATCGATATGGTCAACGGTAGGGAGTTTATACGCAGGTTTCATAAATAAACAAATATGTGCATGAGGTAATCCCCGCTTTTGAAACTCTACCGTGTAAACAACTGCACATTAAATTAAATACAATTAGTTTGCTAGATGAGAATACAATATTCGAATGACAAAATGATTGTTAATTTAAATAGTTATTAATAAATATATAATAAATTGAAATGTAAACTTGTAGAAAATTAATTAAAAAATTGAAATGACTTTTGTAACTTACCTGCTGTAACCTCTCCAAATATTTTTTCTTGTTTGATTTCTTTGATGAGACAATCAAGTTTAATTTTAAACAACCCACATAAGATGTCTGGTCTGTCCTCAGGATTAAGAGTGGTGTCATGAAGATACCTTCTGATTTCTGGCCATTTAGGATTACATGTTATAGTTAATAAAGTAATCTGGATATCCACACCACTTACAAATTGCCATAGCATCAAGATAATTTTGCATCATATTCGAGCACCTCCTGTAAAAGAAGACGGGAGGACAACACGTTGACCAATACGTGATGTTTCTGTATTCCCTTCTTGTTTTTTATTGTTTAGAGTTTCAACCGTCTCGCTTCTAAGCATCGTTTGTTGACTACGTATGTAAAAACAATCTCTCCATTTCAATCATTGTATACGAATCAACTAAAAACTGTTGAAAGAGTCGCCTTGCATTTAGAATGAGTGAGAATTTTTTCACCCTATCTTGAAGTCTGTGACACCCGGCATGTTTGGCTTAAACATATTAGTAACATCTAAGTCTACCTTAGCGAGAAACGTTTATAAACGAACTTAACTGGGTTAGTTGAGTCGGGTCAAGTTAGGATTGTCCAGGGTGCAATGATCTGAAGGATCATTGGGAGTCGTTTTGGTAATACACTAGTACCGGGTTCCGTTGTTGGTGACATTACATGAACTAATTAAGTATATGTGTAGATTATGGGTCGTGTGGTGGATTATATACATAGATGTGTTTAAATGATGTGTAAACAATTATCTGTGCTTAAATATGTTAAATATAGACTAAGGATGCATGCTTATGTGTTAAGATGTGTTAGAATGCGTTAAACACGACAAACTGGAAAACTAGTAAAAATGAGTTCTGGTTCGACCACTTCGAGTGGTCGAAGGAGAACATTTGTCTGGTTCGACCCTTTGTAAATGGGCGAACCTGGGAAGTGGAATTGAAAGAATTTCCTTCGACCAGGACAAGGCTCATTCGACCCTGTGGAAGGGTCGAAGGAGGCCACCTTCGACCATTAAGTTGGGGCGAAGGAGGATTAGTATAAATACCAAAGTTTGTCATTTTTCATCATTTCACAAACTCTAACCGTCCCAAAACACTCTCAAACGATCTTAATCACTAAGGAAGGAGTTTTGCTCTTCTTTTTCATAATCTAACCTATCTACAACATCTAAACAAAAATCCAAGGTGTGTTCTTAATCCTAAACCTTTTAAAAGCATTTTAATTCGTTTTCATCTAACCCTAATTGTCCGGATCTGTTCTAAGGGTGTATTTATGATTAAAAATGTAACGTCCGCTATTTTATTAGAAATAATTTATTTTATTTTATTATTACTCACCGACAAATTTAATTACTTAATCTCGTCACATAGTGACGCGGTGAGAATACAACAGATATTAAACGACTAGTCGACCCTTGTAAATCTAATAAACATAAATATATTGTATAAATAGATACATTCCAAATGCTCGTTTAAATCAGTCTATACATGAATTTTATCAAAAATTACGATCTTAGTAGTTAATCAAGAATACGTAATTAAGCGAGTGTCGAGACATTTGACAGGTTCGTTTACGCGGTATCCTCCCACTTAACCTAATACTCTAATTATTTAAACACATCTTATTCTTCACCACCACCACTTTCTTCCTCCTCAAAACCCTAACCATTATAAACATCTTCCTCTTCCTCCCTAGATAGGTGGCTGCCGCCACCAATAACCACCACAGAACCACCATTACATCCCAACCACTTCTCCATTCTTTCTTCATCTCCTCCCACACACACACACACACACCCGAACTCCTCTCTCTTCCCTTAACCCCGACGGCCGCCGCTGACCACCACTTCAGCCGCCACCACAACGCACCACTCTCTCTTCCTCTCCTCCCTCATCTCAAGACTGATGGCCGGTCATGACGTGGCGCACGTCGGCGTCTCAGTGACAGCAGCAACAACACAGCCACCGGACTCAAGACCCTTCTTTGGCTCGACAATGACAGATTTCCAGGTAGTTTGGTTTTTAACTAGGGTCTCGAGTCCCTGATTGGTGACCGGGATATGCTGGTCAGGGTTCGGGTTTGGTCCGGGTTTGGTTTGGGCTCGTTTCAGATAGGGTACAGATCGGGTGGTTTTGTGTCGACAAGGGGGCCGGTTCGGGTTGGATGTCTGGTTCGTGTGGGGTTCGTCTCGACGTTTATTATGTTGCAGCCGGTCTGAATGTTTGGCTCAGTTCTGGTTCGGTGACCAGGAACCGACCAGAACCTTCGCAACAGTGCAGCAATAATGGTGTCATTTGGTTGTTGGCTTCGGCTAAAGCTTACATTTTCTTTTCGGGTCATGGTGTCGAGTGATTAGAGTCGTCGAGACGCGAGCCAAGGGGTGGGTCAGATCTGGCCAAGTTCAGTTCGGGTCAACTTAGTCAACGGCTGGTCAATGATAGTCAAGGCCAAACGGGTCAGATCTGTTGACGCTCAGTTCGAGGCTCGTTCGTGTCAGTTTGTAGGAAGGTATAACGCGCACCTTATCTTAATTCGTGTATTTCACGCTACATTGTATTTACATATATACATATGTCATAAAGACTTAGGCGAACCGAACCGACTTACGACTAAAAGTTACCTTATTAACTTGAATTTTTATATTACGTGTCAAAAATATAGTTTCCTCGCTCGTTATAGCTTTAATAACTTGAACTATTTATTGCGTATAAAGATTTAGTTAAATTATATTGTGTTTAGAGAATGTGGACAATTGATTTTGGGAAAATATAGACAACATGAGTTGTCGGTTTCTTACAAAAACAGAGGAGACTCTGCCCAAATTTTTATAAAAATATAAGAAACATATCAAGCATTCGAATCTATACTTTTGTACAAAAACGCTACGTTTTACAAATGGACACTATCCCAATTTTTACGTGTCATGATAGAGATACGCGTACATAAAAATATAGTTATTAATATGTATATATATAAACATAACAGTACAAATATTAACCGGTCTTCGAAAAACAAATTGAAACGCGAGTCGAGTTACACTAGTAATGTTTTCATTAGTCAAAAAGGTTGCTTTAACAATAATTTCAAGATGCGACTTCGTATACCATATTAAGGTATCTATTTTCAATAACTATATACACACGTATACATTCGAACAACTAAACCAAGTACAATCGGTTCGTTAAGTTATACACATTAAGACACGTATTGTTTACAATACGAGTCTAGGTATTGGATCAACTATCTTTACAACTAAGAAACGAAACAAGCTTATTTGCATTAGAATTTAAGACGTCCTTTACTTGTAATAGGACACAAGAGTTCAATTAATCCAAGTTCAGACTTGTCGCTACTTGCTAGCATTTACACTTTGCTAAGGTGAGTTTACGTAATCATGTTTATGCGATTCTTTATACTTGCAACAATTTTAAGCAATTCAACATGCATGTCTAGTAGTAAACTTTATTGCCTCATGAATTAGTCAACAGTTTCAACGAGTTTCAACGAGTTTCAACATTTACATAATCATTAGCTATGGCCAAGCCGGCGATACTCAATAATAGATCTATTGGATTGACAACCCCACCCGGATACGTGTACCTCCTACATAGGTAACGTGGGTGATTGTTATCGTTCAACATATTACTAAGGTGAACCGTAGATGACGGATGGACCTAAACTAGTCGGAGGTTTGATTATGTCAACATATTATACTATTCATGTAGACTTAATTTACGATAGACATACGAATTGCTAGACTTTTATACTTAAACTATTTGCTTAACATGGATTATGTATTCTCACCAACTTCTAGTTGACCCCCCCATATTTTTTAAACTCAACAGGAAATAACGATGCTTGAAGTCTAGAGCTAGCATGAGAAGATATTTGAAGTTTTAAGTTTCATTTGTTTGTTTGATGTATTAGACCTTAATGTAATTCAACATTGGATTGAAATAAAGGATTATTTAAACTATATATTACCATGAGCTACTGAACAATCATCAATACGTGACATCCCGATGTTTCCGCCATCGGTTGGGGTGTTACAAAAAACCTTCTAAACATCTTTCTAAATCAAAACACTATCATTTGACATAGGTTTTCATGGTGATAAACATATGTAAATTGTGTATTGTGTGGTGTTATGTGTTGTTCAATGATTTGCTGCTGTATCTATGATAGAAACATGATATAGGATTGTTATTGATGCTAGATTATTGTTGTTTAGGGTTAGGATTGGATAAATGATGATATTATGGGTATTTGGGGGTTTAAACGAATCTAGACTTGATGCATGATATTTATGATCAATAGAACTAGTAAGGAAAGATCGAACACTCGACAAACTGAGCATTTTATGTTGAATATGGATCGATTTCAAAAGTTTCCAAATTGGGCAAATTATTCATGCATGAAAGTGATGTTTCCATAATATTTACCATTTTAGGAAAGGGCTGAAACGGACATATTATTGGGGGAAATCGGTGGGGTTTTGTAGGGATAAGTTATTCATGCTTGACTGCTGTGTTTGATGATGTTTCGAGTCGTGTTGAATGTGTTGAAGCGTTTTTTAGGAAAATTTGCACAACAGGGGCGAACCTGGACTCCTTCGACCGATCGAAGGTGCGAAGGAGAGAATCCAGGGTCGAACCTGGGTTTTACTTGGGCGAACGTGATAAAACGGGCGAAGGAAGCATCAAACGGTCGAACGAAATGTAAAACGGACGAAGGAGACTGAAAACGGCGAATGAGGCTTAAATTAACTGGTTCGACCGTTCTGATGCAGAAATGAGATTTTTGATACAAACTAAGTGTTTTATGCTTGAACCTTGTGTGTAATCTATGTGTACTTGATTAGTTAGGCTAATGGGTCACCAACGGGATGTCGGGTCGGTTGAACATTTAAACACGTTTTAAAACATACTTGGTTACGATCTGGACAATCGGGGACTAGATAACCTTATGGTTATTAGTCGGAACACTTATGTGAACATTTTGATAGATCTCCGGTAGAGGGATTATCAAGGGCTTAACATCTTTACTTGTAACCGAAGAACGCTATCTAAGGTGAGTTCACGGCCCACTTTTACTGCTTTAACTTTTGGGGGAGAAAACATGCGCTAAACTATTTTGGTAACATATGTCATACTATGGTTTTTAACTTTGTATTGCTATACGATCTTTGGAAGTCCCGGGGGAAACCATGAATGTGCGGGATGCACAACGGGGGAAATGTGGATAGATCGATCTATTGGGTGACCTGCCCCACTCGTCGGCTTGGAGGGCCGGGCGGGTGCATATTGTCTCGAACAGGAACATTGGTATCATGCTGAACATACGGCTGCTTAAACATGCTAAACATTGCTAAACGTGTCTAGTAATGGCTTCCAATCGTAGTAGTAATAAAACATACGCCTAGCTAGCGTACTTGGTAACATTGATATAGTATGGACATGGTAACGTTTTGGTAACATATTGAACAAACCTGTGAACTCACCAGCATTATATGTTGACATCTTTTGGCATGTTTTTCTCAGGTCGCTAAGGTAGCAACAAATGGAACTAGGCGCACGGGTCTGCATTGGCGTCTAGGCATAGTCACGTTTTGTAATAAAAGTGTTTTAAATACTTGGGATACTAGCATAGCTGATTAAATGCTTCTTAAATGCTTCCGCTTATAAAATTGTTGGTTATATTTTTGTTACGTTTTTCATATAGAGTTGTTTATTGTGATTGTTGACTTGGATCCTGGTTTGTCATGCGCCTCGCGGTAAAAACCCCGCAAGTGGAAATTTGAGGGTGTGACAGATTGGTATCAGAGCCAATGGTTATAGTGAACTAGGACTGCATGTAGAGTCTGGTCTATAGCCGAGTCGCACACACTAGACGGTCACATACTTGAGTCTATTAGTGGGATACGTACTAACGTTGTCGGGGTGTCCTTACATCATCATCATGCTTCTCCGTTACATCATCCGCTTTTATTTGGGTTCTTACCTACTCTTGTCTTCTTCTTCTGGATTGAAGAAGGAGAGGTTGATTTGTTGGTTCTAGCACACACATGCCTTCTTACACTCGCACCTATCGTCACACGTTACTAGGTGACGATATTCGGTGATTGGGGTCTGGATTAGGGGTACATCTGGAGGACCATGTAGAGCAGTTTATCATTTCGGGTGCACACGAAATAATAAACTGGAATGCATGAAAATCCCGATGGACTTCGAGTTTGGATGTATAGTCCTGGATTTGTCCCTGGGTTAACTTTTGTAAATTTCTAGTGGTTGACACTGGAAGTGAATCTGAACCCTCGATTTCTTGATTTGTTAGATCATGTCTGGTGCTCGCGGTGGTGGACGTCGGGTGGGGCGGCGGTGTCGTGGAAACATCAACATGACCCAAGCTGAACTGAACAACTTGCTACAGCAGCAAGTGAACATGGCTATGGCTAATTCCAGGCTGGGATTAATGCCATGGGTGGTGAGTTGATTTTGTCGTCCTTGCCTCATTTTTGGGTTTCGTGCCCTTTCGTTTGTGTTTTACCCGTGTACCGTGTTTCAGGTGTTGGCGCCAATCCACCCCTACCTCAGTGCTCTTATAAGAAGTTTCGGGATTGTCAGCCCCATAACTTCGCTGGAACTGAGGGAGCGGTGGGACTGCTACGATGGCTGGAGAAGGTTGAGTCTGTATTCGTCATGTGTAACTGTCCTGCTGGGGACCGGGTGAAGTATGCTACTGCGACATTTGAGGGGCCTGCACTGTCGTGGTGGAATGCTACTACTCAGAACATGGGATTGGGGGAGGCTATTGCTATGCCTTGGGTGGAGTTTGTGCAGCTGTTGAGAGGTGAGTATTGTCCGAGAGAGGAGATACAGAAGTTAGAGCATGAGGTCTGGAGCTACAAGATGGTTGGGTCTGAGATTGAAGAGTACACTATGAGGAGGAATGAATTGGCGGTGCTGTGCCCTGATTTGCACACACCCGAGTATAGGAGGATCGAGCACTGTGTGTCTGGACTGGTGCCGGAGATTGCTAGGTTGGTGGCTGCCGGGAACCTTCCCACTATTGCTGAAGTTGTTCGATTAGCTCATCGGATGACTAACCTGAAGGTGGCAGAAGGTGTTTTGCCTCCTAAGGGTGCTGCTGTAAAGGTTACTGAAGGGAACAAGAGGAAGTGGGATAGTGTGGGGAAGAGTGTTGTGCCAGCTCAGCCGACAAAGAAGTTTGATTCATCTGGGCTTCTTCTGGGCAGAAGAGGGTGGGTATGTTGGGAAGCATCCCAAGTGCAACAAGTGTGGTTTCCACCATTCTGGGGGTTGTGATAGGGCTCGTTGTCATCGGTGCCATCAGTTGGGGCACCATGCTAAGGATTGCAGGTGGCACTCACCCCAACTCAGACTCCTGCGCTACTCCTGCTCCTGCTGCTCAGGGAACTCAGGGGAGGCAGGGGTGTTATAACTATGGTGATGCGGGACACTTCAAGCGTGAATGTCCTAAACTGAAGCAGGGCGATAATGGGAGGGGCGGGAACGGTAATGGGAACAACGGCGGCGGAGGCAGGACTGCACGTGCTTTCGTCATTGGATCTGCGGAGGCTAGGCAGGATCCAGACACAATTACCGGTACGTTCCTTCTTAATGATCGCTATGTTTCTGTCTTGTTTGATTCTGGTGCCGATAAGAGTTTCGTATCTTTGGACATTAGTCGATTGCTAGACATAGTACCCATACCTTTAGAGGCTAAGTACTTAATAGAATTGGCTGATGGTAAGAAAATCGAAGCGACACACACCCTTAGGAATGTCGCTTGGAACTGTCGGGTTTGTCCTTCCCATTGACCTTATGCCGGTACCCCTGGGTAGTTTTTGATGTCGTGGTTGGCATGGACTGGTTATCGTTGTATCGTGCGGAGATCGTTTGTTTCGACAAGGTTATTCGGATCCCTCTCCCTGATGGAGAGATTCTTTCGGTTCGTGGCGAGAAAAGCGGTGCTCCGCTGAGTATCATTTCTAGCATGAAAGCCCGTAAGTACCTTCGGAAGGGCTGTTCGGCCATTCTGGCGCTTGTTAACGTTTCTACTGACGATGAGAAGAAGATCGAGGATATTCCGGTGGTTCGTGACTTTCCTGATGTATTTCCTGATGATTTACCTGGTCTTCCTCCCCATCGTCAGGTTGAGTTTGGTATTGATCTTACTCCAGGCGCAGCTCCTATTGCCCGAGCTCCATATCGTCTTGCACCTCCCGAGATGCAAGAGTTGTCCAGCCAGTTGCAGGAACTCTTGGAAAAGGGTTTCATCCGACCGAGTTCTTCCCCGTGGGGAGCTCCTATTTTGTTTGTGAAGAAGAAGGATGGAAGTCTTCGCATGTGTATTGATTATCGTGAGCTGAACAAAGTGACCATCAAGAATCGTTATCCTCTTCCTCGCATTGATGATCTCTTTGACCAGCTTTAGGGCTCCAGCTACTATTCGAAGATTGATTTGCGGTCCGGTTATCACCAGTTGCGCGTCAGGGAAGCTGACATTCAGAAGACTGCTTTTCGCACTCGTTATGGCCATTTTGAGTTCTTGGTCATGCCTTTCGGTCTCACTAACGCACCGGCGGTGTTCATGGATTTAATGAACCGCGTTTGCAAACCTTACCTTGACAAGTTCGTCATCGTGTTCATTGACGATATTTTGATTTATTCCAAGAACAAGGCGGATCATGAGGAACATCTACGGTTGGTCTTGGAACTTTTGAGACAGGAGCAGTTGTATGCTAAGTTCTCGAAGTGTGATTTTTGGTTACGTGAAGTTCAATTCCTAGGACATGTGGTGAATGAACTGGGAATTCATGTCGATCTAGCTAAGATCGAAGCTATTAAGGAATGGGAAGCACCAAAGACGCCATCGGAGGTGCGGCAATTCCTAGGTCTTGCGGGTTATTATCGACGTTTCATTGAGGGATTTTTGAAGATCGCTCAACCCCTCACTGCTCTTACCCAGAAGGACCGAAAGTTCGACTGGGTGAACCGCAAGGAATCAGCATTTCAGATGCTGAAGCTTAAACTTTGTTCTGCACCTATCTTATCCTTACCCGAGGGTACGGATGACTTCGTTGTGTACTGTGACGCTTCTATTCGTGGTCTCGGTTGCGTGTTAATGCAACGCGGGAAGGTTATTGCCTATGCTTCTCGTCAACTCAAAGTTCATGAGAAGAACTACACTACTCATGACTTGGAACTGGGTGCGGTAGTCTTTGCGTTGAAAATCTGGAGACATTACTTGTACGGTACCAAGTGTGAAGTATACACCGATCACAAGAGTCTTCAGCATATTTTGACCAGAAGGTGTTGAACATGCGGCAACGTCGCTGGGTTGAACTCCTGAACGATTATGACTGTGCCCAAATACCATCCTGGCAAAGGCGAACGTTGTGGCGGACGCCTTGAGCAGGAAGGAGTCTGCGAATCCTCGTCGTGTTCGAGCCTTACAACTCACCATTCATTCGTCGTTGCCTGACCAAATCCGTTCTGCACAGTGGGAAGCCTTGAAGGAGGAAAACCTTAAGGCTGAAACTATGCACAGTGCTGATAAGCATCTTAAATCAGGACCGATGGCTTACACTATTTTGCAGGACGTGTTTGGGTCCCATTGTTCGGGGGTTGCGCGAGCTTGTTTTGGATGAAGCTCACAAATCCCGGTATTCTATTCACCCTGGCTCCGATAAGATGTATCAGGATTTGAAGATACTTTATTGGTGGCCAAACATGAAAGCTGATATAGCTTCTTATGTTAGCAAATGTTTGACTTGTGCTAAAGTCAAGGTGGAGTATCAGAGGCCGTCTGGTCTCCCTGCAACAACCAGAGGTTCCGGAATGGAAGTGGGAGTGGGAGCGAATCATGATGGATTTTGTCACCAAATGCCAAGGTCACCTAGTGGTTATGATATGATCTGGGTGGTTGTTGACCGGCTGACAAAATCAGCACGTTTTATACCTATTAAGGAAACCGATGGACTCGAGCGGTTGGCTCGGCTTTACCTTAAGGAGGTGGTTTGCTCGGCACGGGGTGCCTGTTTCTATTATCTCTGATCGTGATTCTCGTTTCGCTTCGCGTTTCTGGAAGGCTCTGCACAAGCTTTGGGTACTCAGTTGGATATGAGTACGGCTTATCATCTGCAAACTGATGGACAGAGTGAGCGGACGATTCAAACCTTGGAAGACATGCTTCGGCATGTGTTATCGATTTTGGCAAAAGTTGGGAGATCCACCTGCCATTAGTGGAGTTCTCCTACAACAACAGCTATCACTCTAGTATCAAGGCAGCTCCGTTTGAGGCTCTCTTACGGACGGAAATGTCGATCACCACTTTGTTGGGCCGAGGTGGGCGAGAGCCAGCTCACTGTTCCGGAACTTGTGTACGAAACTTCGGAGAAAATCGTGCAGATTCGTCAGCGTTTGGCTGCTGCTCGGGATCGTCAGAAGAGTTATGCCGATCGCCGTCGAAAACCTTTGGAGTTCCAGGTTGGGGACAAGGTACTTCTGAAAGTTTCACCATGGAAGGGCGTCATACGCTTCGGAAAGCGTGGCAAGCTTAACCCTCGTTATGTCGGACCATTCGCAATCCTGGATCGGATTGGACCGGTGGCATACAGACTTGACTTACCGGCGGAGCTCGGTAGTGTGCACAACGTCTTCCATGTGTCTAACTTGAAGAAGTGTTTGGCTGATGAATCTCTCATTGTACCACTGGAGGAGATCAAGGTTGATGACGTCTTCGCATTGTGGAGGAACCTGTCGAGATTCTCGACTACAAGATTCGTAGCCTTCGTCGGAGTAAAATCCGCATCGTTAAAGTCCGTTGGAACTCGAACCGTGGACCGGAGTTCACATGGGAAAAGGAGGATCAGATGAAAGCTAAGTATCCTCATCTTTTTCGAAACGCGCGTTTGAATCGAGGCATGTTACTGCTGAAGCGGAATGAATCTCGGGTCGAGATTCCTTTCAACGTGGGGATGATGTGACATCCGGTAATTTTTCTTTTCGTTCTGTTCTTTTCGTTTCTTTCCTTTTGGGGCTTTGCGCAATTTTCGGGACGAAAATTCTTTCAACGTGGGGATGATGTGACACCCCGCATGTTTGGCTTAAACATATTAGTAACATCTAAGTCTACCTTAGCGAGAAACGTTTATAAACGAAACTTAACTGGGTTAGTTGAGTCGGGTCAAGTTAGGATTGTCCAGGGTTGCAATGATCTGGAGGATCATGGGAGTCGTTTTTGGTAATACACTAGTACCGGGTTCCGTTGTTGGTGACATTACATGAACTAATTAAGTATATGTGTAGATTATGGGTCGTGTGGTGGATTATATACATAGATGTGTTTAAATGATGTGTAAACATTATCTATGCTTAAATATGTTAAATATAGACTAAGGATGCATGCTTATGTGTTAAGATATGTTAGAATGCGTTAAACACGACAAACTGGAAAACTAGTAAAAATGAGTTTTGGTTCGACCACTTCGAGTGGGTCGAAGGAGAACATTTGTCTGGTTCGACCCTTTGTAAATGGGCGAACCTGGGAAGTGGAATTGAAAGAATTCTCTTCGACCAGGACAGGGCTCATTCGACCCTGTGGAAGGGTCGAAGGAGGCCACCTTCGACCATTAAGTTGGGGCGAAGGAGGATTAGTATAAATACCAAACTTTGTCATTTTTCATCATTTCACAAACTCAACCGTCCCAAAACACTCTCAAACGATCTTAATCACTAAGGAAGGAGTTTTTGCTCTTCTTTTTCATAATCTAACCTATCTACAACATCTAAACAAGAATCCAAGGTGTGTTCTTAATCCTAAACCTTTTAAAAGCATTTTAATTCGTTTTCATCTAACCCTAATTGTCCGGATCTGTTCTAAGGGTGTTTTTATGATTAAAAACCTTCTAAACATCTTCTAAATCAAAACATTATCATTTGACATAGGTTTTCATGGTGATAAACATATGTAAATTGTGTATTGTGTGGTGTTATGTGTTGTTCAATGATTTGCTGCTGTATCTATGATAGAAACATGATATAGGATTGTTATTGATGCTAGATTATTGTTGTTTAGGGTTAGGATTGGATAAATGATGATATTATGGGTATTTGGGGGTTTAAACGAATCTAGACTTGATGCATGATATTTATGATCAATAGAACTAGTAAGGAAAGATCGAACACTCGACAAACTGAGCATTTTAAGTTGAATATGGATCGATTTCAAAAGTTTCAAATTGGGTAAATTATTCATGCATGATGAAAGTGATGTTTCCATAATATTTACCATTTTAGGAAAGGGCTGAAACGGACATATTATTGGGGGAAATCGGTGGGGTTTTGTAGGGATAAGTTATTCATGCTTGACTGCTGTGTTTGATGATGTTTCGAGTCGTTTTGAATGTGTTTGAAGCGTTTTTAGGAAAATTTGCACAACAGGGGCGAACCTGGACTCCTTCGACCGATCGAAGTTGCGAAGGAGAGAATCCAGGGTCGAACCTGGGTTTTTGTTGGGCGAACGTGATAAAACGGGCGAAAGAGCATCAAACCGGTCGAACGAAGTAAAACGGGCGAATGGGACTGAAAACGGGCGAATGAGACTTAAATTAACTGGTTCGACCGTTCTGATGCAGAAATGAGATTTTTGATACAAACTAAGTGTTTTATGCTTGAACCTTGTGTGTAATCTATGTGTACTTGATTAGTTAGGGTAATGGGTCACCAACGGGATGTCGGGTCGGTCTAGTGTGTCGGTTGAACATTTAAACACGTTTTTAAAACATACTTGGTTACGATCTGGACAATCGGGGACTAGATAACCTTATGGTTATTAGTCGGAACACTTATGTGAACATTTTGATAGATCTCCGGTAGAGGGATTATCAAGGGCTTAACATCTTTACTTGTAACCGAAGAACGCTATCTAAGGTGAGTTCACGGCCCCACTTTTACTGCTTTAACTTTTGGGGGAGAAAACATGCGCTAAACTATTTTGGTAACATATGTCATACTATGGTTTTTAACTTTTTATTGCTATACGATCTTTGGAAGTCCCGGGGGAAAACCATGAATGTGCGGGGATGCACAACGGGGGAAATGTGGATCGATCTATTGGGCGTGACCTGCCCCACTCGTCGGCTTGGAGGGCCGGGCGGGTGCATATTGTCTCGAACAGGAACATTGGTATCATGCTGAACATACGGGCTGCTTAAACATGCTAAACATTGCTAAACGTGTCTAGTAATGGCTTCCAATCGTAGTAGTAATAAAACATACGCCTAGCTAGCGTACTTGGTAACATTGATATAGTATGGACATGGTAACGTTTTGGTAACATATTGAACAAACCTGTGAACTCACCAGCATTATATGTTGACATCTTTTGGCATGTTTTTCTCAGGTCGCTAAGGTAGCAACAAATGGAACTAGGCGCACGGGTCTGCATTGGCGTCTAGGCATAGTGCACGTTTTGTAATAAAAGTGTTTTGATACTTTGGGATACTAGCATAGCTGATTAAATGCTTCTTAAATGCTTCCGCTTATAAAATTGTTGGTTATATTTCTGTTACGTTTTTCATATAGAGTTGTTTATTGTGATTGTTGACTTGGATCCTGGTTTGTCATGCGCCTCGCGGTAAAACCCCGCAAGTGGAAATTTGAGGGTGTGACAAAGTCTATAAGCAAAAAATTCCCTATTGTTAAATTTTCATGCATATCTTTTTTGTTTCATTTTTTTAGCCACTTGTACTTGCTGAGGTATCCGGAACATTTTTG